>CM066623.1:14402500-15032500 GCA_033884665.1 Argynnis bischoffii washingtonia
ACATATAGCTTAAAGTTATATTGTATACATATTCACATTTAGTAAAAGCAACATCTTACCTCCACCATCTAAGAAATATAAAATGGGGTATATTTCTAAATGACATTTTGTATTTTTCTTCTCGTATTTGTAAGATGTACGTCATGAGGAAGCCAGAGAGGAAGAAGAAGAATTGCACAATACTTGAGTAGCCACCGAGGATTAAAAAGAATTGATTCTTAAAGAACTAGAACATAATAAAAAAATATATCAATCATTTTGCATTATTATGAAAAAGGGAAAATTAATCAATAATAGGGGTTAAAGTATGAAATTGCCGATTTGTATTGAAAAATTAAAATTCATTTTTTTTTTTATTTAACATATTTATTTAATCGAAATATGCCATCTAATAGGAAGGTAATTTATGCCTTTGCGATAGAACTCTGGTGATCTAGATTCGACAAACTGTGTGAAAGCATTTTGTACTGCCTCCTGAGAAGAAAATTTTTATCACGTAGAAAATTGTCCAAATCACGAAAAAAATGGTAGTCCGTTGGAACAAGGTCTAGCGAATACGGAGGGTGACAAATTGTTTCTAATTGCAGTTCCTGTAGAGTTAAGTTTCTCGTACTGTATGAGGTCTCGCGTAATCATGAAGCAATAATTATGAAGATCGATTCATAAGTCGGGGCTATAGAATGTATTATGTATGTATTTGGCTACCACAGTATATTACTGGAGAAGTGCTGGAAGTCTGGATTATATAAATAACACACGATTTTACATAATATAAATTCTGGTGTAAATCTTCTATCTATTTCATATCTATTATCTATTTCTATCTATTTGTTCAAAAATATTTTTGAGGAAGTATTTTTTATTAAAATTATTTTTATCAACGTATTAATATAGTAATAAAATTTTCATTTATTGCGCTGTTTTACATAAAAAAGAAAATTATTATCTATATAATACAAACACATTAATGAATACATATCAATTTTATAAAATATAACTGGCATCATTATCTGTCTCGCTCACACTTCGTAAAATGACTCTCTCCGTCTCTGTCACTTTAGCGTCACCATGTATCTATCCGTGACGGTCACGCGAGTTCAGTGTTTTTCCCCCGTCCCAAAAGTAAACCCAACCCAACAACGTGCTTAAAGAAGTTTTCACTTCAAAAACATTATTATGTTTTTATATCCAGTTTACTTCTCGAAGGAAAGTATCATAATTTAATATACGTATATATTCTTAATGATGTCTAATTTAGAGAAGCATACCAGAGTATTAATTAAGAAAATCAGTTATATGTATTTATTTTGTACTATACCTTTTCTAAAGCAAGAGGGTCGCGGATATATTTTCCAAACAAGAATACGCAATGGCCGAATACTACCAGACCTGAGTTGAATGCACTGAAAAATTATTTACATAATTTAATCAAATTGACCTCCGTCAGAGGATTATGCATAAGTAATTATTGACGTCACAATTCACGTGAAATTTTCTTTATCTAATAGAAATTTTGTAATAAAAAATGTTAAAAACATCACTCCCATCACGATATCAATCGCTCATAGAACATTATAGTTTTCCCGATAACGAATTATGATATTTTTCAGGACATATTTTGCTTGCAACTACTCACCATAACCTCACATAAGGTCACCTCAAGCAGTTTTTTTAATCATAAACGAGATAAAGTACACTCGCAGACACAATAATTTTAAAATATAAATAATTACTCTACCTTTGTTCGGTCACTTTAAATTTTTCTTCGTGTATATCGACATTAATGATATTTGATCGTACCTGTAATACTATCAAGATACAGCGTGTTTTATTTTTAAGGATTATGATTTTATTTAAAAATAGATTTTACCGTATTCCGTGAAGTCCTTTCAATTCTGTTAGTCTCTCATCCCCTTTATCTTCTTGCAAGAAATTTCCAAAATTTCGAAAAATGGAAAAGCATAGAAGTGGGTGGCGGTCTGGAATATATTGACACCTTGTATGCTACTGTTATAAAAGCAAATAATAAAAATTGAGCCAAGCATGAATCGAACATACGCTAACACAAGTAGGTAGGTAGTAAAGTTAATAGATAAATAAATTTGTTTGGACTTTGACACACAGCACCATCTAGTACCAGATAATTGATAGTTGTACACTACATATATATATAACTTAACCCATGAATGGAGTATAAACATTCATGCTCATCACACAAATGAATGCTCGCAGCGGGACTCAAACCCGCGATCGCTAACATAGCAAGTAGGGTTACTACAAACTGAGCCAAACGTAGGTATACAATGTGGTGAAACCATCGGTGCGTCACACTAACATTTATTTAACCGATTTTATTTTAATATTTTTTAGTTCTTCAATATTGTTTTTTTACTTAACATTACGAAAAAGTTTACAATATACATATATAACTGTTATAGTTAAGTTAGGCAGTGGTGGCCCAGTGGTAACGTGCTCGTTTGGGAAATCGAGTGAAGTCTTGAACCGAGGTTCAAATCCTGGGTCTCCCACTTCTGATATTTCAATATGTAAATCATTTTCAACATGATTACCACTTTTCCTACGGTGCAGTGAAGGAAAACATCATGTGGAAACTGCATGTCGTAGAGAACCAAGCAAATTTCCGAGGACAGGTGCATTCCGCCAACCCCCGCCTGACCACCGTGGTGGTCTATGACCCTATCCCCCTTACTGAGCAATAGTACGTTAAAAAGGCTGATAAAAATAAGAATTACGAAATTTTACCCTTTTCCGATGTCTTGTCTGCTTTTTGTTTTCTTTGACATAAGTCGAAATAACTCCCCCATGCAACTACTGCACCAATGCCTCCTATTACCAAAAGCATTGCAATATCTGTATTATCTAGTTGTATTTCTTTTCTTTTGTCTTTTTGTCTTTCACAGCTTATGAATTGTAATTTTGAGCCCAAATCATATTTTTGTTGTAACGTTTCATTAAAGCATCCCTCAATAACCAATTCTATGTTCTGATCTATATCGAGACCATTGTTTTTTATATACTCCTGACATGTTTCCTGCACACATATACCCCTGTTCAGCCTCGTGTAGTTAAAATGTTTGACGGTGTGCTTTGAATATTCCTGAAAATAAAGTCAATACACTTTTTTTTAATGAGATTCAGTGACAAACGAGCAGACAGACCACCTGATGGAAAGCAGTAGCTGTCGCCTATAATACCTACGGTTCATGCACTTAGGTTTTAAGTAACAAAAATGCAGAACCACAGGTGCCTTGTCACTGTGAGGACTAAGATGATATGCCTCTTGCCTGTAATTGCGCTGGCTACCTTATCCTTCAAACCGGAACACAACAATGCAATCATTGTTGCTTGGCGGCAGAAATAGATAAGGGGGTGGTACTAGCGTTCTAAACCCCTTGTCCCGATGAGAAGAACTTTTTTTTTCTTAGGCAGTACTAATTGCTATCTATTGATATACTCAGAATTAAAAAACATTAAAGTTAAATTTTTTATCTCCAATATATTGCCTTTAACATGTGTATGCCTAAGTGTGTAAAGGATCAATCCAAAACCGTTTGAGTCACAAACAAAAGCTTAAACGTCCGCACCGTCACCCTTTATTTACAAAGTAATAGGTTGTGAGGTAGTACATATTTTATACAACGTAGCTTACGCACGACGGCTCATAATAATATTCTATATTACTTTTCTGTTTTATTTTCTTTCTTATATCGAAAGATTTTATTTCGACAGTTTACAATCTCACGAAATAGATTACAATCTAGCGGCACTTACAATTTTACGGTGACATACATATATACAGTATACCTAATCTTAGAAGGAAAGTGAATATTTGGGGGAGTAAAAAAATATACTGGAAACAAAACGAAAATACTTGCAAGTAGTTTAGTATTAAAATGGCAATAGATTTTATAATAATTAGTTTTGAACTCACTCGTATAAGAGTATAGATTTCATTGTCGGGTTCCCCATACAGGTCGAAGGCGACCGTGCAGTAGACGCCGGAGCAGCTCTCATAGTCGTCGAGTCCAAACAGAGGCGGCAATTTCTTGTGCTCTGTCTCTGCAAGAAAATAATTAACCGATTCATTGCGAGTGGCACCTTAGGGGTGTCATAAATTTCTTTCCTGTATGGCGCGAGACGCCCGAGTGGTGTCATAATTCAATTCGTCGAAACTGTACTAAAATGACATTTTGAAAGGTTTTTGCTTAATAAAACTATCATTATTTTATCACGCAGATCATACCTGTACCGTTCGTTTCAGGATTTAGTGTGAATTGAAATACTTCAGGGGTTAAAAACCTTATCATTGTTGCGGATACATGTCTTTCACGTATGGCGTGTGACACCCGAGCGGCGTCATCATAATTCAATCCGTTGAAACTCTGTTAATCATAGAATAACGTATGGAACTGAACGTTTTATCCGTTTTACTGAGTTTTATACCGGACTACCGGAAGCCGAGACAGGTTATGATTTTGATGAATTTTTCGGTATTTCCTCGTTGCTACGGCACGGAAAAAGTGCTTTCGATAATAATTAATACGTCGGTAGATTCTTCTTTAGTGATGGGAATATCCCTGTGTAAATTAAAATTTTCGCAACTGGTTCTAAATAAAAAATGTTGTTATAAAGTTTAAATTTTATATTAACATTTCAAAAATACTAAAGATATATTTTTACTACTTATTAACTGTAGCAATCACTCTTTTACTATACTTTACACTGTAACAATCACTATTGTTGTGAAAAAAGCAACAGATCAACGTGTACTATTCTTCTTTTCTTTTATAAGAATGAACAGTTGCTTTTATGTACAGTGAACAAAGACATTAAATTTTTGCCTCTTTAATTTTTGTTATAGGTACTAAGTAATCTTATAAGTTATATTTTCTTTTATTTACTCCTTCCACCAGCATACAATAAAAAAATATTTCTTTAGTAATCCAATAATTTTCTGCATTATTTCATTACTTTCATTAAAATCAAATCTTAGTAATTCATTAGATATAAATTGTCCAAAATATTTGCAGACATGCAGATCTACGACGATTGGGCAATCTATGTTCTCTTTATGTTCGGTGCATGTCCATTTTTCAATCTCTTTTTGTTAGCAACATGCTCTTCGAACAATTTGGTGTTCTGTTCCCAAGTGTATGATTTTGTTTTGCATTGAGTTACGTCATCGTCACTCTGCGATTCAGGGCGTTTTCGTTTCAATTCTAAAAATATATAAGCTATAAAATATATAAAGACGTCTTGTTTTACAAAATGCTTTTATAATAAAATAATAGACGTCATCTCAATAGCTAATCTTAATACTTTCAAATTTTTCGTAGGACTTTTACGTATCTATTTAATTCTATTATTATTATAAGTTTCTCATATTGCACCAAGTAAAAAAAGAAACTTTGCAACATCAATTTCATAATATATTCTTAAGCTGTTTAAATTGTATAGTCAAAGAAAAAAATACAAAAGGTTTACAACATCTGATTCAAAATAACCACTTACCCGCCATTTCAGTAGAACACGTATGTAAACACACAGAACTCACTCTAAACGAATTAGCAAACTGCTTAGGTCTGATAATAGATGCCAATTGAACGAAATCAAGTGTAAAGAAGCCAAAAACAGAAAAAAGCAGAAAGTTTTCATACATGGCTATGGGCGTCATTTTAACCTATGGCGCATGACGCCCTAGAGGTGTCATAAAAAATTTGTTAGCCGCCACAGGCCGTAGTTTGTAAAAAAGGCCGTCGCAATGAATCGGTTAAACTATTATGTATTTAAACCTCATTAATTTTCAACTTCCAAAAAAAGGAGGAGGTTCTTAATTCGACCGTATATATATATATACGGTAATAGTTAACAAACGCACTAGTCGCCGCTATATATATAGCGGCGACTAGTGTGTTTGTTAACTTTTTCATAAGGTATTTTAAAGCACTACTATTTAATGAAGGTCTGGAGTCGATCTGATGATGGACCCGAAAAACAGTCAAGGGAACTCCTCAACGATTTACAGCAATTACCTGGTGCTTGGGCTTGATTAATTTGTATTGATGAGAACTTTACACCTAGATGGGTTGTGACTGTCATCACAGGTCTGAATAAATGGCTTAATCATGTCTGAATAAATGGCTTAATCATGTCTGAATAAATGGCTTAAATTATTTTTTTTAATCCTTCTTCCTTAAAATTACCTGCTTATTACGTCTACACTAAAAATAGAAAAATAAAAACTTAAAAAAATAAATAAAAACCGACTTCCAGGCACTGAAAAGTAAAAAATAACTAAACGGGGATTTTCATTTAGAATAGACAGTTAATCAGATATTTTCGAAGTCAGTGCCAGCCAATACAAATCAAAGCACACCGACTTCGAAAATATTTGATTAAGTATCTATTCTAAATGAAAACCCCAGTTTAGTTATTCTTTACTTTTCAGTGTCTGGAAGTCGGTTTTTTTTAACCGACTTCCAAAAAAGGAGGAGGTTCTCAATTCGACCGTATATATTATTATTATTTTTTTTTATGTTTGTTCGGGGATTTTTTCGTCGTTTATGAACCAATTTTGATCATTATTTTTTTGTTGGAAAGGAGATATCCCAAGAGTGGTACCATGATAAGGAAACCAGGATCTGATGATGGGATCCCAAAGAAATCGAGGGGAACTTTCGAAAATTGTAGCGGCGACTAGTGCGTTTGTTAACATTTTCATTAGGTATATTAAAGCACTACTATTTAATGAAGGTCTGGAGTCGATCTGATGATGGACCCGAAAGATAGTCGAGGGAACTCCTCAACGATTTACAGCAATTACCTGGTGTTTGGGCTTGATTAATTTGTATTGATGATACGTCTACATTAAAAATGGAAAAATAAAAACTTAAAAAAAAACCGACTTCCAGGCACTGAAAAGTAAAAAATAACTAAACGGGGGTTTTAATTTAGAATAGATACTTAATCAGATTTTTTCGAAGTCGGTGCCAGCCAATACAAATCAAAGCACATCGACTTCGAAAATATTTGATTAAGTATCTATTCTAAATGAAAACCCCCGTTTAGTTATTTTTTACTTTTCAGTGCCTGGAAGTCGGTTTTTTTTTTAAGTTTTTAAAGTTATTATTATTTGGGATATTATTCTTAAAATATATCATACTTTGATGTTTGTTGTTTTGTCTGGGAATATTTCTTGTTGTGTCTGAGAATATATATATATTTTTTTTTTGTTTTTCTGAACGCGTTAAACTTTCTAAACATAAACATACTACGCGAGCTAAACTGCAGGTAAATACTAATGAATGTCACACTATTACTAACAAAGCGAAAGTTTGTATGATTATGTATGTAGGTTTCTTCATAATTTACGCTTAAACGGCTGTACAGATATGGATGAACTTTAATACACAGATAGACACCCATCAGCTCACCCGAGTAAAGCGACATGCAATACTTTGTGTCACATGTGAAAATAATAATCAATCGTCTATACATATAATAAAACAGTAGAGGTCGAATGTACAGACATAGAAAAAAAAATACTAAAAATCAAGTCCGGGGGATGTAAAAAGAGAAATAGAACAAATCCAGATTCTACTGCCCAATCTTTTAATTATTGCTAAAATAATTAACATATTATTAATACCCGCGGCTTCACCCGCGTTCAAACTACAACAGAAACAAACTTTTTGGCTTTATGTTTAATTTTTTATTTAAATAATAATTTGATGGCTGTAATGAATTTTAAATGTGTAAGTATGATTTTGACTCGCGCATTGAGGGTTCTGTAGCGTAGAATATTGTGTTATTACTAACATATTTAGACACTAATATACAAATGCTTAATTTTCGCAATATAAACTTTATTTTTTGCAAAAATAAGTTTATGTTTTATATTATTTCTTATAGATATTGTGGAAAAGAAATTTAATTTTAGCGATCGTAATTCAAAATATCCAGTATCTTAAAATACATTTAACGTATATTCTGTAAATTAATATTCGTATACATAAAGTATTTAGCAAACTCCACTATCTCTATATTTTGCACATTTCCTACTCCATCTTTCCCAAGTTAGAGGAAGAGAGTTCAATGATACAACTCGCATGCAATATACATACATGATTTTAGAGGTAATAACAGGCTAACCTCTGCATTATTTTTGAAGACCCAATGTTATTTATACCCGACATTTGTAGTACTAACAGGTAGGAGGGATCTTTCCCTTCTTTTTTTAAGTTACATGTGTAAAGAGCTGTTCTTATTTTGTTATAGCTTTCTGCCCGCGACTACGCTCGCGTGAACTAAAAAAATGTTTTTTTTTATAATACTTTCTTAGATTTACGCGAATATTAGACATTTAAATAAAACTATCTTTTCGGATTTTTTCGAGGATTTATTTTGATTTTTGTTTCCCGACGTTTCGATTGCTTTACAGCAATCATGGTCACGGGCGAGACTAAGGTGTTAGATGTCTCAATGGCATTATACAGTTGTTACAGACAGCCTACCTACTATTTTACAAAAATGATTTAAAAATTTTGATGCCATTTTTGAATTCTTGTGTGTTGTGTTGAAGTGATTGACATCTCAGTGGCTGTGTGGGGTAATTCTAAGTAGGAGATTCTCTTCTCTATTTCTCTTCCTTTTAGCATGGCCAGCGATTTTCCTATCTTTGCTTCATATATCTCCGCATTTTCAAGTGCTCTCATTTCGCGGGGCAGAAGACCTGCAAGCGCCAGAGATGCCTCAAATGAGACTGTTCTGTACGACTTGCAGATCGGTTTGGGATTGGTATAGTCATCCTGCCCAGGCTTCCGTAGGATTACTACCGTTGCCTTCTTCCAGTCCGCTGGGAAATACGATAGATCCAGGCACTTGTTTACGATCTCTAGGAAGACCTCAATGTCTGTCTCTATTGCCGCTCTACAGATATCGGCCGTGAGGCCGTCACTACTTGGGGCTTTTTTAGGGTTGAAGCTTTTAGAGATGTCTAGTATTTCATCTTTGGTGAAAGGTGGGTCGTCGTCTGCTCCTGAGTCTAGGTTTTCCGAGTTCCTTCTTATTAGTTTTTGGTAAGGGGTATCTTCATCGGTTTTGGAAGTTCGGGCATTGCTCTTTCATGTGCGGTTCGGCACAGTGGCTGCACAGGTCCACAGTTTCCGTGCACCACTTCTTTCCATGGCCGAATTCCAAGCACCGTGAGCATTGTACCAAAGGGGACAGATCGAAGACCGGTACCCTCTGCAGCTCCACGTAAAGTTTTCCTGTCTCGGTTGCCGCCTTCCACACTTTTGGCGAGACTTCCATTACTACGTGGGACTGTAGGGGGTTCCTAGCCTTCCTCCTGTGCCTTATTTTTACTCTGTATTCTTTGTCCGAGATGCCTTTGAATATTGCACTATCTTTCTTTGTTTTGTTTGTCCTCAACTTTAAACTTTTCTTGCTCTAATGCTTTTTTGATCTTCTCTAGGTCTTCCTTGTTTTTGCTTCCTATTAATACCTTCTGACATTTGACTTTCCTTACTTTGCATATCTGTAATCCCAATTCCCTGGGCTTGATTGCCTCTCTTATTTTGTTTACGATATCCTTGCTGGTATCTGCTTGCTCCTCTGTTCCTATTAGGACACAGTGAGTATAGCCAGTTCTTTTTTCGGTTAGCACCTCAGCGTAGGATCGTTTATTTTGCTCTTGTTTTGTATCTATTTCCTTTTCTTCTTGTGAGGGTCCAGTCTTTGTTTTTTCTTAATTTCTTCTTTTAGGTCTAGTAATGTTTGTTGTGTGTTTTCTTATATCACCATCTCTATTTTGAATTCTTCTATCAACTTTGTTATACTTTCGGTCAATTGGTCCGATGTGTTAGTGCTTTCGGGTTCCTTCTTTTTCCTATCTAAGATTATCTCTAGGTTATTTTTAACCGAAAGTCTTGGGTCGTTTAGAAGAATGATGTATTCACATAGTCTGCTTATGTGTTGTATTAAACTATCTTTTATAGTTTTCTTGAGATTTCCAGATTGTACCATGTCCACCATGGTCAGCTTTTTTATGTTATTTACCTCGTCTCTCAAGGATTCTATGTCTAAAAAAATGGTTTAGTTTTAATTTCATTATTGTGTCTAGTTTTATAGCTTGTGCAAACCTTTAGAAGGAGCTTATGAGAAAGGAGACCTGGGTTAATACTGTTAAGGAACTCCGCAGGATAGTAAACTGCTTCATCCATTCGCATCACTGTATCGACAAACCTATATTCTATTTCTGACCCTTCAAAGGACTTAAGCAGGATGTTATTAAAAGCAGTGGCACTGTTTATTTTGGGGGTCTGTGTAGCACTTCTCTTCAGTAAGTCGATATAGTGGTTTAGCTATGTCAAAGAACCTTTAGGAGTCAGCCAATATTTTACAGCGGTGATTTTCCGATATTCCGAATTACGTACCCAAGGAAGTTTACTTTTTGCTAAAGAATGTGCACTTCTTCGCATTTAACTTTAAACTGGCTTCTCTCAGCTTATCGAATACCATCTCGAGCTTCTTCAGATGATCTTCAGAATCACGTCCCATAATAATTATGTCATTCAGAATAAAACAGGCTTCTCCTTATAATCCAGCAACTACACACTACACCAATTTCTCGAATGTAGCTGGTGCTTTAAAAACCCGAATGACATATGTGCTATTAAAATTATAAGAACAGATTCGATAAACGAGTGATGAAGCGATGAAGAGCGAAAAACACGAAAGAGCCAAGACAGACCCATCATGGAATGGTTAAAGAGTGGTGGGCCAAAACTTAAGGAGGTAACCTACTCGATATATCGCAATACAGTACTGCAACGAAAAGTTTGTACGAAAAAAAGAGAAACTACGTGAAATGGTTTCAAATCACGGGTCTCGCATCTCTGATATTTACATGTGCGAATCATTTCCAACATGATTACCACTTATCTTACAAGTACGGTGAAGGAAAACGTTGTGAGGAAACCTGCATGTCTGAGAGAACCTAGGCTCTAACCCACACTTTGGCAGCATGGTGGACTATAGCCTAATCCTCATTATATTAAGAGAAAGACGTTGAAAAATCATATCCAGAGCAATAGCTCTTCCAGTTGCGCTTATTCTCTTAACCTGTGTAAGTGTACATTTTTTAATCTTACCCTCTACTTGTTAGTTGTCTTGCCTGTGAAATTTCGATGTACCCAATAAGTGTTAAGTTAAACTTTAGCTAATGTGATTACTCATATAAGTGAATTGTAAGTGAGTTGTCTTTTGAGGTTAAATGATCTTAAACCTGAAAGGGCTAAATACTTACGTATCATTAATATACATTGTGACCCTTTGTATAACTAATGTGTAACCTATTTTGAGTGCGATTCCTTCTTCAATATATCGGAATCAAAATACTATATTATACGCGAAAGTTTGTATGTGTGCATGTTTGCGCGCGCAGTGTGTGTGTGTGTGTGTGTGTGTGTGTGTGTGTGTGTGTGTGTGTGTTTGTGTATTTGTGGCTGGACGGATTTGGATGAAATTAAGTAGATAGATAGACAGAGTCTATGTGTATTTTAAGTCCGAAAGAGATTATTTCAATTCCGACAGAGAGACAAACAAATAAACTATTCAGCTTTATATATTAGTATAAAGTGAACGAAAGTTATAGGCTATCTAACATCAGCCGGCAGATTTTGGCAGCTGATGGTAATACACATTACGCTTAAAACGAAGTGTACAAAATTTGCTCTATACGTATTAATATTATAGATCAATAAATACAAGAATTGCTCGTTTAAATATATATATATTTACAGGGTGAATTTTTCAAGTGGGCGTGCATGTCTAAATCTGAAACTATGAGGAATAGCGAAAAGTACTCAAAGGAGTCTCGGGCCCGATTTTCATGAAAACTAAAACAGCATCATTGGATTTTTGAAAAATCAATTTTCCTAGCCAGGAATCGAACCTGTAGATTTTGAAAAAAAAAACACACTGTATAATTACACCATTCGATAGTGTTGCTAATAAGGAACGCATTCTGGGAAGTCATGACATACAGCAAACTTAAGGAAAGAGCTCATTTTTAACAAAATGTTTTTTATTGTTCTTTGTTATTTACTT
Source organism: Argynnis bischoffii washingtonia (assembly GCA_033884665.1). Classification (NCBI taxonomy): domain Eukaryota; kingdom Metazoa; phylum Arthropoda; class Insecta; order Lepidoptera; family Nymphalidae; genus Argynnis; species Argynnis bischoffii. The sequence goes on from CM066623.1 coordinate 14,414,633, forward strand.
AGTAAACCTTATCTTGGCTAGGAAAATTGATTTTTCAAAAATCCAATTGTGTAGTTTTAGTTTTCATGAAAATCGGGCCCGAGACTCCTTTAAGTACTTTTCGCTATTCCTCATAGTTTCGGATTTAGCCATGCACGCCCACTTGAAAAATTCATCCTGTATATATATATATATATAGATTTTGAACTATGACTTATGCAGAAATGTTATCTTAAATGATTTTCAAAAAAGTGTAGTTTATATAAGAAACTTACCATTTAAATTGTATATAGTACCTAAGCTGTAACCAAACACATTAAATAATAATAAAATATATAAGTGAATATACATTCTCACAGCGTCTAGGTCTACGATTTGACTACACTGCTGTGATCAACAATAAACTCTGTTATTATATATAGGCTTTAAAATATCATAAGATTGAATTAATTTGAGGTTAATTTTTTTTAAGGTTTTTTTTTAACAAAAGAATAATTCCCAGGCTAATTAATGTCTTTATCGCGCGGAAAATTACATTATTAAATCGTGGACTTATAACACAAACAGCCTACCACGCATCGCTCGAGTTCATTCCTAGCTGACTGACAGTAGCCTGAGACAGTTCTCCTCCAGGTTCCAAATAGACATACAAACAAACTTTCAAATATACATATAGTAGTCGTCTGCCACCCTGGGTTTACACGGGTGTAAAAAGACACAGTATATCTACACAAAAACATGCATATATTACATTATATACATTCATACTGTAAGAATAAAATGTTATTAAAACTGAAAATTTGTATATTATTCCTAAATAAATAGTTTTATATTCTTGTATATAATATATGTATATATAATATTGTCGCGTAATGGAGAATATGTTACGTCATTACATATAAATAATAATTTAAAAAAACATATTTGAAGCATGCTTTATACATCTTATTAAGACAGTTGTCTAAACATTACCAGAGACGCATCGAAATTACTAGAAGTTTTGAATTCAGACAAGAACAGTTAATCATAAATTGCCGTGTGTAAGAGTGAGAGAGGAAATAAAACATTCAAAATTACTAGAAAGGTTTTTTAGAAATTTTCGAATACTACAATGTTCTTTGTTTATGCATATAAAAAGGCTAGTAGTGTGTCGAGAGATCAGTTAAAATTCGAAGATAAGTGAAAACTGAGAAGAAGTACAAAAAATTGGAAAGTGAAGAAAAGTGGAGTCAAGTTATAGTGAAAGTTTATCCAGTGGTGAAAATTAGTGTTCAGTGACTGAGTTTAACCGGAATGGTGTATATACTGAGCGTATTAGTGAATCTCCACAAGCGACTCTTGTTAACCAAGAGCAATAAAACATCAATAGTGTAAAAAATGTGCTTTAATTTTCGATCCCCAAACTCATAGAACGTAACAGTATATATCCTACGTTATTTACTTATTATTATACATAAATTCTATTTTATTATTATATTAGTAGTAGTATTCAGCCCTTTTTAACGTCCCACTGCTGGGCACGGGCCTCCCTTCAAGACGAGGGGAATCAGGCCATAGTCCACCACGCTGGCCAAGTGTGGATTGGCGGACTTCACATGTCTTTCGAAAACTTGCTAGGTTCTCTCAGACATGCAGGTTTCCTTACGATGTTTTCCTTTACCGTAAGGCAAGTGGTAATCAAGTTAGAAAATGATTCGCACATGAAAATATCAGAGGTGCAAGACCCGGGATTTGAACCCGCTTCACTCGGTTTCCCAAGCGAGCGCGTTACCACTGGGCTACCACTGCCTATTTTATTATTATATATTTTTCCGAAATTTCTCCACATCACCACATTATCATTCACCACACTATATCAGCACACTATACGATATACACAACCTTACACCACACCACATCTCACTACATCACACCACATCAAACTACATCTCACCACATCACACCACTCGTTACGCGAAATTGTAATTCCATATTTATATTATATAATTAATGTCTATACTAATTAAATTTATTAAGCTTATAATTGTAAATAAGGGTGAGTGCCTGGCGATCTGTAATGCAGGCTCTCTCTTATCTAGTACAGACACCAGTCTCTCACAAAGGGTTCTGTTACTGTTATTTATTAAACTTATGATATTACAACCTTGATATAAGGTTTTTGTGATGAGAAAATAAATAAAATTATTATTATATACATACATACATACATAGATTGATAAACACATTACTCTTCTTTGCGTCGCGCAGTCGGGTAACACGGTACTAACTAGGATTTATTTTGAAAATCATTAACATATTATTGCTAAATGATAACATGAAATCGTTTTTTTGAGTAGTCTTTACGCTGGTGGTAGTTCGAGTCGCAAGTGGACAGAATGTTTATTTTTAACATGCAGATGTTGTATCTTGAATAAAAATAATATTATATTCATAAAACCAATACAAAAGATAATTTTCAGCATTAATTTAATGTCTTTGCACATCATCTAGTGGGTGAGTTCGTATGTTATAGTCTTTGGTGTTTTAAGCTTCTTTCCTTTTCCTATTGGAGACCATGAATATCTTAAGTAATTCGCTAAAAGGGGCCTCCACGAAGAGATGCAATACCAGTGCCAGCATATGGGTCCAGAACATCACTAATAAGAAGACGGAGGACTGAAACGAAAGCAAAACATTAAATTTTAATAAACTCAGAGTCAGGTTAGCGTATTTGGTCTGTGAGGATGCTACCGCTGGTTTGGAATGCAAGAGCTGGCAAGAAATTCAATACTTTTTCTATAAATATCGTAAATAATAAATAAATATGTTGGTACATTAACATATAAGTAGGATAGTTTTTACTACAGGAAAATATCATCTCTGATAAATCTATACTACACATTAAAACGTAGGGAAGAATCGAACGGAGTGAGGGTGAGTCGCTAGTGAATAATTGTATCAAAAATATAATTTAACTATTGTAGGATATCTCAAAAAAAGCCAGCATCAATGATGTTTCGAAACTTGTATATTATAACTAGATTTAGTTACAATTTATTAGAAAACACTTATTCTCAACTATTTCTTATATTTCTTGCTCCAGTTAAAAATCACGGATCCCATCCCCCCTGTCAACTCCCCGCCGACCAATTCCCTGTTTTGTTTATTTCTTTTTTCTATTTTTAATTGTATTTTTATTATTTTTTTATTTTTTTCGGCCTGAACGATCTGACCCCTTTGAACTCTTTGACTCTTCCACGGAACCCTAGGGTTCCACGGACGACCATTTGAGAACCGCTGGAATACGGTATTGTATAAATAGTAATATACACCCGAGCGACTCCACAGGCATATAATGGTGTTTTTGTATAACTAACAAATAAACTGATGAGTGTATATTTAATTACTTACATACATACATATATTCTTTTTGTCTTTTTGCAAGAATTTTATTTCTGGTTGTATAAGATAGTAGAAATCACAGGCATCAACTTACCATAAAAAAATTAAAATATCTATCACTTACCAGTTCTGAGAAGCTGACTGTATATAGCTGGGATCTTGTGCCCAACATGTACAGTATTATGTTATCATGTATCAGATACACGCAGAACGAGAGCTTGCTTGGTATCAGCCATCCTCGCCATTCCCATATTGATAGAGAGTTTCCTGGTAGTAAAAGTTAGAAATTTTTATAAGAGATCTAGTCTAGTCTGTCCGTATATCACACGTATATTACCCATAAACAACTAAAACTACATAACGTAAAGTTAGAGGACACTTATCTTCCGTAAACAGCTATACTATGATATATGTATGTGGGGTGGGATATAAAAAAAAGGTTCTATACATATATTTAAATCTCATAATATTAAATGAGCAATTCTTCTACATAATACATAAATTTATTTCGTGTATCTCGGAAGCGGCTTTAACGATTTGGCTCAAATTTTGTATTTAGATAAAAAATTATCCTTTTTAAGATTTTCTATACATATAGGTGTTTTTCTAAAAGAAAGCAATTTTTATATCTTTTCCGAAAAAACGATGAGCGAAGCTGATTCGCCTAGCCTACCAAATCACTTAAATGAGATGTTTCAAAACAGCTTCTTCTTTCGGCAGCTCCATTTGTGACGGAATAAACTCCTCTAATATCATGTACATATCATTCACATGTGCAGTAGTCAAAATTAAAAACATAGTTCATTTTCATTTCAAAAGGCCGTGTGGACTCTAAGGTGTAGCTCAAGGTAAAACCCAACGGAACCTTTCCCGTCTTACTGGGTCTTGCAGAATCGCTTATGCACACAACTACGACGCCCCGACAGGCAAAGCTACCGTCTTTATATATTTTTAAATAATCAATCAAAATCATACCATGAAATTTCATTGTGAGCCCAAGAACCGAAACGCTTGCGATTATCCCGATGACGGCTCGATGTAAAGACGCGTACAAAAGGCGCCATGTGAGGGATTTTCTTTCAATATCATCGTAGACGGAGCTTGTGAAATAGTAGAAAGCATATATTGAGGGTATGATAAGCCAGCACATTAGAGTACCAATCTGAAAAACCAAAAATATTATTTTATTATCTAAATATTGTTATCCATATACTGACCGATTTCAGCCATAGTGGCCAAAAACACTGAGATTACCTTCCTCCGGTCCTTACATATGAAATTTGCATTTTATATGGAAAAAGCGAAACGAAAAAAAAAGTGAAATTATGTAATAATCATTCAAATATGTACCATTGCTATCTATACACTTTTGCCATTTTATAGATAGTTCATTGATTCTTCTGCTGAAAAATCTCTGGGAGCGAGAATCAATGAAATCTCGGAAGGCAATTTTGATTGTCACATCGAAATTGAATTTTTTTCTTGCAAAAAATTGTCCAAATTCCAATTGTATTGGAAAAATAGGTAATATGCTGGAGGAAGGTCCGGGGAGTATAGTGGATGTCAGAGACATTCTAAACGCAGCTCCTCTAATTTAGCGACCGTCTGTTGTGCAGTCCTGAAGCAGCAGTGGGCTAGAGCAATTGACCAGTGTCGGTTGTTTAATGGCTAGCTTTTCCATCATGGTTTGTGATTGTCTACAATACAAATCAGCTGTAATCGTCTGGCGAAATCTTGGAAAGCTGTAATAAATAACACCAGCACTGTTCCCCTAGACACTTATCAGTTGTACCTTTTTCTGAGTCAACTTTCACTTGGGTCAGGATTTGGTCGGTTTTAATGTGTTCAACTATTGTGATGAGCGTTCCTGACTGTCGTACAGGATACATTTTTCATCACAAGTAACCATACAATTAAAATCCCCTCGTAATTGTGACAGTTGAGTAATGTAACGCAGCACTCGACGCGTGTTTATTGGCGTGCTTCACTTAATTCATACGGTACCTATTTTTCGAGCTTTATCGTTTAGAGAAATTGTTTTATCATTCACACCGAAGCTTGTCGCTAACTCTGACGTAGTTTGCAATAGATCTGCTTTCACGATCACTTTTAAATCTTCATTGTCAATTAGGATCTCCGGCCATCCACGGGGTTTGTTCTTCCAGAACGAAAACCTTGGAATGAAAAACGTATCATGTTTTCTTTTACAATAGCTTCGTCATTCACGCCATTAATCCTTCGAGCCACGGTGAAACTCGTATTTCATATTGTGAATAGAACGACGTAAAAAAAACAAATTAAATCATTAAATTCAGAACACAAATACAAAAGCCTAAATATAATCTATACAGATAAATAAAATTGGAGTGACTGTTTGTAATATTAAAATAACCGCTTTTTACTAAATGCATATGGATGTATACACGATACATATACCAAAACAACATTTTTTTTTAATTTTGTCTGTCTGTCTGTCTATCTGTCTGTCTGTCTGTTTGTTCCGGCTAATCTCCGGAACAGCTGGACTGATTTTGACGGGACTTTCACTGGCAGATAGCTGATGTTATGAGGAGTAACTTAGGCTCTTTTATTTTAGAAAAAGAATCAGGGTTCCGCGAAAAAAAAAACCCATAAAATTGTGAACAAAATTCGCGTACGGTGTACGCACCGGAGTAAAACAAGAGTAAATCGCTATATAATTTAAATTAATATCTTAGGAGTAGCAAGCTACTATTTATGTGTACCTTAACATAGCTAACCGTGAAAACGTACCTATACGTAACGTACGTACGTACGTTTGAAATAAATTTTAATTTGAAATTCCTAATCAAACGCCAGATATTTAAGATCAAATTAGCCAGTTCGACAAAATGCCAATTTCATATGTAAGGATCTAATATTATGGTGCACAAGTATGCGTGCACACATAAGTGTTTATTTTTGTCACTCTAATACTCCAGTAAGACGACAATTCGATACGACCCGTGAGTGATCACTCACAGGACCGATGGCTTTACGTACTCTCCCGGTCATAGGAGTGAAATACCTGAAAATTTCCCAACTCCATTCTGTTACTGAGACTTTCCTAAAAGAAAGATTCAATAATTAAACTTGTCCAAATCCTGGACCATCCAGAGTTTTTGGTATTAACTTTTAGCAAGGTAGTATGATACTTCCTTACGGCAAACTTTTCTTTACTGCTGATACATTTTTTTATACAATTTTTATTTCTATCTCTAGTAAGGTGAACTATAAATTAATAAAATAACTATAAAATTGAGATTCGCCGTCAATAAATAAAAAAATATGCCGTGCCGAACAGAGACGAAAATCACATTCAATTAGCAAATTAATTAGCATGATAATAACGGGTAAATTGTAAGTAAGGTACAGTCGTTTCAGTGCAGCGCATGGTCGGTGGATAAACCTATTGTATAATTTTGTAGACAGACTCGCACTTCGCACTTGGCCATTTTTTAGACTTACTCTCTATTACTCTAAATGATTAGTTTAAAAGTAAGCTCAAATACCATTAAGCCTACCTTAAATTCAGGAAATTCTATTTTATTCTGTTTTAAGTAATAGACCAAATATCCGATCGCCATTCCCATAACAAAGCAAGTTATATTGTTGTGAAAGAACACGTGGTATTTCCGGAAGGTATCATCGTATAATGTTCTGAATACTCTAAAAAATGAACGAAACTTGAAAATCACATACAAACATACATAAGGGTATAAACGATTTTTAAGGTCAAAATTAAAATAAATTGTAGAATGGTATTGAATAGTTTAACAAAAAACACACACATAAAGAAGATCGCAACAATTCACCGAAATGGTGATTTGGACCTAAATATTGAAATAAATACTTTCAAAAAATACATATAAAGTTTCGTGGGAAAAGTGGTAACATGTTATTAGTTCAATTACATACTCGGGCTTGCCCACAACAAGTCCGTCCAAATCTTGGAAATATACATGAGCGATAGGACTGAGTATGCCAAGCAGCAACAGAAAGGACAAAGTTCCAATCTTGAACCTCCAGCTTCGTCGACGAATATAGAAGTAGACGATAATGCCGAGGACTGACAACTGCATATCTGAAGCAATATGCCTGAAAATAGAAAAAATATTGTTGAAAATATAGGTGTTATGCCACGACTAAAAATAATCAAACTTCAACAAACATCTCCTAGCACCATAATTTCTTATTTTAATCTTTAGCAATTTTTTAAAATATGAAACGACATTCTTTTGGCAACACTTCAGATGTTAATACATACCAAGACTCAAAAGAGCATAGAATATCGTTAATCATGAAATTATTAATATAAAAGATATGAGCCCAATAATATTCTCGGCATTGCGACGTAACTCCTTCAACTATGAAAGACTTCCATATAGGCCCGGATCCGAGATGCCGAAACAAAGTGGCCATAATTCCTAATACAACTGCAAATGACGGTGTCATTCTAAAATAATAATAAAAAGTTAATACATAGACATCTAAATCCAATTGTATTTTTAATTCATTAATTGTAGTTTTATAGGTTTCTTTTGAAACTATTTTCAGAATGCTAGTTTTCAAAACCCCCAATGTATGTATTTGACTCGATTAGGATTTTAATCGAACCACGCACTGTCTTATAACTCATGTAAGCTATGTGCTTTTCTTTCGAGCTAACAAAAACCCTTGATTTACTATTTTATATTTTGTATTTTGAGACGAAAGAGATGGCGGGAAAGGAAGAAGAACATAGAGTGCACACACATACGTATGTAGATATGTACAGCTTATTTAATATCCTTGAACCTACTGTTGTCTGGACTAATTGATATAATGCTGTATTTTAATCTTATAAGCAGCGATCCAATCCTACGATCAGCCGATATTAAGAAATCCATGTTCAAATGACACTGATAATGAACAGATTAACAAATAACTTAAGCTATAATGTTTTGGCTTCTATCACACCCTAACCATCCCCAAATATAATTATTTTAAAAATATCATAACACACTACACTTATGTATGTACTCATATATATTGTACCTATACATATTTATACATTTTGTAAAAGCAACATCTTACCTCCACCATCTGAGAAATATAATTTGGGGTACATCTTTAAAAGACATTTTGTATTTTTCTTCTTGTATTTGTAAGATGTACGTCATGAGGAAACCAGAGATGAAGAAGAAGAATTGCACAATGCTCGAGTAGCTTCCAAGGATTGAAAAGAATTGATACTCAAAGAACTAGAACATAATAAAAATATATATCAATCATTTTGCATTATTACGAAAAAGTGAAAATTAATCTTTACAGATAAATAAAATTAGAGTGTCTGTTTGTAATATTAAAATAATCGCTTTTTACTAAATGCATATGGATGTATACATGGTACATATACCACAACAACATTTTTTTTAATTTTTGTCTGTCTGTCTGTCTGTCTTTTTATTCCGGCTAATCTCCGAAACAAGTGGACCGATTTTGACGGGACATTTACCGGCAGATAGCTGATGTTATAAGGAGTAATTAAGGCTACTTTTATTTTAGAAAAAGAATTAGGGTTCCGCGAAAAAAAAAACCCATGAAATTGTGAACAAAATCCGCGTACGGCGTACGCACCCGGGGGAAGCGAGGGTAAATCGCTATATAATTTAAATGAATATCTTAGGAGTAGCAAGCTACTATTTATGTATAAACAGCTGACCCCAAAAACGCACCTAGGGGCGAACGCGAGCGAAGCGAGCATGAGTCGCTAGTAAATAATATATATCATGCCTGAGTAGCAGTAACTACCTATACATTGGCTACCAAAGTATATTACTGGAGAAGTGCTGGAAGTCTGGATTATATAAATAACACACGATTTTACATAATATAAATCCTGGCGTTAATCTTGTAATCATCTATTTCATTATTATTTTTATCAACGTATTAATATAGTAATAAAATTTTCATTTATTGCGCTGTTTTATATGAAAAAGAAGATTATTATCTATATAATACAAACTTATATCAATTTTATAAAATATAACTGGCATCACTATCTGTCTCGCTCACACTTTGTAAATTGACTCTCATTGTCTCTGTCACTTTAGTGTCATTATGTATCTATCCGTGATGGTCACGCGAGTTCAGTGTTTTTCCCCATCCCAAAAGTAAACCCAACCCAACCCATGTGCTTAAAGAAGTTTTCACTTAAAAATTATTATATTTTTAAATCTAGCTCACTTCTCGAAGGAAAATACCATAATTGAAAATACATACGTATTCTAAATGAATTCTAATTTAGAGGGCTTAGAGTCTTTAACAAAATCATTCACATGTATGTATTTATTTTTTACTATACCTTTTCTAAAGCAAGAGGGTCGCGGATATATTTTCCAAACAAGAAAAGGCAATGGGCCAACACAGCGGCACCTGAATTGAATGCACTGAAAAATGATTTACATAATTTAATCAAATTGACTTCCTTCAAAGGCGATTGATTATGCATAAGTATTTGATGTCACAATTCAGGTGAAATTAAATAAATATAAATAGGTATGTTGGGACATTAACACACAGTAGTTTATACACATATATAACTTTACTACACATATATAACTTTAAATACATACATATTATAAATATAAACACCCATGACCGGAGTACAAACATTCGTGCTATTCACACAAATGAATGCCCCCAGGGGGACTCGAACCCGCGACCGCTGGCACAGCAAGAAGGGACACTACAAACTGAGCCATACGTGTACATCTAATAGAAATGAATTCGTAAACAAAAACGTTATAATCATAACGTCCAGTTTATGCTAGCGGCAATTTTTAGTCGCTACTCGCTGTTTGAATTGGTTTGTTTTTTTTTCAGGACATATTTTGTTTGCAACTACTCACCATAACCTCACATGAGGTCACCTCACGCTGCTTTTTTAATCATAATCGAGATAAGTTATACTTGCGGACACAATAATTTTAAAATATAAATTATATTACACTACCTTTGTTCGGTCACTTTAAATTTTTGCACAATTTTTGCGCAGACACAAGTGCACTTATATGTGTATTATGTATATGTATTATGTACCTATAATATTATGAAGATACAGCGTGTTTTATTTTTAGGGTTGGTTTTAGTTAGATAAAGATTTTACCGTATTCCGTGAAGTCCTTTCAATTCTGTTAGTCTCTTATCACTTCTATCTTCTTGCAACAGTTTTTCAAAATTTCGAAAAATGGAAAAGCATAAAAGTGGGTAACTGTCTGGAATATATTGACACTCTTAGTGTAATTGTTATAAGAGCAGATGATAAAAATTGGGCCAAATGTGAATCGGGCACACGCTAACACAAGTAGGTAAACAGTAAAGGTAAATAAATAAATATGTTGGGACATTAATACACAGCACTATCTCGTTCCATGGTAAGTTACGAGGCTCGTGGTATGGCTACCAGATAGTTGATACACTACACATAGAATAACTTTAAATACATACATATTATAAATATAAACACCCACGACTGTAGTACAAACATTCATGCTCATCACACGAATGCTCCCAGCCTGACTGAAACCCACGACCGCTGGCACAGCGAGTATGGTCACTACAAACTGAACCAAATGTATACAATGTGGTGAGACCATCAGTGCCTTACACTAACTCGTATTTAACCGATTATATTGTAGTATTTTTTAGTTCTTCAATATCGTTTTTTTTTTACTTAATATTACAATATATAAAACTGTTATAGATAAGTTAGGCAGTGGTAGCCCAGTGGAAATGCGCTCGCTTGGGGATCCGAGTGAAGCGGCTTCAAATCCCAGGTACTCGCACGTCTGATATTTTCATGTGTGAATCATTGCCAACATGATTACCAATTACGGTGAATGAAATCTGCATGTCTGAGAAAACTTAGCAGGTTTTCAAGGACATGTGAAGTCCGTTAATCCGTACTTGGCCAGCGTTGTGGACTATGGACTGATCCCCCTTGCTGACCAGTGGGACGTTAAAAAGTGCTGATAAAAATAAGGAAAACGAAATTTTACCCCTTTCCAATGTCTTTTCTGCTTTTCGTCGTCTTTGACATAAGTCGAAATAGCTCCCCCATGCAACTACTGCACAAATGCCTCCTATTACCAAAAGCATTATAATATCTGTATTATCTAGTTGAATTTCTTTTCTTTTATCTTTTTGTCTTTCACAGCTTACGAATTGTAGTTTTGAGCCCAAATCATATTTTTGTTGTACCGTTTCATTAAAGCATCCCTCAATAACCAATTTTATGTTCTGATCTATATCGAGACCATTTTTTTTTATATACTCTTGACATGTTTTCTGCACGCATATACCCCTTTCTAGCCTCGTATAGTTGAAATGTTTGAGAGTGTGCTTTGAATATTCCTGAAAATAAAATCAATACGTTTAAAACTAGCCTTCTAATCCCCTCGTCCCAATGAGAAGAGTTTTTTGCTATTTTCTTTCTTTCTTAGGTAGTACTGACTACTATCTATTGATATGCTCAGAATTAAAAAACATTAATTAAAGTAAAATTTTTAATCTGCAGCACATGGTCTTTAACATGTGTAATGTGGTGTATGCCTAAATGTGTAAAGGATTAATATAAAACTGTCTAATTATTTATGCGTTTTTGAAATACAAACAAAAGTCTAAACATCCCCCTTTATTCACAAAGTAATAGGTTGTGAAAAAGTTAACCCATTAAAAACATAACATGTAAAAAAATGCAAGTCTCGCAACGCAGATCTTCTATCGCAAAAAGTTTAGAGATATAATGTAAAACCAAGTAGTTTAATTTATTCAGTACCAATATATGGAAGCATATATCCTACAACTGTGTCATAAAATGTTAACTAATTAGTTAAATAACAATATCTTATAGGACCGTGTCAATATTAAATATCTTTATCTATACTATAATAAAGCAGTAATTTAGCAAAATCTGTACATGAATTTTTTTTTAAAACATTGACTGTAGCGTATTATATATACAATATAGACCACAAAACAATAGTTATTAAATTTTTTGTCTGTTTGTCAAAAAGTGTGTGTGTCAAGTGATAAATCGATTTCAACGAAATTTGGTGAAGTGATAACTAATTACTCGGGTCAACATTTAGGATACCTTTTATTTCATGAAAATCTTTCTTTCCCACGGGAAATGACAGTAACTGGTTATATCGAGTCCTCTTTAGAAACCTTCCGCTGGCTAAACCTTAAGACATACATCAAAACAATGTACTAAAAAACTGTAGATCTCAAAAAGGCCAACAGAAAAATACGCAACAGTATATGCCTATCTCTTAAGGTACACTCGCGATACCTATTCCTATCTATACCTATAATAAAACTAACTTAAGTCAAATCGATGTACGCGTTTCACGCAAAAACTACTGAACCGATTTTAACTAAATTTTGTATAGTAATGGCTTATCACAGGGGTCAACATTTAAGATACCTTTTACTACAGGCACATTTTGCATTTCCGCGGGAAAACGCAATGACTGGTTCTATCGAGTCGTCTTCAGAAATTTATATGGCTAACGCTGGCTAAACCTTAAAAGATACGTCAATATACGTGGAAGTTCGTAATAGTTTACGTCTATCTCCTAAGGTACTATTTTTATACGTCTTTACCAGCTTGATATGTCCATACTAATATTAAATGCGAAAGTAACTCTGTCTCTCATCTTTTCACGCTTAACCGTTGAGCTGATTTAGATGAAATGTGGTACAGGTAAATGTGGTAAATAGTTTGAGACCCTGGGAATGACATGAGCTAGTTTTCATTTCGGAAAACATATCATGTATGGAAAGGGTGGTGGAAGATTGGATGGGGAATGAATCATTTCTCAAGTAAAGGATATGTATATATATAACTCTTTATAATACTTACCTACTTTTCTATACCTGTTTTCTTGTTATAACGCACCTAGAGACGAACTCGAGCGAAGCGAGGGTGAGTCGCTAGTTTCTTTAATAAATGAGTGAGTGACGAAATTCGCGACAAAACTCGCCTTTAAATAAAATTTTAAGAAACTATAATGAAATCCCTCGCAAGTATCCTGATATATAGATATACTAGCGGGTCAACCTCGCTTTGCTCAAGTTCGCCTCTGAAACCTAGATTCTAGCCATTCTAGAAAATTATACTGAAAATAGAAGGAAAATTAAAATGGCAATAGAATTTATAATACTTGGCATTGAACTCACTCGTATAAGAGTATAGATTTCATTATCGGGCTCCCCATACAGGTCGAAGGCGACCGTGCAGTAGACGCCGGAGCAGCTCTCATAATCGTCGAGTCCGAACAAAGGAGGCAATTTCTTGTGCTCTGTCTCTGCAAAGAAAATAATTAAACAAATACTGTTTATTTAAACTACATTAATTATTGACTGTGATCTTATTCTTAAAATATAACTTTGATATTTGTTGTTTGGTCTAGAAGTATTTTTTGTTGTTTCTGAGAATATTTATTTTTAGGTTTTTTTGGAACGCGTTAAACCCAGGAAGTAGTATGTGGTAAATATTTTTGCGTTTTATATAATCTGCCACTTATTACAAAATATGCTTCATATTACAACGACTGTTAGGCACCCACAGACAACTTGTGCGAAGCGAGATAACACCATAGTAGACTAAGGGCTGACCCACACTATAGTGCCGTAACTGTCAGATCGACACTACAATCTCGATCGGTGTTCACAATTTTACGGTGACATATATAATTCTTAAGTGTATTGTAAACAATTAATATTTTCTATTCTCATCTATTTCAGATAAAAATACTTGTATCGTACATAATTATTTAATATACGAATTCACTAACAAAGTGGTATTACTAACTCATTGCTAATCTTTAATACAAAACAATAAATTATTAAGTTTATATTAGTGGCGCCAACTAATGGCGTCATCTAATATTCCAATTTCTATTAGGAAACAAATCATCTACCATTTTTCCATAAATGTTAATATAGTTCACAACATAATTTATAATTGGATTTAAAAGAAAATGATAATTAACCTCTAATTATTATTCAAATAAAATAATTAAATTAGCTTTACTTTTAAAGGTGGAGGTAAAATGTAGCGACACCTATTATCTAGACCGTAAACTACTTCTTGACTGAAGGTACTCGTCCTTTATTTTTTGCAAAAATAAGGTAATATTTTATATTATTTCTTAAAGATATTATGGTAAAGAAATTTAATTTTAGCGATCGTAACTCAAAATATCCAGTATCTTAAAATACAGTTAACGTATAGTCTGTAAATTAATTTTCGTATACATAAAATATTTAGCAAGTACCTACCACTAACTCCACATTTTGCACATTTTCTTCTCCATCTTTCCAAAGTGAGAGGAAGAATACAATGTACCGGCAAAGCCAAAACTTCCCACAAAACCCCAACGGACCCTCCCCCGTCTTAATGGGGCGTCGCAGGATCGCTTATGAACTCTCACAAACTCGAAGCAAACCACAACAACCATGGGGTTGCTCCAATAGTCCATTCTGCTAACGTAGAAGTACCAGGAGCAACCCACATATGGCACATCACCCATCGAGGTGGGCCACCTCCCTGTACGTTTCTTGGCTTCGCATCCAGCTGGATTGCCGGGGAGTACTAACCCCCCCCCCCCCCCATCCCTTCCCCCCCCCCCTCCACGACAAGGTGAACGCACGTTGGGGGGTTTTTAACTTCACCTATACTATGTACAACGGTGCAAAAATGTCTGAAATCTTAAATGATTTTTAAAACAGTGTAATTTATATAAGGAACTTACCATTTAAATGGTATATAATACCTAAGCTGTAACCAAACACATTAAATAATAATAAAATATATAAGTGAACAAACATTTTCACAGCTCCTCTAGGTCTACGGTTTCACTACACTACTGTGATCAACAATAAACTCTGTTATTATATATAGGCTTTAAAATATCATAAGATTGAATTAATTTGAAATAATAATATGTATTTTGAAAACAAAAGACTAATTCCTAGGCTAATCAATATCTTTATCACGCGGAAAACTGCATTATTAAATCGTTTGCATATAACACTAGCAACTTACCTCGTATCGCTCGAGTGCGTCCCTAGCTGACTGACAGTAGCCTGAGACAGTTCTCCTCTCACTCATCTAAATCCGTCTAGCCGGTTTCAGCTAGAAGGCGTAACAAACACACGCACTTACAAACTTTCCCATATATAATAGTATTGTCTCCTACCTTGACATCACTCGGGTGTAAAAAGAGACAATATATCAACACACAAACATACATTCATATTACGTAGTAGCTGTAATATTCAGACCAATAAATTCTAAATAATCTATCTCGTGGCCCATTATTGTTTAGGGTCCAGCATTAGATACCTTCACGGATAAATTACCTCGGTAGTCTAGTGGCGGCTGCAGATCCGGAGGTCCAGGGTACGAGTCCCAGGTGGGGATAAATATATTTATGGAAATTATCTGATAAGAAATTACCAGTAACAATCTAGAGTTGGGAAGTTGACGGTGTTTCTACCCCTATGCTTCGGATCTCTCGACGGTTGTGTCAAATTGTCGTCCTATCGTTGCTAGAAAGCTACTTTTGTACACGAAAACTTGTGCACTATAACATTTCCTGTGTACATGGGTAATCTCAGTGAGATCTTTTCCGGTGGTAGGACTCTGTCAAGCCTGAGGAGTCCGACTGGATGGGTACCACCCCCTTATCTATTTCTGCCGCCAAGCAACAATGATTGCATTGTTGTGTTCCGGTATGAAGGATAAGGTAGCCAGCGCAATTACAGGCAAGAGGCATATCATCTTAGTCCTCACAGTGACAACGCACCTGTGGTTCTGCATTTTTGTTACTTAAAACCTAAGTGCATGAACCGTAGGTGTTATGGGCGACAGGTACTGCTTTCCATCAGGTGGTCTGTCTGCTCGTTTGTCACTGAATCTCATAAAAAAAAAAAGATTGGATGCCATGGCCGAAAGTCAAGTCAGTCAGGAGGACAACATTATAATACGTTATTTTTTTAAGTATATAAACAATGCTTACTCTCATTTCCATCGGTCTAGTTAGATTGAGTTTAAGCCACATCTTGTATACAGCCGAGATAATAATAAACAGATATTTTATACCGAAGTTTCAAAGAAATCATAATTCATTTACTAACTAGTTTTTGTCGGCAGTTCCACTCACATAATTTATTTGTATACTAGTAGCTTACCCTGACCTTGCTCGGGTGCCTCCCTGGGTGTCTTTTGCATTTATAATATTCCCACACTCGCTTGTATGTATATGCCAGAATATATATCTTTATGTCTCTAAGACTTTAGCAGCAAAAGCATTAGACTTTCATACTTTCATTTCACCCCCTCAAGTTTTATTTTCGCAATAAAGAAACCTAGATGTCCTTCCCCAAGATCCTATCTATCTCTATACCAAAGTGAAAAAAATAGTGCAGTGGTTTAGGTGTAAAAACAGACAGACAGAAAGAGTTACATTCCCATTTATAATATTAGTAACGATTACGACTTCGATGACATAAAATAGCCGAGGTACAGCTTCACTTAATAAATAGTATATAAAATCTAAAATGTATTTTTAAATCTACCTGATAGTTCAAGAGTTTAGCGCGTATAAACAAACAAAAAAAACGGAAACAAAAACTATATACATTTCTATTAATATATCTAGCGATGGTACAGAACCATCGTTGCACGAGTCCATCACGCACTTGACCAATTTTTATTGCGTTGTCCATTACTTATGTCTCCCATTATTTCCATTTTATCTGATTTTATTGTCTAGTTTTTATTTTATATTATCAAGGGTAAAGCTTATATAAGCAAATAGGTTACTTTGTCAACGCTTGCTTGTCATAGATAGGGCCGATTGCTTTACTATGTTTGTAGGAATATTATTATAACCAGTGGCATAATCACAGTGCAGGGAGCTAATATTTCTTTCAGCGTCAATAACATCCACTGGCAGTAAACTAAGGGAATGGCAAGAACATCCAAGTATATTATCTTTATAAGGACCACTTTTGGATTACTTAGAAACTTGAGTTGCTAATGATTTTCCTACATTAACAAAAAAGCCGTTGACATTATTAACCAATATTTAAGAATTAGCTATTTGTTGAAGAAGTTCAATAATGGAATTGAACTGGAATGCGGGGTACAATTCGCAATTGCCTTGACGATATTCCAAGTAACATTATGGTTATGTTTGGCTTTGTGTAGCTCTATTTGGACATACGCTCTCGCTAAATGCTCTGAGCGGATGGACCGGCGGAGCGAGACCGTAAAAAGTGTAATAAGACTTTTTCCCAACACTTCTTGCTATAATTACAGCCATGTATGAACACGACACACGGCTCTCCCGCGCGCCGAAAGACTCAACGGCTCTCTTCCCTTCGGCTTTCTGCAGTTATACTCGGCTAATAGCTTCTCCCCGTAGCGCGCGCCATTGCACAACTTCCACTTATTATAGCTGGAGATTTATATTTCAATTTCCAGAGCAATTAGTATAATTTTTAGATGAAGAATACAACTTAATAATTAATAATAATAAAACACAATCTACAACGAGATACAATATCGATGCCATCTTTTCCTTTTATTATTCTGTTATTGAAAATAATAATTTAATCTATTTTAACTTTTATTTATATTTTTATAGTAAATAATAATTACTGTTTATTTCTAAAATTAAAAAAGTATTATTAATAAAATAAGTTTTATACAGTTCTTAAATTTTTATTCGTTATTAACTAAATTATCACTGATCATTCAGTGTTTAATTTATCATTATTTATTTTATACAGTACCTGGGCCTGAGTTCTTTTTTGTTATATCATTTTCAGATAAAAAAAAACTAAAAACATTAATAAATACAAAAAAAAACAAAAGTAAAAACTTTTGTGTCCGATCGAGATTCGAACTCGAACACCTTTGATTGTTAATCTTGAACCTTGGTCGCTTGACCACTTATCGACTATATTCTTCGTGGAATAATGTGAAAGAAAAGCGCATGAATACTCGAAGACACTCGTTTTTCCAAACATGAGACTAATCTAGATCGATTTTTCGCCCCCGAAAACCCCCACATGCTAAATTTCAGAGAAATCGTTAGAGCCGTTTACGAGATCGCCGGTATAAATAAATAAGTAAATATATAAATATACAAGAATTGTTTGCTTAAATATATTAGATAATAAATATATTTTATCATACATTTTTCAACTGAACTCTATCAACTTGATATTTTTAATATAAATTGTAAAAACTTTTAATTAACTAATAATTACTAAATAATTTCAATGTCGCTTATAGGCTGTTATGAACATTTAATTTTCAGGGTTTCTTTTGATGCTATGCATAATGACTTTGTGACTCTGATTTCTAAAACTGTAACATACATCTTTCACTATTTTGCGCTATTAAAAGCCTCTTAATTTATATTTATAGTATGAATAGCAAACGCCTTTTCGTTAAATAATCCATCAAAATCAAGATTCCAAATCGAGTCGAAACGATTGCCAGAGACGTCAGACATTTTCCATATGGTTATCAGGGCAGAATTTTTCCCCTCTAATATTAGTAAGTATCCCTTTAACTGCGAGATGAATGCCGAAAGCTTCATCATGGTAGACTTGAAGTATGAATTATGAAGTATGAAGTATGTATGAAGTACCTTAAATACCTTTATTTTAATATAACTAATTAAAAATGGTCATTATTCCTGCGTGTATTTTTCCATGCGGCACAATATTTCCTTGTAAAATATCAAGCCCTTTCGTACCCATAAACTTTACTTAGCGCCGCTACAGTAATCTTTATCAGACCACGTAGGTTTTGGTCAAATGTCTTCATCGTCTCCCTGTGTAATATTCATTGCAACGTCACTCCTCATTTTTGGCTAGACTAAGTTAAATGAATCTAGAGTGATTACATAGATGTAAACATAATATTACAAATTCAATGAAAATAAAAAATGAGCAAATTTTTCAGTCCACGCGAGCATAACCGCGGGCAGAAAGCTATAACAAAATAAGAATGGCACTTTATATAAGTAACTTACAAAACGTTACATTGGATCTTTAAAAATAATAGTAATATCCTCCCGCCCGATTTCGGCCAGGTCGGCCAATCTCATTAAAACTAGCCATCTACGCATGAGATGTTAATATAGTGTACAGTGTGCGCGCAGACACAAGTGCACCCTTTATTGTTGTCACGCTCATACTCCGGTGGGACGACTACTCGACACGACCAGTGAACTTACCAACTCCGGGCTTTTACTGAGGATTACTAAATAGAATGACTCAATAACTAAACTTGGACTCAAACCTAACCAACTCAAGGATCTCCGAATGTGCAGCCGTACATGCTAGCCACTACACCACCGAGGCAATATAATAATTATTTTTTTTATTAAATTTAATTAAAATATTAGTTAAAAACCAATATTAGTCAATTCTAAAGTCGTAAACATTGTATGCGAGTTGTATTGTTGTACGCTCTGCCTCTAACTTTGAAAAGATGAAGTAAAAAATGTGCAAAAAAATAGAGGTATTGTAGCTTGTTTAATACTTTGAACGAAAATTCATTTACAGAATATACGTTAAATATATTTTAAGATACTGGTTATTTTAAGTACTGATCACAAAAAATATTTTTTTCCCCATAATATCTTTAAGAAATAATATGAAACGCGAACTTATTCTTGCAAATAATAAAACATTTACCGGTGGTAGGGCTCTGTCAAGCCTGAGGAGTCCGACTGGATGGGTACCACCCCCTTATCTATTTCTGCCGCCAAGCAACAATGATTGCATTGTTGTGTTCCGGTTTGAAGGATAAGGTAGCCAGCGCAATTACAGGCAAGAGGCATATCAGCTTAGTCCTCACAGTGACAACGCACCTGTGGTTCTGCATTTTTGTTACATAAATCTTAAGTGCATGAACCGTAGGTGTTATGGGCGACAGGTATCGCTTTCCATCAGGTGGACTGTTTGCTCGTTTATCACTGAGTACCATAAAAAAAAAAAAAAAAAAAAAAACATAAAAAAAATAGTGTGTTATGGAGCGCGACACGAGGAGCGGAGTCAGTATTCCCACGTTCGCACTTCGCAGGCATTTGCGTCATAACGTATCTACACTATTGTTAGTTCAATAGAAGTTTACAATAATATTAAAATTATTTTTATATTCAATTCTAATTGTTACATTGCGTACCATTAGACATATTCATTATAATTTTAATTTTAAATATATTAAATAAATTTTAATTTTTTTTTGGGACTTCGGCCTGTGTTGCTATAAACTAGTGTGTAAATATTATGTTAGTAAAAAAACACAATAGTTGCTATTATTATTATAATATTTAAAATTAATTTTAATAATACGTAAAATATGAGAGTTAAGGATCTAATTTTACGCGTACCAATATAATACGTTAGTCATAAACATGAGCTAAGTACCAACGTTCATACAAATCAGTATAATTATCAATGGTTTGCATTTAATTGTGGCAATGTAGCCCAGTGGTAACACGCTCGCTTGGGAAACCGAGTGAAGCGGGTTCAAATCCTGGGTCTCGCACCCCTGATATTTTCATGTGCGAATCATTTCTAACATGATTACCACTTGCCTTACAGTGAAGGAAAACATCGTGAGGAAACCTGCATATCTGAGAGAACCTAGCAAGTTTTCGAAAGACATGTGAAGTCCGCCAACCCGCACTTGGCCAGCGTGGTGGACTATGACCTGATCCCCCTCGTATTAAAGGGAAGCCCACCCCCAGCAGTGGGACGTTAAAAAGGGCTGAATACTACTTGCATTTAATTTAGTTTGTTACTGAATAAAATGTATATTACTCTGTAATGTACATCTCAAAGAAAGTATTAAACAAACTCCTCTATAAATATGTATAGTACTTATTGAATAACTTTAATATATGTATGATTTGTGGGCACGTTACGCGATAATAGGTACATTCTCTCTTAGACTTACTTGCGAATGTTTGACATTTTAAATAAAAAAAAAATTATAAAATTAAAAAACCTGACTGCGTAAAAGACTAAATAATAATATGAAAATAATTTGACGAAGAAACATAGTATTATGCAGTCGGAGACATACATTGTGTCTCCGACTGCATAATAGTATGTTCTTTCGGCAACATATTTTCATCTTTATAGTTCGCTTTTTACGCAGTCAATTTTTTTTATTTTTGTAGATATTTTTTTATTTATTTTTTAGCATTTCTCATTCTAAATTACATTTAAACATATAAGTAATAATAATAAACTCTTTATTGTACACCAAGAATAAAAGAAAATAAATAAATACAGAACAGATAGATAATGTACAAGAGGCGGCCTTATCGCTAAAACAGCGATAAGGCAACCTTTAAGTGTAGGAAATAGTAAAGGAAGGGGTGTATATAATTGAGTTAAATATATCACTATATATAAAAAGTAGACTACATTTTCATATTTAGCCTGCTTCCGTCCACTGCTGGACATATGCCTCTCTCATGGCACGCTACTGATCTCGATCTCCAGTTCTACGCATCCAACCGCTGCCAGCCAGTTTACGTATATCGTCGCTCCACCTAGCTGGAGGGCGTCCTACACTTTGTTTGCTAAGCCGTGGTCTCCACTCTAGAACTCATTTACTCCATCGGTTATCGATTCAGCGACAAATGTGACCAACCCACTGCCACTTCAGCTTGCTAATTCTTTGGGCTATCTCGTAACTTTGGTTCTCTGTCGGATCTTGTCATTTCGGATCCGATCCTTCAGAAAAACTCCGAGCATAGCCCTTTCCATAGCACGCTGAGCGACCTTAAACTGGTAGACCAATCGCACTGTCAGTGTCCACGTCTCTGCTCCGTACGTCATAACAGGTAGGACGCACTCGTTAAAGACCTTTGTCTTTAAGCTTTGCGGTATTAGCGACGAAAAACCCGACGAAGTTTATTGAATGCTGACCGTCCTAGCTGTATTCTTCTTTGAACTGTAACAAGTATATAACGCCTTTAAGACGTCTAAAACCTTAGTCTCTCCCGTGACCATGATTTTAGCATTCGAAACATCAGGAACTAGAAATCAAAATAAATCCGCGAAATAATCCGAAAAGATAGTTTTTTTCAAATGTCAAATACTCGCGTAAATCTAAGAAAGTATATTGTCCCCAATATTTTTATATACGCCCAGGCAATAAATACATTTTGCAGGATAATCCGATTTTATCAATTGTGATTTTAGACAGGATATAACTCACAATTAGTGAGACTAACTTTCACTTTAAGAAAGTTCAATATCCAAGTACCATTCGTCAGAGTCAGTTTTAAAAAATATTATTTAGTAAATGTTACTCACAAAAATATTAATTGCTAGTAAATATAAATATATTGTTTACCGTTCAAGGTGACGTGTGTGGTACAGAACCCTCGATGCGCGAAATATTGTATTTTGATGTTTATACATTTTTCATACAATTATTATCAACAGAACTTTTCAATGTAAAATTTTATTAATGTACTGTACTATTTACAGCCTGACGTCATGTTTTTATAATAATTTAAGATTACAAGGTCAATAAAGGCATTTTTTTTAAATATATTCTATTGTTATCCGTCTATTGCATTGTGAAATAATACAAACATTAGTATTGTTTGTCGCTATTTTTTATTTTATTTTATGCCTAATAAGATAGCTAAAGGTTTCTCATCTACCATTATTTGGTACGAGATCTTTCGCCGAGTTAGAATTTAACATATATATATATATTCAGAACACATTATGCCCGTTCGTGCGTTAAGCCATCCTGCATTGCATGGCATGGGAATTGCGATTCATGTCATGATTGAGACGGGAAAGATTCCGTTGGGTTTTAACTTTTAGTGGGTAGTACAGCTTCTCTAGCGGGAGTCCCACATAACTATCTCAGTATTTATAGAGGTGGAACGCGTAAATGTATTTGTCTACGTTAATAAAACACGATATGGCTACGATGTTAACGAGGCCAATGAGGCAATTCTTCTAAACGTTAAAACCATTAACATATTTTTATTGAATGACAATATGAAATTTTCTGTGGCTTTTTCCTTTTGTTAGCGATCGTGAATTTAATTATCAAATAGATAGATGTATAATTTCCATTTATAAATAAATACAAAAGATAATTTTCAGAATTAATTTAATATCTTTGCACATCATCTTGTGGGTGAGTATGTCCTTCTTGTGCCTAAGCTTCTTTTTGTTTCTTATTGGAGCCCATGAATATCTTAAGTAATTCATTGCAAGGTGCTTCCACGAAAAGATGCAACACCAGCGCTAGCATATGAGCCCAGAACATCACTAATAAGTACACGTAGGCCTGTAAAAGAAACAAAACATTAAATTTCAATAATAATAATAATATCCTCATACCCGATTTCTGCCACGGCGGTCAATCTCAATGAGACTAACCAAATGCACAAGAGATATTATAGAGCAGCGCATGTGCTGGTGTGCGCGCAGACACAAGTGCACTTTCTATTTCTGTCACTCTTAAAGTTTGACGGGACAATACTTCAGTTAAGGCTCAGGATCGACGCGACGTGTTCTCCAAGTTGCTCCACAGACCACTCTGCTATCAGAGAAGTATCAGGAGCAACCCGCATAGCACACCACCCACTGAAGTAGGCCACTTCTCTATGCATTTCTTATATTCGCGTGCGACTGGATCGCCAAACGCTAATGAGCCCCTAACCACGACAACGTGAACGCACATTAGGGAGGACCTATCAACTCCTACCGCAAGCCGCATTAAGAAACTTTGTTCCGAAATGTACAAGCAAGCTTCCTTTACATATATTCGTTTATTTATCAGCAGGAATTACATCTCTCGTGTTGTGTAAAATAGTAAATACATAGGTAGGTATCCTACTTAGTGTTAAAATTTTAAAATATTTCACTCTTACCAGTTCTGAGAAGGATGCCGTATATAGCTGGGACCTCGTGCCTATTATGTAGTGCAATATATTATCATGTATCAGATACACGCAGAACGAGAGCTTGCTTGGTATCAGCCATCCTCGCCATTCCCATATAGAAAGGGAGTTTCCTGGAAATAACAATAAGCAGTTTAAAGTTGTTATTAGAGTATTAGAGAACTAGCGACTCATTCTCGCTTAGTTCGGGTTCGTCCCTAGCTTGTTTCCCAATACAAACTTTCATCTCTATTTCCACCTCCTTAAGGGATGATTTTTGAGATAAAATGTATCATCCATGTCCTTCCCAGGATCTCACACTATTTTCTTACCAAATTTCGTCTAAATCGGTTCAGTAGATCCAGAGGTTATCCCCTACAACCTCACAAACTCATAAACTTATCTCTTTATAATATTAGTCTAGTCTGTATATCACAGCTACGAGTATATTACACAGAAACTATTTATACTAAAAACTCACGACGGAAAATTATAACATGAGAAAAACTGCAAATAAAAAATTTCAAAAACCCACGACATTAAAGTGTAATTAATCTATGTATCTGATCGCTGTCTGTATATGCAAGATATTTGAGAAATACTATTTGTTTGCTTATCTGTTTGTTTGTCGGTTTGTCTGTTTGTCTGTGCGTTCGTACGCTAATCATAGTAACGGCTTAACCGATTTGGCTGCGGTTTTCACTAATATATTGTGGTAAGCCTCACTTAACATTTAGTATTTGTTTTATTTCAATCAGTTCGTAAATAAAAAAAGTTATGTTGATTTAAAGAATCATCTAGGGGTGAACCCGAGCAAAGCGAGGGTGAGCCGCTAGTTTTTATATAAAATCAATCAAAATTATACCATGAAATTTCATCGTGAGTCCAAGAACCCAAACGCTTGCAATAATCCCGATAGCGATTCGATGTAAAGACGCGTACAGAAGGCGCCATGTGAGGGATTTTCTTTCAATATCATCGTAGACGGAGCTTGTGAAATCGTATAAAGCATATATCGAAGGTATGATAAGCCAGCACATTAGAGTACCAATCTGTAAAACCAGAAGTATTGTCATCTATATACATATATACACAAGATGTCCTCTAGACCAATTTCGGTAACGTCGGCAATCTCACTGAGACTAGCAACATGTTTATTCACACAAGTGTTTATTGTTATCACTCTTATACTCCAGCTGGACAACAATTCGACACGACCAGAGAGAGATTATGCTCAGTCCCAGGCACGGGGGTGAAACACCGCCAACTTTCCAACTCCAGATTGTTACTGACTTACCTAAAATAAAAATTCAATAACTAAACTTGAGATTCGAACCCAGGATCTCGGGATCTGCAGCCATGCATTCTAGCCACACGACATAAGAGACAGGCAGCTTATCTCAATTTGTCCGAGCTATGTACGTTTTTTTATTTTTACACCCGAAAGATTTTGAGACCTTTCTAGGGGCTAAAAATATTCTATGAAAATATTTTTAAATAATGTTACTGATACTTTCTTACGGTGAACTCAATAACCTTTCCATGTGCGCTTCCTTACTCGAGATAGGATGTTTACATAATTTATGAAACTATCTCTATTAAGGAAAACTATAGATAATGTATTGGAATCTGCAGTTAACAAATTAAATTGTGATTCAATTAAATTGTAAGTATAGTCGTTGTAGTGCATCATATGATCGATGGAAAAAAACTGGAAACATACGGGAATTTTTGAATGGGACTAAACTTTCCGCCAAATTATTGTATAATTTTATGGACAAATTAAGGGTACGGAACATGCCCAAACCACACGAGTCATACTTCGCACTTGGCCATTTTTTAGACTTACTCTCTATTACCCTAAATAACAAGTTTAAAAGTAAGCTCAAATACCATTCAGCCTACCTTAAAATCAGGAAATTCTATTTTATTCTGTTTTAAGTAGTAGACCAAATATCCAATCGCCATTCCCATAACAAAGCAAGTTATATTGTTGTAAAAGAACACGTGGTATTTCCGGAAGGTCTCATCGTATAATGTTCTGAGTAGTCTAAAAAATATACAAACATGCAAAAGCATTCTAAAAGTCAAAATTAAAATAAATTGTACAAAGGTTTAAAAACACACACACACACACACACACACACACACATAAAGGGGTTCACAATAATTTACCGAAATGGTATTTTGCATATTGAAATGAATACTTTGAAAAAAAAAATCGCGGGAAAGGTGGTGTCAGGTTTTTAATTCAATAACATACTCTGGCTTGCCTACAACAAGTCCGTTCAAGTCTTGTAAATATACATGAGCGATAGGACTGAGTATGCCAAGCAGCAACAGAAAGGACAAAGTTCCAATCTTGAACCTCCAGCTTCGTCGACGAATACAGAAGTAGACGATAATGCCAAGGACTGACAACTGCATATCTGAAGCAATATGCCTGAAAATAAAAAAAAGTATTGTTGAAAATATAGGTGTCATGCCACACCTGCCATGCCATATCATCCCCTAGTGCCATTTTTTCTTATTTTAATTTTTAGCACTTTTTTCAAAATATAAACTGATATTTTTGTTGCTAACACTTCAGATTTAATACGTACCAAGACTCTAAACAGCATAGAGTGTCATTAATCATGAAGTTGTTGATATAAAAGATATGAGCCCAATAATATTCTCGACATTGCGACGTAACTCCTTCAACTATGTAAGACTTCCATATAGGCCCGGATCCGACATGCCGGAATAAAGTCGCCATAATTCCTATTACAACTGCAAATGACGGCGTCATTCTAAAATAATAAAAATATATACATAGATAAATTATCTTTATATCTAATAAAGACAATTTTTCCCTTTTAAAGTTGATATTTTAGTATTTCTTAAGGATTTATGGTAAGTCAGGGAGAGTTGCCTATAGTTTTTATATATGTAAGATACTATATAAAATACGCATAGTTTATTTTAATTCAATGTTTATTTATGCCATTCAGATTGGGTTCAGATCAGAGGGGTTCAATTAATATACTTGAATTTTTAGATTTAGTAGGCGTCTCTCCTTTAAAAGTTATTTCAGATTGCTGGTTCTCAAAGCCCCCAATGTATGTATTTGATTCTATTAGGATAAGATAATCAGACCACGCACTTCCTATAAGTCATATAACCTATGTGTTTTTATTTCGAGATAACTAAAACTCTTGATTTACCACTTAAAACGAAAGAGATAGCGAGAAAGAAAGAAGAAAGAGTGTAGGTTGTACTGCAACAGTGTGTCTATTGGCTCATTCACGCTAACAACAGCAAGATTGTGAGTATGGCCTACTTCATTTAAAATTATTTATTAAACAAGTGCACACACGCATGCAAGCTTGATCAATATCTTTTGACCTACTGGATTTTGGACTATTTGGTACAAAAGTTAGCTATGTTTTAATCCTATTTTTAACGATCCAATCGTACGATCAGCCGATATTAAGAAATCCATGTTCAAAGTTCAAAGTTATAATTGTTGTTTTGGCTTCTAACCACACCCTAACCATCCCAAAATATAAATAATATAAATAATATCACAACTTCACTCTTCTAGATTTTTTTTATACTTATGTATTTATATTGTATATATTATAATATATATTCACATTTTATAAAAACAACATCTTACCTCCACCACCTGAAAAATATAGATGGGGGTACATCTCTGAAGGACATTTTGTGTTTTTCTTCTCTTATTTGTAAGATGTAAGTCATAAAGAAGCCAGAGAGGAAGAAAAAGAATTGCACAATGCTCGTGTAGCCACTGAGGATTATAAAGAATTGATACTCGAAGAACTAGAAGATAATAAAAAAACATATCAATTATTTTTTATTATTACGTAAAAGGAAACATCATGCATGAGTTAATGTAACGAGTACAATGTATTATATATTTGGCTACCACAGTATATTACTGGTGAAGTGCTGGAAGTCAGTAAATAACACACGATTTGAGATAGTGTAAATTCTTTCGTTAATCTTAAAATTGTCTTTTAAGTCTAGTTGTCGAAGGAGAATATCACAATTACTTACATATTTTAAGTGATGTGTAATTTAGTGGCTCAATTTAGAGAAGCATACCAGAGCCTTTAACAAAATCATTTACATGTATGTATTTATTTACTATACCTTTTCTAAAGCAAGAGGGTTGCGGATATATTTTCCAAATAAGAATACACAATGGCCGAATACTACCAGACCTGAGTTGAATGCACTGAAAAATAATGGAAATAATTTAACCAAATTAACTTCCTTCAAATTTTCCTAAGAAGTTGATGTCACAAAGCCTATTTGTTATTCTGATGTATGAACTATATTACTGTAAAGTTTCATTAAAATCCAATCAGTAGTTTTTGTGTACTAAGCTGTATAAGTTACTATAGTTTTTAACTATCCCACGGGAACCCTTTAATTTTCCGGGATGAAAAGTATCTAAGATGTTGACCGGGGCTATAAGGTACCACCATACATAATTTCACTTAAATCGGTCCAACAGTTTCGGAGATTAGCCCGTACAAACTGACAAACAGAGAAACAATAAATTAAAAAAAAAACTGGATTTATTCTATTGCTGTTCTTACATCCCCCTGAGTCGGTTTTTAGCATTCTTTTCTATGTACAGACATTCGACCTCTACAGTTTTATTAAATGTAAATAGATTACTCTACCTTTGTTCGGTCACTTAAATTTTTCTTCGTGTGTATCGACATTAATGATATTTGATCATTCTGTAATACTATCACGATACAGCGTGTTTAATTTTTTAAGGATTATGTTTTTAGTTAGAAATAGAATTTACCGTATTCCGTGAAGTCCTCTCAACTCTGTTAGTCTCTCATCACCTCTATCTTCTTGCAACAGTTTTTCGGAATTTCGAAAAATGGAAAAGCATAGAAGTGGGTGGCGATCTGAAATATATTGACAACCTTAATGCTATTGTCATAAGAGCGAATAATAAAAATTGGGCCAAGTGTGAATCGGCCACACGTTAACACATACATACTATATATACACAAGGTAGTGACCACCGGCGTGTCTGGTTTCACTCGTATTTGGCTCATTTTGTTGTAATATTCTTTAGTTTTTCAATATCGTATTTTAACTTAACATTACGAAAAAGTTTACAATACCGTTATAAATAAATTAGGCAGTGGTAACCCAGTGGTAATGCACTCGTTTGTGAAGCGGGTTCAAATTCCGCGTCTCGCATTTCTGATATTTTCATATGCGAATCATTTCCAAAATTATTTCACAAACGATGATAAAGGAAAACATCATGAGGAAACTGCATGTCTGAGAGAACCTAGCAAGTTTTCAAGGACGTGTGCAGTCCGCCAACCCACACTTGGCCAGTATTATAGATTATGGCCTGATTCCCATTACTGAGTAATGGGGTATTAAAAAGTACATATAAGATAAAGATACGAATTACGAAAGTATACCTTTTACCAATGTCTTGTCTGCTTTTCGGTATCTTTGACACAAGTCGAAATAGCTCCCCCATGCAACTACAGCACAAATACCTCCTATTACCAAAAGCATCGTAATATCTGCAATATCAAGTTGAATTTTCTTCATTTTGTCTTTTTGTCTTTCACAGCTTATAAATTCTAATTTTGAGCCCAAATTATATTTTTGTTGTATCGTTTCATTAAAGCATCCCTCAATGATTAATTCTATGTTCTGATCTATATCTAGACCATTGTTTTTTATATACTCTTGACATGTTTCCTGCACACATATACCCCTGTCTAGCCTCGTATAGTTGAAATGTTTGAGAGTGTGCTTTGAATATTCCTGTAAATAAAGTCAATACGTTTAAAACTAGCCTTTCAATCACTTCGTCCGGATGAGCAGAGCTTTTTTTTTATTTTCCTTTTTTTATTAGGCAGTACTAACTACTATCTATTGAGATGCTCAGAATTAAAGAGCATTATATTAAAGTTTATTTTTTATCTCCATCTTATGACATTTATCATGTGTATGCCTACGAGTGTAAAGGATCAATCCAAAACAGTCTATTTACGCCTTTTTGAGTCACAAACAAAAGTGAACGTCCACAACGTAACCCTTTATTGACAAAGTTTGATATTTTGTGAAAAAAGTTAATAAGTATTATTATGAATATTAATAGAACAGAATTAAAAGCAAAAACATGATACAAAAGAACGTAGTACTTTATGAGGTGTACTCCAGTATCTATATTAAAAATAATATTTGTCTATGTTAATTAGTCTGTGGTAGTCGAGTCATCGTTGATTGTACACCGCGTTTTGCCGTCTGATAAATTAATCAATAAAGAAGTCTTATGATTGTGAATTATACTTTCTTTGCACTTCTATCAAAAACATCAAACTTTACTGGCTCCTCCAAAACTAGGGTTTAATTCAACATTATAAAGTTACACGGAGATGAAGTTGTAGAACGCAATAAAGAACATTGCGTTCTACAATTTCGTCTTACAATTACAAAATAAAGGATAAAACTGTAATGAAATCTCTTTCCAAGTGTCCTGATATAGAAATATTTTCAAATACAATGTAAAATTAAAAAAAAAAAGACATCATGTAGTGTTTAATATTTAAACTTCAAAAATGTATACCTAGTTATATGTTGTGTATGACTTTAATTTAGAGTAATATACAAAAAATAAATTGGTTATTGGTTAATGTTATTTTAGTAATTACGATTGTGTATGTCCTGTAGTTGGTAACTCTTATTCAATAAATATAAAACAAACATTATATAAACAGTATATCTAATCTTAGAAGGAAAGTGAATATTTGGGGGAGAAATAAAAAAATATACTAGAAACAAAAGGAAAATACTTGCATGTATATAGTTTAGTATTAAAATGGCAATAGATTTTATAATTGGTTTTGAACTCACTCGTATAAGAGTATAGATTTCATTATCGGGCTCCCCATACAGGTCGAAGGCGACCGTGCAGTAGACGCCGGAGCAGCTCTCATAGTCGTCGAGTCCGAAAAGTGGAGGCAATTTCTTGTGCTCTGTGTCTGTAAAAAAAAAAGCAAATACTGTATTAAACCTAATTAATTATTGTCTGTGATTTTATTCTTAAAATATATTATTACACTTTAATATTTGTTGTTTTGTTTGGGAATATTTCTAGTTGTGCGGAAATTTTTGTCTCTATGTCTTTTTGTATTAAGTCTCATTATCATGGGAAAATGGAAGTTCGAGAGCAATTTGCTTATCTATATCTATGCGTTGTCGAAAACAAAGTCGCTGTCTACATAATATGTTTCCGCCTACATTCGTCTTCTGGTTTAGAACTACACAATGGATTTTGATACGGGTATGATAAACGAATATTATATAAAACCTAAGGTATGTAATTTGTAAATATTTTGTTCAAAATAACTGAACTATGAAGTGTGACGGTGTTTTGTCAAAAAAATTATGTATACTCTTATTGTAAAAAACTGTAAAAACATACTTTAAATGTACATTCACACAGGTAACGCTGACTAAACCTTAAGATATTCAATAAAACAGTGTACAAAAATATTGTACATCTTAAAAAGGCCTACATCAAAAGTCCTCAATAGCAAATGTCTGTCTTCTAACATTCACTCACAATAACTATTTTTGTCTATTTAAAATATACCTAAGCTAGTAAAAAATAAAATAAATGTACAAAAATATTCTTCAATTTTACACTACAATAAAAATAATCAATAACACATTACATTTTATATGAAAATCTAAATCTAAATTCTATTCTGACCTGGATAGAAGAATTTGATTTTTTAGCAAAATTTTTGAATTTTGCAGAGTCTACAGCATCAATTTTGATAAAAATTTGAATTATAATTACTTTTTACTCCAGAGAAGGGTTCCCCGGGAAAGGGCAAGATAGTTTTGTGAAAATCCTTTTCGTATATGGAAACTACTGCATCGATTTTAAAATAATTAAGCAATTATTACTTATTTGTGAAGTCATTATTCAGTGTAACTTTGATTCCAGAAATTGAAAGTGTTTTAAGGAAAGGACATATGTTAATACTAGCAGAACCCGCGGCTTTACCCGCGATCGAACTGCGATTTTTTTTATTATTTGCAATAAGTTTGTTTCATTTTATTTATTAATATACGATATATGGAAAACAAATTTAACTATAGCGATCGTAACTCAAAATATCCGGGATTTTAAAAGATGTTAAACGTTACCTACGTTCTGTAAATAAATATTCATTTTAGGTATTTTGCAAGCTCCACTTTACTGCCTCTTTTTTTTTTGACATTTTTCTACTCCATCTTTCTAAAGCAAGAGTAAGAGAGTACAATGATACAACTCGCATACAATGTTTACGTCTTTAGATGTATGTATGCATGTAAATCGGTTAATATGGTTTTTTTAAATAACATACTAACAGACTAACATCTATGTTATTTTTAAAAACATCACGTGTATGTACTGTGTGTATGACTGCCCCTGAGATATGATGGTCATTGTAAAGCAAACCTTAAAGAGGAATTACAATAGATTAAGTTCAAACGCATAGCCAGAGGTTATGGATGAATTTTGAAAAAAATAATAATAATATTTGTATTTTGTATAATTTTATGTCTCATTTTCAAGGTAAATACCACTTTCCGTGTGCATTAATTACAGAGTTTCATACAAACTTTCATCATCCATTTTACTCCCTTATGGGATAAAATTTTGAAAAATGTTACAACACGTATTTATTTAAAGCTAAATACCACTTTGTTCAGTTTCATACAAACTTTAATCTTCTATTTTATCCACTTAGGGGATAAATTTCTTAAAATCCTTTCTTATCAGATGTCTACATCATATAAGGAATACGTCCTCCA
The DNA here is from genome assembly GCA_033884665.1 of Argynnis bischoffii washingtonia. Classification (NCBI taxonomy): domain Eukaryota; kingdom Metazoa; phylum Arthropoda; class Insecta; order Lepidoptera; family Nymphalidae; genus Argynnis; species Argynnis bischoffii. The sequence continues at coordinate 14,447,896 of CM066623.1, forward strand.
AATTTCACGTTTCTACGACTAGCGATTTAGGCTATGCGTTGATCGATCAGTCGACTGGACAAAGCATTTTATATATGTAGTACCTGGGCGACCGAGCTTCGCTCGGAGATCTTTTTTGTTGTATCGTATTTTTATATAAAAAAAAACCTAAAAAGTTGAATAAATACAAAAAAACAAAAGTAAAGACTTTGTAATCCGACGGGGAATCGATCCCGGGCATATCTATGTGTTGTCTAACATGCACCTCGACCGCTTGACCACGATACTTATACCCGAGCGTAAGGAATTATCGACCATATTCTGCGTAGTATAATGCAAAACCGCATGAAAACTCGAAAACACGCGTTTTCCCAGACATGAGTCTAATCTAGATCGATTTTTCGCCCCCGAAAACGCCCACATACCAAATTTCAGCGAAATCGTTAGAGCCGCTTCCGAGATCACTGGTATAAATAAATAAAGTTATAAAGATATAAATATACAAGAATTGCTCGTTTAAATATATTAGATATTATATTAAATATAAATTATAAAAAAATATTAGGTGTTTAGATTTGAATTGACGTAATTATTACAGTCACATTTGAATATTTACTACATGGATTTTAATTTAGAACAATACAATGAGTGTAAAAAGAGTTCTCACGAGACGAGTGGAATTGGATTAAAGATATTTCCATAAACAATACCCCTTCCTTGGCAGTCGGGTAAAAAAGACACGAGTACATGGAAACATAAATTAAGTTGGGGTAGTGTCATGTCACAACATCAACGTCACGGCGTGCTAAATTAAGTTTAAGTTTACTTTCAAGGCAGTGGTAGCCCAGTGGTAACGCGCTCGCTTGGAAAACCGAGTGAAGCGTGTTCAAATCCCGGGTCTCGCACCTCTGATATTTTCATGTGCGAATCATTTCTTACATGATTACCACTTGCCTTACAGTGAAGGAACACATCGTGAGGAAACCTGCATGTCTGAGAAAACCTAACAAGTTTTCGAAAGACATGTGAAGTCCGCCAATCCGCACTTGGCCAGCGTGGTGGACTATGGCCTGATCCCCCTCGCATTGAAGGGAGACCCATGCCCAGCAGTGGGACGTTAAAAAGGGTTGAATACAAGTTTACTTTATTTAACTCAATTTTCACGGCACCCTTGACTCAGTTCGTAGTGACCCTACTTGCTGTGCCAGCGGTCTCGGGTTCGAGTCCCACTGGGGAGATTCGTTTATGTGATGAGCAAGAATGTTTCTACTCCAGTCATGGGTGTTTATAATTATAATATGTATATATTTAAACTTATATATGTGTAGTGTATCAACTATCTGGTATTCATAACTCATGTCTCGTAAGTAACCAAGGAACTAGATGGTGCTGTGTGTTAATGTCCCAACATATTTATTTATTTATTTGCCCCAGCATATTTATTTTTAAGTTTATTATTTAACAAATATACTGCACGACATTTTAATTTCTGCTATAATTATTAAGAACAAGTATTAATTTATTACAGTAGCAGCGGCATTGGCAGCTTAATGGCAACGCGCTCGCTTAGAAAACCGAAATGAAATGCATTCAAAAAGCGGGTCTCGCACTCTGATATTTTCATCTGCGAATCATTTCCAACATGATTACCACTTATCTTACGGCGAAAGAAAACAAGTTTTTTAAAGACGTGTGTGTGAAGTCCGCCAACCCGCACTTGTGTGCGTGGTGGATTATGGCCTGATTGGCCTTGATGGCCTCATATTGGCCCGTACCCAGCCGTGGGACATTAAAAAAGGCTGAATGTATGTAACATTAGTGTATTACTCATTTTACATATGCATTGTGATCCTTTGTATAACTAATGTGTAACCTATTTTAAGTGCGCTTCCTTCTTCAATATATCGGAATCGGAATACTATATTATACGTGAAAGTTGACGAAATATAGTACATAATATGTAGATAAAATCTAACGTGGAATAATACTGTTAGGGCGAGAATAAGTCGCCATACGTAGACTATAAAAATATACAAAAAATATTTCAAGTCCGACAGAGATTAGCTAAATCTATACGTATAGAGAAACTGTTCAACTTTAATACTTTCTCAGATTACACGAATATTTGACATTTTAAATAAAACTATCTTTTCGAATTTTTTCGCGAATTTATCTTGATTTTTGGTTTTCAGCTTTATCTATCCATCTATACATATAATAAAATTCTGAGTTGAATCTGTACATGAAATATTTTTTTGGAAGTTTTTATTCAAATAGTCATTACTCATTATTATAATCCATACTAGCATTTCTCGCAGCTCCGCCCGCGTTCATATGATCAAAAACCAAATTCTTAGGTTTTACACACTAGTATACTCTTACATATACCAATTTCATTGCGCACCGCATGATTAGTAAATAATGGCGGTGATTGACTTTGCCACAAAGGCTCCTCAGTTAATCTCATATTTGATATAGTAATATTGCACTTTTTGTTTTAGCAATAACATTTATGTATGTCTGTACTTCTGTTTTGCATGTTTATTTAACTTTGGGCAGTAAACTCTCAAACTACGGAATTAATTTTAATCATTTTTTACTAATAGACAGTCATTGATTAACTTAATATGTAGCTAATTATTTAAATTATATAATGACAACTTTTCTTAATATTAATTTGTCGCGAAACAGGGATTGGTTAGCGCTGGTCAGTAATATTTTCCAAAAAGGATTTTCAAAATAAATTGCAATAAGTAAATAATTCTAAGCAAATACTTTTTATTATTTCTATAGCTCGGCTAATATGATTAAAGTCGAAAGCATTTTATTATGTCCTTTAAGTCTTTACCTTCCAAGAAATGGTGTCAAAAAAATACTGAAAAAATTGTGGTATAACAGTTCCTAATATACTTTTTCATAGTTTTTGAGATATGGAATATTTTTAGTTACCCGCTTTGTCAGTTTAACAGCCATAAACTTTTTTTACATAAAATGTTATAAAATAATATGTCGATATTGTGGAAATGTAAATATTATTCGTATTTATTTTAGTGTTGATCTAACAAAACAGGTAAGTAAGAAAACCAATAAAATATTTGGAGTTGGAGTTGCATTTGCCCAATTTTTACGTTAAAAGATTAAAAAATATTAACATTATTTACTAAACAATAAAAATTTACAAATATCTCCATTTAAAAATTGTTTTGGCCAACAAAATATTACTTTTATAAAGACAAAAAATTTGTTTTATTGAAATATTGAACACGGGCGGGGCCGCGGGTAATTTAGTACTAATTTTAATAGTCATAGAAAGGTCATATCTGTACATTATTTTTTTTTTTTTTGGCTTAAAGCTACGTATTTTAAAAACACATGGCGACATCTATTGTCAAATATCTAAATAACACATAAATTTTTCATTAAAAAAACTATTTTAATGAATATAAAATAGGACTATTGATATTCCTTTTAGGATAAGCTTTTTTTTTAATAGTTTTAATATATATAAGTAAGTTATGTTAACCAGTTTTTGTATTTTTTCTCAGAAATGAGATATTTTCCTGCGATAAAAAGTATCCTATGTGTTGAACACCTGATATCACCATCCCAAAGTTCATCAAAATCCCTCCGTGGTTTTTCTGCGATGCGATCATATATAGACAGACAGACAGACGAAAGTTCTAAAAACCAAAAAAAAAAATAGATTCGGCCTCTATATTGCTAATAATGAATATTTCAATAAGATTTTCCGAAAAATCTACTATATAAAAATAAGTGGGGTTTTCCTTCCTGACGCTATAACTCCAGAACGCACGAACCGATTTCCACGGTTTTGCATTCATTGGAAAGGTCTCGGGCTCCGTGAGGTTTATAGCAAAGAAAATTCAGGAAAAATTTCAACAGAAAAGCGGGAATATCTTTTTTCACATACAGCGCCATCTCTGATACATAGCATATACTACAAACCAATATAGGGTCAACATATAGGATACTTTCTACTGGAGGAAAATATCTCATCTCTAAGAAATCTATACTAAACTTTAAAACGTAAGTAGGGACGAACCCGAGCGGAGCGAGGGTGAGTCGCTAGTATTGAATAAAAAAATATTAAAAATTTTATTATGTGTATGTATGTATAGTTACTAATTTATAAACTTAAAAAGTTGGCTTTACTGATAATTTGAACACGGGCGGGGCCACGGATAGTTTAGTAGTAATTCTATTAAAATCGTAGAAAGGTCATATCTGTACATTCATTTTTTGGAATTAAAACTACGTATTTTAAAAACACGTGGCGACATCTATTGTCGAATAGGTATCTAAGTAACACACAAATGTATATTAAATAAAATAACTATTTTAATGGATAAAATAGCGCTATTGATAATTTAATTTTCAAGATAACCTATTTTTAATAGTTTTTACCATATTTAGTAAGTTACCTTGCTAAACTGTTTACAGATAGCATCATTGTGATTTTGTTCCAAGTAGTTTTTGTATTTTTTCTCAGAAATGAGATATTTTCCCGTGGTAAAAAGTAGCCTATATGTTGACCCGGATAACCAACTATCATCATACCAAATTTCATCAAAATCTGTCCAGTGGTTTTCTCGTGATGCGGTAACAGACAGAGAGACAGACAGACAAAAATTCTAAAAACTATAGATTCAGCTTCTGTATCAATAATAATGTCTATTTCAATAAGATTTTTCATAAAATATTTAAGGTACAGATTTGGCTAAGTTACAATTTTATTATATATATAGACAAAGGCCGAATCTATAGTTTTTAGAATTTTTATCTGTTTGTCTGTCTGGGAACGCATCACGAGAAAACAACTGGACAGATTTTGATGAAATTTGGTATGATGATAGCTTGTTACCCGGGTTAACATATAGGATACGTTTAACTGCGGGAAAATATCTCATCTATGAAAAATCTATACTAACCGTTATAAAATTAATATAAATATTAGCTAATTTAACATCAGGTTTTTTAGCTTTTGTATATGTTTAAGTAAACTACGCTAGTAGAGCCACGGGCAAAAGCAAGTAATTCAGCTTTTTGTAATCCTTCTCCATATAAACTTCAACTATGCCAAAGCTCACTCCGTAGGTACTGTTATTGTCTAAGAGCCGGATACAACACGACCTTCACGGATCTGTTAACCAGATGAACCATATTTATTATAAAGTTTTAATAATAAATAAATACGCCTAAAATAGCTTGCATATCGAAATCCTGACCACGCTATTTTTAAATTAATTAATTAATTATTTAATTATATTTTTTTTATTTTTCACCCTTCTGTTAACCAGCCGAATTTTGTTCTAAGCCATAGTAAATAATATAAAGAATATGCATAGGTAGCCTTGCCTACTCATTCCTTGACCACACTACCTAGCAAGCGAGTATAAACAGGTAAGTTACTATAGGTAACTTCACGGATACTGTAAGGTTACCTAGTCGTATTCTTTGTATTATTTACTATCGGTTAAAACAAAATTCGGCTGGTTGACAGAACTATGAAAAAAGAAAAATAAATTTTGATTAATTAATCTAAAAATAGCCTGGTCAGGATTTCGATAGGCAAGCTATATTAGGTGTATTTATCTATTATTGAAATTATAAAAAAATTGTTTCATCTGATTAACAGATCGGTGAAGATCGTGGTGTATCCGGCTCTGCGGCTATTATGCTTAAAAAGGTGGGTACAAAGTTTGCTCTTCACGTATTTAATCTATACTAATACAATAAAGAGACAGAGTTTGTCTGTTTGTTTTTTTGTTTGTTTGAAGGCGCTAATCTCAGGAACTAAAAATCGTTTAAAAATTCTTTTTGCATTAGATAGCCCGTTTATTGAGTAAGACTATTCGCTATATATCATCCCGGAAAATGTAAGGTTCCCGTGGGTTAGATTTGTTTTTGTCCAGGGACGAACTCGAAGTGAAGCGAGGGTGAGTCGCTAGTATATACATAGATAAATACAGACTAGTCTTAATTCGAATTTCGTTGTTTATCTTCAACTCTACCATATACAAATGTAGACTGAAATGTTTTTTTTTAAATGTAATTTATATAATAAACTTACCATTTAGACGGTATATAATACCTAAGCTGTAACCAAACACATTAAATAATAATAAAATATATAAGTGAATAAACATTTTCACAGCTCCTCTAGGTCTACGGTTTGACTACGCTACTGTGATCAACAATAAACTTTTTTAGTATATATAGGCTTTAAAATATCATACATTGAATTAATTTGAGGTTAAACTAGGTTTTTTAACAAAAGAATAATTCCCAAGCTAATTAATGTTTTCATCGCGCGGAAAAACACATTATTGAATCGTGTACCTACCTATAACACAAACAGCCTACCTCGCATCGCTCGAGTTCATCCCTAACTGACTGACAGTAGCCTGAGACAGTTCTCCTCCAGGTCATAGTCTATCTGTGTATTCATCCAAGTCTGACTAGCCGTTTCAGCTAGAAGGCGTAACAAACACACGCACTTACAAACTTTCCCCATATATAATAGTATAGTCTCCTGCCTTGACTTCGATCAGGTGTAAAAAGAGACAACATATCTACTACAAACATACATTCATATTATATAGTAGATGTAATATTCAGACCAATAAATTCAAAATAATCTATCTCGCAGCCCATTTTTGTGTAGGATCCTGCATCAGGTACCTTCACAGGTAATTTGCCTCGGTGGTCTAGACGGCTGTAGATCCGGAAGTTCTGGGTATGAGTCCCGGGTGGGTCCAAATATAGTTATGGAAATTTTGTGACAAGAACTTACCAGTAACAACCCATAGTGGGGATATTGACGGTGTTTCCAACCCCTTGTTTGGGATCTCTCACAAGTCATGTCAAATTGTCATACCATCGTTGCTAGAAAGCCATTTTTGTGCGCAAAAACTTGTTCACTACAACATGGATTATCTCAGTGAGATATGAGTGAGATATAGATGCCAGTCGGGAGGGCATTATTATAATATGTTATTTTTTAAGTCTATAAACAAAGCTAACTCTCATTTCCATCGGTCTAGTAAGATTGAGTTTAAGCCACACCTTGCATATTATAGCCGAGATAATAATTAATAAATAGAAATTCTATAGGTAGGTACCGGAGTTTTAGTGCTACCGAATTTTGTACCGAAGGATCGTGTTAGGCCCTTGCTACCAAGCACGTGAGACCCAAAGCTCAATAGTCGTCACCATCAGCCCTGCCTTTAAGGGATTCTACCGGAAACAAGGACTCATATTCATATACATATTAATATATCTAGCGATGGTACAGAATCATCGCAACGCGAGTCCATCACGCACTTGACCAATTTTATTGCGTTTTCCATAATTCATGTTTCCTATTGTTTCTATTTTATTGTCTTGTTTTTATATTATCAAAGGTTAAGCTTATATAAGCAAAAAAGTTACTTTATCAACGCGTGTTTGTCATAGATAGGGCCGATTGCTTTACTATGTTAGCAGGAATATTATCATAACCAGTGGCATAATCACAGTGCAGGGAGCTCATATTTTTTTCAACATCAATAACATCTACTAGCAATAAAGTAAGGGAATGGCAAGAATATCCAAGTACATTATCTTTATGTGGACTACCTTTGGATTTTTTTTTATTTATGAGTTCACAAAACCGACATACAAATGAAATAAACAAGCTTAATTATAATTATTCAACATTACATGCATATAAACAGAACTAAGTAGGTACTAACTATAAAAATATTTAATACTAGCGACTCACCCTCGCTCCGCTCGGGTTCGTCCCTACTTATGTACGTTTTAACGTACGTAATGTGATATTTTCCCGCAATAAAAAGTATCCTATATGTTGACCCGGATAACCAGCTATCATCATACCAAATTTCATCAAAATCCCTCCAATGGCTTTTCCGTAATGCAGTAACAGACAGACAAAAATTCTAAAAACTATGGATTTGGCCTCTGCATCGATAATAACGTCTATTTCAATAAGATTTTCCAAAAAATATTTTACGTACAGATTCGACTCAGTTAGAATTTTATTATATGTATAGATTTAACAAAACTTAAATCTAATTATTACTGTATTATAACATAACATAAAAGTATAGTACAATACGATCTACGTTTATTTTAATATGATACTAAAGTAATATTTCTTTTTCACGAAGGTACGGATTCACTGAAAATATCTATATCATTTCTAAGGGCACTTGCTAAGAAAACTATTCTATAGATAGGTCTATGATGACCGAGGTCAGTTCTTGTTAGTTATTAGTTAGAAACTTGAGTTGCTACCGACTTTTCTATATAAAAGCTATCGACATTATTAACCGATGTATTATGGCCTAAGATCCGGCTGCAAGATTGCTACGTTCATCGAGTATTTAGTGAAAATCAATTTTTATCTACACAGATAAATAAAATTGGAGTGTCTGTTTGTAATATTAAAATAACCGCTTTTTACTAAATGCATATGGATGTATACACGATACATATACCAAAACAACATTTTTACAATTTTTGTTTGTCTCTCTGTCTGTTTGTTTGTTCCGGCTAATCTCCGAAACGGCTGGACCGATTTTGACGGGACTTTCACTGGCAGATAGCTGATGTTATAGGGAGTAACTTAGGCTGCTTTTATTTTAGAAAAAGAATCAGGGTTCCGCGAAAAAAATTAAAACTCATGAAATTGTTGCATCGCAATATATGCAACCGTAAGTACACCAATTTTCCTAAAAAAATCTCATAGGGTATCCCGAGCTCTGATGTTATAAATTGCCCCAATAGCCCTTTTTTGGAGAATAAATATTGGTTTTATATCCGCTGCATTACCCTACAACAAAATTCCGTAAGTCAAGATGCTGTGAAAGTAGCTGAAATAAACAAGTCTAGCAGTATCAACGTCTGTTAGCTGCCTCATTTCCTAACCGCGCACACAGCGGAGCTCAGTCTACTCGCGAGAGATGACAGATGGGGGCTCCACTGATGACCCGAGTCCAATGTTAAACCCAAGAATACTGTGGAATCTACAGTATTAAGAATCTTATATGAATGGTTGTTTTACTTTGTCGGGGACGGATTTAAAGTGTAGTTAATGTTAAGTGTGGGACCTCCAAAGTACCAAAAGAGTCAAAGCCCTTTAATTATATTGCAGAGGTATTAAATAAGTTCATTTGGCGTTTTTATGGTTTCGGAGCCAAAACGCAAAAACAGACATTTGCTAAATTTTTATTACAAAAATAGGATCATAATTTTAAATTAATATATAGCCTAAATTAAAATAAACGACTGTGTAAAAGCAAACTAAAAAGATGGAAACAAGTTGACGAAGGAACATATAGTATTATGCATTAAAATTTAAATAAGTTTAGGAGATAAATCAATTAGTGCGGACATGTCGCACTGAACGAGATATACCTGGTGCTCGTTAAAGGCGGCTGATTTATGTGTAAACATTAAAACGTTGATTATACTTCAATAACATTGCCTTACTTGTGTTATCTAAATTAAAAAAATGAATTTTTGTACAAATTATGTGTAGAAATGAATATCATTTATATCATTATTTTACTTGATATATATCTTTTTATATTGTGACAATGAAATACGAGTAATAACCCATCATTTCATTAAAACGAATCCAGTTTATGAAGATGAAGACATAGACATTAGACGTATGACACCAAGCCACATTTGTACTTTTAGGGGATAGGTATCTACCACAGATATTATCCCCTACAAATATGCCTAATATGAAGAATTTCAGAACTACTTTTATTCGTTGTCGGCCCCACGTGAAATGCCCTTATTTTTATATACACGCATTTTCAAGACATATCTAAAGATGTATGAATCATCAAATCGGTTGAGCCGTTTAGTAATTATGAGGGTACATAGGATTAGACATACATGCATTATACATACAAGTCAAACACATAACCCTCCTTTGGACTTTGCCGCAGTCGGATATTAACCGCGCTGACTATTTATTATTTCCTGCACCCAAACTGTGAAACTAATTTCTATTAGGTCTTACGTATAAAAAGTACATAATTATTGTAATGTAATATTATACACAAATATTATTTTATAAGAGCAACTGTTGAGTTTCATGCCGGATTTTCTCAGCAGAACTGCCTTCCAAGCCGGGTGGTAGATTCCTCAAAGACTTAGATATTGACATCTACAGCTATACACATAATAAAATTCTTAGTCGAATCTGTACATTTAATATTTTTTGGAAAATCTTATTGAAATAGTCATTATTATCGATAGAGGCCGAATCTAGTTTTTAGAATTTTTGTCCGTTTGTCTGGAAACGCAACACGAGATAACCACTGGACATCGATTTTGATGAAATTTGGTATGAAAGCTGGTTATATCCGGGTCAACATTTAGGATACTTTTTACTGGGGGAAAATATCTCATCTCTGAGAAATCTATACTTAACGTTAAAACGTATCTAGGGACGAAACCGAGCTGAACGAGGGTGAGTCGCTAATTTAATTTAAATTTTGAAAATGTGACAATTTAAAAGTGCTTCTAAGTATATTTGAATAAAGTATATTTAGATTTTTAAAGGTTGTCTAAATGCGATAAGGCCACCGTCTGCACTCTCTCTTGTGAATTTTTTTTTTTCTTTGGATGTAGAATGATGATGTTCTCCTGACCGATTCCGGCCACGGCGGCCAATCTCATTGAGACTAGCCAACTGCGCAGGAGATATTATAGTGCACAGGTGTACGCGCAGACACAAGTGCACACTCTATTCCTGTCACTCTCATACTCCAGTGGGACGACTACTCGACACGACCTTTACGTGCTCTCCGAGGCACGGGGGTGAAACACCGCCAACTTCCCAACTCCGGGCTGTTACTGAGGCTTACTATACAGAAAGACTCAATAACTAAACTTGGCCCGACCCGGGACTCGAACCCAGGACCTCAGGATGTGCAGCCGTACATGCTAGCCACTACACCACCGAGGCAGAATAAAGAGATATTATTATAGTACATTCTGCGAACATTTCAAAAATTACAACAGACGTATCCGAAGCGAAGGCGGTTCTTTGGTTATAAATAAGTAGAATTAAAAATATTACTTAAAATAATCTTTTTTTTTTATTTATACATGATCATAGACAATTATTATCATAACTTTTTTATTATTATAAATAATTATAAATAATAAACAGGAGGGAATCATCTTACTTCGAAAGGTATTGTGCTGTGTATAAAATGGGCATTTAAAGTCCATACACATGTTTTCTTTATAAAAATTATAAGGAAAGACAATAAGTGTTGCATAAAAATTAAAATGATCCAAGTCATAAAAAATAATTTTCAAAATGGCATCCATACATTACACAAAATAATTTACCATGAACTATAATTATTTTTTAAATATGCATTGAAAAAAAAAGAGCTGTACAATAGTTAATTTTTTTTATTTCATTAGTACAAAGTAAATTTCATATTCAACTTAAAACAGCAAGTCATTTTACGTTTTGACAAATAAAAAAAACAAAGCTTGAGGGGAATCTGCCATTATTAAAAGTTAACCTTAATTTTTAATATGTTATGGAACTTGCCATAATAAATACACTATTTGTCAATTTTGATGTTATAAATTTAATTTTACTGTAACCAAAATGTGCAATTTTTTTAATACAAAATTTACTTTATAAATCTCTTCAATGTGTAACTTCAGGTCTTTAAAATAGATATAGAGATTTATTTGTGGACTACTATCAATAAGTGTTATTTGGCAATACTTGCCGCTTGCTTTTTAGCTTTGACCAACTCTACAAGCTCCTTGTACCTTTTCATGCAGTCTTTTTTTGATCTGTTTGGTATACAGTCAGCTATTTTGTCCCATCGCTCCGGTGTACTCACTGGAAATGTCTTGATTGCTTGTTCTAGTAACTCTTGCTCAGTTTTGGTCCATGGCTTGTCTTCTTTAACTTCTTTCTCTTTCACATCTCCGTTAACTTTGGGTTTGGTCGTACCATTCACTAGTTTTGGAGCATCATTCTTAGATATACTATTGTCATCAACAACGTTAACAACCTTCTTTTTGTCTTTTTCAAATTGATCAAATGCCTCCTCATTTGCCGCTTTCTTGAGACTACTTTTGGAGAAATCAGAACTTTGTAAGTCTTTAGCCTTATTCAAAACCTCCTTAGCATTAAAACGTCTGTCATCTGTGAAAGTGCCATGTTGATTTAGAAAATTAGCTACAACATCCCATCTTTGATTTGTTCCCGCTGGAAATAAATTGACTGCTTTAATGAGTAACTGAGTCATTTCTGCCGACCATTCTATAGGCGTCTTTAATGCTGCATTCTTTTTAGCTTTATGCTCTTCAACTTTTTTATTTTCAAACAAAGCCCGACGCTCCGCTTCTAATTTTTCTTCAGATTCTGTGAGTGCTTTAACAAATGCTTCACGTCCTTTGCTTTCTAAATCTTTAATTAAGTCCTGTAACTCAACAGCTTTGAGCATTTCACATATTTTTTCTACAGCTGCCATATGTGATACTGTTTCGTCATCATTACTCGCATAGTAATTATTCGCTTTGCAAAGATCTCTGAATGACTTTCGTTCTTTACGAAGGTTCTTCTTTTGCAGTTCCCTTTCAGCCCTTGCTGCTTCTATTTTTGCTCTTTCAGCTTCATCTGCTTTTTGTTTGGCGAGCTGGGCTTCCTTTATAATTCTTTCTTCTTCAGCTTTTTTAGCCTGCACTGCATCCTGTAATGTATAGAAAATATTTCTATTTAGCTTTTTAAGAACTTTTTAAGCTGTTTAAAACTATTACTTTATTTTTAAAAAAGATTTTTTTAACACAATATGTTATTTATTCTGATTTTATAATGAATTAGTTACTCACCGAGGGTGATAGCAATGGCTATCACCCTTTGATGATTTCCCATACAAACTTTCATCCCCATTTTTGGGATAAATAGTATTTTATGTTTTTCCCAGGGTCTCAAACTATCTTCTTACCAAATTTCATCTAAATCGGTTCAGTAGATGCAGCAATTACCCTCTACAACCTCACAAACTCACAAATTTTACCTCTTTATAATATTAGCATAGATTATTGTATCAATTACAAATATTTTTGTTATATGTAGAGTTACTTTTTTATCAAATTACTTGCGTTTCAATAAATTAAAACTATTATAATATGCAAAGAGTAAAAATATATGTCTTATTTGCTGATAATATTTTTTATACTTATCATAGAAGGGTAGATGATATAATGATTTACCTGTCTTGCCCTTTTGGCTGCCAACTTTTTATCCTTATCTTCTTGTTTGAAGCGTTGTATCCTGGGATCGTTGGCATATGCTAAGTCAACAAGACTACGTATTCTAGCCATTTCTTCTTTCTTTAGTTTTGCTCTAGCAACTTTGTTCTGCTTTTCTATCCATCTACGCTCCTCTCGATCAGATCCTTTTTCTTTTTCTTCTTCATCTAAATATGAAAACTCACGCCAAGAATCAAATTCATACCAAAAAGAGTAAAATTTTTCTACAAATTCTCGAGGGCTTTCTTCATCACCTAACAAAGGCACATTCTTTTTTTCTGACCACCTAGCATTCATTTCAAAGTATTTGGCAAATGACTTGAAAAATCCGTCCTTTTTAATTTCACTCGATGTTGGAATTGCATCGTCGAATTCTGGATCAACTGAGTCATAGGATCTTCTAGTTTTTGGTGTACCAAGAATTTCATAAGCCTTCGTTATACATGTAAAGTAGTCGTCATCGCTTCTGACTTCCTCACCTAGTGCTTTACGTTTGTCTGGGTGGTGTTTTAAAACTTTCTGCCTATAAGCACGTTTGATGTCATCGTCAGTGGCTTCGTAACGCAATTTTTTTATACCTAAAACGGCGTAATGATCCTGTTTTTTCCATTCTTTAGGATCTAAGCTTCGGAGGTAGTCTACATCATCTTCAAATATTACTTCTTCAGCTTTGTCCTTAGAGTTTGATGTAAGCAGCAGGGTCTCTTCGCCGTGACATTTTATGTTATAATATCGTAAAAATGCACCACCCGCACATTCCACTTTTCGTTTCACAAATGGACATGGTATCGCTACGACCCGGCAATTATTCCCAGATTCTCCTTCGGTCATCGTTTAAATGATTTATACAATAAATATGAACTCGTTACTAACATAACCTAAAAGCGAATTTAATTCTTGATAAATTCACGTTGCTGGCAGCGTGAAACACTACACACGATATTTCAAATTGAAGAAAAACTATACTAAATTAAATTAATCACAAATGCTATGACAAATACATTATATTTTATATATACTAGAACGCGCTTTAGTCCATGGAAATATTTTCACACGACATTGTCTGGACTACTCTAGACGGTATTATCTGTCCATGACGTGAATGACAGAATGAATGAATAATAAATGAATGGATGTTTTAAAATAGTATTATGGAGGGTAGAGGTAAGGAGGGTCATCTTATATGGGAGAAAAGTAGAAAAAGTGTCCAGTTGTATGCGCTAAATAACAGTTCCAAAATCCTCCACAATCGCGCTGGTGGATGCACAGGGTATGGTATGAATGTAGCAATCGTAGATGAATTGAGAATTTCAACAACTTACGTTGTACAAAATATTGTGGTAAATATAACCTTACAGAATTATTATAACCAAACGTGCGTTTAGAGTGATTTTGTTTCGTTTTGCTCCTGATGAACTTTTGTACTCTAATTTTAAACACATTCGTTTGTTTATTTTATTATATTTATGTACTTATTTATTTTGTATAACATAGTTATTTCTTCTTATTAATATATTAATTTATTTTTTGATATTCACAAATAAGCGTTAAATCGTTAAATGATACGTAAAAAAATAATCATATTTTGTTTCCCACTTTATGCGGATTTTTAAAAGCGCGCCATAACTTAGCGGAAGTTTCTCTTTCCTTGTTTATATTTGAAGCCTACTCTAACAATATTTGGCGCTTCTTTTAAGAGTTACCTTGATGCAAATGTGGCGCCATCCTAATTTAATACATTTTGAAGGACACTTTTTCATATACACAGATGACCCTCCTTACTTCTACCCTCCATAAATTATGCCATAAATAGTATGTATATGAATTTATACAGATGAAAAAAGTCAATATTTATATTATACTAGCTTATATTAAACTATAAAATAATTTTCATCCATGCTATAAAATAAAAATAAATCAATGTCGTGTGTAATCATACATTTTTCCGGGATAAGAAGTACCTAGTATATGTGCTAGTTCAGACTTTAATTTATCTCTATGCCAAATTTCATCTACATCCATTTAACCGTTCTCTCGTAATTGAGTAACAAACATCCAAACATCTAAACTTTCACATTTTTATAAGTAGGTATAGATGTACTTTTAAATTTTTTATCTTCTACACTGCTGTAACCATGTATACCAACATAAAAAACTCTATCAGCTGACTGTTGTCAAATTTAGCTGATAACATCATATTTCATAAGTTATTTGTATTCAAACTTAGTAGTTCGTGTTAAAACTGCGATAAATTTTTATATAAGTTTTTTTTTACAATTTAAGTATAATTAACGATGAGCGACATTGATTATCTTTTTAAACCTATTATCCTTGTAACTGGATTTGGCCCTTTTCTGAATCACCCAGTAAATGCAAGTTGGGAAGCCGTAAAATTGATGAATAAAGATGAAATAGAAAAGAAACATAATGTAGAATTAGTAACGATAGAGATGCCTGTAACCTACGAAAATGTAGACGAATTCGTTCCAGCGCTTTGGGAAACTCATACACCTAAGGTACCTATTTATTTATTTTGTATAAAAATATATTTAATTTAATATACCTATTTAAGTTTAACTTTTGTTTTAGTTAATGATACATGTTGGTGTATCAAGTATAGCAAATAAAATGACAATAGAAGCTCAAGCTCACAGAAAGGGCTACCAAAGATTAGACTATTTCGAGAAATGCCCAGCTAACCATGTATGTACTGCTGAAGGAGCTATAAGAATACATACAAAATTTGATGTGGAAAGGATATGTAAGGAATTTAACGAAAATAATTCACAAAATAATACCAATGCAATTGTGTCAAAAGATGCTGGAAGGTAAATCTTCTCATATAATTTGGTTTAATGAGTGAATTATTATTTATTCTCAAGTGTCTTATTTTTTTGTTTGTCGGGTATATGAGGGCTAAAGCTATGTAAATAATAAAACTATATTTGATGACACATTTGGTTCAGTATGTAGTGACCCTACTTGCTATGCCAGTGTCTAGGGGCTTAACCTGCTGGGGCCATTCATTTGTGTGATGAGAACAAATAATTGTTCTCCAGTCATGGGTGTTTATATATGTATATATTTAAAGTTATGTATGTGTAGTGTATTAACTATCTGGTATCCATAAGGCGTCGTAGCTTACCATAGAACGAGATGGTGATTTGTGTTAATGTCCCAGCATATATATTTATTATATTGCTTAACAAAAGCTTTGAAACAAAATATTAGTGTCTGAAAATTATATCTTATAATATTTTTATTTTTCTGAATTAATCACCAAAGCTATTTGAAAAAATAATATTCTTTTTAGGCTTCCAAACATTTGATGAAAGGAGTTTAAAAATGGAGCCCCTGTAGGATCACTTATGTATCTAATTATATTTCTAATGGAATAAATTAAGAGCCCTTTATCAATATTACTGAGCCTAAAATTTAAATATATATATAATAAAGAAATAATCAAACTTTCCCATTTGGGGCATTTCCCGTGAAGCAGACAGAAAAAATCGAGTACTTTGATATTAGACCTAATTGTACTTATAAGTATAGATGTGATCACACATTTTGTTGATCACACAAACTTTTAAAGAATTGATTTAATTTCAAATTAAAAAATTCAGATTGATAATATATAAAAAATGAATTGAATGAAATGGAAAATCTTGTTACATGTGTGGAAAAATAGTTATAAATTAAGTTATACAACTATTGTCTTTATCAATAAAATAAACAATACATTATCACGAGATCAAGATAATGTAAGTCTCTTTGTTAGAACCAATTTAATTTATTGAATGATGTCTGTAACTTGGATATTGTTTGATCATATGTATTATATTCATGCATGCAATTGCTTTGTTTTGTTTATTATATTACTAGCGACTCACGCTCGCTTCGCTCGCGTTCGTCCCTAGATACGTTTTCACGGTTAGCTATGTATATACAAAAAACAAAAATAGTAGCTGGCTACTTCTAAGATATTCATTTAAATTATATAGCGATTTACGTTACGTACGTACGTTATTGCGTACGCCGTACGCGGGTTTGTTCACAATTTCAGGGGTTTTCCTTTTTTTTCGCGGAACCCTGATTCTTTTTCTAAAATAAAAGTAGCCTAAGTTACTCCTTATAACAGCAGCTATTTGCCAGTGAAAGTCCCGTCAAAATCGGTCCAGCCATTGGAAATTAGCCGGAACAAACAGACAGACAGACAAAAATTGTAAAAAATGTTGTTTTGGTATATGTACCGTGTATACATCCATATGCATTAGTAAAAAGCGGTTATTTCAATATTACAAACAGACACTCCAATTTTATTTATCTGTATAGATTATATTGTTTGTTGTTATGCAATACTTACTAAATGTATTTAATTAATTATGATATCTTTAAAAAACGTGAATACCAACCAACTACTTATTTGTTTTACCAACAATCTCTACACTTTTTTTTATCTATACAGATAAATAAAATTGAAGTGTCTGTTTGTAATGTCAAATTAATAGATTTATACTAAATGCATATGGAATTTTATACAGTACTTATAACAAAAACACAATTTTTAAAATTTTTGTCTATCTGTCTGTCTGTTTGTTCCGGCTAATCTCCGAAACGGCTGGGCTAATTTTAACGGGACTTTCACTGGCAGATAGTTATCCTTCTTTCACGCCAACATAGAGCTATAGATTAATGTGATTTGTTGTATGTATTCTGTAGGTATAATTTAGTTTCCATTATTTATAGAAAAGGAAAATACATAAGCTACAACGAGTTAACCCTATTAAAAAACTTCAATAGGATGTCATTAAAAGCGACAAAACCCACATAGAAACGAATAAATATTTATTGGTTTCTATGTGGCTTTTGTCGCTTTTGATTGATGTTTTTAAATAGGCAATCCAGTTAAAATTTAAACCAATTAAAAAAAAAATACCTACCTACTACCTAGCTGGGCCGATTTCGACTAAATGCCATCTATTACCTTTCAGGCCAAAGTAAATAATCCAAATAATCTAATTTCTTTGTATCAGATATTCTTATAGTATTATGACATTTAACTGTGGTTTATGCGATACAAAATACTAGTGATTAGCATGTACGGTTGCAGATACGGAGGTCCCGGGTGCGATTCCCGGGTCGGGCCTAATTTAGTTACACCTATTCTGTCAAGATATTCTCAGTAACACTTAGTTCTTAGTGGCATTTCACCCTCGACCTGAGTTATAACACATATCGCGTCGTTCCTGCACCTGATCTTTTACCGCGAGTATTGTATTATCGTCCCACCGGTGTTTAAGAGTGTATTTGTGTTAAGATTTATTTATACCAAAACACTACAGTTAATAAATTATATAGCGGTGTAATGGTGCAAAACGAATAGACACTCAGATCGAAGTGGCATTTTTGTCCCACAGCTGATTTTTAGGGTCCTCTAGTTGGGTTAACTCGCTTACTTGCGCAGTTTAATATCTCCTGCAGATACTTTAGTCTCAGTGAGACTGGCCGCCTTGACTGAAAACTGTCAGGACATTATTATTATTATACAAAATAGTGTTCTTTTTCAGATATCTGTGTGAATACATTTACTACACATCGCTGAGCGTGGACAATACACGAACTCTCTTCATTCATGTCCCAGATATGAACATTTATTCTTCAGAGCAAACAGCAAAGGCGCTAGAAAGAATTTTAGATTTATGTTGGGAGCAAGTGAAAACAATGGATTCTGCTAAAGAAGTCACTGACAAGTTACAAAGTTCCAACTTACTATCAGAAATTTAATATTTTATTTGAATAATCTATACTTAATATTATAAAGCTGAAGAGTTTGTTTGTTTGGTTGAACGCGCTAATTTTAGGAACTGCTAATCCGATTTGAAAAATTCTTTTTGCATTAGATAGCCCGTTAACTGAGGAAGGCTATAGGCTATATATCATCCCGGAAAAATTTACGGTTCCCGGGGGATAATTTATTTTTGTCCGAAGCGAAGCCCGAAGCGAAGCGAGGGTGAGTCGCTAGTTGATAATATATATTATTACGTCGGTTAATTATTTAATATATGACTAAACATTTAGCTGAGAAATAGATATATGTTTTCTATTTAACAATAATAATCTATACAGATAAATAAAATTGAAGTGTCTGTTTGTAATGTCGTAATTAAAGCTTTTTACTAAATGCATATGAAATTATATACGGTACTTATAGAAAAAAAAAACACATTTTTTAAAATATTTGTCTGTCTGTCTGTTTGTTCCGGCTAATCTCCAGACTGGTTTTGATGGGATTTTCAATTGCAAACAGCTAATGTTATAAAGAAGTCGCTTGTGTTATATAAATGTTATTTTAAGTAATAATTTATTATTGAAAAAAAAAACAATGTATGTACTTAAATATAAATTTTAAACATTTACGTGTTTTAAACAGTAAGTACAAATATACACCTAATTATTTATATTGAGCAGATTTTAATAAGGGATGATGTTGACGGGTGAAGTGTTGATTTGTTTTATATGTAGTAAATAGTAACGTATAGGTGAATTGTTATTTTAATTTTAATATTATTTAAATAGAAATTATTTATATATAGATAGATATAGAGAACACCGAGCTTAGGGACATTATATAAATGTTTATAATTGTTTAATTAATGTCCCTATTGAAAAACTCCTATAGGATCTCATCAAAAGTAACAAAAGCCACATAAATATTTTTTGGTTTCTGTGGCTTTTGTCGCTTTTGATGAGATCCTATTGGATTTTTTAAATAGGGGTAATGATTATTTAATGTAAAAATGCACCCAACTTTATTATAAATAGAAATTATTAGTCTCAATAGTTGTATGTACTGAAACAATGAATATTTCTGACGCACAGATACATTCCAGGTTTTGTAAAAATATGACCTATATTAAAACCTATATTATAACGCCATGTGTATACATTTGAAATTTGTATCTAATACCTACCTATATATTATTTCTATATTTTTATAGAATACAAATAAAATTATAAAATAAAAATCGTTTGAAATTATTTCTTTCCGTAGTACGAGAGGTATCGTCACATTTCATCTAGTCATCTAAGTATTCAACCCTTTTTAACGTCCCGCTGCTGGGCACGAGCCTCCCTTCAATACCCCTTACTCCCTTGATCAGGTCATAGAACACCACATTGGCCAAATACGAATAGCGAACTGCACATGTCTTTCGAAATTTACAAGGTTCTCTCAGATATACATTTTTCCTCACGATACGTTTTCCTTCACCGTAAGGCAAGTGGTAATCATGTTGGTAATGATTCGCACATGAAAATATCAGAAGTGCGAGACCCGGACTTGAACCCGCTTCACTCTGTTTCCAAAGCGAGTTGCCACTGGGCTACCACTGCCTTTCATCATATATGTCGCAGGTAAATTGTAAAAACCGTGAAATTATAATTGAATTCAACGTTTACGAAGTTTTGATAACATCCGATCGACCAATCAAAACGGACCGAGACCACATTAGTTTTGCTATAGGCACAGGCAGGCATCTTATAGTATAGTCCTCTTTTATAATATATTGATTTTTCAAAACTCCAATGATGCAGTTTTAGTTTTCATGAAAATCGGGCCCGAGACGCTTTTGAGTACTTTTCGCTATTCCTCATAGTTTTGGATTTAGCCATGCACGCCCACTTGAAAAATTCAATTGTTAAAATACACGTGTATGCGCCTCAACACGTTAAAATCGGTCGAGCCGTTTCGGGCGAATGCAACCACAAACACCGTGACAAGAGATATTTAAATCTATACATTTGTATAACACTGTAGAGGTCGAATGTCTGCATAGAAAAAAATGCTAAAACCGAGTCAGGGGGATGTAAGAGAAATAGAACAAATCCAGCTTTTTTATTAATTTTTTGTTTCTGTTTGTATGGAATAATAAGGGCTTTAACCATTGAATTAAATGGACGAGGGTATTTCCGAGAAAAAAAATTGACACTACCCAATATAAGCTATACTATATTGGTAGTGTATATATATACTAACACTTTTTAAAATACTTTTGATAATTTCTTACTTTACTAAGAAACACTGGATCATGATTTCATTGCTTCATACTATACAACTTCACTATTTTACTGCTGCTGCTGCCACAGCAAGTAGGGTCACTACAAACTGATGTGCCTACAAATAAGATCTAAATTACATTTGACCAGACCAGGGTGTATGTAATGAAATTTAAACAACAAATAGGTTATCACGACGTTTATTGTCTAATCCTCTTCTTCATCATTGGTAGCACCACCACCCTGTCCCTTGCGCAGGTTCTTCCTCTTGACGCGTCCAGGACGGCCACCACCGAAGGGCGATTTGAGCGAGAAGTCAATGTGCTTGCCAGAGTCCAGACGGACAATGAAGGATGGGATGTTCACCACTTGTTTGCGGACGCTGAAATTAAATAAATTGAACTAATTACTAACTTTACAGATAAATCAATTTGAAATGTTCTTTTGTAATGTAAAAAGAACTAAAATATAAATAACAGCTTTCTACTAAACAGTTGTAATAAGAAAAAAACTATTTTTATACATAATTTGTTTGTCCATTTGTTCTAACCTGATCTCCAAAACGGTTGGACCGATTTTGACGTGACTTCATTGTCAGATAGTTGATGATGACGTGATGTTATATGGAGTAACTCAGGCTACTTTTATTTTAGAAAAAAATAAGAATTCCATGCAAAAAATTAAAACCCATGAAATCAAATACATATGTACCTATGTTGATAGAATTATAAATTGTGTAGATTTAACTTATTTCAACTACATATTTATAATGAAATGATACAGACATGTATATAAAACATAATTTAAGTAAAGTTTGAGCTTAAAAATTTAAACAAGCAAACTATTGAATTTAAAAACAATAAATTAACCCCTCAAGGACCGCATACACGCCGGCGTGTACGATAACACTTGAATTCTCGGAAATTTGCAGATTTCTTAGAAATTATCCTAGAGAGATTAAAGGATAACTCAATATGTGAGTTGATGGAAGTGAGCCATTTTGCTAATCTTACAATACATACCATAATGTATAATAACACAGACAAATAGTGAAAACATTACCTGGATGTAGCTCAAAAGAGCTTATAAATTTCAAGACATTGATCTCACAAAGTGAAAATCAAGTGGTCTTAAGAATATTTCAATTCAAACTGGCAGTTCTCGGAATAGCTGCATGTGTTACCTGTATTTTATTGCAATTAGCATAATGTTCAAATATTTTAGGTGATATTTATGTTGAGATTTTCAATTTTTTCTAAATCTTACTATTAATTAAGAAAATATTATAACATCACAAATTATTACAATCTATAATCTTACTTCTTATAGTATTTTATATAATTGTAAGTTAAAAAATCACACTTACCGAATATGCCTCTGTCTGATCAAAATACGAGCATGATGGATGGACTTAGCGAGACCAGCCTTGAACACTTGTGTCTGGAGACGGCGTTCCAAGAAGTCCTCAATTTTGAGACCGAGGACATAATCGAGCTTCATCTGCTTCTCATCCAACACTCCAATCCTGACCAGACGACGGAGAAGGGCATTACCTGTAAATCAAATAGATGTAAATCAGTAAATTAACTTTATTGTTTTATTTAAAGTAACTATTATTAATAGTTATTGCTCAGTATTAGTAAAATCACCATAAAATTATCTGACAAGAGGTTGCCATAAATCTATCATCATTTAGAATTAAGAATATATTAAAAAATGAACATAATATAAACATCCTAGACATGTGCTACTAAAAACTATGCTAAAATGTGAGATCGACTATATAATAATAGATTTTTGTATCTCTTACCTTCAAAAAGACGTTTAGGGTCTTTCTCTTCAAGGGTCAACAGCTCACGGGCAGCCTTACGGATACGGGCAAGGGTGTACTTGACCCTCCATACTTCACGTTTGTTCCTCAGACCATATTCACCGATGATCTTCAATTCTTGATCAAGACGCGCCTTCTCAAAAGGACGACGCGGTGTGACATATGTCTTCGAAAAGACTGACGGTACTCGGTTGTTCACCATGATGGCGAGCTATAATACAATGACTTTTTTAAGAATTTTAAAGAATCTAGACACTTCTGCATCAATATGATTTTTTTTAAATATTTTAGGGGGTTTGTAGCCACTAGCCGTTGCAAACCTAAATTACCAGGAATGTGTGTGGAAGAACATTACTGGATTATATATGCTTGGGAATCAGTGCACGTGGCAATAATTTAGCCTCATTTTTCCCTCATAACAACCTATAAGAAGGTGATTATGATCTACATAAAGGCACTTAGTCAAATATAAATTGATATAAAATCAAATGTAATTTGTAGGTTATGTTTGAGTCGAGAAAAATCTACTTTCATCGCATAAAAATGATAACATTTATATATTATTTACTCACTGCACTCTTTAGTTTAACAATTTACATTAGATTTACAGTATATTTCTAAAAATTAAAAAGTTTTATTTATATTTCGTACCTTCTAGCAACGAGGCCCGCCGAAAAAGAAACAGAAAGAACTATCAAACTCAACTTTAAGTTGTCAATGTCAAACGTCAATACTCAATACGATTTGGCGAGTTGAATCAGTAATATCAGTAATCGATAAAATCGATACAGTTTTATTTATTATTCGATAACATTTTAAGTAAGATTTAAAAATGCCATAACAAATAAATTAAATTAATTAAATTAAACAGCCAAGATTTTCATTTCGCCAATTTTGGTCTCTTATTCCTTTAGCCCAAAATTCCTTCAGTTTTTATCTTTTGGGAACAAATGATACCCATTTTCTTCGCATTCTGGTACTGTACAATTTGGCATTTTAATTATTTTTAAAATAAAATGGAAAAAAAATACAGTTATAAGGACTGCCGGCAGAAGTGAAAGCTTAAAACTATAAACAAACAGTTGTTATTTTTGGATATTCAAATTAATTGTTTGATCTTAATATGAAATTCGTAAATTATAACTGTTTACATTTATCTGGTTTTAACATCTTTGATCTTTCGGCACTCTGAGTGTTAGCGTTAACACATCACGTGACTATGTCGATGAGGACTTACAAAAATTTATACTCCCCATCCAAACCTGCTATAGAAGTTTTCACTTCAAAAAATCCATCCACGCTATTAGAGTTTTACAATATATTGAGGGTCATAGTGATCGCGACGTATGACGAGAGAAAAAGGCAAAATTCTTCTTCATTTTTAATTAAGAACTGGAAAATCTTATATAAAAATAATAGTGGTTTTATTTTATTTTTTAAGTTTATCATTAATAACGTATTTTATATTCATTTATTACAACTACAATATAATTTATTTATAAAAATTACAGGTACCTAGTACAAAGTCCAATGTACTCGAGACGCTGAAGACCGCAACAAATGGAGGCCCATCGCGGTCCGCGGGGGCTGCATTAACTAGATAAAATGCATCGTCGTCAACCACGACCGTCGGGCGTCGACCACTCTGTTAAGAGTGAACGACTGAGAAGAGAGAGAGTACAAAGTGCAATACTTAGTATGATTTAATTTTTTATTATTCTTCAATCATTTAAAATATATATTGTTGTTTTTCTTTTTGCTTAAAGCTATGTATAGACCGTCAATTCAGACTGGGCAAGCAAATACCAATGAAACGTTAGTTGCCGCAAGTTAGTTGTAAGCACACCTGACACCGCACATGAAACAACACGGAATATCTATTTGCTAGAAATAGAATGTAGGGTAAGTAAGACACTCTATTGATTCAACAGTAATCGATTGGCAAGTTGGTTTGCCTTCGAAAATCGTTCACACCGAGTTCAGTCACACCGCCGCATAACACACGCAAACAAAAAGCCCGACTGTCCGGTTTTATCCGGACACCTAGCAATGTTACTAGTAACCATTAAAAATATAAAGCTTGTTAAATAATAAAAGAATAATACACTTTTTTATTAGTTTTAGGCTTTAGGATTTTATATTAAAGCTACCATTATCAAAGCCGTATTAAACCCTACGCGGTCCCTGGGCACTGAAATCAGGGCCCTTTTTGAAAGGTAAAAAAAATTGAATGACAAAAAAAATTAACTAAACTACAAAAATAAAAAAAAAACTTGATGGCGTAAAGGAGTCAGCTGAAAAGATGGAAAAAGTTAATGAAGAAACATATTATTCAGTCTATAGTATAGTGTAATCTATTTTAAAAACCAAAAATTGAGTTTCTTTTCCATGTAAACAAAAATATTGTCTTTTCAGAGTCCTCGTGATGCCCAGGGCATGGTAAAAACAGAACTGACCATTATAGTAATAAAAAAAAATGTTTCAGAAAAAGTATTTTATTTATTTGTTACATATATTTTACTATACTTATAAGTAAATACCTACATAACCTATATGTATATTATATTACAATTAAAACTTCTTATATTTTAAGAAACCTCTATATTTCTTAGGATTTAATCCATAGGCTTTAAGTCTTTCATCTGATAATTTATTAAGAGGATCACTTGTTTTGTCATTCTGTTTATTATTCTTATTTTTAAACTTGTTTTTGCTAACATTTTTATTATTTGCCTGACTTTTATTATCTGTGCCTTTTTGTTTATTTTTCTTCTTTTTCTTTTTGGGCACTTGATTAGAGTCAGGTTCCAATTTTCGTTTTAAACTGCCTTCTGTTTTATTAGAATTATTAACTTCGTTACTTTCAGTGTTATTTTCTGTAGTTTTAACTACAGAGTTTTTATGTTTCTTATGTTTTTTGGATTTTTGTTCACCTTCATTGTTTTCAGACATATTGTTCAAATCGTTATCGATTTTGCTAGGGCCTTCATTTTCAACATTATCTACAGTGAAAGAAATTACGTGTTTCTTTTTCTTCTTTTTACTAATTGTCTGTGTACTGTCGGGAACAACATTTGCTTCATCATTAATTTCTTCTCTTTTAGCCGAAGATTCTTTAAGTACCTCTTCTATATCATTATTTTCAATATCTTTATTGCCTAATACGGAATTATTATTAATGTTGCCATTTTCTTTATTTTTCCGTTTCTTCTTTTTCTTAGGAGTTTCTTCTGGCGCTATTGGTGTATTGATTTCATTGTCATCTATATTATCTGTTACTTGTGTTTCTTCTTCATTTTTATTTTTCTTCTTCTTTTTCTTCTTTTTATTTACTCTCTCTGGTGGCACCATTATCTCGGGCTCCCTGTAAAAAAGTAAATTTAGATTCGATATTCGATAGACTGAGGAAATCACGGGATACATCATATAGCCTAAATTTAGTTCCGTACATAGGTTTTATTATACAGATTTAAATATTATATAATCTACATACTCCGGTAAATCTTTGAAGAGACTCGGCAGTATTTTCTTTTTCAACCTTTCATCGGCCGCTTTTTGGGAATACACCTTGACATCACTTTTTTCTACATTATCAGGTCGGTACTTAATTATTTTCTTTAATGGTACCCATTGAGTTAGTTCTTTGTCATCTGCTAGAAGTATCTGTAACAATATTTTATTTCTTGTAGATATATTATGAAGTGCTAGTTGCATACTAGCTTCGCTAGGTTCGCTAGTTGCATACTAGCGTACAGAGGGTCGCGACCCTTCGGGGGGATCGAGTTCGTTTTTGAAGGGGATCGCATTCTGTTTAAAAATAATAAATACATATACGTACAAAAGATTCGTTTATTAAAAGTACGAATTTTAGTGTAGTGTTATAAAACTAAATATTAAGATGTAATATAGTAACGGGGTCGCAAGACTTTTTACTTAACGTTTTGGCTTTTTAGTGGGTCGCGACATAAAAATGGTTGAAAAACGATATATTAAGTAATGAAATCTTTGAATTAAATAAATATATAAAATTAAATTGTCTGTCAATGTCTTTTATTTTTCTATCAATTTTAAACTTTATGATGTGAGATCGGGATGATAATACAATAAAGGAATGTTAACAAGCTGATCTGACGATTGAGCCAGGGGACAGTGAAATTCTTCAATGACAACTTGTAATACTTTAAAATATTTTTTTTTGATAATCCCATATATATTATAAATGTGAAAGTTTAGATGTATGGATGTTTGTTACTCAATCACGACAGAACGGTTGAACGGATCTGAATGAAATTTAGCATAGAGCTAGATTATATGGAAATTATCTGAAAAAATGTATGGTTCCTCTGAGATATCCATACTAAATGTTAAAAACGGAGCGAACACAAGCGAAGAGAGAGCTTGAACTGTCGAGTTGTTAGTATTACATAAAAACAACATACCTCTTCAACAGTCAATCCATAATTATTGGGAACAACCTCTCTGTATTTGAATCTAGTCGGTAAATCCCCACCAATGACATCTTCACAGTC
Organism: Argynnis bischoffii washingtonia; assembly: GCA_033884665.1. Lineage (NCBI taxonomy): Eukaryota > Metazoa > Arthropoda > Insecta > Lepidoptera > Nymphalidae > Argynnis > Argynnis bischoffii. The sequence continues at coordinate 14,475,625 of CM066623.1, forward strand.
CATCTTATAATACTCCTCCATAAAATCTGAATAAGTTTTATCTAATTCAGGCACAAATTTCGGTTTTTTATCTGATAATAACTCAGCCAATTTTGACTTTTTCTTTCTATTCCTTCTTTTCTTGCCCATGTTCCGCTTGAGTTCTTCTAGAAGGTTCTCTTTTGCTTTCTTTGGATCGTAGTCGGCATCCATCTACAATAAAGACAAATGAAAAACACATTGAATTGAAATTAATAAGTGTGACAAATATTTAAGGAATGATTTATATTGCTGACATAAAGCCAACCAATTGCTGTAAAGCATTCGAAATGTCAGAAACCAAAAAATCTAAATAAATCTGCGAAAATATCCTAATAAATAGTTTTATTTAAAATTCGCGTAATATAATGTGATTTAATAAATAACCGGTTTTTGTTCATTTTTTTTTTCGTATTCTTATTTGTAAACTCGAATATAAAATATACAGATAAATTATTAATATTTTCAGGATATATTATACATGAATGAATTATATGAATAATTGAAAATACAAACATTGAAGTCTTCATCTTCACAATGCGGTCCACTTTCATCCTGATCTTCATTATAATTGTTTTCGTTTTCAAATTTTTCCCAATTTTCTGTAATAAAAATCAAATATTGAAATATATATATAATATATATTTGACGATAGGTTTTGCTCAGTTTGTAGTGTCTTTACTAGTTGTGTCAGCGGTTGCGGATTCGAGTACAGCTGGAGGTATTTATATGTGTGATGAGCACGAATGTTTGTACTCCAGTCATGGGTGTTTATATTTATAATATGTATGTATTTTAAGTTATATATGTGTAGTGTATCAACTATCCGGTATCCATAACACAAGCCTCGCAGCTAATACCATAGAACTAGATGGTGCTGTGTGTTAATGTCCCAACAAATTTATATTTATTTATATTAAAAACATCAACTACAATCCATAAATATATTTTTTAATATTATACAACCAACCTATTTCCAGCTCCTCGTCTAAATCAGGAAACACAGGTTTTTGATCATCCGCATCTCCATAATATTCTTCATCGAACAAAGCTTTCATTCTTCTGTCGTGTTCTTCTGGATCGAAGTCACCTTCTATGTCTTCTTCCTGCAAAGAAGATATTACTTATTTATTAACTAGCAGAACCCGCGGCTTCGTTCGCGCTAAAACTACAAACAAAACTAAAAAGGTAGATTTCATACAAAATTTCATCCCCTATTTTACCCCCTTATGGGATAAATTTCCAAAAAATGCTAAAACACGTATTTATTTAATTGTATTGAAGAGCATTAATACCAAGTTTCAAATAATTCTGATAATAAATATTATTTGGGTTGTATTATAACGTGTTTTCCCGTGGGATTGAGCCAAGAAAAAAAACGACAATTTTTTTCGCCCCACCCTAGTATAAGGTGTCTTTTTTTTTCAGGTGCTAAACTTATATACGCCATAGTGTTTGTGTTTCAAACGTACATATGAATAGGCTATCAGTTACATACAAATCATAAATAAATACACACCTTAAAAGCTAAATCTTCATTGCCTGTAACTTCTTTAATCTTAGCAATCTTCTCCTGAATCTCCTTCAGTTTTAATGCTTTAAGTCTGGCAATCTCTTCCATTTTCTTCTTTTTCTCTTCTTCTTTCCTCTCTCGTATTTCAGCTCGTTTGCGGGAGCGGCGGTCGTCCTTCGGACGGATGTAGTTCATTGTACGAGGAAATCTTTTTAACTGCAAGAAATTATTTTTTTTATTTTAGCTTGACTATTTTAATTTTACATTAGCCATGTTTGTTTTCCCAGTCATTATTTATATATATTGGTGTGTCAGTCAAATCGTAATAGAGTGAGTTCTGGTGGTGTAACCGTGTAAGTACGAACAGTCTGATGTATGATGATTATTTAATTTCAACTTATCGAGCATTTGTGGTACAATAATATGAGAGTTGACAAAACAGTGATGAGACATTGATGTCGACTTTTAAAATTCATGTCAAGTCTACAATTAATAACAACCTCCACAATTTTTTGCCATAAAGTGAATAAAAATTAAAATTATAATATTGCTACATAAAAACACCCCCAACTATTTCCTTTATCTGAAGGCGTGTTCAGTAAAAAGATATAAATATGTATAGCTATTTTTACAAGCAGCCAGCGCAATTACAGGCAAGAGGCATATCATCTTAGTCCTCACAGTGATAACGTACCGGCGGTTCTGTATTTTTGTTATCAAAAACCTAAGTGCATGAACTGTAGGTGTTATGGGCGACAGGTACTGCTTTCCATTAGGTGGTCTGTCTGCTCGTTTGTCACTAAATCCCATAAAAAAAAAGCAAACATGGACTTCCATTTTATTATCAACAAGATGGCATACTCTTTTGATATGTTTATGCTGAAGAAAAAAACAGAATACTCTTACATATTCCTCATCAGGTTCTTCGAAACGGAAATTATAGGCGCGTTCAAACTTGCCCTGCTCCTCTACCATCTTTTCATCTTCTTCTAAGTCATCATCATCACGTATCTTATCACCTACTTCTCCGGGGTCGCCATCTTCTAGATACCTGAAATACAGCAGAATTTAATATAAATAAAAATGAATCACTGAAATGTAGGTATGTACGCACATAACTTCTGATTGACTGCACCAAATTGTTTTTTTTTTGTGTTTGTTATTGTCAGTACTAGTTTTGTATAGGAGAAAATTAAAAGAATTTTTTTTTACTAAGATAAGCCTTTTTTTTAAATCTCATGATAACTGAGTGAGTGAAATAGTTTTTATCGTGGAAATCATCAATGGTGAGAATGGGGATGAATGTTTGTGTGGGAAAGCAAGCCAGGGACGAACCCGAGCAAATCGAGGGTGTTGCTAGTTTATGACACTATTAAAGTATGGATGATAATAATGTTTACCTTTTATTCAATATGTAATCCCGTAAGAAAGCTTCTCCATCATTTAGCTTTGGATCTGACCATAGTTCCCTGAGCGGAGCCAGCTCTTTTTCAATTTCTTCATCTACATGTTCTGCCTTACCAACTAAATAATCTTTAATTTTATTTTCCTGTAAATATAAAAAGGAAAAGACAACATGTAATTTAAAATTTTAGTTTTATTTTGAGTATATATAGGCCAAATAAATTATTTATACACTAATAATGCTATGTTTAGTAAACTTTATTATAATTATATGGCTTAACAATACTAATCGTACATTGAACAAACCTTTGATGATTTGCCCTTATTTTCTTCCTCTGGTTTATCAATTTCAGCTTTCTTTTCAATACTAAATATATTGGGATCATCATCATCATCATCATCACTGTCACCAAAAGTTAATTTCTTGCCATCTTCTTCCTTTTCTACAAATAAAAATAATAAAAATTACATTTATTACATCTTGTGATATAAAAATAATGACTTCAAGTTTTGATCTAGATTGAGATTTGGGACTATAATAAAACTAGACACTTAAAAAGCATTCTTAAATGTTTTAAAAAGTACTTTCCTATAAGCGCCACAGATTTGTAAGTATTAAATTAGAAGTAAATAGATGAAAATATTTTGTTGAATAAATTTTAAAAACATTTCATGTGAAACGAGTAAAATTTCAAAAAGAACAACTTTGTTGAAATCTATATTTTGAATTATTATTATAGTAAAAACAGTTAAATAAGGTTCGTTTTATTTTATTTTACCTTTTTCTTTCTCAATTTGCTCATCAAAAAACTTATAATTAGGGTCATATATTCTAGGATCCTTTGTTTTTAAAAGAGCCAAGGTTTTAAGGAATTGGTTTTCCACCTCTTCTGAAACTTCTGGAGGTTCATCACTTTCATCTTCACTATCAGATGATATTGAAGCATCTGAGTTTAGGGCTTTTGAGCCATATTTTTGTTCCACTAAAATAATAAAGTGTATAAGTGAATTGTACTTATTAGTTAAATATTATATAAATAATTTAAATAATTGTATTGTGAGATTTAACTCACATTTATGTAATTCTTCTTTTTCACGCCAAGCATCGTATTTTTTTGCGTATTCATTTTCTGTTTTTAGAGCAACTTCTTCCTCTGAATCTTCATCAAAAAGTGTTTGTTTTGGCATCCTAATAGTAGGTTTAGATGCGATTGAACATTTAGTTAACTATATCACGTAGTAAATATAACCAAAAAATGTAAATAACACTACAGCATGGCCATCGAATTCCATCCGTGATTCGTGAACCAAAAAATATCTGAAATGTCATGTATCACTGTCATTGTACATCAATTTTTTTAGATTTTCATCACTGTCTTTCTGTCAAGTAACAATTGCTGCCAACTCTTGGGTTATAATCACAGATTAAGGAGACTACGTTATAATATATGGAGAGATTTCTCGAAAGGAGAGCGCCATACGTATTGCCTATTTACATTCAGTCTGAAATTAAGCCATTTATTATGATATCTCTAGTATTCCTGGTTTTTTGCTTCTATTGTGTTCGCATTTTACCAATTTATTGTACTGGGAAGTTAGACCAGCTGAAGTTTATATGAGCAAAGTATTGTATTTTATGATCAGAATTACTTGAAACTTGGTGTTAAAGCATTTTTCGAAATTCAATCCCATAAGAGGCTAAAATGAGGGATGAAAGTTTATATGAAACTGTAATTAATACTATACATTTTTATTTATCATCCATGCTATACATCTACATCGTACTAAGTAGTAAACATGGATGACAAATAAAAGTAGTAAGTACTGGCAATATTGATATAACCCAACTTAGTCTGTGTCTCTGTTAAGTGTCAACTCTTCTTACTATCTGTGGATTGTGGATATAAAAATATAACCTATATTCACGACCGGTTGACTTGTTTGTTGATACTGTAAATAATATTGTTAAGTATATATATTTATAATATACTGTTAAAAATCAATAAAAAATTAAAATAGAGTATCCTCGATCATGACGACAAACCCACGCAAAGGTACCGATCCGGTGCCTTTGGAAGAAAGTGATCAACTAACTATACGTCCTTTGTAAATATCAATATTTTTCTATGTTTCACTTCTTGTTTTATATAAATTATAACAGTTTATTTTCACAATCATTTTTTACTTATGTACTAGAAGATAATTCATGTCTCGTTTTTGTTTATTTTATTTCATGCTCATATTAAAATGAATACAACTATAATGTATCTAAAAGCTAGTTAATAAAAATATAATTTAGTAGTAAGCTCTTAAAATATATATTTGAAAAGAAAATATTTTATTTTTCAGAGGAGCTGGACAAGAAGTAGGGAGATCATGTATTATGTTAGAATTCAAAGGAAAGAAAATAATGGTAATTGACAATATTTTAGTTTTCATCTAAAGTTTATGTCGCATAATATATAACTTTACTATACATCTGTGTTTTTTTTATTACAGTTGGATTGTGGAATTCACCCTGGGCTGTCAGGAATGGATGCATTGCCTTTTGTGGACTTAATAGAAGCTGATGAAGTAGATTTACTATTGATATCACAGTAAGTTTTTCATTTAATATTATATTTATAAAAAGTGCATTTTAAACTTTACTAGAATATACTGCTAATATATAATATTATTATAAAATTATAAAATATCACAAAATGAGAATTAAATATTTATTATATAAAATTTTCAGTTTTCACTTGGATCATAGTGGAGCTCTGCCATGGTTTCTCACAAAAACTTCTTTCAAAGGCAGAGTATTTATGACACATGCTACTAAAGCTATTTATAGGTGGCTTGTATCAGATTATATTAAAGTTAGGTAAGTTATTTTTACAATTGCTTCATAAGTAATTAAAAACTAGGTATGTATCATTTAGAAAAAAGTAGTTGTATTTTAATGAAAAAATCTTAATAATGATAAGCAATAAGATGTTTTAAATAATAGTTATCTTTTTGGATTTATTTAGATTTTTGGTTCCTGATGTTTCGAATGCTTTACAGCAATCATAGTCATTGGAGAGGTATTCCGTTGAATAATTTAAAAAATATTTATGTATGAACTTTAATGTCTATGTAATATTACAAACAAATTTACAATTCATAGTGCTTGGAGGTAGAAGCTATAGTTGGTCAAAGAAAACAAATAAAAATTAAAATAAATTTTAAATTTTTAGTTGATAATAAATAATTTATTAAATTAATAACAATTCATTTATTGTATTTATGACTAATTTATTACAGCAATATATCAACAGAACAGATGTTATACACAGAATCAGATCTAGAAGGTTCCATGGACCGCATAGAAACAATAAACTTTCATGAAGAGAAGGATGTTAGAGGGGTTAGATTTTGGGCGTACAACGCTGGTCACGTACTTGGTGCTGCCATGTTTATGATTGAGATTGCTGGAGTTAAAGTAAGTTTTTAATAATATTATAATATTCAATTTTTAAAGCTTGTGTTAAATGTTGCCAAAATTAGTTTTATTTAAATAGATTAAGCTTTTCCTAATTTTGAGTATATGAAGAAAAATACTATATTTTAATATTTTTTGGGATTTTAATATGAATTTAGTGAAAAATTAATTAAAATGAATTCAGTGTTCAACATAAAGACGGTTTTAAAATTAAAAGACAGACAGAATTTTATAAATAACTTGTATAGATTTCCATATTTTTGATATAGTTACTGGTTTGCATATTAATGATGATAATTAATTATTGTTATTTTCTATAGGTATTGTATACAGGTGATTTTTCAAGACAAGAAGACAGGCATTTGATGGCAGCCGAGATTCCCACTGTGCATCCTGATGTTTTGATTACTGTAAGTGTTGTATTGTATTATATAACAATCAGAGAATGTTCATATTTTTTACTGAGATATTTTGGTTATTATAAATGATAATTGCATAAAAATAAGTATAAAGTACAAAAAACAGACAGTAATAATTTATTGTCAAAAATTAAATAAATTATATTAAAATCCATAGAAAAGTGGCAGATGAGTTTCTTTAGTGTGCTTAAACAGTTTGAAATAAAGCAATAAAATGTATGACAAACAGACTCGTAGGTACATTATTTTAATATTACTGAATAGCTTGTTAGATATAGAAAATATTTAGAATACAATGAAGCGAATCAGTGTTAATGCTAACTAAACATGATATGGTGCGTGGTCCGTGGCCTGGGCTCGAGTTCCGGATTGGGCCAAGTTAATTTACTGAGTTAACTCTTAAGATATTCTCAGGAGTTGGGAAGTTTGGGATGTCGGTCCTGCACTTTAATTCTCACCGAGAGTTCCGAAGTAGAGTCCCATGGGTTTTTGCACTTGGTCACTATAATGTCTCCTGCGTATCTGGCTTGTCTCAGCGGGATTGGCCGCCGTGGCCGAATTCGGTCAGGATGTCACTATTATTAATATTATATGGTGTGTGTGTTTGTGTACGCGGCAGGAGTCGACGTACGGCACGCACATCCACGAGAAGCGCGAGGAGCGCGAGTCGCGGTTCACGGGGCTGGTGAGCGACATCGTGCAGCGCGGCGGCCGCTGCCTCATCCCCGTGTTCGCGCTGGGCCGCGCGCAGGAGCTGCTGCTCATACTGGGTCAGTCCCCCGACACCGTCACCGACACCGGTCCTGGACTGAACTGACTGTTTCTCTGCCAGCCCTCAGCTCAAAATGGCGGAAACAAAGACAAAACGAATGTGCGGCCAAAAGGGTTCTGTATTCATTGAAATACGACGAATGAAGATAATTATAACCATTTTATATTCCATTATAATATAATATTTTTTTACATTTCACTTATAAATTCAAATTGAAATAAAATACAGGTATTGGCTGTGCGTTCGTTTTTTCTCTTTCTAGAGAGTGGTCAATTTAATGAGAGCTTTGCTCAGTTCATTCTCTATGTTTATGGTCCATAAACATAGAGAATGAACCGAGTATGAGCTTGTATGTATATACAAGCTCATACTCAATCAGTCTCTGATTTCTGCCCATCTGTTTGCACTACTGTCACTGCTGACTGCTGGACTAGACTCATACAGGACATCAATTCTTCTGTCTGAATGATCAATCCACATGATATAGTCTACAGTTTATGGATTACCAGCAAGTGGACTGAAAACATAATGAACAGCATCCATCTTTCTGATTGGCTGTTTGTATATAAATGTCAAGTGGTGTAATTATAAATTCTAGAGGTATCCAGTTAATTTCCGAGTTTGGGTTAATTTTTACAGTATTTTTAAATTAATTAGTCAAAAAAAAACTTATGTTGTATTAGCTTATAGTAGATTATAATATATTAGGTTTGACGACACGTTTGGTTAAGTTTGTAGTGAACCTACTTACTGTAAGGTCGCGGGTTCGAGTCCCGCTGGGGCCATTCATTTGTGTGATGAGCACGAATGTTTGTACTCCAATCATGGGTGTTTATATTTATAATATGTATGTATTTAAAGTTATATACATATGTGTAGTATACTAACTATCTGGTATAGATAGGACAGGCCTCGTAGCTTACCATGGAACTAGATGGTGCTGTGTGTTAATGTCCCAACATATATTTATTTATGTGTGATATGCTTTAAGACGAGTACTGGTCGCTGCACCCGGAGCTGCAGGACATCCCCATCTACTACGCGTCGTCGCTGGCCAAGAAGTGCATGGCGGTGTACCAGACCTACGTCAACGCCATGAACGACCGCATCCGCCGCCAGATCGCCGTCAACAACCCCTTCGTCTTCCGCCACATCTCCAACTTGAAGGTCGGTCGGGGAACTCCCATATTTTTTAAGGGTTTAAAAATAGCTTAGCTTATTAAATATTTCTAACAAGGGTTAGTTAATTCGAGTGTAATTTTTTTTTGTATGTACGATTATTTAACGGGAAAAACCGATTTTGAATATACCTGAGGATAGCATAAAAAATTTATGTTGATGTTGCTTAGATGAATTTCGATAATTTATAATAACTAGCGACTCGCCCTCGCTTCTCTCGGGTCGTTACGTTTTAACGTTTAGTATTAATTTCTCAGAGATTACATATTTTCTCACAGTAAAAAGTATCCTATATGTTGACCCGGTTAACCAGCTATCATCATACCAAATTTCATCAAAATCTGTCCAGTCGTTTTCTCGTGATTCGGTCACAGATAGACTGACAAAAATTCTTAAACCTATAAATTCGGCCTATGCATCGATAATAATGACTATTTCGATAAGATTTTCCAAAAAATATTTAAAGTATAGATCAATTAGAATTTTATTGTATGTATAAATAATTCATACATATTCATATAAGAAAACAGTAGGTATATTAATTTTGTATAACATTTTGTTCACCAATCGCAAACACGTCTATTTCTGGCTTAACCTTGTCGTACAGATGCGGGAAAGCCCCTTCCGCGCCATACTTCTTCCGGACAACTTCGTACAGCGCTAAATCAAACATTTCCTCAAACTCTTTCCTAGTCATAAATATGTCTGCATACAAAAACGAAAACCCGCCAACGTCACGCGTGAACTTTTCCATCTTTCGCATCGCATCCACTGGGTTATAGGGTTTCTTCTCTTTGACCCTCCCAGGAACACCGTAAACTCCTAAATCATTGTACATCGCATAGTTTGTGTTTGGCACTAAATATTTTCCCTTAGGTCGCCCCAACTGACCCGACAATGGGCCGTGGTCTATTATTTTGCACGGGTATACTAGCAAAGGAAATTTCTCGAACAACTCGCTCGCTATATCAATCTGCTTTTCTAATTCGTGTATAGGAAGGACGATGTCCTGGAAAACTTGCTTGGTGAATGTATAAGCTCTTACACCAGGGGTTGTTGTGAATTTAAGAAATGCTGGCTTCGGTGGCAACAGCCACCCAAATAAGAGCCTGAATAGCGGATCATTGCCGAACGATATCATATCTTCGACGACCCAGAAAATAGGTCTGTTGTGACGTAACAAATAGTCCCTCAAAGGTATTAATTCGACTCTTTCACCTTTCGTCAAAAAGGATTCCACGTGTTTATAAAACCAAGGCTTGTACCATCTTGCACAGTGATTAACAGCGATCTCTCGGTCGTAGTCAGAATATTCTCCAGTCATAATCACCGCTTTGTCTTTGCTAAATATTGTGCCTTCTATGTAATCTGGGTGGAATTTAGGACTGGCTTCCATCGCTCCTGATAGATCTCTTAGCATGTCGCAGTATATCTTCTGCCCTTCAACGGGTATGTACTTGATTTTTATGTAAGGTTTGATTTCGACGATTTTCAAGGTTAAAGCGACCAGGAAACCCAAACTTCCGTGAGACCATGGCAGGGCTTTGTATAAATCGGAATATTCATTGTCCGCTGCAGCGGTCACTAGTGTACCGTCTGCTAGTATTACTTCGTAGCTGGTGATTGTCTCGTGATAGAGCCCCGCTTTGTGGGAGTGTGTCGACATTCCTGTGCCGAGAGCAAGGCCTAAAAGAAAAGATACAGATAGATACATCCATTATATTAGGTTTACTTTCTTAGATTTAGGTGAATATTTGACATTTAAATAAAACTATCTTTTCGGATTTTTTCGAGGGTTTATTATGATTTTTGGTTCCCGACGTTTCGATTGCTTTACGGCAATCATGGTCACGGGAGAGACCTCCCGAAAAAATAGTTTTTTTAAATACAGTATTCTTTGGATGATTGAGGTGAAATAAAGCAAAGAGTTCAAAGACTTGAGACTATAAATAAATACCTATTGTTTTAAGGTATAGTTCATATTATAACACTTCTTAAAAGACAAGTCCTTTAAATTATAATATAAAAAATAATGTCTGAGTAGCACTAACCTCCCAAAGTAGCGTCCACCAACTCAATAGTAACCGCCAAAGAATATCCTTTAGGTATTAAATACTCGGTTATGTCCCCTATAGTCGCCATCGGTTCGACTCTAACCGTCATGGCTTTCTCGTCTAACTCCAAAATGTCGTATAACGGTATCGGAACTTTGTGGTGTAAATGCTTCTGGAAGAATGTTGTAGAAAGAGACAGCCAGTTGGGTCTCGATGTGCATAGAAGTCGTCTTTTGCTTGGCGGTAGCTTGTTCCATTCTTGCACCTGAAATTTTGAATTATTGTATTCAGCCCTTTTTAACGTCCCACTGCTGGGCACGGGTCTCCCTTCAATGCGAGGGGGATGAGACCACTACACTGGCCGAGTGCGGGTTGGCGGACTGAGGTATGTCTTTCGAAAATATACTATGTTCTCAGATATGCAGGTTTCCTCACGATGTTTTTCTTCACCCTAAGATAAGAGGTAATCATCTTGGAATTGATCCGCATATGAAAATGTCAGAGGTGGGAGACCCGGGAATTCAACCCGCTTTACTCGTTTTTTCCAAACAAACGCGTTACCACTGGGCTACATTTGCCTTTTTTGAAATTTTGAATACAAAGCATTATTGAAAAAGTTAGATGATTTTTTTTCAAGTACCTAATTCTTGTTCCAAATGTGTATTGTTTTTAACTCAGTTTGCTCAAGTTCTGGGATACTGACTTATTCGTGCAAAATACTGTTATTTTTGATATTTTATTGAGTAGTACCTGGGCGACCGAGCTTCGCTCGGAGTTCTTGCAAGATTGTATATTTTACATTAAGTGACTAAGTGTTACTGAGACAGTTGTATAGATGTCGCGATAAGAACAATTTTCTTTTTAATTTGGCTTAAAAATAATTTTCATTAAGTGACTAAGTGTTACTGAGAGAATTGTATAGATGTCGCGATTAAATTTTGCGTAGAATAATGCATAAGAAAAACGCATGAAAACTCGAAAACACGCGTTTTCCCAGACATGTGACTAATCTAGATCAATTTTTCGCCCCCAAAAACCCCCATATACCAAATTTCAGCAAAATCGTTAGAGTCGTTTCCGAGATCGCCGGTATAAATAAATAAATAAAGATATAAATATACAAGAATTGCTCGTTTAAATATATACGATTTACTCAACTAAATGATACTATTGCATCTCATTTAATTTCTACTCTATCATCATATTTTTTAACCGGACAGCATGAGTTTTTCCCGTAATGGGAACAAATATGGGAATATAATCTGTTTTTAGTGTAAAATTGTATGACTTACAGACTTAGATTGTGTTAGGGGTTTTGGCTATTCAGACTGTATGATATATTACGAGTTACGACGATTGTGTTTATTTTCGCAAGTTTGTTTTTATTATACATAAACATAACAGGCAGTGGTAGCCCAGTGGCAACGCGCTCGCTTGGGAAACCGAGTGAAGCGGGTTCAAATCCCGGGTCTCGCACCTCTGATATTATCATGTGCGAATCATTTCTATCATGATTACCACTTGCCTTACGGTGAAGGAATACATCGTGAGGAAACCTGCATATCTGAGAAAACCTAGCAAGTTTTCGAAAGACATGTGAAGTCCGCCAATCCGCACTTGGCCAGCGTGGTGGACTATGGCCTGTTTCCCCTCGTATTGAAGGGAGGCCCGTGCCCAGCAGTGGGACATGAAAAGGGCTGAATACATTCATAAAGACCGGAAAGGAAAATCTGACCTTGTTTTGAATCTTCCTCACTGCGCTATCATGTCTCTGTGGGTCACTGTTGAGCTTCCTCACAAAAGCTTTTAAACGCATTATCAAAGTGAACAGAAAGCTCGCAGGCAGACAGAATAAGCACACCACCATCTCACGGTGCTCCTCTAACCATTGTATGAGACGATTTTTGATACATGATGGCAACATTGCGTCGAGACCTGGACTATAGATGGTATCTTATACATTTTATAGCTCTGCTTTGTATACGAACAAACAGAGTATTATTATTAGTATTACTTATTTACTTATCTATACGTATATCACATTGTGCCGTTTTTAATACAAAAATTTAAATATATTTTAACTAGCGACTCACCCTCGCTCGCTTCGGGATCGTCCCTAGATACAAACAAATGTATCCCACGGGAACTGTACATTTTTCCGGGATGATATATTAGCCTAGAGCCTTCCTCATTTAACGGGCTATCTAATGCAAAAAGAATTTTTCAAATCGGATTAGTAGTTTCTGAGATTAGCGCGTTCAACCAAACAAACAAACAAACTCTTCAGCTTTATAATATTAGTATAGATTTAAATAATTTTTTCAATAAGGGCCGGCAATCACTGAGTTTAATATTGTATTGATAGGTAAAATATAGAATACTTGTTCAAAAGCATTTGTAAATTCATGTAATTCGATCTCCATTTTAGGCTTTTAATGACTAGACCTTACCTCAAATCTTATTTACGAAAACTACAAAACTTTGTCCTTGGCATTGAAATCCAATAAAATTTAACAATAAGACAACAAACGTTACACGAATTTGTTGATAATATCGATAAAATAAAACTATCTAGTCCGTGCACAGTGAAGCGGCCGGCAGTCGGAAATATTTATATAGAATGAGTGGCTTGCACTGGGTCAAGCCGAAAGAAGGTTATCATTTATATTTTTAAGTACCTATATATGATAATGGTTAGTTTTTTTTTTCTTAAAATAAAAATGTTCATCAAGTTTAAAATCGATTTAAAAGTATTTATTTCAATCTTCGGGATGGAATATTTTTGGAGCTTTCTTGGAATACACAGGTATTACAGGTACATCATATTTTGAAAACTTTATTTTTAACTGTTTAATGTGACGGTTTTTTACGTAAAATGTGTATTTTAGATCAATGAATTGAAATTAGAATGTCAGTAATTCTGTATTAAAAACACTATCAGTGACTACCTTTAGATTTGCGCTTTTTTATTTTCTTTTATCGGGGAATCCTGTTTGAACAAAAAAAGTGCTAACCCCCCCCCCAAATAGTTTTATTTGAAAAGAAGTAATATTTTTTCCAGGGCATCGACCATTTCGAAGACATAGGGCCGTGCGTGATCATGGCGTCGCCCGGCATGATGCAGTCGGGGCTGTCGCGCGAGCTGTTCGAGTCGTGGTGCACGGACCCCAAGAACGGGGTTATTATTGCCGGTATCGGTGTACAAACCTAATACTTTCATAGATTTATTTTTTATTTATTTAGAGAAGCACACTTACAACAAACATACACAGCATTTTTAAAATTAATAACAATAATAATATATCTTATATGCATGTCATTTACAAGTGTATATAGCATTTCTACATTCAACAATTAAAAGTACAAAAAATCATAACTGTAATAATATAAGAATCAAAAAATAAATGTAAATAATTTAAATAATTTCATTTTATAAAGGAAATAGATAGCGAATGCTTAATATTCAAAACTAGCAGAACTTGCGGTTTCACGCGAAATCAAACAACGAAAAATATGAAATTTTATGCAAATATTTCTAAGGAATAAAAAGTTTCATACAAACTTTTGTCCCCTATTTCACCCCCTTGGGGGATTGAATTTTGAAAAATCCTTCCTTAGTAGGATCCTTCTTTAGTAGGATGCCTTCGTCATATGAGGAATACGTGTGCGAAATTTCAATTTTCTACCCTTAAGGGTTTGACCTGTGCGTTGATACATCAGTCAATCACTTTTGCCTTTTATATATATAGATTAAACTATATTTTTTTATAATTTTGTTGATGCTTGGTATCACGTCACGGGAGAGTCTTGTATGGTCACTCGTGGCCATGATTATAAATGTGCAAACCTAATCTAGGTAGCCTTAAAGTATAGATAAATTCTATCTATAGTATTTTGTATTTTGTTTAGTTTGTTAGCACTTAGGATATTAAGTACTAACAAACTAAACAAACCTAAGTGATTGATGTCAAATTTCGATACTAGGCAACAATTAGTATTCAATAATATTAAATGAGCAGTTCTTGCATATGTGTATATATAATGTATATACATTTATTACGTGTATCTCGGAAACGGTTCTAACGATTTGGATAAGAACGGAAGATTAAGAGAAGAATGAAGATGAATGCTTAGTATGTATTTCTCAGAGATGAGATATTTTTCCGCAGTAAAAAGTATCCTATATGTTGACCCGGATAACCAGCTATCATTATACCAAATTCTATCAAAATCTGTCCAGTGGTTTTCTCGTGATGCGTTCCCAGACAGACACAAAAATTCTAAAAACTATACATAGATTCGGCCTCTGTATCGATAATGTCTATTTCAATAAAATTTCCCAAAAAATATTTAATGTACTGATTCGACTCAGAATTTTATTATATTTATATATACCTTATGTACATAATGAATATGTCTGCCAGGGTACTGCGTGGAAGGCACCCTGGCGAAGACGATCCTGTCGGAGCCCGAGGAGATCACGTCGATGTCGGGGCAGAAGCTGCCGCTGAAGATGTCGGTGGACTACATCTCCTTCAGCGCGCACACCGACTACCAGCAGACCTCGGAGTTCATCAACATATTGAAACCCCCGCACGTCGTAAGGACTCCGAAACGTTTTGTATTCATTTGTTGAAGTTGAATTGTTAAAGTTATTTCTTTTTTGTTAGTTGTTTTCTTCGATTGGAAAAGTTTTAAATACATAATCAGCGACGAAAAACGCCCTCACCGAATGAGCGCTCATTTGAACATTTTTAGCGCTTTTAATTTGGAATTTTTTTTGTTGTAAAAACAACTTTAAGCATTGCAGTTAAGGTTCAATTTACGTTGTATATTTATTTTAACTAGAATAATTACCCTAAACACAATTGATGAGTTTTTAAGAGAACTTTTGCATGGGATACTATTTTGATCGATGGTTGTGTTGATTTGGAATTGTATAAGAAAAAGTCGTAATAATGTAATTTGATGCAATCGAACTGGTCGTGAGTTTTTCAATGACTACTAGTGGAAAGTTTCGGTTGAAATATGGTTTATTTTCATTTTATTTGTATTAATGAGTGCAATATTGTACTTGGTTTAAAGTATGTTTGTTCAAGTTAATTTTTCTTATTAGAGACTATACCATATAATTGAAGTTTTCAATTGTGATGGTTTTTGTCGAATTAATTTATAAATAATCATTATATCGGTAAATTATTTTTTTGTAAATTGTTCATAAATTAGAATTTATTGTTTCCAAAAATATATTTTTCCATTGGAAAAAGCTATATAAAAATTAGTACATGTGCGTTTTTGAGAATACGTCGTCTTAATGCTTATTTGTCCAAACAGCTAATTTATGAAAAAATTTTAAAATAATTTTTAAATTCGATTCTATTGGTATAGAATAAAAAAAAAATACTAGATGCATAATCCCATTGCGAAAGTTCTCTCAGAACTGTCACCAATTTTGTTTAGGTAATTATTCTAGTTGAAATAAATATACAACGATGTAAATTGAACCTTAAATGCAATGCTTAAAGTTGTTTTCACAAATAAAAATTAAATTAAAAGCGCGTTCAATTGAACGCTCATTCGGTGAAGACATTTTTTGTCGCTGATTGTGATAGTGAACAGTTTGTCTGTATGTGTGTGTGTGTGTGTGTGTGTGTGCAGGTGCTCGTGCACGGCGAGCAGAACGAGATGTCGCGGCTGAAGGCGGCGCTGCAGCGCGAGCACCGCGCGCGCCTCGCCGTGCACACGCCGCGCAACACGCAGCTGCTGGCGCTCACCTTCCGCGGCGACAAGACCGCCAAGGTACCGCCCCACGCACCACCACACCCCACCACCACACCCTACCACCACACCACCACCGCTCTCCTACGTCCCATCTATACTAATATTATAAAGCTGAAGAGTTTGTTTGTTTGTTCGCTTGAACGCGCTAATCTCAGGAACTATTAATCCGATTTGAAAAATTCTTTTTGTTTTAGATAGCCCGTTAACTTAGGAAGGCTATAGGCTATATATCATCCCGCGAAAATGTACGGTTCCCTTGCGATAGTTTTTTTTCTAGGGACAAACCCGAAGCGAAGCGAGGGTGAGTCGCTAGTCACTTAAATAAGCTAATTTAAAAAAAAAACGAAAGAAACCGTAGACTATAGAAAAATCAACAAACATTTCAATGTTGGCTGTATAAGACACATAGGGTTGCCTAGCGATAGATAGATATTTATATGTATGTATATCATCTATGCTTTAATATTATAAAGAGATAAAGTTTGTGAGTTTGTCAGTTTGTGATGTTGTAGGGGGTAATCTTTGAATCTACTGAACCGATTTAGATGAAATTTAGTAATAAGATAGTTTGAGACCATGGGAAGGACATAAGATATTTTTATCCCGGAAATCATACCTTAAGGGGGTGAAAATAGGGATAAAAATTTGTATGAGGAATCAACTTAGGAACAAATTTTATATGTTGTATTCTTAATACGTTAACCACGGATAGCTAGCTCACGTAACCCTCAATTGTTCCTATTTTATGTTACCTATGTAATTGATTACAGTTTGCTATGAATATAATAAATTCTTTCTTATGTTGTGTTTAACTTATCAAACCAACACGAAGCATTTGCTTAAAAATATAACTTCTTTCTATATGTTAATGTAATTTTATTGTAAATAATGCATGTAATTTATTATTTACTATAACTACATTTTAAAAGATCTTTTTTAAAAAAAATGATTCCGTAATACATTATTTTCATATAACTTTATTGGTTCAGATGATGCTATCAGTAAAACTTCCAATCGGCATGTTTTTTTCTGATATCGTCATAACTTAGTCTATTTACATAAAATTATTATGAATTATCTAGATTTTCCTCATGAATCCTACTACAATGCTACTATTAGCAGTACTATTGGTGAATATCGTATGAAGATCTGTTCAATAATTTTTGAACTTATCGCATTCAGACAGACACACAGACGCGAGTTATAACTTATAAGCTAATTTGTGACTTTATTTTATAATATGTAGTGATTTTTTTAATCGACTTGTGTCAAATATGTATCAATTTTTATTACTAAATTACATATATGTATGAAATAACAATTATTATAATTATAAGCCTATTCCACTTAGAAGCAAAGACCTCTCTATTTGTTTTTCACTCCCCCCCCCCTCCCCCCCCCCCCTTTCAAATTTTGTGAATTAAAAAAAATTATTCAGAACCGCCGGTACGTTATCACTGTGAGGACTTAGATGTTATGCCTCTTGCCTGTAATTACGCCGGCTACCTTATCTTTTAAACTGGAACACAACAATGCAATCATTGTTGCTTGGCGGCAGACATAGATAAAGGGGTGGTACCCATCCAGTCGGACTCCTCAGGCTTGACAGAGTCCTACCACCGGTCTTGTCACACTCTACAAGACCAACCCCCCTCCCCACAACCCCCCCCCCCCCTCTTCCCTCCCCTTGTATGCGAATGTATTTTATGAACGATCCCCATGCATTATAATAATGTAATAACGAATGGTCCCGCCAGGTGATGGGGTCGCTGGCGGAGGCGCCGCCGGTGGCGGGCAAGCAGCTGCAGGGCATCCTCGTCAAGCGCAACTTCAACTACCACATCCTGGCGCCCGCCGACCTCAACAGTGAGGCATACCTGCTTTTTCATATTTCTCGTGCCATTCTATTCATTATGTGTCCCGCGTTTTTATTTGAGTTTTGTAAATTACTTCATGTATGTATATGTATAAGTTTCTAACACCTGGGCGTTCGAGCTTCGCTCGAAGTTTTTGGGTTAAAAGTATTTTTCTTTAATTAGGCTTAAAAACAAAAAAAACTATACTTGAATAAATACTAAAAAATATAAAAGTAAAAACTTTGATTACTAGACTAGGATTCGTACACACCTGTGATAGTTAATCTTGACGCCTTAGCCTTGGCCGCTTGATCGTGATGCTTATATTCGAATATGCGAAATTATTTACATATTTTCCAATAATGCGAAATAAAACCGCATGAAAACTCGAAAATACGCGTTTTCCCAGACATAAGATTAATCTAGATCGATTTTACGCCCCCGAAAACCCTCACATACCAAATTTCAGCGAAATCGTTAGAGCAGTTTTCGAGATCGCCGGTGTGAATAAGTAAATAAATAAATAAATATACAAGAATTGCGCGTTTTAAATATATTATACATATATTTGTAATAGATGGCATTAAAGATATTATAATACGCTATCATTTGGTTAATAATAATAATAAATTCATTTATTTCAAGTACCAATGACTCATTATGTTAGTTTACATAGAAAAATTACT
The DNA here is from genome assembly GCA_033884665.1 of Argynnis bischoffii washingtonia. Taxonomy (NCBI): domain Eukaryota; kingdom Metazoa; phylum Arthropoda; class Insecta; order Lepidoptera; family Nymphalidae; genus Argynnis; species Argynnis bischoffii. The sequence continues at coordinate 14,494,773 of CM066623.1, forward strand.
TTTTTTAATGTTAGTAAATGTAAGTTGTTAAATAGTTAATGATTACGATTTATGTTTTTGACCGTGTACATGACTCACTGGTGGCTTCCCGTGGGATATAGCGCAACAGTGGTTCATGTACAAACAGTCAAATCCCTTCGCAATCATATTAAGAATGCTGTTGGAGCTGGCCCGGATCTAGCGCACCGGAGACGCACATCGCTTACACGTTGTATAAAATCAGCTAGGGCTAGTTTTAATTGCTAAAACTCCAAGGGATATTGAGAAAATGATGAGAACACTCGATCATGAAAGCTCCAAAATTGGTCTAGAAATGAACTTAAATAAAACTAATTTAAATAAAAACTAAAAACTTAAATAAAACATTTCAATTAAAGGAAACAACAACATAGAATATGTCCAAGATCTTAATATCCAATATCCGGCAAACATAGTTGGTGCATTACAAAGACGGGGCAGTCCCAACAGCACTTTAAATGCATTATTGTACTGGACACGACGAGCGCTATAGGATTTTTGAGTATATCTGGCCTACGAGCTCCACGTATAAAAGGTTAAGATGATTTATATAAGTAATGTTGAAGAAATTATTTTTTTAACCAAAATCAGATCACCGGAGTTATACTATGAGTCCAGAGGAAGCCATTGTCCCTTCTCCCAAGGCCAACAACACAGGCCTCGTAGCTCACTATGGAGCTGGATGGTGTTGTGTGTGAATTCAATTTTTAAATCTTTTTGCCCCTCCATTTATACAGTTACTGCATGCTGTGATTACCTATAAAAAGAAATACAATTATACTTATAATTCATTATGTAGATTATTATCATTTAATATATTATAATTTCTGTTGGTAATACAAATAAATAAATAAGTTTATAAATAAGTAAATGAATGAATTAATGAATGACTGACTGAATGAATGAATGAATAAATAAATAAATGTGTGTGCTGTGCGGCAGAGTACACGGAGCTGTCGGCGTCGGCGGTGCAGCAGCGCGTGTCGCTGCCGTACGCGGGCGGCGCGGCGCCGCTGCGGCACGCCGTGCTGCGCCTGTGCGGCGCCGCGCTCTTCCTCAGCGAGACGCGCTGGCGCCTCTACGGCTGCCTCGACCTCATCGTCGAGCTGCCCGTCGTCACGCTCGAGGTAAATGTCATCTATACATATAATAAAATTCTAACTGAGCCGAATCTGTACATTTAATATTTTTTGGAAAATCTTATTGAAGTAGACTTTATTATCGATACAGGGGCCGAATCTATAGTTTTTAAAATTTTTATCTGTCTGTCTGTCTGTTACCGCATCACAGAAAAACCACTGGAGGGATTTTGATGAAATTTAGTATGATGATAGCTGGATATCCGGGTCAACATATAGGATACTTTTTATCGCGGGAGATTATCTCATTCTCACGGGAGTACACGTTATAACACAAACCAAAAAATATTTATGATCAGATTTCTTGAAACTCGGTATTAATGCTCTTCAATACAATTAAATAAATACGTGTTCTAGTGTTTTTTGAAATTCATCCCATAAGGAAATAAAATAAGGGATGAAAATTTGTATGAAATCTACCTTTTCAAAGTTTTTTTGTTGTAGTTTTAACGCGAGCGAAGCCGCGGGTTTTGCTAGTCAATAATAGTAATTATTATTATCATTTTTTTTCAACATATTATATCTATATATGTTAGTAATAAAACAATTTAGCCTTAAATATTACATTAGTGTACTTACTATTTACTAGCGACTCACTATTTTGCCCCTAATTATTTATAAAATATGGAGTGGGAGTAGAAGGGTGAAAAATACTTTACGACCTATTCTCATACCAAATATATAAAAAAAATCACGACACGAGATATTTATATATTAGATTATTTAGTTTTCTTATTCAATTCCCTTGTTGATGGCTTCGAAGCGTGCCGGTTGAGCGCAGATTACTTCGCCGATGTCACTTATTTTCTTATTTAGGCTCATAGAGTAAATTTTAATTACCTAAGAACCTTTTAAATAAAACTATTTTTTTAAAAAACGATTTGTGGTTCCCGACGTGTCGAATGCTTTACAGCAATCATGGTCGCGGGAGAGACTGAGGTTTTCGGTTTAAATGTTAATGTAGGTTTTAAGGTTTTGTGTGTATTGTTTATTGTTTTATCGCTACATAAGTAATGGTTGTCGGCAGTGGCAGGCGCAGCCCGTGACGGACATGTACGCGGACGCGGTGGCGGCGGCCGTGCTGGCGGCCGCGCCCGCCGCCGCGCCGCCGCCGCTCGCGCCCAAGCTCGACCGCATGCACTTCAAGGTCACACACACCACACACCACACCACACCACACCACACTTTACACCTCAAATCCCCAATCGAAACCCCAATAACTAAAATTAAAATCCCAACTATAATATTCAACATACCTGTAATGTCCCGGGAGCCAATAAAACACACACTTCCTAGCGCTCAAAACAGAACACGTGTACTCTCGCTCACAGCTGTCAAGCGTCTCCCCACCCCCTATGCGCCTGTGCATACACTACAATATCTATTATTATCATTACTACCTATATAATTATTTATATATTTATGAATTCTAAAATCATTACATTTTTTTTCTGTCAAAATAGTTTATAATTAATTTTAATAATATTCATTATTCTTTTTAAATTATTCAAAATATTTGATCCTTTCGTACTTAAATATTTTAATTTCTTAAAGATAAAAACCAACCTGGCTTACAATGGCTGTATTGTATTGTTTTGCAGTTTTTCTTTATATACTCATTATGTATGTTGAGTTAACCTGTAAGTGAGATATACAATTTCTATATAGATGCTTAGGAGTGTGTTCTAGAATAAGGATAAATATTGTATACAACGTTGACTTCCTATTTAATAAAAAAATTATATTATATAATATATGATTGATATGTATAAACATACATACACATTCACTAACAAATATCTTTTTAAAAAGTCATATGTGACGTTAAATCAAAACCAAAAAATAAAATTCAAAAATCATTTTCCATCAAAAGCTCTTAGTTGTCATTTGAAAATTCGAATTGTCTAAACACAAATTCGAACTTACGCCACACAACATAGAGTACATTTCTATACGAAATAACGTACGTATCAATTTTATCATCCAAAAGCCAATAAATAAAGGAAATTTGAAAAATTATGTTCCTTTTAAGAACACTTTTCTATATCAATGGTTATACCAATAGAATTGATTTTTAGGAATCAATAATTGTATTCAGCCCTTTTTAACGTCCCACTGCTGGGCACGGGCCTCCCTTCAATACGAGGGGAATCAGGCCATAGTCCACCACGCTGGCCAAGTGCGGATTGGCGGACTTCACATGTCTTTCGAAAACTTGCTAGGTTCTCTCAGACATGCAGGTTTCCTCACGATGTTTTCCTTCACCGTAAGGCAAGTGGTAATCAAGTTAGAAAATGATTCGCATATGAAAATATCAGAGCGAGACCCGGGATTTGAACCCGCTTCACTCGGTTTCCTAAGCGAACGCGTTACCACTGGGCTACCACTGCCTGACAACGATATAATAGCTTGATATAAAAGGTACATTGGTCGCATAACGCTGACGAGTCGAGGCTTGCGACCACACCCGCCACGTAAACGCTATGTGATGGTTCAAAAGTGCTTCTAATTTAGTCTTAAAGTGTAATTCCAAATAATGTTTGTTTAAAGCAGTATCAAGTGTAGCTATTTATTGGGATATCCATCGATCAAAGTACTAGATACACAATCAGCGACAGAAAATGTACTCACTGAATCAGCGCTCGTTTGAACATTTGAGCGCGCTTTTAGTTTAAAAAAAATATAGTGAAAACAACTTTAAGCATTGCATTTTAAGGTTCAATTTATATTGTCGTGTGTTTATTTCAAATGGAATAATTACCTAAACACAATTGGTGACAGTTTTAAGTGAACTTTTGCATGGGATTGTGTGTCAAGTATTTTTTTGTTGGATGGGGAATATCTATAGAAATGAACTTTCTGTTTATATAGGAGCTAAGCTTTTTCCTGTATAATAGTTGTAAAGCTAATGTGTGTGTGTGTGCGTGTGTGTGCAGGAGTGCGTGATCGAGATGTTCCAGGAGATGTTCGGCAAGGACGCCGTGCCCAAGATGTTCAAGGGCGACAAGCTGCACGTGGCCGTGGCGGGCCGCCGCGCGCACATCGACCTGCTCTCCATGGTAACGGACTGCTACACCTTCTATTTATTTTTCATTTAATATTAACATTATACTGTTTTAGATATACGCAAATATTTGACATTTTAAATAAAACTGTCTTTTTCGAAATTTTCGCGGATTTATTTAGATTTTTTGTTTCTAACGTTTCGAATGTTTTACAGTTATCATGGTCACGGGAGAAATCCGCGGAAAAATGCGAACATATAGTTTTATTTAATACTAGCGATTCATCCTCGCTTCGCTCGGGTTTGTCCCTAGCTTGCTTCCCAATACAAACTTTCATCATCATTTTCACCCCGTTAAGGGATGATTTCCGGGATAAAAAGTATTCTATGTCCGTCCCAGGGTCTCGAACTATCTTTTTACTAAATTTCATCTAAATCAGTTCAGTAGATCCAGATATTATCCCCTACAAACTCACAAACTTAATATCTTTATAATATTAGTAGTATAGATTTACATCGTCATGTGCACCCCGCTTACACTTACATATTATTTGCATGGTTTAGGGTTCCGCAATGAAATTACTAAAAAGGAACACTTATATCATAACAGCATGTCACAGCTATTTTACGTAAAAAGACTATTAGAAAATTCCGAAGTTAAATTCTAATAAAAAAATATGATGGCACTACAAATAAGAAATAAATGATACAAAAATTCTTAATTATAATAACATATACCCTTTATAAATCTATTCCTAGGGAACCTTTTTCGGAATGTATAGTATGTATAGCTATATTATTGTAAAGTTTCATTAAAATCAATTCAGTAGTTTTTGCGTAAAAGAGTAACAAACATCCATACATCTACTCAACCAGACATCCTCACAAACTTCACAACATTTACATATAATAATAGCGGCTCACCCTACTTCGTTCGGGTTCGCCTTTAGAAAAACAAAAACAAAACTATTCCACGGGAACGACACATTTTTCCGGGATAAAAAGTAGCCTATTATTCCGGACTATAATCTATCTCTGTGCTGAATTTCATCCAGATCCGTTCAGCTGTTCTGGCGTGAAAGAGTAACAAACATCCATACTCACAAACTTTCATATTTATAATATTAGTACAGATTAATAGGATTCTGTAGTTCGAGACACACAATACACATACAACAACATGATATAATAAGGTTGATGTAAATGAGTCGTGAGACAGGCAGTGGTAGCCCAGTGGTAACGCGCTCGCTTGGGAAACCGAGTGAAGCGGGTTCAAATCCCGGGTCTCGCACCTCTGATATTTTCATGTGCGAATCATTTCCAACATGATTACCACTTGTCTTAACGGTGAAGGAAAACATCGTGAGGAAACCTGCATGTCAGAGAGAACCTAGCAAGTTTTCGAAAGACATGTGAAGTCCACCAATCCGCACTTGGCCAGCGTGGTGGACTATGGCCTGATTCCCCTCATATTGAGGGAGGCCCGTGCCCAGCTGTGGGACGTTAAAAAGGGCTGAATACAAATGAGTGGTGTCGTGTGCAGGAGGTGTCGTGCCCCGAGGACGCGGCGCTGGAGCGCACGGTGCAGGCCGCGCTCGCCAAGCTGTACGCCGCGCTCGCGCCCGTCAAGGCGCCGCCGCCGCCCGCCCCGCTCGCCCCGCCCACCGCGCCCGCCCCCGCCCCGCCCACCGCGCCGCCCAGCTGAGATATCGACCCGCGGATTCCTACTATTCTATTTGTTTAATGGCTTTTGGGCGGGTCCAGTAAATATAGTCATCTTAAGTAACTGGGTGTTGAATGAAATGTTGTATGTCTGACACCAATGTCTATATTAAGTGCTCTTTGACTATCTATTTGTCAAGTTTTATTAAATCACAGAAAGTTAACAGAGGATGGCGCTAATGTAGTTATTTTGGAATATACTTCTCGTATTAAGATTAAAAAAAAAACAATAAACGATTGATTTTGTTGCATGTTACACTAGTCACGAGACAATAATAAAAATTCTTATAACTTGATAAAAAGTTCTTTGTAAGAGTATAATTAGTAATAAATTAGGATAAGCATTTCTTATACAATGTAAAGTAAAAGTGTAATATTCACTTATAATTCTTAGTAAACTCACTTAAAGAAATAAATAACAAATAATGGCCAACAATAATAACACTAAATCTCATATCCCTTTTAAAGTACTATATTATTGAAGTCAAAACTTTTATAGGCAGGTTTGGATGGGGAGTAAATCCATGTGTCGTCATCGACATGGTCACGTGACGTGTCAACGCTAACACTCAGAGTGCCGATAGATGTCAAAACCAGATAAATGTAAACAGTTTTAATTTACAAATCTTAATTTAAGATCAAACAATTAATTTGAATATCCAAAAACAACAACTGTTTGTTTATAGTTTTAACTTCACTTCTGTCGGCAGTCCTCATGACTGATTTTTTTATATACTAAGTAACATTTAGGATTTTTTTAAAGATTTTATCATTCAAAATTAAAGGAAACTTATTTACCATAAACGATCGCTGGATTTTTACATCGTTAGGGGCTGTAAATGACTTGTCCACCCTTCATCCAAACATAAAGAAGCTACTCACAGCCCCCTGTCTAGAAATAACCTATCTCTCTGCCGTTTTCCTTGCAAAATTTGAACTTCATACAAATTATATCAAATCCCTTAATCTAGTGATAACCACTGATGTTAGATTAGTTTTATTATTGACACCGCCATAATATAACTAATTGTAAGTGGTAATTTTCTGTGAAGATATGATTGTTATTTTGATAATAAATTATGTAAATAATTGAGATGCTGTTTTAATTTTTGTACCCGACTGCACGACGCAAAGGAGGGTAATGTGTTTATCAGTATGGATGTATGTTTGTTCCCACATGGCATTCTAGAGACCAAACGCGTGAGCCCATCTTGATGATTCAAACGTCTTGATAATGCGAGTGTTATCTGTACTAATATTATAAAGAGGTAAAGTTTGTGAGGTTGTAGGGGGTAATCTCTGGATCTACTGAACCGATTTATATAAAATTTGCTAAAAGATTGTTTGAGACCCTGAGAAGGACATAGGATACTTTTTATCCCGGAACTCATCCCTTCAAGGGGTGAAAATGAGGATGACAGTTTATTTGGGGAATCAACGTAGGGACGAATAAGACGCTAGTAGGATATAAAAAATAATTAAAAATTAAAATGGCGGCATTTAGGCGCCAATATGTCTTTAAAAAAAATTCTTCCAAACTAATCGAGTGAGATATCAAAATAAAGGTCTTTAAGAGGCGATCACAAAAATATACATAACTTATATATGTTTAATAGGCCTATCATTAAATGTACTGAATTCTACGGTACCTACTGAGATCGAGCGGTCGACGCATCGCATTTTGTGCAGTTGTAATTACTTTTATGTAATGTTTTATAATAAATTATTTAAAAAAAAGTATGTAATTACGTTTCTTTTGAACTGACGTATATTCTCGTATAAATTTTACTTAATAATATTAATGTTGTAAGGATATATTTACAGCTAATTCTGAATGTCTTTAAGATTTTAAAAAGGATTTTTTTTGGTAGAAATCCAATACGTATTTTCAAATTCAGAGACCGCTATAAACTCAACCACTATATATGTACGAGACTAGCGACTCACCCTCGCTTCGCTTCGGGTTCGTCCCTAGACAAAAACAAATCTATCCCACGGCAACCGTACACTTTTCAGGGATGATATATAGCCTATAGCCTTCCTCAGTTACGGACTATCTAATGCAAAAAGAACTTTTCAAATCGGATTAGAAATTCCTGAGCGTAGCGTTCAACCAAACAAACAAACAAACTCTTCAGCTTTATAATATTAAGTATAGATATTATATATTTTTTCGTTTGCTATTCCTTCGTCAACTTACTTTCATCTGTTTATAATAATTATATATTTAAATAGATTTTAAAGATAAAATTAAAAATGTTTTATTGGGCAAAGCATATTACACGGTTCAAGAGTTTCTTGTTGATGAAAATGTGTGGAATTGAGTATTACTGACTCATATGCGGGCTATCTACATGTTATATTAATAAAATAAATGTAATTTCGATATTTAAAAGAGCAACTGTTGAGTTTCTCGCCGGCTCTTCTCAGCAGAACTGCTTTCCGAGCCGGTGGCAGCTTCCTCACGGACAGACTTCACTGACGCTTACATTAAATTGACGATTCAAAAGCACTTGTAATAAGTCTAATTGAATAAAGTTTATTTCATTTCATAGTTATTATAAAATAAAAAAATTACAATTACCAAATGTCCAAGGTTTCGTAGAGGTCGAAATAAATTAAGAGAAAACGTCTTATACCACCAATTATAACATAGTACCTGGGCGACCGAGCTTCGCTCGGAGTTCTTGACAGATTGTATATTTTACATTAAGTGACTAAGTGTTACCGAGAAAGTTGTATAGATGTCGCGATAAGAATAATTTTCTTTTTAATTTGGCTTAAAAATAATTTTACATTAAGTGACTAAGTGTTACTGAGACAATTGTATAGATGTCGCTATTAAATTTTGCGTAGAATAATGCATAAGAAAAACGCATGAAAACTCGAAAACACGCGTTTTCCCAGACATGTGACTAATCTAGATCAATTTTTCGCCCCCGAAAGCCCCCATATACCAAATTTCAGCAAAATCGTTAGAGCCGTTTCCAAGATCGCTGGTATAAATAAATAAATAAATAAAGATATAAATATACAAGAATTGCTCGTTTAAATATATAAGATAAGATGAAGTAGTTTATTCATTTAGTATTAATTTTTTATAAATGAAACGATAAAATGTCGTAATTAAGTTTATTTACAACGATTAATAATGTACAGTCTTAGTTATTGAACACTTAAGATCAAATAATAAACCTAAAAATTGGCACCGCCATCATCATAAAAACAAAGTGTTTGATGAAATTTTAACATAATATTGTTTATATTCGATTATTATTCTTATACTAGCGACTCACCCTCGCGTCGCTTCGGGTTCGTCCCTGGACAAAAACAAATCTATCCCACGGGAACCGTACATTTTTCCGGGATGGTATATAACCTATAGCCTTCCTCAGTTAACGGACTATCTAATGTAAAAAGAATTTTTCAAATCGGATTAGTATTTCCTGAGATAAGCGCGTTCAACCAAACAAACAAACTCTTCAGCTTTATAATATTAGTATAGATTAATCAAAAAGTTTAGTTTAAAATGTCGGAACGATTGGGTGAAGTGAGTAAGGAGTCAGGGTGTAAGATGTGAGGAACCGTGAGGAGTTTGTGGGTATGGGAAAAGTGAGGAATGAGATGGGACTTCCTAGGGAGTAGGAAGATGAGGATATGGACTAGAGAGATAGATAGTGTACTATAGTCGTCTAACGAAGCCGAGAGGAGAGATAAATGTCGCAATACCTACTGTCATACTTACTTTTATATGACAGTTGACAAACGGTTTTATGATTGCCAGATATCTTGCCATGAAAAGGCAGTACTGGCACACTTAGAAATCGTTCTCCACAAAAATTAATAATAATGACTGTATAATAGTGACTGTAAACATTTGATAGCATTTACTTTACAATCAATCGCCTACTAAATGAAATTTTATACTGGTAATTTTTATACTTTGACCAGGACGAGAGTGATAGGAATAGAAAGTGCATTTGTATTTACGCGCACATGTTTTATATCTCCTGCGCAGTTGGTTAAGACATTATTATGAGGAAAATGAGGACACGAGACAGTATGATGATGAGTGGAGTGAGGAGTAAAGGACCTTCTTTTAGAAGGAACTGGAAAGGGGGGGGGGGGGGAGAGTGTGGGGAGGAAATGGTGGAAGGGGGGGGGGGACTAGTTGGCCTTGGAGTGGCGCTTCCAGAAGCGGCGCACGTCGTCGTGCGAGGCGCGCGTGAGCACGAGCGTGCGCGCGCGCTCGCTGGCCCACGTCACGTAGCCGGCGCGCGCCGCGTAGTCGCGCAGCACCACGAACTCCGCCTGCACGTACGGACATACACATACTTACATTCATTATTCTATAGTTTTCCGTGTGTCCGTCTCTCAACATAATCCACTGAACTGATTTAGATGAAATTTAGTATGGAAATAGTTTGATACATACAAGGACATAAGATCCCGGAAATCATCCCTTAAGGGCGTGGAAGTATGTGTGGGGAATTAATCAGGCACACATAACAATCGTAAGTATATTTGTGTGTATGTTTGTGTGTACTGTGTAGGGCGAGGCACCTGCGAGAGGAACTGGTTGTATATGATGCCGTCGGTGTAGGTGAAGCGGTTGCGCTCGGCCTCCCACAGCCGCACCTGGTCCACCACGGTGGGCGGCAGCGCGCCGCGCGCCCGCACGCCGCCCGTCTCCGACTTCAGCATCTGTTCACATGTCAATTATAATCAAAATCGATTTATTTCTTTTATATTTAATCTAATTTTTGAATTAAGATTTTTTTTCCATATTGAAAAGTGAAATAAATATTTATATCATATTTTTATACAATGTGCAACGTGACTGATGGATCAGAACTGGCGAAGGCCGAGGACTTTAATACCTATTGATTTAATCTTCAATGTTCAACGACTCCAAAGTTTATTTTCTCCAAAAAAAAAAAAAAACCATATTATGAAGACCAGATTTTACATTGAACTTCGCAAATACAGCTGAAATATGGACCTATATAAGTGTCTTTTTTTCTCCAAAGTAGTCTAAAAGACCCCTAGGTCTTTCTACCATTATTATAATTTTGTCAGAATTTTCTAAAACTCTAAATAAAAATAAAACGCCCTGGACAACTTCACTGCGCCCCATCCAGTTCCATGTTGAGCTTGTGTTATAGAAAGTTGATATACAATATAACTTTAAATACATACATATTATAAATATAAACACCCATGACTAGAGTACAAGCATTCGTGCTCATCACACAAATGAATGCCCTAAGCGGAACTCGAATCCGCGATCGCTGGCACAGCAGGCAGGGTCACTGCAAACTCAGTCAAACATGTTGCTAAATGTCGAATAGTATAATATAGTGTAATAGTGTAGTGTTGTAGTGTAGTGTAGTAGTGTAGTGTAGAGTAGTGTAGTGTAGTAGTAGTCGTGTAGTGTAGTGTAGCAGTGTAGGGCGGCGCGTGCCTGCGGGTGCGCGTGCTGCTCCAGGTAGTGCACGATCTGGCGCGCGGAGATGCCGCCGCGCAGCGCCGCGCGCACCGACTCGCGCGTCAGCACGCCCACCACCACGTTGGGGAACCTGCCGACACACCTTGTTGGTACTCTACTATACTTACATAAATTAAATTTTATGTAAATTAAAAATATCATTTGTATAATTATTTTTTATTTTAGTTTCCTTAAGTTTACATTAAAAATTGAGACATGGATCGTTCTTTTGCTGCAGCTATTCGGTTTCTTGTTACGTGACGACAGAAGCGCTACGACTAAAGACAGAAATTAAGGGAAAATATACCTTTGTTCTTCTTCCATCAAAAAAAATATTCGAAAATTGATTTTCATATTTAAAAAAAATCGTTACTTTACAATTTTGTATCATCTGCTTCACAATTTTTTTTCTAGCACTTTATTAAAAAAAAAAAATGTGATTTTATAATCCTTATCTGGTCGGAGATTGCGTTACTATACAGTACCCGGCTGGGTAATACCCGTTTCATCTTTAAACTTTTAAACTTCGAATTGATTTTTTTTACGTTATTTAATATTTTAATCTTTTTTTTTAAGTTGTCTTATACCCTATATTTTTTTGAGATATATTATTAGTTATATTTAGCGGTAAGTTTAACACGTTACTCAATATCAAAAAAATACTTGAGGCTTGAAGGTTGTCAAAGCAAAGGCTAAACCACAGCGCACCTGTACACGAGCTCAGTGAACAGCCCCAGCAGCGCCACCTGCAGGCTGCTCTGCGTGTACGCGTACACGCGGTAGTTGGTCTCCACCACGATGTAGCCGGCGGGCCCCGCGGCCCCCGCGCCGGGGCCCCCCGCGCCGGGCCCCGCGACCGCCGCGGCCCCCGCGCCGGGGCCCGCCGTCGGCGCGTCGTCGCGCACGCGCGCCATGTGCAGCGCCAGCCGCGTGGGGTAGAAGCGGCCCGCCTTGCGCTGCCAATACATTACATTATATGCGTCAAACATTTATGAAAAAACTAGCGATTTGCGTCTGCTTTTGTATATTGTGGGTTGTAACATATTTTACTTTTACCGCCATAAAATATACGCTATAGCACTTGATAGTGGGTAATACCCTTAAAGTAAAAGAATTTTCAGGATCGAATCAGTAGTTTCAGAGACTACTAGACTACCTACATACAAACTTATAAACTTTTTTTTTAGCTTATCGCCATTCACTGCTGACAAAGCCTCTCCCACAGAACCATCCCTATCTTAGGCAGCCTCATGTCCCACTGTTGAACACAATCATGCCCGGCCTCAATGCAATGAACTCAAACCATAGTCCACCATACTAGCAAAATTAGAGCTTGTGGGCTTTGAAACAAAGTAATACTACATAATCAAATTATTATTCAATAATAAAATAATCTTACATAAATTGTGATACTATATTTAAAAAAATATTTTTTTTTTTCATTTTACTAACCTTTCTTTGATAAACAAGCCCAAATTCTCTCAAATGTTGTAAAAACACTAACATATTGTTGCTCATGCCCTCAGTGCTGTAATCCTGGAAACAGATTTGAAATTATTTTTTTATTCATCATTTGACTAAAATATTTACTAAAAGAAATAAATAAAAAAAGATATTGATTAATAATTACCTTTCCGAGTGTACTAAAACTGAGCTGATACAAGAAGGCAAGGCACTCCGCCGCACTGAGACTGCGTTTCTCGGCTGTGTGCAAATAATGTTGTAGGAACAGCCACACCTGGTGCAAATAAATATTTTTTACTGAAACACTTTTCAGAATACTAAATAAATACATATTTTGAAGTATGTATGTATGTAATGTATGTATGAATGTATGTAACATACATACATAATGTATGTATCTTTGTATATGTGTATGTTTATATAATATAGATATAATTGATGTTTGTAGTTTGTACATACACCGTACCTTATTATATTTTTTTCTAACGCTTGAGGGTTTCTGGTAGAGATCTCTTAAAGAGATAAGTCATCCTTTGTACACATGGTTACTGTTTTCTATTTTATATGTATTTTTTTTGGCACATAAATAAATATTTGAATAAAGCTTATTATAATATACAATCTGTGTGTTAATTTTACCTGTTTAGCAGTGCTAAGAAGTAAAAACTGAAAGCCTGCCCTTGTAATTACAGCTGAGCCATCTTCTGCGTCTCTGTAAAATGTTTTTTTTTTTGTTTTAGAGAATTTTTTTTATTCATATTATTAATAAAATATATATTGTCATATATGGGCATATTTTGACAAGATATTTTTGCTAGTTCTTCTTAGGACTGAAACATTTTCTTTCCGAGAAACTCAATGTTACAAAACAAATAATATAAACCCATATGTGAAAGTTTACTAGTAGCATTAAAGAGTTCCATTATATTACTTTCTGCAGGTTTTTTTGCAAATTTATTTTGATTTTTGGTTCTCGACATTTCGAATCGTTTACAGAAATCATGTTCCAAGGGAAAGAGGTAACTAAGGTTTTAGACTGTCTGGAGTGAGATAGTTTCACTGTCCCACTCCAGACAGTCACTACTCACTCCCTCTCTCTATCAGATCAGCTTAATGATCAAATTATTGTATTGGTATGCCAATTTTAAATATTTACATAGTTTTAAATACTATGATTCAACAATTCGTTAAATAAACTTCAATTATTGATTTTGAAAGTTTCTTTCAAGTCAAGCTAAAAGAAATCAGTTTTGCATTAAATATATTAAAAAAAATTAAACATACCTTGTCATAAGCCCTGCATGTAACAATATGCGAACTGCATCTGCACTTATACCTTCCGTCTGTGCAGATCCTACCATATAATGGAGGACACACTCCCACCTCTCTGTTGCATATGCATCTAAGAATGCTATGTCTCTTGCTTTACCATCTGGTTCTAGTGATGATGATAAGCTCCAAGGGCGTCCACTGTATAATTAAAAGGTAATGTTTTTAATTAGCTTCTTAACAAAGTATATTTTGATGTTTTACATTGGATATTCTAAAAGCATTAAATTATTATTACTAACATAAATTAATACTCAAGGAACTAATACTTACCCTCCAAGTAATGCAACTTTTAAATTTTTCTTGAAAGATTGAGAAAGAATCCAGCCAGGTAATCCACCAGGTATTGGAGCTTCTTGCCATACTGATAATTCTGAGAGAGCTTCACATGCTTTACTTTGTTCCCTTACAAAACAAAATGGAATATAATTTTAATATTTCTTTAATATAAAATATTTATTTAAAATTACAATTAATACAAATAAAATCCATTTCTTTTTTTGTAATTTGCTTTCAAGCTATCTGCGGTTGTTATTTTTGCAGTGTCACATAGAATGAAGACACAGTGGAAATGGATTTATACACCCCCTCCAATGGTCATAACTATTCATAGCCATTGCATTGCACATTCCATTTGTTTACGAAGTTAACTTATCAATATTCCATTTTAAAATTTACAATTCCAAACAAATTTAAAAGAAAAAAATCATACTTAGCGTGTGTTTGTGTGACCCATGATGCAACCACTGCTTGTGGTACTGGTTGTTCTACAAATAACAGGCGTATGACAAAGTGTCTTGCCAGCTCCGGAAGTTCTCTGAGAAATAAAGGAAATAACCAAATGATATTCACTTAGGATATTCCAACTTTAAAAACATTCGGAAATAATATTCACTTCAGATAATATATATATACATAACAATAACGACTAGTTTATTTTTATTTTAAAGATATTCAATTTGTAAGTATAACCTAACATATTTATATAAAAGCCTACTAAAAACACTTTGTTATTATATTTACCGATAAACTGCAAGACATATCGTAGGATAGTTATACAATGTATCTAAAAATTGTTGTGAACGACTTTTTAAATACTCGTGAAGATCCTTGCATTCTAACGTCGGTGATGGATTTAAACTTAATGAAGATTTAGATTTAGAGGACTCTGACATATTTGAAAATTAAGGAATTCATAGAGATAATAAGAAAACAATGTGTTTTTCTACAATATTAATGTAAAACATTTGATAATAGCTCGAAAGTCGGAGCTAGCCTCCAGAATGTTGATAAGCAAATAAGTAGGTACCGTTTTGTCAAGTGCAAAATGACAATGACATTTGCATCACAAACTTAAAGAAGATTAAAAATGTAGCTTTCAAGTATTTTAGACTGTATGATAAAAAATTATAAATTTATTTAAATATTATTTGTTTAAATTAAAAATATAATGTATTAAATAAAATGTATTGTGTCTGTTACTATATTTTTATTATAAAATCTGAGTCTGCTCTTATTTCAAAATATGCTCGCATGTCATAAAGTGAACAAAATTAAATAAAATTAAATATTATTATACAAAGTTTAATAATTATTTTAAAACGTTCAAATCATTTTAAAATTGTGAAAAAGTTAATATTACACTTACTCGGAAGTTTGTTAGATTTAATAAAACATTTTTAAATATATTTTTCATGAGTATTATTATTATTTAATAAGTAGTTATTTTCTTTTTCAATAAACTGTATTTACTGTAATGTATAATGTAGTTAAATATATTGAGATTTTTAAACACAAAGCTATTTTTTTTGGTAAAAATATTTGGTTCAACTTTGCTATTACAATAAGCAAAATATATGGTTACTGAATAAGCCTACACCAATGGGATTTTATCATCTCTTTTGTCCCATACAAAAGAAAAAAGTACATGCACACATGTTTGATCTCAACGCACACTGCGAGAAGTGTGCGTGTGTACTACAGTGCGGACAGGCGCGCACACAGGCGTGCGACGGCGAGTTCACCGCATTCATTCTCGTCGGCAGATGGCGGATGCAGTAGACGCCTTCCGTCAGTCGCGCATAGACAACTCGTCGAGTACAGTGTTACTCCGTTTCGTTCAGCACCATTTTGTGTATACCACTCGAACGGGACATTGTGTGTATGTGCTCCGTGAATAATCGTAAACCACGAACGGTGTTCGCTGCAGTTCAGTGTTTCACTTTCGACATGCCCGCGGAGGGATCGATGCGATATCTCGGGCGCTCGTAGAAACCGCGCCTCCGTTGTGAGCGAGCTATAGTCGACGTAAAAAAAGTTGACACGGGAAACATGTCCGGGCGGACCGCCGACGCGGATGCGAGCGAAGGGTTCGAGTTCGAAATTCGAAAGCGGTCATGTCATCGCCTCTCGGATTTCATCTAAGTCACCGTCCGATGTCAAAATCGTGCACTCACCGCGAGCGGCGAGCGTCCGGAGCGAGCGGACAATGCGATCGTTGGTAGTGTGGTGGGCGGTGGTGTCGGCCTGGGCGCTGGCGGACGCGTGCTCCAGCTCCATCTCGAAGCGGCCGGCGCGGCCCGCGCGGCCGCAGCGCCCGCCGCCGCAGCCGCAGCCGCGCCTCAACGTCACCTTCCCCATCTTCAAATGCGAGCCCGACTACTCGGAGTACTACTGCCTCAACGGCGGCGCCTGCTTCACCGTCGTCATCTCCGACAGCCCCATCTACAACTGCGAGTGTCGCAGCGGCTTCGTGGGGCCGCGCTGCGAGTTCAAGGACTTGGACGACTCGTACGTGCTGACGAGCCGGCAGCTCATGATGGAGACGGCGTCCATCGCGGGCGGCGCCACGGTGGCCGTGTTCCTCGCCATTCTAGTCTGCTTCGGCGCGTGGGTGCGCCTGCACCGGCGCGGCAAGGCGCCGCGGTCGCCCGAGCGCGGGCTGGTGCAGCTGGTGGCCGTGGCGGCGCCGCGCGGCCGCGTGCAGCTCTGCCCAGCGCCCCCGCAGCCCTAGTGTCCCATACAGACTCTGCCAGAGCGACCTGTTCGTACCCTATCTCGTGTACATATAGTTAGATCGTGTTAAGTTATGCGGAGAGACCGGGAGATATAAAATTTATGTGATAATTATTTTATGAAGCTCATAATTTATTTTGATGTCGTGTACATACCGAATTCGAGCCACTCTGAAGTGTTGCGTTTGTCAAATTTCAGTCCTTCCCTGGTGTTTGTGAAATGTAATCTGTATTATTTTGTTCTTATTCAGTGTATTGGACTGGTGAGATCAGCGATAACTGTGTACCTAATGCTACTCGCTTCAAGTAGAGCTGTTATGTTGTATATTGTTGGCACTATATCGCAGGATGTGGGAGCTTTGCCCCTCTCACACAAGTTTTTTATTTCATTTACTGTTTGTAGTATGTTAAATTCTTATTGGAGTTAAATTGAATAAACTTACAAATGTAATTTACTATTAATTGTGTTGGAGGGGCAAAGAGTCCGCTGGTGCCTCAGGTTCCACTGCATGTTATTGTTTTGTAATGTAGCAAATGTTTAGTAGAGGGCCTGGCATGTCGGTGCCCTGGAGAGCCCGCTGTGCCTGCACTGCAGTGCCGTGTAGCCCTGTCCATGCTTGCAAGGCATGGGGAAGGCTGCACGGGGCTGTATTGCTACCCGCTGTGGATCAATGTTACTTGTATTTATAGTTGTATAGAGTAGATGTGATGAACTGGGATGCTGTGAGGCAGCGAGTAGCGCAGTTCCTACCGCACATTCCATCGCGCGAGTGTTTGGTGTCAGTATTATTTTGTAATACGAATGTTAAGCCGGCAGCTTTACTTTATTTTTTAATTTATACCTGATATCCCGCGGGGATAGAGCTGTATTATATTCGTTTAAAGGCTGAGACGTGCCCTTGATGAGAAGGCTTCTTGTAATTTGTAAATATAGGCCGCGTAGGTATTTATTAGATATTTATGAACGTTTATTTATTGACTGCTTATTTAGTTAAACTCGATGATCAGCCGCATCCGACACGTCTAATAACTAACGGTTGCATCTAAACCTTGCTAGTTCGGCCTCGCGTATCATTGTATGATGTATATTCCCTATGTAATCTCATTATGAATCTCGTTTGTTGTAAAAATCGTAAAACATTGGATGGTGTGTAAACCCACTCTCGCAGTGTAAACGGCCTCGCTCCTTTTCTCGTTTCCGATACAAAAGCTCATTGTTGACTCGCTAAGCAATAAATCCGTGTGTTCTGTCTGTCTGTACATCCTTATTACCTACTTATTACTTGCACATTCGGCGGCTTACACTGTGAGAGTGAATTAAAAAAATAGCAAATCTATTTTGGATTTTATGTCCTGTAAAGTGTATTTGGGAACTGATAACTTGGTGTTGTTTTATTCTAGACCAATATGTAGTTTGTTCCATTCCGATGGCTGTTTCATGTGTTTGACGTATCAGTGATGTCACCAGTTTCTCAGTTCCCAAATCGATTTAACGTTTCGAGTCGAAGAGTCCTATGTTGTATCGATTCATATGAGATCGTTTATATGAACATTCCAAAGTATATGTAAAATATTACCTACATCACTAATAATTTTGAAATATCTGTTAAGATGCTACATTGTTAATTATACAGTTTTCTATTGATCATTTGTTAAAAGAAAATTATACGAAACTAAATCCTTAAAAATGTTTTTCATTGGTCACGCTCGCCTTAAGTTCACCTCCTACACTTCATCGCCATGTATTTTCCATGAATGGACAAAGATGCATTGAATTCTACAATTTATCTTCTCGGGCCAAATATTATATACTTGCCGTGTGAAACAGTTTGTTATTACCGATTTTTAGGAGCGGACACACGGAGTGGGAACGAGCGTACTCGCTATTCGATAATCATTTTAATCTTGACCTCCTTTTACATAAAGACTGAAAGATTCTTAACTTTTCGCTAATTGAATTACATCGACCGAACTGGTTTCTATCAATAATCTAAGTTGTGCAAATATTTTAATGAGAGGTTGAGCAAACGCTACGTCACAGCCGCATACGCATTGCCACCCACATATCGGTTTTCTTTCACTTGTGCAATACACCTGTTATTTAAATTAGCTCAAAGATAACGATTTCCGCAATCGAAATTGAAAGCCAGTAATCGATATCAACAAGTACTTGACTGACATTTTTGTTGACTTCATAATATTATGTCAATCGCTAGTCTTTGTCAGTTCTGCTAGATTTATTTTTTAATTTTTTTCTTTCTGCCGGTTTTGTAAATTGTAACGAATCTATAGAAATAAACAACTTTAATATAATAAATTGATTAAATTTAATTTTAAATGTAATTTGACAACAGTATTTCGGTTTAACACGCAAAGTTACGCATAGCCTGAGATTAATTTTGGGTCGCACGCAGTTGAAAGCTAACATTTCTCTCATTGAAACCGAGCGTAGTTGTGTTTTACGGATCAAACAATGCGGAATAAAGAACGCCTAGTACAGAGCCTAGAAAAAACTTGTGGCCATTGAGAGTCGGGTAGCATATTTTTATGAATAGGTACCCGTAGACCGTAGACCGTAGACCGGTCCGCCTGCCGCCACCGGCGTCGCACGCATGGGTTCATTGAATGAGTGCCCGTTCGTTTGTTGACATTCCCCGAAAACCTGCCCCGCCCGGAATAGCGCGTCCCGATGGATGGACAACGACCGAAATAGACGCTTAGTAGATTAAAGTTTTCGGGGTTCAATACTTAACTTACTCAGTCGGCATCGACAGGATGTCGACGCACCGTGAATGCCACTCAATGAGGTTAAAAAAAATAGCTGTTATTCCAAAAATTCGTTTTACTTTACGCGCTTTTGATGTCCATAAATTCTGTTTTGCTCGGGTTCTCAAAGAGTGCTATTTGCTTAATAAGCACACCCGCTCGTACATAACTCAGAAATTGTTTATGGATTTTGACGAAACTTTTTCAATTGTATAGGTGGGATTAGTCCTAATTCACATTCACAGTAAAGCAACAAGCTGATTATTTATTTATTACACAATGTGTAGTGATTTTACGACATACATCCTTGCAATAATCGATGACTCTTCTATAATGTATGCATGTAAAAAATGGACTAGGCTATTCATTAGACAAGAGTTGTAATTTGTAAGACATTTTATGGCAATAACGTTAGGATTATAGCATTGTTAATCTTATTTAAAGTCCTTAATCCGGTCTTTGCCTACAGTCAATTAGAATTTCACAAATTTATGTCATATATTGTCGCGTCATTTTACTCTAGATTAATATGAAAATAATGAATATATGTTGAGTAGTTTCATAACTTTGAGAAAAACATAAATGACGCAAGTTGATTAGGTAATATTTTCTTTTATAAAAAACCTTACCACTAGTACAGCCTACATAAACTAGTATAGCATAGAACTAACTTATTGAGCTATAAATGTAATGTATGTTTATGTCCCCAAAATGTAATGTATGGAAAACAAAATATTCTAAACAATGTTGCAAAAATAGAATGGTGATCCTTATCTCGTTTTAACGTAACAGATAAAACACTAAGTTATTTGATTACGTCCGCGAGCAAAACTGTGAATGAATACATCAACTCAAGGCAAAACGTTCGGAGACATCTAGTAACAGCGTCGGCCAGTCTAAGCTGATCTTCCACCCCTCCTCGTTCTGGGAAATATGAGGGGAGTGACAGGTATGTGTTAGAGTTGCGAGGGTCTTGATCCTGGTCGTTGTTTTAGACGCAGCGTCGCTCTGCCTACACTTGCGTCGTTTATGGGCATCGGCCAGTGGTCATTGCGTCCAATTAACATGCCTACGTGCCGTCCCACTTTGTTATTATGCTCCGCGAAAATCTTCCTACTTCATTGACTCGGTCCGCACATTTGTTGCATATGGATTTACTTGCGAATTTTTTAAATTGGTACTAGCCTATCGTGATATTTGTCGTATGTTAAATAAAAAGTAGGTACTGGTGTTGTCTTTTTTATAAAGAAGAAGACAGTATAAATATTTTGTAATCAGCATTTGTATTTTTTCAATGAGTCAATAATATAAATGTGCCGATTATTCAAACGGACAGTTGTGTGTTATTTTACTTAGTTAGCTGTACGAAGGTATTCAATTTTATACCTTGTAACGTTACGTCAGCGATGATATTCGGTTATTCTCGTGGGCCCCATTATGTCGGCTTTTGAGCCCTTGGTTTGCGGATGTTTTATTGAATTATGCCACTTGGTTAATTTGGACATGATTTCATCATTAGCGCAAATACTCACAAATGTAGAGCAATCTACACTTCCTCACTAATGTATTAATCCCGTCTTTCCGTTTGTCACGTGCCATTCATCCATCCACTAAATTACAATTAGGTTTTGTAACCAGATAGTCTCAACTATGAGCTGTAATTCTAACCCACACAAGGGCATCCGCTAGACAAGTGTCATTTGAATTTTTGGTATTCTTCAAAGCAATCATGAAATATGCTTATATGTATATTATAATTTTTTTTCTCCATATTTTACTGATAAAAAGTTTCTTACATTTCAATGGGAATCTAATTGTCAGCTTGTATTTTGTTATTACAATTATGTATTTACTTTTTTTACAATGGCACTGCTTCTTGGACAGAGAAAAGTTTACAAATCCTGCTGTTAAAGTTTTGTAAATTTGGCAATTTGTTCAACTTATTTGGAAAATATTTTTTTAATATCAGTAGCTATATTTTTTAAGTACTTACATTATTGATTATAAAAACTATGATTGCTATTCAATCTGCACTAAAGCAAAATTAACACAAGTAAGTTTCTTTATTAAAATCGATTCTATTTGAACTTCGAGTGCTATAAGATGTGGATGGGAGATTAAAACCTTAATGGCACTGAGCCATAGACTAGTTTTTATCCCGGCATACCTTTCACCCGGCCAGTTATAAGGATAGAATATTGTCGAGTGCAAACCAGTCGTGTCAGTTTTTCGTCCTGCACCTGTGGTCGTCAGGTTGGAAGCCCTGAGCCCATGCTTCCTGCGACAGATGGCGGCACGTGCGCGCCTCCATAAAAACATCGCAATATAGATCACCTCCTTATGTGTAGTGCACTTGTCATAGCGAGCGCAATCTGGACCTACTCGGTTATTGGTAGTCCGCTTTATATCTATCATTATTCGTCATCTAAACCACACTAACAGAATTATTCAAAGTTCAGAAGCTCTTTAATATAACAGTCATCAAATGCGTCTATAAAATAACTAATTTGATGATACCTACTTCAATATTTCTTACATTAACATGCAAATTTTGGCTATTCATTAACATATATTGACACTAATTAGTAGATAATTATTAAATGTGATTGTGAGATTAAATAAACTCATACTCCAATTATATTCATTAAGTAAAACATGTATCATTATATTTAATTATTATAACTTCTCTTTTTTTTTTTTCATTGTACTCTACGGCTCGGCGGTTTTTGGTCCTTAAACGAGTTAGGTTCGAGGGTGGGCTGAAAAAATCGAAACGCACGTGTCACCTGCCTTTTATCTCGTCATTGTTTTATGAAGAGCCTATCATCGGGCGTGCGTTGTTACCGAAAAAATCTTAATTGGTAGTCAAGTATATGAACGCACACTCATTAATTGTGTCAGGTATATAGTTAGTGCTGATCCGCGTCGGTCGCGGGCGGTATCGATTTTATTTGAACATTACTTGTGTATCAATTGTAAAGGCTGTGAAAAAAATCGATATAAGCCAAGATTAACAAATAAATATATTGAATGTTATAAATTTTTTGTACGCTCAAATTTTAACAAGTTACCTATGTAAAGTAATATTATTTAGATAATTCTGTTGTGCATTTAAATTGCTATATTAGTTTAATCATTATCAAATATACTTACAAATTAATGTTTGAATAATTTAAAAATTAATGTGTCATTATATGATTTACAAAATTATTCCACGATTTTTAATGGTTAAAGTAAGTACGTCTGTTTGTCCATTCTAATATTTATTTATTGTTGAATTGAATAAACACATACAAGAAATAATATACAAAAAAAGAGAAGTGATATAGGTATTGATATAAATTGTAATACAAGGGCTTCGACAAGATGTCATCCAATAATCGTTGAAGAATTCTTTATTAAATTTATTAGATTGACACGATTTTTTGACATTTGAAGTAAAACAATTTTTTCGATTTGTTTGACGGTTTCCAAGAAATAAAATAGTAAAATATCACCTTGAAAAAGTCCGAAAGATACGCTTCATTTGAATTGTTGAAGAATGTGAATAATGATTTTGAAATGACAAATTTAATCATTATGTTATACTAGCGACTTATTCTCGCTCCGCTCGGGTTCGTCCCCATTTACGTTTTAACTTTAAGTATAGATTTCTCAGAGATATTTTCTCGTAATAAAAAGTGTCCTATATAATGACCCAGGTAACCAGCTATTATTATACCAAATTTCATCAAAATACCTCCAGTGGTTTTTCCGTGATGCGGTAACAGACAGACAGACAGAATAAATTCTAAAAGCTATGGATTTGGCTTCTGTATCGATAATAAAGTCTATTTCAATAAGATTTTCCAAAAAATATTTAATGTACAGATTCGGCTTAGTTACAATTTTATTATATGTACCGATAGATATATGACTCGTGTGTACTAGAAATCAGAAAATATAAAAATCACAATTAACTATAGTAGTATTGAAATTTGAAATGTGTAAGTATCTGCGGTCCACTACTAGTATTAAATATTTAATTCTGTGACTGGTGGAATTTTTACAGGAAGTTTTTTGACTCGAGAATAGTTTTAAATATTAATTGTGATGTTTATATTTCAAGAAAAATCTGTCGTCATCTTTTACTCGGATCATAAACTTTTATGTTGGGAATGTCTGAAATGAACGTTACATTAACCTTATTTCAGTGTGATTATTTTAATATACACGCTATTCAGGTTTGACGCTAGACGAAACGGCGTCGTGGGTTTGTATGATGTGTTTTGCATAATTTTGGTGACGATCCATTTTTGAATCGATTTTAAAAAGGTTATTTTCAAGGTAGTCTGTTTATTTTTAGATCTGTGGTCTTGTGTTCATGAGCATTTAAAAAAAAATATAATATTAATATTTGTTTCATTCCGTCGTTCAATTTAATGCCACATCTTACTAATCTTACCAATTTTATAAATGTGAAAGTTTAGATGTTTGGATGGATGTTTGTTACTCAATTACGTCAAAACGGCTGAATTCTGGATAAAATTTAACACAGAAATAGATTATAGTCTGGAATAGCACATAAGCTAATTTTTATCCTTGCAAAATGTACGGTTCCGTGGGATACATTTATTTTTGGTTTTCTAGAGATGAACTCGACTGAAGCGAGGGTGAGCCGTTAGTACCTATGTGCATACATATATCTATTTGTAATTTCTAGACTATCTAAGTATTTATTATCATTTGACGACACGTTTGGTTCAGTTTGTAGTGACCCTACTTGCTGTGTCAGCGGGTTCGAGTCCTGCTGGAGACATCCATTCGTGTGATGGGCACGAATGTTTGTACTCCAATCATAGGTGTTTATGTTTATAATATGTAAGTATTTGAAGTTATATATGTGTAGTGTATCAACTATCTGGTATCCATAACACTAGCCTCGTACCTTACACTGGAACTAGATGGTGCTGTGTTAATGTTCCAACAACATATATCCCAACATATATGTATAGAATTATTTTGTCTATTTTGTATCGATCGCGTTAAACTGAGTGTTGTCTTAGAAAATGCAAATGTAGATGCTGCCCTAGATGCAATTCAACTGATAATACTATAAAAAAATATATTTCAAAGGACATTTCTGACTATAACTTTTATTTTATTCCATCACATTTAGGTGCTAGTGACGTAAGCTGCCGGTCGCCAGCCGCCGGCCGCAGCAGTTCCGACCCACGTGTCGAGTAATGAATGGCCGGTTATAATTGTGGATATAATGTGTATTGCAAAATTTTAAAGAACGAAATATATATTTATTTAGGAATCAGACATAGAATATTTGGTATATGTATATTTTTAGATTCTTAGCGTTGTTATTAAACCAGAGCGGTTAGGTGCCAGATTGTAAAACTGTCTTAGATGACCAAAATCTTAGACAATGTTGGTCATCTAGTTTTCCTAAATAACGGTGTAGCTGTGTTGCCATTAAAGAGTGAGGAAGGATACAACCATAAATATATTAAAGCTATAGTTAAACATAATAATGAATGAGCCCTCGTGCGTCACTTTATCGATTTCCCTTCTGGCGGGATTCTTTGATCGGTTGGTGATGGTATGGTAATTGAAGTCGCAAATCGGCGATCCTACTGTTGCGCTTTAGATGCTTTATATAGTTCTTTGTTAGTGAATGAAATAAAATACGTGATTATTTTTTTAATTTTATTAAATTTTAAGTGTAGATTTGCTTCTGTTGGCTTAAAAAATGTATAGCGTAGCTTTTGGTGGCGTCGCAGGTCTCGCAGTTTAGTGAAGACGAAATTCTGCAAAAGTTATCGCTAGAAAACTAAAAATTACGGATATAACATCTGTTATCATTATGCCACCTGTTTAAACATTACTTCGCATTTATTTTTATCATATTTCATGTTATTTTTAAAATAATCACATATTTTAATAAAATTGGTGTAACTTTATATTTAAATTATGGAAAAATAATTAATTTTTCTATTAACGATATTGATTTTAGAAAGTTAGCTAATCTAAGGAGGTCAATTATCGTTTTTCAGAACTATTTGGAGCAATTTTTAACTCAAATAACATTTTCTGTTGCTTTGCCCATTTTGTATTTTTTTTCGTGTATATTTATATTTAAAACATTGTTAAATTGCTTAACACCTCCTGGATAATTTCTAAGAAATTAATTGTTAACTGGCACACCGGTGTGCTCGCGATCCTCAACGGGTTGATAATATTTTAAATATAAATATAAGAATATATTTTAAGCTTCTATTTATTAACATATAAATTGCTTTTGCAATTAGCTAAGATTTTATCAAATTATTATATGAATGCAGTCGGCATCAGTCTCATGACGTGAAGTGTTCAAGTCATTCCTAGTTCATAGACATTTTAATTATTCATTTACATCACGACGTTGCCTGGGATTTTACGACACTTTTATGTGTTTCTCTTATCAATTATTTTAAATATAAACGTATGTTTTATAATTAATGAAAATATAAATTTATATATATATATAAATATATATATATTTATATATATATATATATATATATATATATATATATATATATATATATATATATATATATATATATATGCATATAATATATATACATATATTAAAAAAGATCAACGTCTGGACGTTGCATGCTGTAACCCTTGCCGTTCTTATGATTTGTAAATTATGTTTTGTGAATAATTTAAGGATACTACTTATAAATGCAGTAATATTGGATACTGCACTTTTTCTAAGCGCTCCATTTCAATTGAAAGTAGACACAATACTTATTTAAAATGCAGTAGGATTTGTAATTGCGTTTTGCGGGATTTGCTATTCAAAATAACGTGATTCATTAAATAAACGTTATTTTACTGCTCTGCTCCCTCGGGCAGTAGCATGATGATATAGCATATAGCGTTCCTCAATAAACGGGCTATCTAATGCAGATTTTTTTTTTTCAAATAGGATTAGTTGTTCCTGAGATTAGCGCGTTTAAACAAACAAACAATCAAACAAACAAATTCTGCCTTTTTACAATATTAGTATAGAAGATTTCACTATAAGTTTATTAATGGTAGTAACATTTAGGATGTCGAAGACTTAGTGTCTGGTAAAGACCGCTACGGCCTAAGTTAATCGCGTGACTGTATCGCTGATATGGAGCCGTTCTGTGGCTTTGTCCAATTAAAGGCTCGTTGTCACATTGCTGCGGCATTAGAGTTCACTGAGATATTGCATATGACTCACGCATAAAGGCATTATTATTGTTTAGGAATTACTTAACCTTTGCTGTATTTTATTGCATTATACCTACTTCGGTGTTGCTATTTAAACTTCAGACTAATAAAGAAATTGACATAACTTTTCACGAATTTCTTTAAAAGTGGATGTTATATGTTTCTATCACACATCGTTTTGTCGGCTCAAAATAAAGTAATTCTAAAATAAATATCACGGAGAGGAATCGAACTTGTGACTTAATTCATATTTTTTCAATATACATACATTTATTAATTGGTCAATTATTGAGTGAAAGAAGACCAAGCCAAAAAACATACTGACCAATTTTAGTAGGTAGGTAATTAATAAGAAATATAACTATGTCTTCTCAAAAGTTAATAAGTTTCCTTGTTTTGCTCTTAATATATTAAAAAATATTGTTTAAAGGTGCTGCAAATAAGAGCCATTCTTACAACAATCAATTAAAATTAAAAATCAATCAATATCAATTAATAATAAAATTAAATATTGACTCAATGTTGCCAACAGAAATGTTCCGTTTTTAAATACAAAAAAAATATTACAGACTATATATTATTCTAATAAACAAGTCTAAACATAGCATTGGTCGGTACCAATATTTTATGTGGATCTTTATTTTATTACAATTCAATTTTAACAAGGGTTTTAGCAGACATGGTTTTGTAATTTGCAATTTGGTCGATCTGGTGAATTAACATATCTTCATAATACAAATAAATTTCATTTGATTTGTTTCGATGCGGGCCTCGCCTCACGCTGTCGAGTTTATTGATCTCATCACAGTAAATAGGTAATTATATTATCCATATTAATATTATAAATCCATACTAATATTATAAATGTGAAAGTAACTGTGTCTGTCTGTCTGTTACCTTTTCACGCTTAATCCGCTCAACCGAGTTAGATGATATTTGGTATGAAGATAGTTTGAGATCCTAGGAAGGACATAGAGTAGTTTTTATCCCGGAAAGGGATATATATTTATTAATTTTTAAAGTTGGTACTTACTTTTCTAAACCTATAACCTATGTATGTACATATATTCTATACTAACCGTGAATTATTATACATTTCTACTAATTAATATTTAACCAAGTTTAAATTTAGATAATTTGTATGAAAATTTAAACATACTGTATATATTCAATTTATATATATATATAAAATTGAAGTGTCTGTCAGTTATTTTAAAATAACTATGAACAGTTTACCTTATTTTAATTGTACTTTCACCTTAACTTAGAGGAGTTTGTGGGGCTACGTATAGACTATAGGGTATGTTTTATTGCGGAACTATTTAGGGTTCAAGTACGAAATCGAAAACCCTTAAAATTACGTAATCGTAAATTCTATTACGATTTCATAAAAAAGTCCGCGTAAGTCGAAAATACCTATATAAAATTTACCTTATTCTTTAACGAAGGTACCTAAACAACCTGTATGGCAAAATCTAGAATAATAACATAAACAGCAAATCACGCTACTACTTTTGACTTTAAATTTTTTTTTGGCGAGCTCCAATATTGCCAACGAAATGAACTTCAATATTGCCAGTAAATAATAAAGAACTTGATAAGAATTGAAGTAGATTTACTTTAGAGAGCTATCGAGTTTTAATACACGAGAGGGTTCCAAACAATCAACCTTTGCGCAAACAATCGCTGACCGCTGAACAAAATACAATACTTATATTCAATAGTTCTTTACGTCACCACCATTGTTCTGTGACCCGAAGATAAACATATTTGTTTACGAATTATTATTTTTGATATCTCTATTATACTGTAAACACACTTTTTATGTAAATGTTGATGTAACTTTAGTACGAAAGTTACGACTATTCAGCGTAGTGGCAGAATGTGCGCAATTATCTTCGTCTGGGATTGAATTCGATACTCGAGTAAGTATTGTAGAAAATAATATTATTAATAATATTTAGGTATTAATAATTAATATAATAATAGTATTAATTAATTATTAATACCTAAGATTATTAATAATATTATTACACAAGTAAAGTTTTATTAATAGGTATTAGGTACTATGAAGTTAGGCAGTGGTAGCCCAGTGGTAACGCGCTCGCTTGGGAAACCGAGTGAAGCGGGTTCAAATCCCGGGTCTCGCACCTCTGATATTTTCATGTGCGAATCATTTCTAACTTGATTACCACTTGCCTTACGGTGAAGGAAAACATCGTGAGGAAACCTGCATGTCTGAGAGAACTTAGTAAGTTTTCGAAAGACATGTGAAGTCCGCCAATCCGCACTTGGCCAGCGTGGTGGACTATGGCCTGATTCCCCTCGTCTTGAAGGGAGGCCCGTGCCCAGCAGTGGGACGTTAAAAAGGGCTGAATACATACTATGAAGTTGTAATATTTGTTTATTTATTGTGTGTACCTTTGAAAGTAGTAGATGTATGTGAATTATTCTTAAGTAAATTAAGCTATGTATGTATAACATATTATTGTTTAAACCCATATAATTATGTCACGCCTCATTCACGATTGGATCTGTGACATTAGCTATGTTTATGTATACATAAATAGTAGCTTGCTACTCCTAAAATATTCATTTAATTTAAATTATATAGCGATTTACCCTCGTTTTGCTCGGGTGCGTACGCCGTACGCGGATTTTGTTCACATTTGATTCTTTTTCTAAAATAAAAGTAAGCCTAAGTTACTCCCTATAACATCAGCTATCTGCCAGTGAAAGTCTCGTCAAAATCAGTCCAGCCATTTCAGAGATTAGCCGGAACAACAGACAGACAGAAAAAAATTGTAAAAAATGTTGTTTTGGTATATGTACCGTGTATACATCCATATGCATTTAGTAAAAAGCGATTATTTTAATATTACAAACAGACACGCCAATTTTAATTATCTGTATAGATAATTAATAAAAAGTACTTATAATTTTTTGTTTGGATCAGTAATATATTGATTTTCCTTATAAAATTCTATAGGATTATAACGCCTCGGTGAACTTTTACAAAGTTATATCAGCTATACTAATATTACAAAGAGAAAAAATGTATGTTTGTCTCTAATAGATAAACTAAAAATCCGCTGAACCGACTTAGATGAAATTTGGTATGAAGATATTTTAAGATTCTGAGAAGGACATAGAATAGTTTTTATCCCAGAAATCATCCCTTAAAGGGATGAAAGAGGGGATGAAAGTTTGTATGGGTAATCGATCATTTCTGAAGTAAGGAATATAAAACTATATACTAATACATATATAGTCTATCTATTCCATACTAACTGTTGAAATGTACCAAGGGTCGAATCCAAGCAAAGCGAGAGTGAGCCGCTAGTTTTGAATATAATTTAAGTAACTGTACTCGGAGCTGTTACGCACGTAGCTCTAGTTTAGGCTGGTGGCTGTAGTTTCAACCATGTCAAACGATTGCGACATAAATATAAGACATCTATGTCCATTTAAAAAAATATGGCCCCCAAAACCTATTTTTCCCACTTGATTTCAGTTAATAGTGACATTTATTTAAACGAATTGATGGTAGAGATCTATTTTTTGTCAGCCTTTAAAAAAAGAAGAGGTATCAATTTTGTTTGGATTTTTTTCGTGAATATGTCACTTGTAGTCTTCGCCGATTGAGGATTGGTTTTATTTTTTTTTTATTGAGTATTTCTATACTTCAGGTATATTTTCCATATAAATTAAAAAAAAACCCTATAAGAATATTACTTTTATTTGATTTTAAAGTCGGTGCTCCTTTCTTACAATAAATGTTTTTAAATTATGATCCTATATATTGTAGATGAATTGTATTGTGTAGTACCTAATCTTCCCATACATTTTTGCAGCAGATAGGATATCTTATTATAAAAAGTAGTCTGTAAAAATTTTCCACCCCATTGGCTACGCCAATGTAAATAATTACTTTGAACTGCGGTTTTGTTGCTGCGCTAAGGAAGGATGATCTAAATATTATCATTATTATAATTTTTAATTTATTATTAAATAATAAAAAGACAAAATTAATAAAATTCACAACACCCAATGTTAAACTTGTTGATAATGGTGTAATATTAAATGGGGAAATGTTAAAACCGGTAGAGTCCACTAAATTCCTGGGTATTATCATAGATTCCAAATTGCAGTGGGGCCCCCATATTGAGGGACTAGCGAGTAGACTCAGCTCTGCAGCGTTCGCGGTAAAAAAAATTAGACTTCTTACTAATGTAGATACAGCTCGCATAGTATATTTTAGCTATTTTCATAGTATTATGTCGTATGGTATCTTACTCTGGGGAAATGCAGCAACTGTTAATACGATTTTTGTACTGCAGAAAAGAGCTATTCGTGCAATTTATAGTTTAGGTCCTAGAGCGTCATTAAGAGATAAGTTTAAAGAAATAAAAATATTGACTGTTGCTTCTCAGTACGTGTACGAATGTGTTATGTATGTTCGTAAAAATATACACGAATTTCCCAAGAATTGTGACATGCATAACTTTAATACTAGGAGCAAACACAAACTTGTAATGCCTGTAACTCGTTTAAAGAGAGTCAGTAATTCTTTTTATGGACAATGTATACGCTTGTACAACAGGATCCCAGAAAATGTTCAAAAAGCTTCTATCATTAAATTCAAAAAAATTGTTAAAGAACGTTTGTGTGCTAAAGGCTATTATACAATAAATAATTTCATAGAAGATAGCACGCCTTGGGAATGAAGTGATCGCCTCCAGGCTACTTCAACTTTATAAAAATATTGTAAATTACAATTTATTAAAAAAAAATATTAGTCCCGCTGAGTTTCTTTCGCCAGTTCTTCTCAGGTCTGAGGTTTCATTTTTCCGAACTGGTAGTAGACTCATGACGTTCAGTAAAAAATTGTAATAATTTAATGCTGAATAAAATATTTTGAATTTTGAAAAAAAAAAAAAAAAAAATTATCGAACTTTCGCCTTTATATTAGACTAGTATTTTCCAATGGTTCTGTCGGTGTAGTTTATGTATATCTTTATATCTTATATATATTTTCAATCGACTTCCAAAAAGGAGGAGGTTCTCAATTCGACCGTATATATGTTTTTTTTAACTAGCGACATACCCTCGCATTGCTCGGGTACGTTTTTGTTCACAATTTCATGGGTTTTAATTTTCCTGAAGCCTGATTCTTTTTCTAAATTAAAAGTAGCTTAAATTACTCCTTATAACATCAGCTATCTGCCAGTGAAAGTCCCGTCAAAATCGGTCCAGCCGTTTCGGAGATTAGCCGGAACAAATAGAAAGACAGACATAAATTTGATTTTTTTTAATTATTATTAATACTGTATATACTTTTATATGCATTTAGTAAAAAGCTGTTATTTTGACATTACAAACAGACATTTAAATTTTATTTATCTGTATAGATTATACATATAGCCTATATTCTAATGCATAAGCTATATTATTTTAAAGTTTTACCAAAATTAGTTTATTAGTTTTTGGCAATGTAGATAATATATAGTTGTTAGAGTTGAATGAGAATGCACTTTAGGATGAAGGGATAAACATATGTAAACATTTCCCTGTTTGTAGTGAAGGTAAACACGGTGTGGGCAGCGCGGCGATGTGTACTGCTAGCAGCTAGACTAACTGATCTATTACAGCGATTAAATGGAATACCTAAATGTCAGGTTTAATCATATTTTTAGAGCATTCTAGTTCAATCAATAATGTAGATTACTAGCAACTCACCCTCGTTCGCTCGAGTTCGTCCCTAGTTACTTTTTAACGTTTAGCTCAGAGATGAGATGTATTACCGCAGTAAAAAGTATCCTATATAACCATAATAATAATATACCCGGATAACCAGCTATCGTCGTACCAAATTTCATCAAAATCTGTCCATTGGTTTTACCATGATGCGGTAACAGACAGACAGACAGACAAAAATTTTAAAAACTATAGATTTGGCTTCTGTATCGATAATAAAGTCTATTTCAATAAGATTTTCCAAAAAATATTTAACGTACAGATTCGGCTTAGTTACAATTTTATTATATGTATGGATTATGAGTGCGATGTTACTTACAATATAGATATCTACAGAGCCGTATTTAAAGTGTGGGACCAACGAGACAATTCAGGAATGGAAGTTTTCCAAATATATGCAACAATAAATGTGAGTATATTTCGCATAGAAATGAACTTGGAATACTTTGAATTTTTTTATGGGGGTCACAAAACGACAGCCTCTTCTGTAGTCATACTTTTCCCTAAAGCCTCTGGATATATGATCTAGAAAATAACTATAATAGATAATTGATGTGGTGCGTCTTATTTAAACTTCATTGTTTAAAACGGTATGAATGACGACACATTTGGCTCAGTTTGTGGTGACTCTACTTGCTGTGTCAGCTGTTACGGATTCGAGTCCTGCTGGGGGCATTCATTTGTGTGATAAGCACGAATGCTTGTACTCTAGTCATGGGTGTTTATATTTGTAATATGTATGTATTTAAAGTTATATATGTTTATCAACTATCTTGTATCCATAACACAAGCTTCGTGGCTTACCATGGAACTAAATGGTACTGTGTGTTAATGTCCCAACATATTTATTTAATATTGTTACATAAGAAAGTATCTACTAATAAATAATGACGTCTTGTCATCTGTGACTTTTTCTAAGTAAAAAATAAACTCAAATGGTCAAATTTACAAATCGTGGAATTTAATAGCTCTCTTTAAAGTATTGAAAACATGAAGAAGTTAGGAGTGTTCGAAGAATTCTTTTTAACTTATACATACATATATAAATGTAATATGAAAGGTGGAAAGCAAAGCGTCGAATACGATTCCGTTTAGAAAACTGAGTAAACAGTTGAGATAAATCTCACGAGTGGGGTTCAAACGGCGTGGGAGACGCCATACACGGCGGCTGACGTCACTAACTAAAAACCCGATGTGTGTGGATGTGACGTTGTACACGTATTGATGAAGTTTTGAGGTTTTATAGTTAGGTTCATGGAGCATGGGATGACACTACCGCTATGATTACTTATAATTAGTGAACCCATATTTTATGAATATTCGGATATTTCCATTTTTTAGGTTTATAATATGTTTGTTATATTGTGTTTATGCATAATAAATGTATTGTCCGGTCATTTTTTAATTTAATGCTTCTGTAAAGGATTGAATTTTAAACTCATAAATAAATTAAGGTTTGAGTAAATTGGTTAGATAAAATATTTCATATAAACATTCCCTCCCTTTTTAATCTCTTTAGGGGTTGGATACCAGAATAATCTTTTCCTAGTTACCTATCTGTCATAGGGATAGGATTTCAAAATTTCAGGTCCTGCTTTGGATAAATACAAAATTTCTTTATATGTTGGTTATATATGTGTAATTATTTATTACAAACAGATTGGTTTTACAAATAAAGTACCTACATAAGTAATAAATTGTAATCAAAAGTTACACATAATACATTTGTCCTTTGAATTTTTTGACGTAGAAACCGTACGAATAATATTTCTACTAGAATGTATTTTTGAAGCACAGTAAGCTAGTTCTTTAGTTATTTTAAACAAGATTAGCCCTATTAGTGTAAAATAAACTACATTTGTTGGCTTAACACGATAAATGGATTTGCACGTTCACTAGAAGCAATGATGCGGCATAAGAACTTTAAGCTAATTCTATAAAAAATACCTGCCATGCTAAATTTAAATTGAATTTAATTAATATATTCATAGAAAATATATGTAAATTTTGTATCTATATAAATATATTATACCTCTATGTACAAAATTTATAGAAGATTTAGCAGTGAGTGGATTCTTTAATTCTAAAAAAATCGCAGATCTAATTTGGACGTATATAATGATGTATATAATATAATTGATCACAGTATTTACACATGATACATTAATTAGCTCTTTTTTTGTTACTGTTAAGTAAGTACCTAGTACTAAAGACTGCTGTCGGTAGTTCCGAAAACAACCACATGAGAAATTAAATAGTTACCAATAATAATTAATTGGTACTACTTAAATTATCGATAGGCAGTGGTAGCCCAGTGGTAACGCATTCGCTTGGAAAACCGAGTGAAGCGGGTTCAAATTTTGGGTCTCGCACCTCTGATATTTTCAAGTATGAATCACTTCTAACGTGATTACCACTTGCCTTACGGTGAAAGAAAACATCGTGAGAAAACCTGCATGTCTGAGAAAACCTAGCAAGTTTTCAAAAGACATGTGAAGTCCGCCAATCCGCACTTGGCCAGCATGGGGGACTATGGCCTGAGTCCCCTCGTATTGAAGGAAGGCCCATGCCCAGCTGTGGGATGTTAAAAAAAGGGCTGAATAGAATACAAAACTACCGATGTAACTGAAATTACGCAATACATACCTGTATTGCGGTTATTGTAATTACCTGCTTCTAACCAGTGGGTTAGAAGCATGTAATTTTATGTTCAATATTTGATCCAAATTATTTGTATTTTACATTGTGTAATGCATGTCATTAAAAAATAATGAACTTATTTTTGTAATTTTCCGGAAGCGATTACAAGAATATTGTGCCAAAAACGTGATTCATAGACAAGTATTAGTGAAGTAAATCGTCAGCATCCTACTTACGGCAATTGGTGTAATGGCGGCGCTTCCCGCGCAAAAGTGACGTGCGGTGACAAATGACAGCGCCGCCGCGCGCGACGCGACCTCATCAAAGGTTTTTTTTTTTAAAAGATGTATTTATTGTAAAATTGTAAAGTATTTATTATCATTATTAATTTATTTATTTAACCACAAGAAGACACACACAAACAAAATCATAATAATATTATCACAATAAGTAATAAATTCTTAGTGCAGGTTCTTTATTAATTCTTTCTGGTTTCTTAATTCATTCATACGTACATATATACATAGTAATTTAATCTAAATCATGTTTTTTTTTGTTTAATAAAAAATACACATCTATATTTATTTTCTATAAATATCTATGTCATATTATAATGATACTTTAATATCTTTAAAGTATTATTTAATACATACAAGTTATAATGTGATATATTGCTGGTAGACTTCGTGGATGTAGGCCGACTAGTTTACTTCCTTCAGATAGGAAGCGCGTAGGAGTACCAAGTTTTCTTCATATGAAGGGTCGCCACACCGTTACTAAAACATATCTTTGATATTATATATACTGCTTGTAGAGATATATTTTATAATTAATTTAAATTATCGCTAAAACTTCAGAATAATTTTATAAGTAAAATATTATTATTACGAATACACTATTGTTTTTTTTTCATATTTATTAGTATTTGAAGCATCTCTAGAGGTTTTTTTAACGAGAGAGATATATAACAAAAGAATATATATTTAGTACCTGTACCAGTATAGTATTATATGATCTGTGGTACCTGTAAGGCTGTATAAAGTGTACCATTCTACTGCCTCGATGGTGTAGTGGCTTTCAAGTACCTACGGCTGAACAACCAAAGGTCCAGGGTTCGAGTATCGGGTCAAGCCATGTTTAGTTGTTGAGTCTTTCTGCTTAGTAAGTTTCAATAACAACCCGGAGTTGGGAAGTTGGCGGTGTTTCACCCCCGTGCCTCGGAGAGCACGTAAAGCCGTCGGTCCTGCGCCTTAACTCTCACCGGTCGTATCGAGAAGTCGTCCCACCGGAGTATGAGAGTGACAGGAACAAAGAGCGCACTCATGTCTGCGCGTACACGCGCTGCACTATAATATCTCTTGCGCAGATGGCTAGTCTTGATAAGATTGGCCGCCGAGGCCGAAGTCGGTCGGGAGGACATTATTATTAATACCATTTAATACAACTTTATTTCAACATAAATAATATTATTGTAGTGTTATAGACTATAAAAATCGGATTTGTACGAAACATAGAACAGATATTATGTCATAGCGATCAATAAAACACATGGGCATTTGGTTTTATTAGAAATTTTACTATCAAGGCTATTACTAATATGGCGGAATTATGACACAAATAAAAATGGTTGGACGATTAATGGAATATAAAACATAAATATTTATTTGTGTATGCTTTTACAATGATATAAAACTATTATGATAAATATGTACTTGTACGTATACTTAACGCTTAATATGTACTAACAATAGGCGTAAAAAGTTGTATATCGAAGAAATAAAGAATAAGTGATACCTATATGTAGATAGAAAATATGAAAAAGATACATGTACATATATGTTCATGTATTTTGATATTCTTCGAATACAATCAATAATTTTTCTTAATTAATGGTATCAATTTTATAAATCAAAATAAAGAAGTGAAAAAGCATTTGCTAAAATATGACATCTAAAAATACATAATTTTTAGGGTTCCTTACCCGAAGGCTGCCAACGGAACCCTATAACTAAGCCTCCGCTGTTCGTCCGTCCGTCTGTCAGAGGGCTGTATCTTATGAAACGTAATAGGTAGAGAGTTGAAATTTACATAGAGTATGTATTTCTATTGCCGCTATAACAACAAATAATAAAAATAAATAAAAATCTAAATACAAGAAAAATTTTTTTACGTTCGTAATTTCGTTCGTGTTTTCATATTTTCTATCTACATATATCTATCAAATCTTAATTAGGGAGTACTCTAATTAATACAATTTTTACTTTTAATTTAATTACAGTTTATTTCTTTCATGTAAAATGCTGTATATTATAATTATAAGTACACAGAAAGATATCTGTTTCCTTCACATAATTCATTAAACATTAGCTAACTCTGATGTGACTCTATGGATTTATCAATTATAAAATATTATGTCTTACTGTATAAAATGAATAAATATGTTGGGACATTAACACACAACACCATCTAGTTCATGTCAAGCTACGAGACTTGTGTTATGGATACCAGATAGTTGATACACTACACATATATAACTTTAAATACATGTATTCAGCCCTTTTTAAGGCCCCACTGCTGGGC
Organism: Argynnis bischoffii washingtonia; assembly: GCA_033884665.1. Classification (NCBI taxonomy): domain Eukaryota; kingdom Metazoa; phylum Arthropoda; class Insecta; order Lepidoptera; family Nymphalidae; genus Argynnis; species Argynnis bischoffii. The sequence goes on from CM066623.1 coordinate 14,532,933, forward strand.
ACGGGCCTCCCTTCATGACGAGGGGAATCAGGCCATAGTCCACCACGCTGGCCAAGTGCGGATTGGCGGACTTCACATGTCTTTCGAAAACTTGCTAGGTTCTCTCAGACATGCAGGTTTCCTCACTATGTTTTCCTTCACCGTAAGGCAAGTGGTAATCAAGTTAGAAAATGATTCGCATATGAAAATATCAGAGGTGCGAGACCCGGGATTTGAACCCGCTTCACTCGGTTTCCCAAGCGAGCGCGTTACCACTGGGCTACCACTGCTTTTAAATACAAACATATTATAAATATAAACACCCATGACTGGAGTATAAACATTCGTCCTCATCACACAAATGAATGCCCCCAGCGAGACTCGAACCTGCGACCGCTGGTACAGCGACTAGGATCACTACAAACTGAGTCAAACGTGTCGTATAAAAATAAAAAACAAACAATTTTCTATTAAAACTGACATATATTTGTATTAACCAAACAAATTATAGTAAATAAAAACTTTTAATTATTCATTATACTGTATAATTGTAAAAACAATTAAAGGAATTTAACGAAAACAAATCGTTTCACATTTACAAAGTGGTATAGACGATAGCGGACAGGGACCGTGAGAAACCAATAAAGGCATTAGCATTCACACACCTTATCTTTGTTGTAAAACCTATTCATTTAAACTCATTTGCCAAAGGTATCCACGCCTGCCTTTTTAACCGTCTACTAAAAAAAAGTTATCTATCCGTTAGTCATTATTAAATGACTGTATTAAAAAAAATGGGTGAGTATAACCTTTACGCGCGGTTGAAGTAAAACTTCTTTGGCAAATATCGCAAATAAATTAAATCAAGTCAATAATTTTATTTCTATAAAATCATGTATTTATCATATACGGAATGAATATGTTATTACAGACAAATTATAACGGTTACCATGGCAACAATTATTCATGTATTCTATCTCATTCTCTCGTCGGCTTAATCCTATATATTTATGCGTTTGTCTCTTTCTCGTGTCACATTTTCCTTTCATCGAGTTTAAGTCACAACGATTCTAAAGAAGTTTCTCTTGAAAAACTATTATTCTGAAATTTTTAATTAAAAAAAAATTTATATAAAAAATAATATTAATAGGAATTGAACATGAAGCATTTGCTATTTGGGGAAAAACCATCAGAAGATTAACCGTGTTGCTCCTGTGGCAGGTTAATTTAATTTAATTTTAATTTAATTTATTGCCATTTAACGGGTAAGCCTATATTCGTAGTGACACTTCTTAGTCCATTTTCCGCCGATTGTTAAAAACCTGATAGGTAATGGTGATTCAATCAGTGTGTATCGGTAGAGTCGTTGTGGGTCCAAAATTTTCCTCTTGCTATTATTGTATAGTATTGTATGTAATTAAATAGTATTTTGTACTCTACCCTACAAAGTTAAGTCAGCATATCCCATTGACAAAAATGTGTAACTTCCAGGAATTTACGTTCATACAAATGTTTTACAATTGTTTGGAGTCAATGAATCCTTAGCCGTGTCGTGCGAAAATTTACACTTTTTTTTTATTAAGACACCTGTGGTCTTTGGAGGCAAGCCAATGGTGACTCCTATTGTTCCATATATTTTTGGCGTGTGAACGGGATTTTTAAATAGATGCTATATTATTGTGCGTCACGTCTCGCCTATCCACTGCGGCACTTTGTCTCCGCACAGCTATCGATGCCTGTGACTTTATTTACAATTACTTAATAACTAGTATTGTCTTGTACTTTTTTGTGTTACTCTGTTGAAAGCAAAAAACCTTAAAAAGCTCTTTCTCTGAGAGATTTGAAATGTTAATCAATGAAAGTAAATAAAATTTCGATTACTTATACAATAATATAAATTATTGACATTCTTTGTTGGTTAAACTAAATTCTGTTCTGAAAAGTCTATATTTAAAGTACTTTTTTAGCATAAATGACACTTCTTGACTAAGCTGTCTACACCAGCACGCTGTAAAGCTCAACGTGTAGTTGTTTAAAGAAATAAATCCTTAACACTTGTATGGAATAAGCTGTACTACCATATAAAATATTTAAGTATTTTTATTAAAGTGATTATTCTTCTTTTTAAACCTTTACCTGCAATTATCCTATAATAAGATAAGTAGAGCCCCTTTAACTACATATTATGAAAATTCAAATAATAGATCCCTCGGTGTATGCAAAATACAATTTGTAAAACACATGTTTGGGATTAAGGGAGTTAAGACACAAGTTTATAAATATTTTCACAGTAAGTCACCTCTTCCCAGACTCTACCTGTAAGCGCCACAAACAATGCATCGGGTAATAAAGATAAGAGTTAAAACGTTTCAGCTTGAACTTTTGTTTCTAATAAAGGGTTCTCTACAATTTTCTTAATTATTTTTTTGAAGCATATAATGTCATTGATGTAAATAATTAACTTATACTAAAAAAGGACACACCGGCTTCAAAACATCCAATTTCAAACAACCTCTAGGTAGGATTTTTCCTAAATGATGTATATAAAATGTACATATAAATTAATAATTAAAAAAAAAGGTTAACAGAAATCAATTCACAATTAGCGAAGGTATCGTATCGTGTCCATACAAGTAAAACAGCTTAATATGGCACCACTTTTATGACGTCCATCAAAAACTAAGAAGGAGGATGTTAATGTAACCATTATTTTAATATTTAACCAGAGACTAAGGCTTTTTTCTTCTAGTTTTAGCAACGGAATCCTAAAAATCGGCATTTCCCCGCAACCTGAACATCTGTTTGCGATTAACAACTAAAGCTAATCAATGAAACTGAATTTTACGATTTGACATCTGGTCTTTTGTTTAAAAAATAAGATGGCGGAAAAGGTTTTTGTTTAAATTGAAGTAATTACGTCTTTAAACAGCTTAACCTGACTAAAAAGTGCGAAATTAAGCATTGAATGAAATTAAAAAAATCATAGTTTCTATTACTATTTATCTAGTTATTGATCGTTTTGTTCTTGTTTATCGAAATATTTGAAGATATACTAAGTACAAAACATATTTATCTTTCTAAAGAATCTGTGCTCCACAAAGCTTATGTAGGATAAATAAAGCACTTTTTTTCTGAGTATTTTCTCTGTGGGAATGAGTAAGTTAATTTTATTGTTTTTCTTTATTTTTAGAAAATAATTTCCATGATTTTTTTAATTTGTTAATTTTAATAAAAAAGGCTTTATATAAGTTTGTCCGGTTATTAAGATTAAGTTTTGTTGATTATATCGTACATATATTTCAATTTCTTACTGAACGTCATGAGTCTACTACCTACTACTACATAAGACGGTCATGCGGTGGTTTATGAATTGTTACATCTACTCGCGTATTATGAATTTGGGTGGAAATTGACATTACTTGTACTTGTATAAAAACAATTATGTGCCTACTGAAAAAAAATTAAAGACTGCCTGTTTTCAATGCCTAGAATATTTTTTTTATATTTTTACCTAGTATTCCTAACACATATTTGTATGAATTATTTAATAAATTTTCCCCTCCCCCTTCAACCAAACATTCCCCTCGTATTGAAGGGAGGCCCGTGCCCAGCCGTGGGACGTTAAAAAAGGGCTGAATACACACACACACACATTTAATAAATGTTTATGTGAGTAATGTACATGATGCATGGATGTGAGATATGAGTATAAATATGATTAATAGATCAGTGTGCCAAATTCGATCGGATCACTTTTAGTGTGACCAATGTATGAATGAGCCGGACATATCAGTAATTATTACTTTCTAACACTTTATTGCTGTAACACTTAATTGAATGAAAGTCATCTTTGTAAGCACTCATGGTCTTCTGTCATGAATGTCACAGCTTTATGGCATGAGTATATATGTATATTTTTTTTTATTTTAGAGATTCTTTGCCTAAAAGGCGTGGGCGCCTTATATCATCTGTTTAATCTTTAAAGGACGGTATTGAATATAGTCCTCTACGCTGATAAGATGTAGATTGGCGAACTCAACACGTTTTAAAAAAAAACTAGTCAGGTTATTCAGCAAGAAGTTTTCTCATGCCATTCTTGTACCATTTTAAAAATGATAATCATATTGGAAATGATATTCACATGTATGAACACTTCAGAGGTGCTACCCAAGTTTCAATACCGTTTCCCTCTGTTACCAAAACGACTGTGTTCTTTGGGCTTCCATTGCTGTTGCTCCTGAGATAGAATACTTTTATTCCGGAAATCTAGTATTTCTTCTAGGGTTTCTTAGATCTATTCAACATCTAGATATCTATACTAATAAAGTTAAATTTAGTACAGTGATGATGTTCTCCTGATCGATTCCGGCCACGGCGGCCAATCTCATTGAGACTAGCCAACTGCGCAGGAGATATTATAGTGCACAAGGGTACGCGCAGACACAAGTGCACTCTCTATTCCTGTCACTCTCATACTCCGGTGGGACGACTACTCGACACGACCGGTGAGAGTTAAGGCGCAGGACCGACGGCTTTACGTGCTCTCCGAGGCACGGGGGTGAAACACCGCCAACTTCCCAACTCGGGGCTGTTACTGAGGCTTACTATACAGAAAGACTCAATAACTAAACTTGGCCCGACCCGGGACTCGAACCCAGGACCTCAGGATGTGCAGCCGTACATGCTAGCCACTACACCACCGAGGCAGTAATTAGCAGTAATTAGTAGTAATTAGCAGTAATTAGTACAGTATCGATAGTCTAAAGTTGTTATATATTTTCGTAGTTTTTCTGCTTCAATTTATATAACCCTATATTATTTTAAATAGCCAGGTTAGCTTGATGTTTATGATTGATTGATATATCATGTCTCTGAATAATATTGATGTCATTCCGAAGAACCGGATATCATTTTTCTTAGTACCATAAATAGTTTTATTATTCATAATGTTATCAATGTTTTCACGAACACGAAGCAGTTTGTTACGTTTAGTGGCGCAGCAAAGCGTGGCTGATGTGCGCTTGCGTAAACGTACATATGTACTCGTTGTTTTCCTACGAGTATTTTATACAGCTACAGTGGTTAATGCGAAAGTGTTTGTTTGTTTGTTCCACTTTCATGCCTTCATAAATCGATATCGTTTAATTGAATTAGTTTGACAACTTCCGGTAAATTTTTTAAGGCTACGTCGCGAGCGTTTAGTGACTACTCTTCATACAGAAATTAAATTTTAGTAATTCCTGATGGTTTAGCTTACTTATAGTTTTGATCTTTGAAACCTAACATTTAAAATATTGCAGTGCCTCTTAGTCACATGCGTGATGTAGGATACTGCAATGCGAACGACTGCAACGTCATTGCGATAGTAAAAAAATATGTAAATTCGTAAAAATATGTTTTTTTCGTACATGCATCGTGTACGTGAGCAAAACTAGCGTGTGTCACAAGCAATTAATATTTGGAAAAATTAAGAACATACTAATGCGCTTGGAAATAGAAATTCACATTTGAAATTGCGATCTGAAGCAGTATGTGTCGTTAGAATATATTTTATTCGCAATGATGTAATAAAGAAAACTATTAGTAAATAATTATTTTCGTCTATTACTCAGAGTGTATCGAAGCTATCTATAGATTAGCAAGAGTAAGTCCCTGCGTGAGTAACCACCTAAGCCGTGCGAGCGTCACCGCGCTGCGTCAGTAGTTTTCCCGCAAAATGTGTTAAGGTAAGGGAAATAACCATTTTAAATTTACTTTAAATAATCAATATCCTGCTACTTCTATTAAATATGTGTAATGACGTGTTTTTTGTTTGTCTGTCTATCACGCAAAATGTCCAAATTTGGTAAATACACATAGGTACCTGTGATGTTGTGTTTATAATTTTTAAGTTATCTGATAGTTGGTAACTTTAACATTAGTATCGGGCGATCGAGGTTCGTTTGTCAATTTTTCGGGATATATATAAAATTCCGTTAAATTGGCAAACTTAGAAAGCAAAACCTTATCTAAATACAAAATTTGACCCAATTCGTTAGAGCCCTTTCCGAGATACACGAAATAAATGTATATATATACAAGAACTGCTCATTTAATATTATTAACATTATAATAAATAATTATTTTATTAATAAAATATAATTAATATTAGTTATTTCTTAATATCGAACTTAGACATTACGATGATGACATTCCATTATCTATACCTATGTACCTAAGTAATATTTTTTGAAAAATCTTAGTAAATAGTCATTATTATCGATACAGAATCTATAGTTTTTTGAATTTTTGTCTGTCTGTCTGTCTGTCTGGGAACGTATCACGAGAAAACCACTTGGCAGAATTTGATGAAATTTGGTATGAATATAGCTGGTTATCCGGGTCAACATATAGGATACTTTAAACATAAAACAGAAAAAATTGAAAATATTAACTTATTTTGTTTTCTATACTTTTGTAGGTAACTACGATATGACTAAGTTAATATAAGAAAAATATGTAAATAGGATAACGGTTAAGAATTATTCATGAAAAATGTATTTTAGGTAGGTATACCAGGAGAATGTTGCAGGTTTTTTTCAATTTCCCAGATGACATCAACTCTTAAGAGCGCTCATCATTAAAAGGCGCCAGACGCAGAGTTTACGGCTTCTAGAAAAATGAATCATACAAATATTTCAATGTAGTGCTTGTTTCACATTTTCTTGTATAAGGTAAATAGGTCACGTGACCGAAGACCCAGGAAATAAAATTATATAAAAGTATATATAACATTAACACAGCTAATGACAGTTTTTTGTGTATGATCTACTTTTTTTTTACAAGTGACGAATTTCAATTTTTTTTTAACTGTAAGCTATCGAAATTGTGATTCATTCGCATGTTGAAAAATATCACTAACTTGGTGGTATCGTTGTAAAAGTAGCAGATCTTTCAAAAGTCGCATTTACAGCCTACAGGTTTCTGAATGATTGCAGTACGCATTGATATTTAAAGTAGCGGCATCATAGTACCTAGGTAATAGGTATTATGCCAAAATATAAAATGTTACAATTTATCACTTCATTACCAAGTCTTTTTACACAATCTTTAACTTATATACATACTATATATGTATATATTTAAATTACCTCATATGTTTACATTTCGTAAAACAATTGAAGGCGGACACTTGTTTTCTCTTCAACCGGCAATATCTGTAATAAATAAATGTAGGTATAAATATAATGATTTACTTCACGTAAGAATAAGGCAGTGGTAGCCCAGTGGTAACGCGCTCGCTTAGGAAACCGAGTGAAGCGGGTTCAAATCCCGGGTCTCGCACCTCTGACATTTTCATGTGCGAATCATTTTCTAACTTGATTACCACTTGCCTTACGGTGAAGGAAAACATCGTGAGGAAACCTGCATGTCTGAGAGAACCTAGCAAGTTTTCGAAAGACATGTGAAGTCCGCCAACCCGCACTTGGCCAGCGTGGTGGACTATGGCCTGATTCCCCTCGTCTTGAAGGGAGGCCCGTGCCCAGCAGTGGGACGTTAAAAAGGGCTGAATACATACATACAAGAATCAACCCTGCAATCTCCGGCCCCGATGAAACCACCCGCTGTCAAAATACAAACAATTTGCATACCATTAGCGTGAGGGATATTCAAACAATATTATTTCATTAGCAGTCGGGCGCCACTTGACCGACCGTTTGATTGCATGATTGCACTATCAATCACTTGTAGACATCCTGCGTGTCAGAGCTCGTCACCAAGTCGGGAACTTTCTTATATATTATATAAGGAAATTGATATTATTGAAGTAAAACTTCTTTACTCTCTCGACTCTCGACTCTCGCTCGACTTGGGGGGTAAGCTGGTGAATGCGTTACGAAAACATGTACGTACGTTTGTTGCCATGGTAACCGTTGTTATTGTCTGACAAATGGTAATGATGTTCTATAAATATATGATTGTAATATGGGTTTTTTTAGTATCTCAACTATCCTAATTATTTAAAACAAATTGAATTTCATAAAGAGTACCGATAACCTACAGAAGTTTTACTTCTTACGCGTGTACACATTCATACATGCACTCTTTAATTTTTTTTTGTAATGACATCTAATAATTTAATAATTTGATTGAATTTGCTCATTTATTTAAACATTTCCATTGAGTCTGTGCTAATGTAGGCCAAGATTATGAAATTGAATGATGACTAAAATTATTTAGTTACTTTCTTTATCCAAGGAAATGTAGTTTCAATAATAGTTCAAACGGTAAAAAAATGTCACCCTTGATCTATGGCAATAAAAACGTACGTACACCATAAAAACTGTCCACTGACCACCCTTACTTTTCCATAAAAAATTCTTAAACAATATGAAATTTGGTTTCGAAAAGAATTCAATCCTAAACGTGAAATTACTGCTTTTTTAAACTTTATATATTTTCTTTTACTCTAATCCCATACACCGCAAACACGTGAACAAACATATTTGTGTATATATATGGTGACATATATTATTAATAACTAGCGACGCACTCTCACTCCGCTCGGGTTCGTACCTAGGGCGTTTTGACGTTTAGTATACCAAATTTCATCAAAATCCCTCCAGTGGTTTTTCCGTGATGCGGTCACAGACAGACAGACAGACAAAAATTCCAAAAACTATAGATTCGACCTCTATATCGATAATAATGACTATTTCAATAAGATTTTCCAAAAAATTATTAATGAACAGATTCGACTCAGAATTTTATTATATGTATTTACAAATTTTCGTTAACAAAAATTGTTATTATTATTACAAAATAGTTGTCGGTGAATTGTTACATTTTTATATGTAATTATTTATAAAAATACGTTTTTTGATATCTGACTGTGTCAAGGATTCAATTCCCTTATGTTGTTAACTTTTACCTAAATAGATGGACGTGACGAAATTATAAGGGCTCCGTTCTTGCGGATTAAACGGAACCCTAATATTTAGTGTTAATATCGGTGTAAGGGGGGAGTAGAATTTTAAGTACCTGAAAAATGTGACAGGTGATAAAGAAAAAATATGTATTTACATTAAACACATAATTTCTAAAACCTATCCACAGTGCAAACCTGAGTATCACATGAGTGAATGATTGCGTGATCGTTGTAAGGAAATCCTGCTCAGTTCATACAAGTTACTCTCAACAATGGGACCATTCGCTAAATTGAACTGTTTTCCACTTTGTTGCAGTCAACACGCTTACATGACTCAGGGATAGTTTGTAGAACCAATTTGAAATATTTTTTTTAATGAGATCTTAGTAAAAATTACTTGTTATTTTATGTTATAACACGATTTTACTAAACAATGCATTAGAATATAGGAATAACCGCTAGCGGTATGTTCAATTAAAACTATTTATAATATGAAGTAGATTATTCTTATGCAGTATCGTAACGCGCGAGCTTTTGTAACTGCGCCCTTAGAAAATATTCTTCTTTATCTTAGGCTCTATGTTTGACGACACGTTTGGCTCAGTTTGTAGTCATCCTACTTGCTGTGCCAGCGGTCGCGGGTTCGAGTCCCGCTGGGGGCATTCATTTGTGTGATGAGCATGAATGTTTGTACTCCAGTCATGGGTGTTTATATTTATAATATGTATGTATTTAAAGTCAACATATGTGTAGTGTATCAACTATCCGGTATCCATAACTCAAGCCTCGTAACTTACCTGGATGTGGATGGAACTAGATAGTGCTGTGTGTTAATGTCCCAACATATATATTTATTTAATCTTAGTCTCTATGTGTAAGCTACCAACCACAATACATAACTCAAAATATGGTCCTGGTCTGGTCGTTTTTACGCCCTTCCAGGATTTGCGCCCTGGGCCTGGGCACCGCTGGCACCGACCTATTTACGGCACTCTTAGTATGTGATTGTAATGTAATCCTCATTATAACAAGAACATTGATAAGTAAAAATCTAATCCTCAACTTAGAGATAGATATGTAGGCTGTTTGTAGGTCGTTTGTAGGTCAAGTTCTTCCACTATTCTATATGATATCACTAATTCAATTCTTCAGTACAATTTTAAATTATCCTCATTGACTTTAGAAGTGACTCTTATTTGGGTCAAGGACGACGTATGTAGATGACATAGATCAATTGCTATGTACAGAAGGCAATTACGTATAGGTATACTCGTATGTACGTATTCCATTGTATTAGCACATCACTACATAGTACAAAACAAAGACGCTTCCCGCTCTCTGTCTGTCCCTATGTATGTTCAGATCTTTAAGACTACGTAACTGATTTTGATGCGGTTTTTTAAATAGAGATAAATTGACGATTCAAAAAGTGTTTATAATCTTGTATTCAGACCTTTTTAACGTCCCACTGCTGGGCACGGGCCTCCCTTCAAGACGAGGGGAATCAGGCCATAGTCCACCACGCTGGCCAATGCGGATTGGCGGACTTCACGTCTTTCGAAAACTTCACATATTTTTCTAATATAATATAAATATTACGTGTCACGGTGTTTGTGGTTCATAACTCCGAAACGGCTCGACTGATTTTAATGTTTTTTTATATTTGGTAGGTATGAGAATAGGTCGTAATGTATTTTTCACACTCCTACCCCCACACCTCATTTTTTAATCGCGATTTTAGTATTTTTCTATGAACAATATATAAATACGTACTGTATAACATAAAGCCAAAGAGTTTATTTTTTGTAGAACGAACGCGGGCGTAGCCGCGGGTTTTGCTAGTGCTAGTAAGTGTATATGAATAAAGATTAATTTCATTTCATTTTGCAATACTTCTAATTATTTTGTATAATAGTTGTATTCTGTAATACACAAGTTTCACTTCACTCATTACTTACTACATACAAACAACACGCAGTTAGGTACTCGACTTTTAATAATTGTAGAGACCTAACATATCATTGAGTACGACATCTATATCAAACCTGTTCTCAAACTGGTTGATACATGTTTACTATTTTGTAGAAAATATTGATCTTTATATTTTAACACAATATACTACAGCTAGTATCATAAATATACTGTCCATAATATTGTTACGCTTTGCTCTCTATTTCTCCCTGCATATTTGTTAGAGGAAAATCATTGAACATTTCAATTATTCATAAAAAATAAATCTTGTTTTCTTGATGAGTTGTCGACCGCGTATAGATACATATTAAGTACATTTACTTCTATTCGTCAAGGATCATCTAGCTTCAGATTTCATCATCACTTTATCACCATACTAGCGGCTCACCCTCGCTTCGCTCGGGTTCGTCCCTAGATACGTTTTAACCACAGAATTGATGAATTTTTTACCTATTCCGTGGTTTTAACTGTTAGTATGAAATACAAATCTTTGAATTTCTCGGCTTTCCTGTACTATAATATGCATGTATTATACATATAAACCTTCCTCTTGAATCACTATATCTATTAAAAAATCGCATCCAAATCCGTTGCGTAGTTTTAAAGATCTAAGCATACATAGGGTCAGACAGACAGCGGGAAGCGACTTTGTTTTATACTATGTAGTGATTTGAATGGGACTTAGTGGCGAGAACTTTCAATTAAAAAAAAACAAATCGGACTAGATATCTCTGAGTGCAAAACCTTTTTGATTTTCCAATGTTTATTTCCAGAATATTGAATGCTATTTTTGAACGGACTTAAAAAAATGGAGGTCCTAAATTCATCTATATCCTTTGTAGGTATGGTATCCATACCAATTGAAAACCGATTGGCATATACTTAAAACCGACTTCCTTTCAAAATAAGTTTTATATACCTCAAGACTAAAAATATAAATGAAAAAAAAACAATCCTATTAAATTAAAAAAAAAACTTTTAAATGATTGTGTGTAATATGTCAGTGTAATTTTTTATTAAAAGTATTTTTTTTTTGTATTAGTTGTATCATTTACGTAATATTCTTCGATTAATTGATTAGTCTGCATTATTCTTATATGACGCGAGGTGTGATTGCTGGACGGTGAGTCACAAAGGTCGACTTGATCGTCCTTGTGTATTTTCACCGTTAACACACTGGTTATGAATTCGATTTCCGGGAGCGGCTGAGTCGAGAGTTCGACACGATGTGACATGACTCATAATGTCTTAAAAATTTTACCAATACATATGTCGTTATTATCTTCTACTTTACTATGAAAAAGATTTTTGGATTTTTGGGAAGGTGTTTGGGCTCAAAAAAGCATTTAGTCAATCATAACTAACTAAATTATTAATTATCTCTTTATAGAAAATCATTTGGATATATTGCTTTACCAAAGACGGCAATAAACACGTTTTCGCATTTAAAATACAAGTTAGGACGATAGAGCTAATGAAAATATGTAGCAGATTATCATTATCTATACTATAATATTATAAAGCTGAAGAGTTTGTTTGTTTGTTTGTTTAATCTCAAGAACTACTAATCCGATTTGAAAAATTATTTTTTCATTAGATAGCCCGTTAAATGAGGAAGGCTATAGGCTCTATATCATCCCGGAAAAGTAAGTGTACGGGTCCCGTGGGATAGATTTGTTTTTGTCTAGGGACGAACCCGAAGTGAAGCGAGGGTGAGTCGCTAGTTATTTATATTATTATAGCCTATTATCATTATACTTACGTCTTATGTTATTATACTTACTTACTTCTAAAGATAACACTTTTAAAGTATTCAACAGTTTGTATGAACTCCAGTCCAGAGTTGAGTCACTTCCAAACGTCCTTGCGCGTGCAACTTACTGCGTCAAAGTTCCACGTTTGTTTACATTGATTGTTACTTGAGACTTTGTCATAATAAATGCCTAGTTAATTCAGATTTCGCACAAGTGACCACATTTAATGAATGATTTAATTAATTTTATTTAATTAGTTTGAATTCTTGGAAATATACCACGAGATACTTGGATGAACGGAAAAACTTGCTGTTTACTGTACTACATAGTAATAACTCCTGACTTTAAATAAATAAAGATAATCTATCGTTTTTGAACTTTTATCTAGAAATAATTGTATTTAAAGTGTACATTGTATAGGACAAGAGTTAGTTTGTGTAAACTCCCGAACTGAGCATATAATTAGTATTGTTTCCGTCGGCGACCGTCACATTATGCAGCAATTACGTGCCTGGCAATTATGTAATTTGTAGGTCTTCGTTAAGAATAATATATCCTGTTAGTTTATGACATAGTAGCATAATAATGTATGTTTTAGATATCTACGAGTAAACAACAGTAGCTACGCGCGTAACTTAAACATATTATAAGATACTTGACTAAATTGTGATCACCATTAAAAAAGTAAAAACTTATATATATATATATTTATATATATATATATATGTATATGTTTATCTTTTTTTTTGTCGCATTTTCGTTTCATCGAGTTTCAAATCACAACGATTCTAAATAAATTTCACTCCAAAAACATTATTTAATTAAGAAACAGTTTTTTTTATATAGATAGGTTATAGGTTAAGACAGAAAAGTTCAGTACCTTTCTCTCTCCTGTTTGTCAACCGTTTTTTTTGTTTAGTAGCTATTGTATAGTTTAGTGTTATCAATAAAAAATGATTAAGGTCGAATTTTGATCATTGGATGAAAACTAGTAGTCATTAACGCTTTTACGTGTTTTTTTTTGAATTTTTTGAATTTTTGAATTCATTTTTGTTAATTTTTGGGTAGGCTGTTTGTAACAACTATATAATGCTTTTGAGGCATCTTAAACCTCTCTCACGTGACTATGATTGCTGTAAAACATTCGACATGTCGGGAACCAAAAATCAAAATAAATTTGCGAAAAAATCAGAAAAGATAGTTTTATTTAAAAGTGTCCAATAATTTATTAACTAAGAACTCATCCTCGCTCCGCTCGGGTTCGTCCCTAGATACGTTTTAAAGTTTAGTATAGATTTCTTAGATATGAGACATTTTCCAACAGTAAAAAGTATCCTACATGTTGACCCGGATAACCAGCTATCACTTTACCAAATTTCATCAAAATGGTCCAGTGGTATTCTTGTGATGCATTCCCAGACAAACAAACAGACAGACAGACAGGCAAAAATTCTAAAAACTATAGATTCGGCCTCTGTGTCGATAATAATAACTTTCAATAAGATTTTCCAAAATTTATTTAATATTTGACTCAAAATTATATTATCCAAATACTTTTAGTATTGTCGTTTCTGACATCTTGAAATCGACAATGCAGTAAAGTTATTAGATTTTAATCATTTAATAATTGCTTTTAGTTTTTGAGATATCAAGTGGTAATGTATTTCTGATAGATTTAGAATTACTTCAGTAATCACAAAGTGTTCTATTACCGTAATTTAATTTAATATAAGTATTACAACTATGTAAAGGAACGTGAGATAGACAATAGTGTATACTGTTTTATGTTGTAATGTATGTGTGTATCATTATTACTTCTTTACGCTATAATGGCTGGACAGTTTTTGATGAAATTTAGTACTCACATACTGCCGTCATAAAAAAGAAGGACGCAACTTCGCCAAAATTGATTTCGAGATATTTAAAGTTTTGTCTTAGTACTTAGTAGTTAGAGTCTTTTTTATTATGACGGCAGCCTAGACCACGAGCTGGAGTTAACACACAATCTAGGCTTCTAGTCTTCCAGGGACGAACCTTATCGAAGGGAGGATAAGTCAGTAGTTAAAAATATATTTCTAACTAGCAAAATCCGCGGCTTCGCTCGCGCTAAAACTACAACAAAAAAACTTTAAACAGGTAGGTTTCATACAAATTTTCATCCTTTCAATTTAAGGAATGAATTTCAAAAAACGCTAAAACACGTATTTATTTAATTGTGTTGAAGAGCATTAATACCAAATTTCATCAAAATCCCTTCAGTGGTTTTTCTGTGATGCGGTAACAGACAGACAGACAGACAAAAATTCTAAAAAGTATAGATTCGGTCTCTGTATCGATAATAAAGTCTATTTCAATAAGATTTTCCAAAAAATATTTAAGGTACAGATTCGACTCAGTTATAATTTTATTATATTTTTAATAAACATTGAATGATTGTTTCGTTGTAACTAATTAACCGCTATAGTAAGAAGTGAGAGCAAGCGGACATCGCGACAGGAATCGATATACGACCCTTGGTAACGCGACACCTGCGGTCACTCTGCCGAGTGCGAGTGCGAGTGCAGTACCGTAAGCGATGTACACGAGTTTATTCCTCGCTTATTTGTTTACGTTTACTTATTAGTGACTTATAGTCTAATAAGTTTTATATTATCTACTTTATTTAGTACCAGAGTATCCTTCATTAAAATACTTTACCTTCTGGGATATAATATTTAATAGCGGTTAACCACTTTCGACCTAATCTTATAATCCCGCTAAAATCTCCGCTCGTATATCCTTTATATTATCTCTTGGCGCCAAAAATTGAACTGCCTAAGACTCGAACCAAATATGGAATAAAAACTATTACATTTGAAGGAGCACAGCTTTACAATTCTTTGCCAAATAGTGTTAAGGAGTCAAAAACTTTAAATATGTTCAAGAAAAACTTAAAACATTACATTATGTCATGTAAGAATCCAGATTTTGTATAGAATCACCACTGTTTAAATTGTAGACTATAATCTTGTAAAATTTGAATTTCCTAATGTAAAGTGAAAATTGTTCTTTTTTTAAAATAAATATCTTTAACCCGAAAAATCTTTTATAGCCAGAGAAAACTCTATCAAAATTAGTTCAGCTGTTTCAGACAAATATTTTTAACATCCTTGTTATATTTTTGGGTAGGCTGTTTGTAACAATTATATAATACTTTTGAGGCATCTTAAACCTCTCTCACGTGACCATGATTGCTGTAAAGTATTTGAAATTTCGGGAACCAAAAATCAAAATAAATTCGCGAAAAAATCAGAAAAGATAGTTTTATTTAAAAGTGTCCAATAATTTATTAACTAAGGACTCACCCTCGTTCCGTTGGGGTTCGTCCTTAGATAGGTTTTAAAGTTTAGTATAGATTTCTCAGAAATGAGACATTTTCCCGCAGTAAAAATAATAAGTCCCGTTGGATGACATTATTCTTACGTAATTGCTGAATTTTTCACAAAACTTTTTTGATTATATGTCTGGCTCAGTTTGTAGTGCCATCGGTCGCGGGTTCGAGTCCCGCTGGGAGATTCATTTGTGTGATGAGCACCAAATTTTGTACTCCAGTCATGGGTGTTTATATTTATAATATGTATGTATTTAAAGTTATATATGTGTGGGGTATCCATAACACAAGCCTTGTAGCTTACCATGCAACTAGATGGTGTTGTGTGTTAATGTCCCGACATGTTTTTTTTAAGATGTACTTTTTTTAATTATTAAATTACAATTATTATACTACTTATGTGCTTGGGCAACATTTATTTTACAGAACAGACGCTTCGCGTAATCGTTGAAATCTTACATTCTTAAGACTTCAAGCTTCATAAACCTCGCAACATTTGAAATTTTATATAATATGTTTCCTAATTTATATATGTTAAGTGTCATTTAAAAATGTTTTAAGCTTTTTATTATTAAACACTTAATGATTGGTGCATCAAGGGTTGATAGCATTATGGTACAGTGTGAATAATGACAAATACACTCATGTACGTATTAACTAAAAAACATATATCTAAAAATTTATTTTTTTTTCTTTGTCAATGTATTTTAATAGAGATTGTTTTCCTTTTTAAGAAAACTGCTGCAAATAATTAGAGAAGTAGTGAGTTAAAGCTATTAATTTTGCCTTTTGTTTAAACAGATATTTTGCAACGAGTTTCAAAATGTATTTGTACATACAAATAAAATTGAAGTGTCTGTTTATAACGTCAAAATAACAGCATATTTATAAAACACAATTTTTTAATTTTTTACCTGTGTAACTGTTTGTTTGTTCTGGTTAATTTCCGAAACGGCTGCACTGATTTTGACGGGACTTTCACTGGCATATATCTGATGTTATAAAGTGTAACTTAGGCTACTTTTATTTTACTAAAAGAATTAAAACGTACCTAGGGACGCATCTGAGCGAAGGGAGGGCAAATCGCTAGTTGCTTTCATATACCTCTATGGGTTTACGCGGCGCGTCAGTAAAGCTTCCAGTCCTATTTTTTCCGACATTTTCTACAATCATGGTCGTATTTTATCTAATTTATACAAAACCTTAATCAATTATACACCTAACTTAAACCTTCCTCATGAATCACTCCGTTCGCTAGTGAAAACCGTCTCTTTGGTAATTTTTTAAGTTTATCGCGTTCAAACAGACAGACAGACAGACGCGGCGGGTGTACTTAATTTTTTATAATATGTAGTAATCTAAACTAATATTATAAACAGGTCTTTTTTGTGAGTTTGTGAGACTGTAGGTGGAAATCTCTGGATCTACTGAACCGATTTAAATGAAATTTTGTAAGGAGATAGTTGGAAAGGATGTAGGATACTTTTTATCCTGAAAATCATCCCTTAAGGGGGTGAAAATGGGGGTGAAAGTTTTTATGGGGGAATCAACCTCACCAAAGCGAGGGTGAGTCGCTAGTAGCTATAGTAATTGTAAACATATTCTAAAAATATATCAATATATAAGCATTTTATCATAACCAACAACTGATAATCATGGCTGCTAATGTGAGTTTAAGCACGACATAACAAGTTTCCGAGAGTTGGATTTTCTGCAGACTATCCTGGTAGCAGCATCGTATCAAGACTATTTCAAATGTATGCAACACCGTTGTTTTTAATTTTACAAATATGTACCAATATTCATGTTCATTGATGCATAATTTTTTTTTTAATTATGTTATCTTTTTATTAATCGACTTTAAAAAAGGAGTATCTCAATCCGGATATTTATATTTTTTTTATGTATGTTTGGGCATATATAGACGAATGTGCAAAATTTCTTTTTGTGTTTTTTGAAGTTTATTCCGAAATGATCCAATTTAAATTTGAAAAAAAATATCCATCCTTAAGTGTAGATAATAGGGGATGGTTGATTTTTCACCTACTGAATTTTTAAAATACTTTCTTCTTATTTTACTAGTACTATGTCTATACTAAAAATGGAAAAATAAATAAAAATAAAAAGTAAAAAATAACCGATTGGTAGTTTTCATATAAGTACTATAGATACCTAATCCGATATTTTCGAAGTCGGTAAAAACCGAAATATCAACATAGTTTTTTTTTTATGTTGACATATTTGTCTATGAAATTTCTCACACCACTTTGGAAAAGGGTTATATCTTTTGACTTTTCTGATTACCGGATATTTGCTTTCAAATGCATTAAAATAGCTTTCTAATAAATTATTATCAAATCTACATAATAATTAAACTACGACACCAAACTAAAAAACTAGGCATCAAACTTCTACCATCCTGTTTTCATCGGTGGATAAAACACTTTACAAAATTATAATATATACAAGCACTGGTCGGTTCCAATCAATATCATACTCCACAGTATAAACAATTTGACAGAGTTAATGAGTTCGTCACTTTTAGACATTACTGGACGATTTGTGCCCCTCGCGTCAAGCGTGAACACAGGTGGCGTCACGCCGGCCTGCGTCCGCGCACCTGATCGATTCATCGTTAGTAGGATTTAGCCTGTTTTGAGATTTATTTTAACTTAGCTTGAACTTGGAAAGTAAATATTAACATGAAATATGAATTTAAAAAATATATTATATTAGCACATTATTACATTTTACCATGGTTCTAAATTCTAATCAAAAATTTTTAACAACTACTTTCTAAGAAAATGTAGAAAGGTTTCGTGTTTTGATAGAAATCAAGTGTTGTACAATTTTAAATTAATTTTTCAGATATCTTTTTAATTTAAAGTCTTAGTTTAGGAAAATAAAATATTTTCATGGATGTATTTCAGTTGTTTGATAACTTATTATTTACGTTCGTAATAAATAGCGCCTTCATCATGTTTTGTTTTAATATCTTATATTATTAAAATCACTGTTTATGAACTTTCATTTGATTTTGACGTGTTAGAAAAAATGGTATATAAAAAATTAACTCATATTTGAAGCAAAATTTTACCAGCCATTTTTGGTCAAAATCTTTCATTTTTTGCTCGACAGCAATGGGATAACAAAGGAAATGTATGACAGTATTATTAACAAGGATACATGTCCCTACTCTATATTTGTATCTGTTGTAGAAATTAAGCTAGTGAGATAAACTTTAAAATCTGTCTTCTCTCCCTCGTTTCCGTTAAATAAAATATATTTGCAAGTGTTATGTTTTTGTTATATAATGTAAAATAGTATTATGCTGTATATTTTTTCTAATCAAAGTAATATCATGAAGAGTACTTTTTGATAATCAATGATTTAATTAAAGATAATTAATGCATATATTAAATACTCTAGTTAGAAACTTGACAAAGAAATACAGTAAATTAATAATGAATATTTATTATTTTTCATAAACTTATATAAACTAAAAGTAATTATGATATTAAACGTTTAACAGCCATAACGTGACAGCGGCTATAATGTTAATAAATACATTCGAAAATTAATACCACTTTAATGGTTAACCTACCCCAAGCTCATGACCTTGAAACCCCCTGAAAAAGTTAATTCGAAACAACCCTTTAGACCTGCCTGTAATATGTCACGCGTTATTATGTCATTATATTAGTGATTAATAAGGGTGGCTTACCGCTCACCCCTGGCTGCGAGGGTTGGTAAGGGGTGGAACAGACTATTTAAATTATAATAATTAAGACTATTATTTGCATGTTTGCCTAAATATTTATATTATGATTTAGATTATTTAATTAGCAGTCACGCTTGTGTATAATTTTTCTACTACTGATTTTAAATAAAATACTTAAGGAATCGCAGTGAGACCGCATTCGCTTAGACTTTAGCCCTCACTATACACCGCGCCAAAAACTTTTAAATCTTCTATTAGCGGTACAGGTCCCACGTACGATTTTCCTGAGCTAAATCCCTGATTGTTGGTAACTCTTAACCAAATCATACATGAATAAGTAAAAATCGCACTAATATCAATCGGTTTCTTCTTCTGCTTTTCTCTCCATTTTTACCCAGGATAAAAAAAAGCTGTTATATTTTATCCCCTAGTGAACGATAGCCATGTTAAGCCATTGCGGTGGAATAATATGTATGTCTTTGATTTTAAATAAAACTATCTTTTCGGATATTTGATTTATTTTAAGTTTTGATTCCCAACGTTTCGAATGCTTTACAGCAATCACTGTCACGGGAAAGACTAAGATTTAGACAGCCTACCCACAAAATTAAAAAAAAACCCGAAAAGATAGTTTTATTTAAAATGTCAAATATTTGCATAAATCTAGAAAAGTATTATGTTTTAATCGCTTTATTGTATTAAGGTGTTTTTTAATATCTAGTACCTAAATAATCAGAGCTCATATTGAGTACCTATTTCTAAGTCATATAGAGATATAAGTATTTCATGAATGCACAAATAAAGCTTACTTTAAAACGTTATATCGAAGTCTTTTCAGAGAATATTGAAAATTATCGTGTACGGAATCGAACCGCGACTGACGAGAAACTTCGTTTCAGAAATCCTTACGACTTGTAAATGTTAAGTACATTTTAAGTTACTACACGTATTAAGTTACTAGCGACTCACCTTCGCTTCGCTTCGGGTTCGTCCCTAGACAAAAACAAATCTATCCCACGGGACCCATACACTTTTCCAGGATGATCTATAACCTATTACCTTCCTCAGTTAATGGGCTATCAAATGCAAAAAGAATTTTTCAAATCGGATTAGTAGTTCCTGAAATTATCTCGTTCAATCAAACAAACAAATTCTTCAGCTTTATAATATTAGTATAGATTTGTCCTTTTTTCTTGAAATGTTACGCATAGGCAGGTCGCGTAACATACCTACCTACAAACAATTACAATAAACACCATTTTTTAAAAGTCGGTTAAAAAGCAATTTTGCTTTAAATCCTCGTATATATTTCTATGACATAAATGATAAGCTTGCAATAAAAGCATACGGTTGGTACTCAAGTACAAAGTCTGCGAGAGTCAATAAACTTTCCAAAGCAATTTCAATTTCTAAGTAAAGCCCGAGTACTTTTCCCATAATCAGTGAAATTCTTAGCATTATGTCAAGTGAATACATGTCCTGTGATGCAAGAAAGCGTCCGTTCTATGGGAAATGTGATGACAATACCGCGCGTGTGTACCGCGAAGAAACGCGGAAGGCGGAATGGACGTACATACAACCAAAGTAAATTACTTATTATTTAACCCCACTTCATTATTATGTGCAGCAACATCGTCGCATAATTTTATTCAATTATATCGACTCTTTGTGAATACATTATTTACCTATAATATACCTTTTTATCTGTATAAGTGGTGTGTCTCTACAAGTGGCTATTGGTCTTCTACAACAGTAAGAACTATATAAACGTAGAAATATTCTGTCAGTGTATACATACATATACATATGTTATTTAATTCCTACATTCTCGTTAACCTTCACAAGAAACGTCTAATACTTTGAAAACTTGACAAAATTTCAGCATTTGTATTTCCAAATGAGATGTGTATATTTCAATCTTAAACAAGGATTTAGGAAATAAAAAATTAACATAAATTCATAAAAAACATTTTATTCTCTCGTTACAAATAACTTAGAAACGTTACATATTGCTATTAGATTGTTGTTTTTATTTCGACATACCAATTTAGAAGTATAATAAAATATCTTTTAAAGAAAAATGTTTAAAACAGCATATTTGTGATCTAATTAAAGTCATACCCGCAATAGTTCTCATCGTCTTTGACCCCTCATTATGTAATGCTACTGCAGTGACTTCACTTTGACGCAATACATTACGATGTTCTCGTTGAAATTACTTTAAGTTAACGCCTCATCATTTAAAAAAAAATTAACAATCTACAGTACCTCTGTTATTTAAAAAAAAAAAAAAACTTTTTATTACTTATCTGTCTTTGATTTATATATGTCACTCGTATATAATCATAAAAGTTTTAACGTTTAGTATAGATTTCTTAGAGATGAGACATTTTCTATCAGTAAAAAGTATCCTATATGGTACCGGATAACCAGTTATAATGATACAAAATTTTATCAAAATTCCTCCAGTGGTTTTTTTGTGATGCGGTAACAGACAGAGGGACAGACAGAGGGACAGACAGACAAAAATTCTAAAAACTATAGATTCGGGCTCTGTATCGATAATAATGTCTATTTCAATAAGATTTTCCAAAAAATATTTTATGTACAGATTCGGCTCAATTAGAGTTTTATTATATGTATAGATTATGAAATTTTTGTTGCAGATTTAAAGTATCTCTGAAAATTGGTTTTAGGATGACATTTTATTTACAATTTGATTATTATTTTTAGAGACAAAAGTACAGGTTTTATCAATAGACGTTTTGTCTTAGTGCATTTAGAATCATTAGAAGTGTTCAATTAAGAAAAACAATGTATTGATAAAATACAATAAATATTAGGGTCATATGTAGAAATTATAAACAATATAATATTTTACAAACAAACAATTTGTATAGACCGGTTCGAAGGGGACCTATTCATTATTATTCAACACTTACAACTCGAACAATACAGTACAGGTGATGATAAACGAGTGTGTAACTAGCTTTTGCCTTTGACGTCACTTGTAAAATGCTATGTTATTGTACATGTTATTTCAAGTCTTATTATAATTGCAAAACTCTATTAAAATCTGTCCAGTAGTATTTACACGACGCGCGATCGCACACGGAACCTACTTTATATATTCCAAGGCAATGTCACTTACTCTTATAACTCGTATTAAATATATACTATATACATTTTGAACACACATTTTTGCAATACAAAAATGTTATTATAAACAAGGCAGTTTTGTACTGAACTCTTCATTACTTATGTTACCTAACTTAGTACTTACTTCTATGTGGCAAAGTGGGATATGTCCTAAATAAGTTTTCCAAATGATATGAACAAAGCTTAGATATGTAAATTAATTTAGCAAGCTTTTATATTCAATACATTAAAGCTGATTCCCTCGACCACCAAAGTCGAAATCCACCCTTGCAAAATAATATTTGCAAAAAATTAACCCTTTTCTGAAATCCATCAATAGAAAAGGTATATAACCGGTGCACGCGGCTCAATGCGTGAGACCCATTGATGGATTAGATTCAAAGTTAAATCGAGACAAATTTGTTCAAAGTCCTATTTATTGGTTTTGCACACAAATGGCATTAGTGCGGTCTGTCACAACATAATAATTAGTGACATTAAAACATCTGCTTACATTTACTTACACCCTTTTTCCAAGGAAGACATATTCTTATTGCTACTATAATACTATGGCGTGTAGGGGCTAAAAAACTATCAAAAAGTCAGTCTTTCGCTCGGAGGTTGGTGTCACTATGAGGTTTGAGGCTCAATTAGAAGCCAAGATCACGAAATGATGCAGTTTTTATCGTTTTGAGCATTTTTCCTTTGTCTTTCCCGCTTCGCACACGCCACAGCGTCGTTGGGCACGTAGGATATCCTCACGCCGCCGTACGCTCGTCTCGTAGGCAGCGTGTACGACTCCGTCGACGAGGACGACGACGAACAGGTGCTACAGTAGCTATTGGCGTCGTCATCTTTAACTTTTTCTTTCCTTATCGGTTCGTCCGGCTCGAATGCTTCATTGTCGTCACCACAAAATCTTACCGTTCTCCCCCCTCTTGGTTTTCTCTGAGATCCTTTGCCGTCTACAAGTGTCAATTCTGGCATAGACGTAGAGTGGCCCGGGGTCACCACAGTCTGCGCCTCAACCGGATGCGGGGGCTTCCAATGTGGCTCTGGAGTCTCGTTCATTTCTTCCGAAGTAGGCGTGGGCTGTATTTGGTGCTCGGTCATAGATTGTTCTAATCTTAGGTCCGCTAGTGCTCTATCTAAACTAAGGCAAGCATGTGGCGGCGGTGGTGGGTGTGGCGGGGGAGACTCTGGAGCTAGTGAGGCACTCGGTTCCGAATCTGCATCTATATGAAGGGATGGTTCTCTTTGAGGTGATCTTGCTGGCGATTTTGGAGAAGGCATTCTTCTAGGTCGAGGAACTCTTGGCGGTCGAGGCCCGGGACCCGATGAGTCTGACGGTGTCGGAGGTTCACCTTTTGAACACGCTATTGAACAGTAGATTGCTCCCTTTCTAGGTAAGAATGGACGTCCTAGCAAGCTGGCGCGACATGTATGGCACGCGAAGCAGCGTTCCGTGGCATGCCAGTGCTGCCCTTCATGAGACATCTGGCCTTGGTCGACACCTATGGGTTCACCGCAAGCGTCGCAGTATTCTGCAAAGCAATTGTCGAAGCACGGCAGGCAGTAGGGCCTCGCCTCGCGCATGATGTACCGCTGCCCGCCCAGCTGGCGCGAGCATTCAGCACACGCGAAATGTTTCATATGCCACGCTCTGCCCTCCGCCTCTGTGCATTCGTCAGCAAGGATAATCTGCGAAAGAAGAGCTCTATTTAAAATTGGTGATTAATATTTAATGACAATTATGACAATGTGCTTAATTTGACTAATATGCTCTTAATTACTCTGTTGAATACATTGTGAACTTTTTATGTAATGTTTAGAAACGATTTAATTTTTTCATACACAATTAAGCAACAGCTAATGAAAGATCGCGTCAGGCAACAAAAAAGATTGCATAAATTAGTAAGAAGATATATCATTATACGATTATACATACTCTTTAAATAATGGTTAATTATAATAATTATGAGTTGTACAAATTAGGGCAAAGACCCCCTGAAACTTTGTCCACTTGTGTCTTTTAGTTGTTTTTGTTAAAGCTTGTCGTTTTTGCTACGTCTTAACCGACTTTTTAAAAGAGGAAGTTGCCATTAATTTCTAATATGAAACGAATTATATGTTTTTTTGGAGATTCAATAGCACATTACGACGAGGATGGGCTATGTTTGTTATCAGTGCTAAGTAAGCTGTGCTAAGCTATAGTAATTTATAAGACTTTCACAAAACTGATATTTAATGCTGGACATAAAATCAATTTTTTTTATATATACTATAATAACATTATCGAAGACAAATATTTATTATAACTATAGAATATATGTACATAATATAGAATATATGTATAAAATAAAAAAATTCTTATTCTAGTTATATAATCAATACTTTCATTAATAAACAAAGCAGTTTTTCCCAAGTGAAAGTTACCATTGAAGATCATATCAGTTCGCTATATTTCGCTTATCGACAGACAGACATTCATGAAGGAGTATTAAATCAGTGAGGGGCGCCATCTAATTAATCCATATTCGTCCATACGTGCTTTTAATTAATTACTCGGATAAACAAGTTTAATTGGGCTTCACGTTATCACCGAGCGGTTCAGTGCTCCAGGAAAGTTCTGACAATGGTTTCCCACGCCGCGGTTACATTTTGTTCGTTCATTAGTGGACTACATCGTTATTAATATTTTAAAACGGTATCTCAGTCGGTCGAGCTGGACGGCTTAAAGTGCATACATAGGCTGGCTTCGCTTTGCAACGTGGGCTTTGATAACTTTTGAATTTAATTTTAGGAAAAAGTAGCTGCAATCTCAATCAATAGATTTAATATATTGACTTCTATCAATACTCTAAAATATTTTTTCTATTTCAATTTTTAATGTATTGTGATCTTTAGTGTTTCTCACTGGAGTTCATTGGTGAGTAAGGTCGCAATTTGTTCTGTTTCGATTTGAAGAGGTGATAAGTTATAAAATTATGCAGTATAAGAAACTTATCAAGGCTTTTACTTTTAGTTAAATTTTGATAGAAACGGGCTGAAAAGTTTATTAACTAGGCCAGATAATGACGTTAAGTATAATTATGGAGTGACACGGATGGGTCTCGAACCTGCTATTACTGTAGACAGATGTGGTGCCATTGCACTGAGTTTCGATTCGTAATATTTTTTTTAAACATTATTTTAGTTGCCTTTATTTTTAATATAAATCGCAATGAGTTCAAATGTTTGTTGATTTGTATAGTGATAAGTATCACGTTATTATGTGGGCAGGAATAAAAAACCTATACTTATTCTTAGTACATCTAATATTTTTTTGAGTGATTAGTAAATATCTAAAAAAATGATGGACATGCAGAGGTTATTTGCCTTAATCCAGGGTCGCTAGTAGGGTACCTGCATGCTGTAATTTATATTGAGGAAATCGTGGTGCACTCTAATAAAACGATGAAGGTTGCTTTTTCTATTATATATGTAGAGCTTTATTAGGCGAAAAAGAGAAAGTGTTAGAAATAGAAAGAGATAGTAGCATTTATTGTAATTGTTTTAGAGAACATGTCGATTGTCGACATTTAATACAGAAATTTTAATTTATCGCATTTGACTGCTTGTTAAATGAAAAGAGGAAACGAATATAAGATCGTATAATCTCTGTATCTATGGTTACAAAACCTAAAGTGAACAAAGTGATATCGCAAGAGTTCCCTAGGTTACCTAGGTCGGCTAGCTCTCACTGATTCAATTGCCCTGGGAGCCGTCTTATCTAGCTCATTATCACCTACAGTTATTGTCTCGCTGAATTTCAACTATTCCTTTACTGTAATCTTTCTGTTGGGATGAAGATTAAGCGTAAAGTTAACTAAGCTATTTATACACATAGGTGTATGGCTAATATAGTAGTAGATCGTGTGTAAGATGAATGAGAATATACTTAGTACTATAATAAGATCAATTATGATGATCTTATAGTTCATTGTGAAACTGCGCACAAAATCTATACATTATTATAGTATTTCTTACATTCTTGGAATACCTTCAGACAGATTGATTGTATTTTCAATAGAAAACTGTCTTTAAATGAAACTAATAACACGTTCAATTACCGTCGCATGTTTCCCAAACAAGGGACACGTGTGACATAACCAGCCTACATGAATGTTGGAATTCCTATGATTCACTCTTAGACAGTTTTGCCATGCGGATGTAGTCACTTGTCGCTTGACATTAGTAATTTTTTTTTTTAAATAAAAATTAGATGCATAGGATATGATATATTTTTTAAACTATTATTATTTAATAATTCTACCACTAGATATTCTAATAACGATTTATGATCTGATCTATGAAACTCTTCTCAGCAGAACTGCCTCCGAGCTTGGGGTGGCTCGTGGACTTAATATATATATATATATATATATATATATATATATATATATATATATATATATATATATATATATATATATATATATATATATATATATATATATATATTTACATATAAAAGCGAAATACTACTCGCTACATTAACTTGAAATTCGATAATAAAAATAGGTATAAGTAATAGGTATTCCCTAAGAAATTATTTTTGGAAATGCAGTAGGGAGAAGAAAGGATTCTAAAACCATTATTTTTAAAGTTACAATGACCAAAATTTGGAATAATCTATCTGATGTATTCTATTCTTATTCAAAGTCTTAAACAGTAAGTTTCTGGGGATGAAAAATGTGGATTTTGGAGAAGAGGAGCAATCTATACATACCTATAATAAAATTGTAACTAAGCCGAATCTGTACATTAAATATTTTTTGGAAAATCTTATTGAAATAGATATTATTATCGATACAGAAGCCGAAACTATAGTTTTTAGAATTTTTGTCTGTCTGTCTGTCTGTTACTGCATCACGGGAAAACTAATGGACATGGATGGTGATGAAATTTGGTATCATGATAGCTGGTTATCCGGGTCAACATATAGGATACACTTTTGCTGGAAAATATCTCATCTCTGAGAAATCTATCCTAAGCGCTAAAACGTAACTAGGGACCAATCTGAGCGAAGCGAGGGTGAGTCGCTAGTTATACGTAAGCCTTTGTTTATGCAAGCAGAATCGCGCAGAAACGCTAGTTTAATTTAAATGAAAAAAATAATAATTTAAATTTGCTTGTAAAAGTCCATTCCAATAAAGTATAATTTGATTTTATTTAAGAGTCCCCTGGGTACCATTCCCATTAATCATATTAGTGTAGGTACTCCCATAACCACTTTATCGTTTGTTTACTATGATGTTATATAATATACATATGTATTTAATGTTTTCCATAGAGTAATCTTATATTTATTACGGGCGTATGTAAGAGCTAATGGGCTGTTAATAACTAAGGATATTTTTTTTAGGCTGAAGTCATTTTTCATTATATTATATAGGTAACAAATTTTATAATACATACAGCTTAACAGGAAAATATTTACTGTCTATTTATTAGTTATTGCAGTATATTGATATAAACTTATATATGCATAAGGATAATGCTCATTGTTTTCATTAATGCTATTGAATTTAACAAAAAAATGTAATAAATTGACAAGTAGGTTCATTTTATTCAAATAAATAAATTTTAGTATAAAATGCCTTTTTATGACATACCTATTACGTCATAATTCTGATATTTCATACATATGTACATATATCTAGATATTGCCTTATATAAAAAAAAAACATTGAGTGAATGTCGAACAGTCCTACAATCTATAAATCTCTCTATTCAGTAGCACAACATTACCATTTAAAAAGTTAATCGCTGTTACAGCCGGCTGCAGAGTTGATAATTATTTTCCCAGATTAAGGTTTATACTTTATAGAATATTATGCATATTTCCCATGAAAAAGTACACATTCCGCGACGTCTTCGCATGTCGATGTGTGATGATAGCCCGCTTATGCGACCGCAGCACGCGACTGTCTATATCGCCTTATTAATTTAGCCAATTAGTCGCTATCGCTAACGTATCTACATTATATTTACATGAACTCAATTTGACCTTGCATGAGTACTTTAAATAGTTAAAACTTTTATTTAGCTGCAGCCTTTTCATTTTCCACTAAATTTCCACCAAATGTCAAGGAAACTTGCACTGCTGCATTGAAATAGTACATTCGACCACATTACAACAAATTTTTAAAGTAAAAGTTATTTGGAAGTATTAAAATATAAGCCATGTCTAGAAACAATTAAAAGTAGTAGTAAAATATTATTTTTCATATTTATTTGTAGACAGGTGTTATTTATAGTCGTGCAATTATGATTTAGATCGGTTCGATTGAATGAGTACGTGTCTGAGTGTACTCCGGCACGATAATAAAGCCTATAGGCTTGCAGAGTACAGAGTGACAAGGCTAACCGGAAGCCGCACTGCACCAAACCTACACTCTACCTTTATCATGCATGATAACGATAAAACCTAGTTTTACTTTTAATCTGTATTTCATCTTAACATGTTATATTTAGTTTAATTTTTTAGTTAAATTATATGTTTATAATATATATTACTTTATTCATAATTCTTAGACAAAAGAGAATGTGTCACTAGTTTCTTAACAAAAGATATACCTATACATACAGTAAATAAAGAGAAAAAATTGTATTTTTGTTTCTTGATAAACTCAAAATCCGCTGAAACGATTTTGAATTGGTGTGTAGGAATTTGGTGTGAAGATACAGTAAAACCCTGTGAAGGACAACGATTTTACACCGAAAATCATCCCTTAAGAGGGTGAAAAGGAAGATAAAAGTTTGTACGGGAATTCAATCATTTCTGAAGTTAGGGATATAAAACTCACCATACCTATGTATGTAATTATATACATATAATAATATACAGGCTATCTATTCCATAGTAACCGTTAAAAGGTAAAGGTATGTACCTATACTTTCATATTTAAGTAAGAAACAGAAGTAATTATATATATATTTTTTATTTGAATAATTTTTTTCTCTCGAATCGATTACCTGATATTTTTTTTATCTTTAAGAATTACTTTTACAATAAAATCAGTACAATGTAGGCGGGTTCACAACTATGTTCTAAATTAATTATTCCAGCTTAGCCTCAATTTAGGCCGACTATCGATCATGCTTACATGAAGGCTATAAAATCTTGTCGAAATACGTTATTTCGTTCATTCCACCCCCTGCCAATCAAAATTAATAACGCGGGGTGGTCGGACTCGCCGGCCGAGCGTGGGCTAGACCAAGCGCCTTTAACAATTTTATTACGCGAACTCGTTCTTATTTACGCTAATCTAGTATAAAGAATCAAGATTAGATTTTAGGCTTTTTTAGTTTTACTTGTAAAATAGGCAGGCTTCTTGGAAATGTGACAAAGTCATGGGAATTAGAAAAAATATTGCTTTAGTGTACAAAATTATATTATTACCAAGTTAATAATTAAGAAATTACAAACAATTTGTTTAACACAACGAAAGATAAAATTAAAATGAAATAACCAACGAAAAATAAAATTTTACATCAAGAAATTAGTGTCTAGTGAATTTAGATAGATCAGAAATACATATGCAGATCAAAAATATGATCACACTGATTATTTAGGCTCATACCTCTATAGAAACGTATGTTATGATCTATACTATAATAATTTTATAAAGAGGAAAGATTTTTTTGTTTGTTTGTACCGAATAAGTCCGAAACTTCTGGACTGATTTAGATGAAATTTGGTAAGAAGATAGTATGAGACCCTGGGAAGGACATAGGATAGTTTTTATCCCGAAAATTATCCATAAGAGGGTGGAAGCGAGGATGAAAGTTTGTATGGGGTATCAACGTAGGATGTGTTGCTAGTTCATAAAGATAAAACGTTTTCATTCATCTATATACTGTCTTTATTAGTAACGAAATTTTGAAAACAAGATTTAAATAAGATAACGTTTAAGTTATCTGTTCCTTAATCTGAAAGGGGTTGGGGAATGTTTATAGATTCTTTTGAAGCAAATTATCATTGTTTAGTATTCAAATTGAAATTGATAGCAGCAATAGATATGAGAGAATGAATGTTTGCGATTTATTTCCCCGTAAAGGTTCGCACGAAGAGTACGCACTTTTTGGCATTCCATACAATTAAGTTATTAAAAATTATCGGAATTGACCGTATCATGGTATTTATTAAAGTATTTCCTTCCGTGTTTATGGCTTGTTAAAAATATTAACAACTGAGGTTGTGGAGCGTGGCGTTGATAATATTTAAGTTTTGGGAACTTGTATGTTTTTTGAAACCGTCTAATTAGTTGCAGATGAACGTATTTTGCAACTTTATTTGGATTTTCATGTTTAATTTTTTAAATTAAATTATACAATAATACAGTAATGCAGTAAAACAGTAAAGGCTTGTACATTTTAATTTCAAATAGTTGGGTAAAGTACTGCTCTCCTTGCTAGGTTATGAAAATAATCTGCATTAAGGATATGTATATGTATTTTTATTTCTGAATAACTACGAAGGTGATCCGATTCCAAAACATTTTTTAAATAATTTACATTTATATAAAACCTTGTAAATAGGTGGTATAATTTAGTCGCTGAAAATAATCAACATAACAGTTTCTCAAACATATAGCGCAACGTTCACAAATTTAGTAGGTATCTGAATTTTTTGAAATCACTAAATCTCTCACTTTTTATCTAGAATCAAAATGACAGGTTAAGAAAATTGCTTTAAAGGAAAGAAAAACTGCCCAAGTGCGAGTCGGACTCGCGCACGAAGGGTTCCGTACCATTATCTATTGAAACGGCAAAAAACGCCCCCCCCCCCCCCCCCCCCCCCTAAATATTCTGTGGATATTTCAAGCGCATATCTGTTGCCGTTATCAATATCGAGCAAAAAAGAGCAAAAAAAATCACGTATGTTGTATGGGAGCCCCCTTGAATATTTATTTTATTCTATTTTTTAGTATTTGTTATTATAGCTGCAATAGAAATACATCTTTTTGAAAATTTACCCCTTGGGTACGGAATCCTATAAAGTAGTCACATACTTCAATAAAGTAAACGTTAAAAGCGACAAGTATTTTTTATGGGTTATTATACATGCGTTATGATAGTAGATTTAGAAAAATATATATTTTCAGCCAGCTGTTCATAAATATTAAAATCATTAGTAAAAAAAACTAAGTTTAGATACTACCTAAAACAGTGACGAAATTTTGATTTTCGGAAGAAATCTACAGAAATCTTATGACCAAGAGCACAAATACGAGTACATAAGCAACTGTTAGACGCCTAGGGACGTACCCGAGCGAAGCGAGTGTAAGTCGCTAGTAAATAATATCAGGGTCATGTTGTCGAAAGCAAAAAAATATAAAGCATAAATAATAATTTCCCTTTGCAGGCGGCAGGCAATATGCCTCCTACAGTTTACCTAGAAATTATTATTGCTACCTAAAAATTAGGTACCATCAATTACGTCGCTGCCAAATTTATGCTCAGAAAGGCTTTTAAACCTAAACCCTTCGGCTTAAATCCTTATCGTTTCCGGTAGGGGGTTATTTTCACCCCTTGGCCACTTACAGACCCTTTTCAGCACAATTTGATAAGCCTGTTTGATATATGGAGTCGCAACTGTTGGGGCTGTTGACCGTGGGTGAATTCATGGAAAATAATAAAAATATGTTATAAATATATTTAATGCGATGCATCATGCAATTTTTTTTAAGTTTGTAATAACTTTGAATAGTTGATAAAGTTTATTACTTATTAGTGAATCTAAACATAGTTGGTAGTTATTGTGTGCTACAAAAATATTTCAGTACTCTAGTACTTCATATTAGCGCACAGCCTAGCTTCGCTTAGGACGCCCATAAGTAAGTTCAAATTTTTAAAGCTTTGTCACGATACAAAAAAGCCTATGCCACTCTCCGACCTACAAAACATCTTGCACGAAAGATGGACAGACTAACAAACACTTTCATTTATAATAATATTCATTTGATAAATACAATTCGAAAACAATACACATTTCCTTCATTTCCATCATTTAACCCGATAATATGGTTCTAATTTAAACTGCATTCATTGTTTCTTTACTGCGTAAAAGAAGAACAAAGAAATAAGCAAACTGTCGTATTTATAATATCAAGGCTATTTCCAATAGCCGTATCGCATCTTCAGATACTCATGTACTCGCACTTGACCACACCCCTCCAATCGCTCTCCGATCAAACAATCCGATAGGTGTTCAATAAATGATCTGATAATGTGTCCTTAATAAAAGCTGCACGTTTAATCCGGCGTGTCAACAATATTATCGAGTGGTTTGCTGCATTGTATGCTAAGGGTGTAATTGGCGATCCGCCGATATCCGGAGGAACTGCGATATCATCACGGAACCCCTCACTTTGCGAGGGTCGATAGACATGTAGATTACTTTTATATAGAGGTTTTCATTGCATATATTTTATACTAGCGACGTACCCTCGTTTCACACGGGTGCGTCCCTAGTTACGTTTTAATATTTTTTTTAACGAAACTCTAATTCTTTTTCTAAAATAAAAAAAGCAAAAGTTACTCCTTATAATATCAGCTATCTGCAAGTGAAAGTCCCGTTATAATCGGTTCAGCCGTTTCGGAGATTAGCCGGAACAAACAAACAGACAGACAGACAAAAAATTAAACAAAATGTGTGTTTCTTATAAGTACCATATATAATTCCATATGCATATAGCTGTTATTTTGACAAACAGACACTTCAATTTTATTTATCTGTATAAATGTATAGATAGTAATGTAATATAAATAGTTTTTAGATGTAACTCCTTAATTGACGGTCAAATCGCGCTGAAAGTTGGCATTGTGTCACAATCGTTATACTTTTAAGAGTAGGTTGAATAGTTGGTTCTTAACAATATTACTAAGCCTACGATATCTGATCGTCCGTTTGCCGTTTAACGAACTTTCCTTATACATAATTACAAAATATGAGCTGTTGTAATAATAATAAAAATAAATAATTAAAAGAGTTTTCCCTCGTAAATATAATTTTTGGGCCTATTTTTATTTTTGATTACAAGTCGACTGTTTATGGAATACAAGCTGATTTATTATGAACCTACCTCATCGCACGCAGAACACCTCGGCTTTAAGGTCTCGGCATGATGTCTGCCGCAGTACAGGCGGCCGTCCTTCCAGAAGTAGACGAGGTCAACCAGCAGCTCGTGGCAGGTACTGCACACGAAGCACGCGGGGTGCCACCGCGCCGCCGGACCAGCTCGCGCCGCCGACACGCACATGTCGCCCGCTGACATCGTCTCCTCGCACTGTTGGCAAACATAACCTTATTAAAATAACAGTTACATATATTAATACTAGTAGTTCCTGAGATTAGCGCGTTCAACCAAACAAACAAACAAACAAACTCTTCAGCTTTATAATATTAGTATAGATGTAACTTTTAAAATTTTGCGCTTTCCATAATTGTATAAAAACGACTCTACGGGACTTAAACGCGTGTATTCGTTGTAGCAAAATACGTTATTCCCGACGTTCCGACCGGGTTTCAACAGCCGCGGTTACGGGCTAACCATGAAATCGCTTTACATAGGAGCATGGAGAATATGAAATGGAAAGCTTAGACATTACAAAAAGTACAAAATTTTGCGTTAATAATGATATAAAAAAACTTTTAAATATACAATAACAATAAATTGTTGAAGAAATAATTGTTGTTCTTTTTTGGAAAAAATATGAGAGTAAAATTTTTACGATGCGCGCGCACACCGACAGCCAAAAAGCGACATGATGAAGTTAGCTACATTCCTTTTACATACAGAGTGTTGTGGCATACGGGATGAAATCTTAAGCTATTTTTGTTCTGTTACGCCAAAAAATTATAACTTCTTACGTGCGTACGTACTCGTAAGTATACACATACATCTTTATTTATGTATTTATTTATTTATATGGATCTCCAACAGTTGTACATAATATTAACTTACATCTAACACATACCTTACATCTACTTAAATTACTATGTACTACCAAATATAGGAGAACACATCATTTGAATAACAATAATAGTGTCTACAATTTGTTTCTAAAGTGATTAACAACTACTTAATTACTACAAAAATAAGTTTAATAAATAAAACATATAATGATTTCTGTAACAAAAAAGGTGGGTATTATCACAGATCATATAATACTATTAATACTAGTATTATAAAAAGCTAATGATAATACAGTTGTTACAACGTGACTACTACTAAAATTGCGAATGCTTGTGTGTATGTTTGTTACTTCTTTACCCTGAAACGACTGCACAGATTTGAATGAAATTTAGTACACAGAAAGACTGTAACCTGGAGTAAAAAATAGGCCACTGTTTGTTCCCTAGGGACTCATTTGAGCGAAGAGATGGCAATTCTATTAAATCATAGATTTTACTTATTTTAATAAGAAGTAAGGTAGACGTAAAGACAAATCAAAATTTATTATTGATATCTTATCTATATTAAATTATAAAGAGGTAAACTTTGTGAGTTTGTGAGTATGTTAGGTTGTAGGGGGTAATGTCTGAATTTACTGAACCGATTTAGATGAAATTTGGTAAGAAGATAATTTAAGATCCTGGGAAGAATATAGGATACTTTTTATCTCGGAAATCATCCCTTAAGGGGTTGAAAATGGGGATGAAAGTTTGTATGGGGAATCAAATAAATTGAACTTATAAATTGACACAAGGACTTGTTACTTCTGTAGGTACCGCGGGGCAGAATAATTGTACATGTCATTTCCGTCATTCATATCTTATAGTGAGTAAGTAGGGTATTGGTAAGTATAATAAGTATTTGTATAAACTTCGCTGTGACGCTAATTCATTTATGAGATAGGTCAGTTTATTTTATGTAGATTATTGAATCATACATTCCGTAGATAAGATTAGAAAAACGCAAGTATTATTCCGCAAACTTGTAATGTTATATACCTACGAAAGAAATATGTGTAAGTCCGAGATATCTATGTACAATGTACATGCATATGTATATGTATGCCGTAAAGTGCTACGATGGCTATATCTAATATAATAATTTTTAGCGGATCTACCCCCTGTGAGGCATCTTCCAGCCAAACTCAAGTTTGTAGCATTTGTACTTTCTGAGACTTTGTAATATATAGTGAGTGGAATTTCCCTTTTTATATACATGTTGGGGACAAATATGTTGGAAAATTAACACACAGCACCCTCTAGTTCCATGGTAAGCTACGAGGCTTGTGTTATGGATACCAGATAGTTGATACACTACACATATACAACTTTAAATACATACATATTATAAATACTTATAAACACCCAAGACTGGAGTATAAACATTCGTGCTCATCTCATTAATGAATGCCTCCAACGGGACTCAAACCCGCGACCGCTGGCACAGCAAGTAGGGTCATTACAAACTGAGCCAAACGTATACAGAAGTTCGAGTTAAATGTTTATATACGTAAATATGATCAATAAAAACTGGTGATTGTCGAAGCCGTCTCCCGCGGCCTGCGGCCGAACACGTACCTATGTATTTTTTATTACAATTCGCGAGGCATGCAATGGCACGTAGTTTCTGAGAAGGTTTTATTGTATCTGTTCCGTGTCCGTGCTAAGGTCCCTTGTAACTGTTGTTGAAATGTTTCTGAGATCAACGAAATTCGGAAAATGACAAATTGGTAGATGATTTGATGATTGCTTACAACTTTGAGCTTTAAATATACGTTATCACTTTTATTATCTTCACTTGAGACTATGTAATCAAATTTAAGATTTATTTTTAGTTGATTTTAACCACCTTGTAATAGGTGTATAGATTAGAAAGTTTATAGATATGTGAAATACGATAAAGCTATTCTTATGATGGAGTCAGAAGGTGGATTGGAGCTTTTTAGAGTTACAAGTAGTTCTACTCGCAATTATAAAAAAGTTCGAATTTGAGCTTATATTAGTTCGTCAATAGCGTATTTATTAGTTTTTTAACTATGTATTGTATATAATTATTACTTACAACTATTAAGTTAACTAAGTCCTTAAAATCTATTTAAATATTTTCCTGTTCTCACTGATACTGATGAGGCAAATTGTGCCCAAGTGGTGCTTTAAGACATGAACTAAAAATTTTAATCCGAATATTGATGTACGTTTTATGATCTAACAGGGAGTAAATAAAGTTATTACTTATTAAATTCGTAACTTATGTTAGTATATAAATAAAATAAATACTGGTATATAAAGTAAGTAATAAAGTATATATTCGTATCGGACTAAAATATTTTTAGACTAGCGGCTGACCCTCGCTTCGCTCGGGTTCGCCTCTAGACAAACAAAAACAAATCTATCCCATGGGAACTCTTTAATTTTCTGGGATGAAAAGTATTTAAGATGTTGATCGGAGATATAAGGTACCACCATACAAAATTTCATTTAAATCTGTCTAACAGTTTCGGAGATTAACCCGTACAAATAGACAAACAGATAGACAGAAAAACAAAAAATTAAAAAAAAAAATGGGATTTGTTCTATTTCTCTTTTTACATCCCTCTGACTCGGTTTTTAGTATTTTTTTTTCTATGTACAGGCATTCGATCTCTACAGTTTTATTATATTATGTATAGATAATCTAAGTAAATGTCTAGATCTTTGTGTAGAAAGTATTACTTTTCTATTTATATAGCAAGCAAATGTAGCAATACATACAGGATTACTTCTAATTTATCGTCGGCAGAACGAGAAACTTAAAGAATGTGAAGAATTTTATACCAAAAAGAGCGTCTCCGGAAAAAATCGATTTGGATCGAGTCCAACCGAGTAAGTTATGTTGGGCATTTACTCTATTGCTTTAATCCAGTTGAGTGTCCGCTTAAATTGCGTTCCGGTACAAATATTATTTGATTTTTGTACATTTTTAGACTTTATTTGAGATTACATACGTTTTTTGACCGACTTCAAACAAAAAAGGAGATACTCGATCGGCTGTTTTTTTTGTGTAATGTATGTTACTCGATATCTTCCCCAATTGCGAATAGATTTTTGTAATTCTTTATTTAATATATATTTGTTTTTTAATTTATTATTTACTTTATTAATTATTTATTTTATGAAAATCTTTTAATTGATTTTGAAATTGTTATATTTTTTTTTAGTAATCATTATGGACTCTTTTATGTTTTAACCTTTAGCTCAGAGATGAGATATTTTTCCGCAGTAAAAAGTATCCTATATGTTGACACTGATAACCAGCTTTTATCATAGAAAATTTCATCAAAATCTATCCAGTGGTTTTCCCGTGATGCGGTAAGAGACAGACAGACAGACAGACAGACAAAAATTCCAAAAACTATAGATTTGACTTTTGTATCAATTATAAAGTCTATTTCAATAAAATTTTGTAAAAAATATTTAATTTACAGTTTCGGCTTGGTTACATTTTTATTATATGTGTAAATGTTTTAAATATGTCTTAAAGAAACTTCTTTTAGGAAATATTTCGTGCTAAATAAATATAAAAAATTAAGCACAGTCACGTCATATGTAACTACAAGTAATAATGGGAATAGTTTATAAACACTACTCGTAGCTTACATGCGAATATACCGCAATGTTAATTAGGTACTCGTAATTTCAGTCACACTTTGGTCAAATTTATGTTAATTTACATAATATTAAAGACATAATTCACAAAAATATTGAGTTGAATTTCTCTATTTCAAATGTTAAGTCAAAACAAGTCCACATAAAATATTATTAACCCTTCGCAGTTCACACGCCACGCCGCCGCCGCCGCGCTGGTGGGCGATATACTCTACTTGTATGCTTTTTCTTTTGCGGAGTACACAGAAAAAATCGAAGAGTTGACACACATTTTTTTTTGTAAAATTTAATAAAAGGAAGCCAAATAAGGAAAATGTAGAATTATTGATGTATATTTGTATTTGTGTTGTATGTATTCAGCCCTTTTTGACGTCTCACTGCTGGGCAAGGGTCTCAAAATGAGGAGGATCAAGCCATTCACATACCTTTCGAAAACTTGCTAGGTTCTCTTAGATATGCAGGTTTCCTCACGATGTTTTCCTTCACCGTATGACAAAAATATATTTAATAAGCATATTTTTAAATTAGTTTAAAGTAAATTGAATTTTTGATTTACAATTCTTACTTGTGGGAACCGAACTGACCATCTCCTGTATAGTAAGTAAATACTGCGCTACACTTAATCTACACTAATATTATAAAGAAGTAAAGTTTGTGAGTTTGTGAGGTTGTAGGGGGTAGTCTCTGGATCTACTGAATCGATTTAGGTGAAATTTGGTACGAAGATAGTTTGAGACCCTGGGAAGGATATTGGATAGTTTTTATCTCGGAAATCATCCCTGAAAGGGGTAACAATGGGGATGAAATTTTGTATGGGGAATCAACCTAGGGACGAAGCTAGGGATGTCAAAAGGATAAAACAGCTCATGACAACGCCACTCTCATTCCCGTCTCACACTCTCAAACCAATACGGGATAGCTATTTTGTAATGACACTCACAATTTTAGTTAACTCACAAGTGTAGAAATTGATTTATTATTTTACTCGAGCCCAACGAGTTAACAATGCTAAAAATGAATTAATTGCATTCGACGAGTGGCGACTGGCGTGCTAGTCATAATTAAGCCATTTTTAACAAAATTATATTATGTTCAACCTTTGCGGTTTGTATGGGTACGGCCTACGCGCAAAGGGATGGAAAATCTATTGAAAATAGCAGTAAAGAAAATATTTAACAATTTGTGCTAATATATTGTATTCTATTATACATTCTATAACTAGCGACTCACCCTCGCTTCGCTTCGGGTTCGTCCCTAGAGAAAAACAAATCTATCCCACGGGCACCGTACATTTTTCCGGGATGATATATAGCCTATAGTCTTCCTCAGTTAACAGGCTATCCAATGCAAAAAGAATTTTTCATATTGGATTAGTAGTTCCTGAGATAAGCGCGTTCAACCAAACAAACAAACAAACTCTTCAGCTTTATAATATACAGTATTAATATAGATATGTGTTATAGGCATGCTACTTGTGGCCTCAAAATTTGTCCCTGAGAAACAGCATGCTGCTTTTGCATATTAGATTCATACATAGAAGCCATTAGCTTGCAATCACGACTAATTACAAACTATGGCAAATTGTAGAACTTATTCAATTGGATTATGATTGGAAAATTGTGGTGTATAACTTAACTCTATATTTTATTATAAGTTAATATCATTATTTATCAACAGTTATACGAGTTTTGTTCACAAGGAAATATCTGATGAAGATTGTCATGAAAGTTGATTGATAGGTCAACATCTATTATTAAATACATACATACATGTATGTATAATATAACATAATAGTTATTTGAAATGAAAAAAATAAAAAATATATATGCATAAATATACTTTGGTGTCTATTTGCCAAACCAGTGGTAGTTAAACAATGACTAAAAGTTTTAAATCAGAGTTTAACTTCGCCTATTTTATGAACACATCGGATGTTTAATGACTGCGAATGATGTA
This sequence comes from Argynnis bischoffii washingtonia, assembly GCA_033884665.1. Taxonomy (NCBI): domain Eukaryota; kingdom Metazoa; phylum Arthropoda; class Insecta; order Lepidoptera; family Nymphalidae; genus Argynnis; species Argynnis bischoffii. The sequence continues at coordinate 14,573,379 of CM066623.1, forward strand.
AAATGAGCTAAAGTAGCATGCGTACGCGCAGTCCAGGAAACAAAGTTAAACGTATATCCGATAGGAAATCGTGAATGGTATTAAAATCATGAGTGTTTGCGATTCGCATAAACCTAACGTATTTATTCAATACTCAGGTCTACATAGGCTCGTCTGAGCGCGCAGACTACATGACTCACAGTTCCGCCCATTGTGGTCTAAACTACACGAAGACGCGACTTGCCGAATTCTTACCCACCATGCTATTTTCATTTGTCTTTAAAGAATATTTTGTATTTGTATTTAATATGTTTCGTGTGCTTGCATTGGATTTTAAGCAGTCGTCATAGTCTGAAGATTGGGTATAAATTGAGAAATGTTCCATGATGTTTCCTTGGTTAATCTTGAAGAAATAATGATTACTCTTGAATGATTTTTAATTAGTAAAATAATAATAATTAGCTTTAGGGTTTACTGCCGAGTACCTCAGAAGCTTAACTGCATTTAGTCTAAATTCTTTAAGAATGAAAGTTAATCTATACTTAATATTATAAAGCTGAAGAGTTTGTTTGTTTGTTTGTTTGTTTGTTTGGTTGAATGCGCTAATCTCAGGAACTACTAATCCGATTTGAAAAATTCTTTTTGCATTAGATAGCCCTTTAACTGAGGAAGGCTATAGGCTATATCTTATCCCAGAAAAATGTAAGGTTCCCGTGGGGTAGATTTGTTTTTTCCTAGGGATGAACCCGAAGTGAAGCGAGGGTGTCGCTAGTGAACACATAAAAAGGTCCAATATATTTGAAAATATTTTTAGTTTTTTATAAAAGCAACAATAGGTTTTTTGGGTATTCACTTTTATAAACATATGTATATTAGTTCAAAAGGGTGACAGTATTATAGACTCTCCAAATCTTGGTAAGAGACGTTCATGATGCGCAGACGCATGAATGAGCGTGAAATATTAAACATAGACCACTCAACGCAAATTTATACGTTATTGTTGAAGTAGATTTTAATCAGACGACCCAAGTTATTTTTAAGGCCCCTTTTCAATTTATTTCTCATTATATTTTTATCCAGGCCCTTCTTTTCTGTTGAAAAATTCAAATGTACCTGGTAAATTTTATAATTTACTTAAAGTAAGCACATTTGTAATTTTAAATATTACAGCATAAATTATATGAAAACATTATATTATTTCATTCATTAATAACATGTAGAAGTTCTTCTTCGAATTAAGGTATTTACGTATCTACTAGAATCTGTATCATTCTGCAAACCTATTTATGCTGAATATATAAAATAGATGTTTGTATGTATGTTCCCAATGGACTCCTAAACGGCTGGAGTGATTTTGATGAAATTTTCAGGCAATCTTCGGATTAGCCCAGCGTGTGATACTGTGAAGTTTGGTAGTGATCGGAAGTGAAAACGAACACGAAGCTGCGGGTACTGCTAGTGACCAAAAACTTTTAACTTAGACATGTCAAAACACACTACACTCACTGCTCTATTAAGAATATTAAAAGAGCAGTGAGTGAAGTGCTTTGCGTATTGATTTTATAGACAGTTTTTATGAAGAATTGCCGGTTGAGGATGAATGAGCCTTCAATTATCAATTTTGGTCAGCATCAGATAAAGTATGTTTGTATGTATGACTAACACAGGTTCCACTTTCACTAGCATTGTGTGGACGTGACAGACGGACAGATCAGCTGAGCGGAAACGGACATGACGTCACGGGATGTTATCGTAGGTTACACTATTTCGATGCATTGCTCGATCTTCGATGTAGGTTTAATCGTTTTTTATGATTGTCCGGTCTTTATTTCATATTCAACAGCATGCTGATTTGAAGGTTTCGGCTGTTGAAACTAAGTCGCCACGTCCTCTTGGAAGTCTTGAATTGTAAGTATATTCAAAAAGGTATTATATATAGAAAAGTTCAAGTAAACTTATAAAAATCTCTCTGTAATAATTGATAAAAGTCAAGTTAAAGAACAGCTTAACTTAGAAAGTAATTTTAAACCACAGAACAACGATTTCCGAGTAACCATCAATAAATTATTTTCGTTGAGCGAAATAATATGGAGACCGTGAAGCGATTTATAAGTTATTTGTCAAACTTTGATAGTTTTGCAAATACTTCGTTTTCTTGGAACGTCAAATACGTGACCGCGCTGCGATCCGCATCATCTCACCCAATTGTCACATTCCTGCAATTTTTCCATCTTCTCGTCGGAAAACGAATGGACGACACCATTGCTATTTTGTTCCAAACAACATTAAAATTATATAACAAATAGATGTAAATAATTTGTAGATCTGTCGTTGGGGACCTTTTGATAAAAGCTCGTACGTAAGCTTCAGGAAATAGTTTCTTCTGACTGGATGGGAATATTGTCAAAATTGTTAAGAAGGTATTTTATGTTAAAATTATTATCGGACCTGACGTTGCCGGCTGTGATCTCAGCCATGGCCGGTAGCGAAAGGTCCTGGGATGCCGTCCTGTCCTTCTGCGAGGACGTGATGTCGCAGAAGGAGGCGGCGGAGAGAGAGAGGGAGGCGACTTCCGATCTCGCCCTCCGCCGCAGAAGGACCGGGCGCCGGAGAGCGGCACACAACCGTCGCCTCCCCCCCTAACACGAGCCAGAGGGCGGTCGACTTGGGGAAGTCGGCCGTCCACTAATCTGGCCCGAGTCGGCGCGCGCGGAGGCGTCCGCGCGCCACTCGAGGAGGCCGTCGGGGGTGGTCTACAAACTTAGCCCCTGACACCATGGCGGGCCTCAACAGGCACTCGCCGCTGGGGTTTACAGAGGAATCCGGATACCTGTGACCCCAGCCTTGTGGCGACAGAGTGGCCTTTCGTGTGGTTTTTAGTGGGTAGGCTGTCGCGCGCCTACCATCTTTGCGCGGCAGGAGCCCCACATAACCCGTCTCGCTTCCCCAGGCGAGCGGGTACCCGTAACAGGGTTTTCCACACGTTAAAAAAAAAAAAAAAAAAAAAAAAAAAAAAAAAAAAAAAAAAAAAAAAAAAAAAAAAAAAAAAAAATGTTAAAATTATTATAATAAAAGTTCGCTTTGAATAGGATCTCGGTCGAAGTCATTACTATTATAGTATACACAAAAAATTGAGAAAACTAACATTTGGGAGTATGTAATTAAATCAGTTTCGCTACACCCCGGGCAGTTCGACAATCCTGCGTCGTAGGTGGCCGGTCATTAGGCAAGTATAATATTTGCGCAATAATTCTCCCAATCACTAGCCCTCTGTCATTACACTTTGTTTTGAAGAGCCGCGACCAAAATATTGTTTTTATTCGCTCCGTAGTGATTTCGTCGAGTCGGTTCCTTTGAAGAACAATTGTAAAGTCGTCAGGGGGCGGGGCGACGGCTATCCGTGTTTGATTTGCTGCAGTTTTCGACAGATTAGCGCCGAAGATCTAATTTGATGATTTTTCCTTTATTGTCTCTAAATGCTTCACGAGTATCTCGAGTGTGGTCCACACACTTATAATGGACTGAATGTTTTATTTTTTATGTTGTTATCGGCTAAGTAAATATAATTAGGCAAGTTGTTACCCGATTATTGAACTGAAGCAATCGTACCCATTATATCAGGTAAAAGATATCAGGGTAAAGAAATTGCGTACAGGATTTTTTAATTTCATAATTTGAAATTATTTAATGAAAACAAAATTTTAATTTAAATGATGTTTCAAAATTTTAAAACAGTTATATTTTTTGTTGACGTTATTTCAAATTAGTAATTATTAAATTCTTAGTTGTTATCTCTATAGTTCATTGTATTTAGCTCAAACGTAAAATTTTTATGTCGAATGCTGAATTACAATTGATGGAGACAATGGCTCAAGACTAAAACGGTAAAATTCTCATACAGATTTCTCAAGATGTTTTTAAAATATAATTTATTAATGAAATTATTTCGCCATTTTGCATAAAATATTAATTATAGATAAAACAAGAATAAGTCATCAGTAGATACCTACGTCTTACACTTATAATTTTATGAAACAAAAATCTAGGTCCTGAGTTTGATTATCACTTAGGGATATATCGCTATGTAAGAAGATTGGTCCATGTAAAATTTAAACTTTAGGAAAAGCTATCGATATTTTTAAAACAACTGAGTCCTGATACCTATACTTTTCATTCAATTTTCAAAGATACTCCAACTCCATCTATACAGATAAATAAAATTGGAGTGTCTGTTTGTAGTATTAAAATAATCGCTTTTTACTAAATGCATATGGATGTATACACGGTACATATACCATAACAACATTTTTTCTAATTTTTGTCTGTCTGTCTGTTTGTTCCGGCTAATCGGACCGATTTTGACGGGACTTTCACTGGCAGATAGCTGATGTTCTAAGGAGTAACTTAGGCTACTTTTATTTTAGAAAAAGAATTAGGGTTCCGCGAAAAAAAATTAAAACCCATGAAATTGTAAACAAAATCCGCGTACGGCGTACGCACCCGAGCGAAGCGAAAGTAAATCGCTATATAATATAAATTATTACATATCTTAGGAGTAGCAAGCTACTATTTATTTATGTATATACACAGCTAACCGCGAAAACGTATGTAGGGACGAACCCGAGCGAGCGTGAGTCGCTTGTACTATATAATATGAAAAAGAAAGAACGAGAAAGAAAGAAAAATACTCGACGCTATGTATGACCACATAGCGAATGAAAAAAAAAAAAAAATAGAACAATAGTCCAATAAAATATATTTTGCTTGTCTTTATTCTCTTCTTCTTCAGTTCTTCAAATCTTAAGCCATTTTCTTTTCTAGGTGGTAGGTTCCATTAACTGTAATTTTTTTTAGTCAATTATTATGCTTAGCTATACTTTTTAGTAAAACAATTTCGGGATAGGAAAGACGACGTTATACACTCTGTTATTTTTCCCTGATAAGCTAACAAAGTTAATCATATTGGTTCTTGGATTGCTCAATACGATGTTTGGTGTCGATGTATTTTTACTCGCTTTGTAAATAATTGCTCGGAGCCCAGACTTTATTATTTTCTTGTTTATTTATCGTTTCTCTTTGGATTCGGAGTGACTGAGGAAAATGTATTTATAGATCTACACTTGAGCACAGATTGTGTTTGGTCGTAGGTAGGTACAAATCTATTAAACTCGATTTATAATTTCATGGATTTTTTTGCGCGGAACCCTAATTCTTTTACTAAAATAAAAGTTACCGAAGTTACTACATATAACATCAACGATTTGCCAGTGAAAGTCCCGTCAAAATCGGTCCAGCCTTTTCGGCGATTTGCCGGAACAAACAGACAGGCAGACAAAAATTTTAACATTTATTTTTTTCTTACAAGTATATATCATATATACTTTCATATGCATTTAGTACAAAGCTGTTATTCTGACATTACAAACAGACACCTCAATTTTATTTATTTGTATAGATATAGTATTTATAATATTGAAGCTATTTAATTTTATACCTTCTCTAAACGCGAAAGCAACATGACAATAAGACAGAATCATTGATTAATTCAACCAAACAAGTAGTTTCAGAAGACAACTCGTATAGTAGTGTATCAACAACTCTTAAAAAGATATCAAAAACCAATAGAAGTGGAGTCAAAAAAATCGTGGCCGGGGGTCGCGTGTGAACCGAGAGCCGAGCGCCGTGAAATCGAATCCAACACTTTTACTAAAAATACCATTTCACTTAAGTTTTAGATACCACGATACGACCACGACACACGACACACGACATGACAGACGGACAAGACATGATTGTTTTATATAGTTTTATTCTGGGTATTTTTTTTTTGTTATTTGCATGTTTTAGCATCAGAATTAAAGAACTGTTTGAGTTTTAATTTAAACGCTACGCTGTGTTTAAAGAAAATTTAAAACTACCTAACTATTCCATCTTTTATTACAAATTTTTTATCGTGAAAGTCGGTTTACAATTAGCAAAGATATTATGTAACACACACAAACAATGATTTACATCCAAATTAAGTGCGTCCTCCTTTTTTGGTGTCGGTCAATTAAGCATGACACGGAAGGATAATGCATTTTTTCGCCGTAGTTTTTATGTGAAGAGACGAGCAACGCGTCTCACCGGGCTGCGCCGGACAGACAACTCTATACGCCTAACATTTTTTATATATCTATTTTTTATTTATAAACAAAGGCCGGTAAACGATAATTAAAAGTGTGGACTCTATCGCCTTTCATCGGTTTTTTGTTCATACCCAAGGATTGTAACTTTTATTTTGTACTTGTATCAGATTTTTTTTTTATATTTTTTTAATCCACTTGAATTCCTCGCGTTGCGCTAATTGATTGGTTTCTCTTTTAATTATTTATGAACATATAGAATGTTTTGTGATTTATTGATAGCTTAAGTCAGTTTCGAAATATTTTTAGGTTTCATTCGCCGATTTTTTTCTATTTCTATCAATATATATTTTATGCCACACGCATATAGATAGGCTTTTCCACGAGTAAATACAATACAATAAACAAATGACACGTCTGGCTCAGTTTGTAGTGACCCTACTTGCTATGCCAGTAATTGCGGGTTCGAGTCCCGCTAGGGGCATTCATTTGTGTGATGAGCACGAATATTTGTACTCCACTCATGAGTGTTTATAGGTTGTTATTAGTGTTTATAGATGTAGTGTATCAACTATATGGTATCCATACTGGTACATAACACAAGCCTCGCAGCTTTCCACGGAACTAGACGGTGCTGTGTGTTAATGTCCCAACATATTTATTTACTTAATTTTAATTTAACTAAGAAAAATATATTTCTGACTGCATTGAAACAGTTTACATTCTGCGTGCTCCCAAACTTAATCTCAACCAAAATAATACAATTCCGAGGTCAAGATTTTAGGGTCTTGAATTAAAATTCTTCAGATTTTTTGCGAAACTTTATCTTAAGGCCAAGTCGTTGTTACATTTTTATTTCTTCATGTTTTAATGAATCCCTACCTACTGCTTACATATGTATGTGGAAACCTTATTTATAGTGAAACTATAAAAATATCTTCCTAACTGTGATATAAACACCTTAAACTAATTTAAGTATTTATAGGTACTGAATAAAAAAATCTTGATTTCCAATTTGAATCACATATTAAAAATAAGCCAGTAAAAGAACTGCGCATCTTCAAATTAAAGCTCATCATCAGTTCAACTGCATCTTAACATCGAACCTGTTAACCCTGGGGGGAGGATGGGGACGGAGGGAGGCAGCGGGCGTGGCGAGCAAAGTATTCAAATATATTATAATACCCTTTTTGTTTACCGGCTTACCGGCTAAAACGTACTCCGTGTTTTAGACACGTTTTATTTGGAAGAGATTTATAACCGAGAATGTACGGCATTTGCGACCTTCGCCTCTTACAAAAAGTTAATTGATTTCGTATATATAGATTAAAGATCATTAAATTATTGAAAATTAGCTTTGCTGACGGCTATACATGAAAATACGAAAGCGCAAGGCATTGGATATCCAGGCAGACCAAATTACATAATTATTGGGAACAGATTGTTGGAAATGGTACAGGTTACCCTGAAGTTTTTATATATTGAATTGCTTTTGCAATTGAATTGGTTAGAGTTTTTATTCAAGTTTTATTCAACTTTTTTCCATTATGATCACTTTATTAACAATTACGAAAATAAGTAGGTATACTTAATTAATAATAATGTTCTCCTGACCGATTTCGGCCACGGCGGCCAGTCTCATTGAGACTAGCCAACTGCGCAGGAGATATTATAGTGCAGCGCGTGTACGCGCAGACACAAGTGCACTCTCTATTCCTGTCACTCTCATACTCCGGTGGGACGACTACTCGACACGACCGGTGAGAGTTAAGGCGCAGGACCGACGGCTTTACGTGCTCTCCGAGGCACGGGGGTGAAACACCGCCAACTTCCCAGCTCCGGGCTGTTACCGAGGTTTACTATACAGAAAGACTCAATAACTAAACTGGGCCCGATCCGGGACTCAAACCCAAGACCTCAGGATGTGCAGCCGTACATGCTAGCCACTACACCACCGAGGCAGTTATAATTATATAATATATAAAACAAATCTACACTTAATTATTACTTTACAAGTCATGTCATGCATGCTGTAGTTGTACATGGATTATATGGTTCTATTTGATGCAAGCTCCATTATTTTATAAGCATTAGCCTTAAACAATCGTATGGATGGACTTTTATTTGTTACAAATATAGCTGAAATATAAAGAATTTTCAATGTTATTGACTGAGTAAATATGTATTTGTTTTAATGTAGATAATTTCGTAAGATAGTTTCCAAATAGCTCGGGCCGTGGGAGCCGGGCGCGCTGGTGTTATCGCTGATAGCGCTGTTTGTCCTACGGTTTTCCTTTTGTTTTTACAATCCTATTGACGCATGCACCAAGCCTTTACGTTTGATGATTTAATAATGTCAACATAAAAACACATGAATCAAGCTCGTTTTTAGAATACTATAATAATCTTTTAAACACGCGAATCACTCTCTGCATATAGGCTGAATTGTTAGACTAAAAATGTTATGATTAGACATCGGATTATATGCAGTATCAAAATGCCAAAATATGCATGCAAATATGCACTAAAAAAGGGCGAAATATGCACAAGATATGCACAATCAAAACACTAATTGTTATCAAAGTTTACATTTATTTTCTCTCTCTAAAGTATATTATACTCGTAATTCTTATGACAATATACAATACAATAGAAAAATATGTAATTTTTCTAGAATTTAGAGCATTGTGACGTTATCACCTTTTGTAGGCTGAGAATCGCCTCTATGTACCAACTGACTTTACTGGACAGTATTTGAAATTTGGCATTCCTGCAGAAATCTCTTCAGGCGGAGTCCGCCCGTGTTATCGATAATTTTTTTTTTATGTTGGGAAATTCATTTACCCATACCATCTGTATACAAACAGTGGTTATGTAGGGGCAATAATTTGCCACGGACCTCTTCCGATAGTCGACTCAGAAGAGTGTTAATCTATTAAATCATTTATATTTTTTAATATTTCCAAGGACTTGAGGAAGGAGTTTAATTCCTAGTCTCTTCACGGTAATAAAACACGCATCAATGAAAAACATCAATGAAAAAGTACTAAAATATGCAATAGCGCAAAAAAAAAATTCGTTTTGTTTATAATCCGATGTTTAGTTATGATATATATATATATCTGTGGCGAAGGGTCGATACAAGACGATTCCCACCGTCTTACCTTTTACTGATCCAATAATACATCACTATAATAACTATTTTTTGAATTAATATAATTAGTAATTAAAAAAATAAACTTATTGTTATTACGTCAATTTCTGAAAATAATATAATGCCCATAAAAAACTAAGCATAAAAAAAATCATACTTTGAGCATCATAATATATTTGCGCTTCAAATTGCTTAGGCGTTTCTTCATAGAAATGCGACGATTTAAGACGAATTTTAGCTTACCGTATTCATACTAAATTGTCTTTCATTCATACTTTTGGATTGTCACGTGACTTCATTCATTTTTAGCATTTCACGCATGCGCACTAACCTTTTTGTTGCTCGAAAAGCTGCTTCTCAACGTCTTATTCTGCTTGTGATTGGTCAGAAATTACAAAATGTCACTAAGTGACAAGCGAGGCGAGCAATGTGAAATAAAATAATATAAATTAATATGGCGGATTGTTTTGTTTACGAGTGCATTGCTTATGAGATTATTTGTTTTATAGAGTTTAAACTTGATTTTAGCGTAATATAGACATTTTGTCCTGTTTGTTTGTTTGTCTGTGGAATGTGTCTGTTTCACATATTTGTTAATTTCGGTGAGTACTATTAGCCATTATGGCATTAATTTACATAATATTGACTTTAATTTTCTAAACGTAGTTGTTTAATAAATAAAAAGTATGTCGTCAAGCTACTCATTTGTTTGAAATATGACTTAAATATTACGTGAAATGAGTTATCTAAATTTTCTAAATCTAAATTTGAAACTTTTTACTAATAATATGTGTGAATGTGCTAAATTAGACAAATATTTAGTTTGCTATGTTTATTATTCTTTGATTCTATTTAAGGTTAGAGTGAATATTAACATGTTAAAGTTATTTTAAATGCGTTACACTAATTAACAATATAATTCGACGAATTAAGTTAAATACTAAATAGGTTATAGGACACTTTAAAAACGGACGTATTGCTATAGATATTATAATAAATAAAGCCTGCGCTTCTTATTGTTTGTTTTTTTAACCGACTTCCAAAAAAAGGAGGAGGTTCTCAATTCGACCGTATATATTTTTGAGTAGAGTATCTACTTATTTCCTTATTTCATAATTTTCGTTTTTATAGATTCGTATTCATAGGAAAGCTTAAAATAAGAAAGCTTCTTCTCATAGTAAAGTCGCCGCTGTAAAATAACAAATAAATTCGATCATACAATTAATAAAGCACTATGATACATATCTTCTATTCAGTTGGCCAAAAAACTTACAATGGGTCCAGTCATTGAGGTTCGACAATGGCGGCCGCGGCAACGTGCGCTTGCGCCGACCTTAATCTCTAGAACTTCGCATTCCTCACATAAAGCGCGATGTAAAAGAATATTGTTAACGCCGACCGTTTGATGTGGTTCTGTATATTTTATAATATTTTTTAAAGGCATTTTCTAAAAGTAATTTTGTACTCAGATAATTCAATATTTTCTGATTATTATCTATTATTCTAAATATGAAAGTTTGTATATTTTTTTCTTCTTTAAGCTAAAACGGATAGACGATTTGGATGAAATTTAGTACACAGCTAGAAAATATCCTGGAGAAAAAGATGGGATACTTTAAGGCTTCAGGGATGCATCTGATCGGAGCGAGGGTAAGCCGGTACTTTAATATAGTTGAAAAACATTCAACACGCCTGAAACTATTTAGACTTTAAAAGTTAAGACTCGCTATAATTAAAGTTAAATGATGACCCATCATAGTACGCATTTTGCTAGCTATATTTATAGTAGTAGGATTTTTTTTAATTATTTTTTTTCTCTCTAAATGGCTAGAGACCTTTGTAAGTCTCCTTAGACGTATAAATGATCCTCCAACTTAGATAACAAATGTCAACTTAACGAATAGTTAATACCCAAGAATTTTTAGAACCCTAAAAGTGACTACGACACAATAATGTCTATGAATAATAAGATCAAATAAAAAATCCTACAAGTTCGAGACTCAATCGTGTAAGCATGTAGACAAACCATTATGTGTATACAATGCAATAGTTTCGTCCCGACGTCGCGCGAACACAAAGACAGTTTTTATTTTCATTTCATTCACCTGAATTACCTTTTAATTTATAATTCTGAGGGCCTTGCTTAAGGTTGACAAATAAAACAATAATAATAATACTCAATTTAACTTAAAAAGAAATAGGTATAAAGTAAGGTGCTGACATTCTGCTTGCAATGTCTAGAGTCTAGCCTAATTATAATACTCATGGCCAATAAGAAAGAGAGAACTGGCGATAGTAACATTATCTCTCCCGAAATACAGGGAATCTAGTAAGTAAATCGTAGGGTTCACGGTAAAAATCAGTAGGAAAATTACTATAATTGCGTATACTCATACACTAGTGAAGAGTACTCTAAGATTATTATTTTAAATTGAATACACGATGATTGGCTGTCACCAGGAGCTGAAGATTGCCATGGCAACGGCTGAACACCTGACCTTCACCTTGGTTTAACGGCTTCGTCTGATGAGGAACAATTTATTTATTGACTTTCGACAAACTATTGATAAAGTTTATCTTATTGTTACTTAAATTTTCATTGAAGCTTTTATAACAATGTGTATAATATCATAGCAACTAGAAGAGTAATGTATATCATTCTTAATAAATCTTATTAATTTCTTTAAATATATGGTAAGCAGTTTAAACGACATGGGGGTACTTCAGGGTATGTTTCTGGGGCATCTACTTTATAAGGTGACCCTTTGAAGGGCGTTCTTTATTCATCGAGTTGTTTACATCTCGTTCATCTAGAGGGGTAATCGAATCACTATTCAAATGTCGAGGGGAAATCGCTTGGAAAGTTATAAGGGTTTTTATATAATTATGGTGTTACCTTGGTTTGATATATTAAAGTATAATAGGGGGGATCATTGAATTAGATACCTAATTTGCAATTCAAATAGAAGCTACTTTAGTTTTGACGGTAAGTTTCAAGTCTTATTAAGTTCAATATACTATAGGGTTAACTTTTAATATATTGATATAATTGTAAAATATGTAAAATACTAGCGACTTATCCTCGGTTCACTCGGGTGCGTCCCTATTTACGTTTTAATTTTTTTGAGCGAAACCCTAATTCTTTTTCTTAAATAAAAGTAGCCTAAGTTACTCCTTATAATATTAGCTATCTGCCAGTGAAAGTCTCGTTAAAATTGGTCCAGCCGTTTCGGAGATTAGCCGGAACAAACAGACAGATAGACACACAGACAAAAATTGTAAAAATAGTGTTTTTCTCAGTACCGTATATAATTTCATATGCATTTAGTATAAAACTGTTATTTTGACATTACAAACAGACACTTTAATTTTTTTTATGTGTATAGATAACGGCTTAACATTTGTGTAGAATTGACTTCTGCAGCGTTACGTTACGTGAAGTTGTATATCGCTACCAACGACAGAGTAGCTTTGCGTGGAATGACATAGGGATGCTAATGCATAATATAAGGGTGGTTTTCCAATGAATATTCTATAAGATTATTAACATAATCGAGTGACAACCTGTGAACGAGGCACGGGCGTGTCCCAAAGAACCTAATACAAATGCAAGCATACTTTGAAAATTAAATTAAAAAAAAAACAACTTAAAAAACTGTTGTTGTGTCGATGTATTATCTAAATAGATTGTATTACATCTGTGGGCTCGTAATTTTATGCAGAGTGTTTATTTTTTGGTCATTTTAGAATAGATGATTATCTATTGTAAAAAGCAAGTCATAAACGTAAAATTTTTACTGCAATGTCGTTGAAGTCACTTTACATATTACAATAAATTAGTTTAGTAATACATGATACATATATAGTGTTTCTTTTAATCTACTTAACTAATTTTGATACGGTTTTCACTATTTTATAGACAGATATGATATAAAGAGATTTCCCGAAATGCTTATATGTATATTACATACATTTGTATTTGAAGAAGTTCGCGTATTCCGTTAGTACATTAATAAATGCAGCCATTATAATAATAATTAATAAATCAAATAGTTTTTAAATTTGAATATTAATTATTATTGCATTTCAAGTCGATCACAAAAACTATCGATACATCGAAAAGCCATATGATATCAGCTCGTTAGTTTTCGCAGAGTAAACATAAAATACTAAGTTGTATATATGTATGTACTATAACACATAGCAGGTAAAGGAATTCAAAAGAATCGTATTTTAATTTAATGTTATAATTAAGGCATTTTGCTTCTGCAGTATTTGGATCGATAAAGTATAAGTTATTTCTACCTTTTACCATATTATTTTTATTTTATTGCCAAAGTTTTAGGTGGTCTGAGCTATCAAAGATTAGGATACCGTGGTAAACGTGATCGTGATTTATGATTTAATAATTGTTTTCATTTTATTATTTGTTGAATCGGTTTTTAACTTTGAAGAGTGACTATATTCTTTACACTAAGTAAATAATCATACTAATATCACAAAAAGGCAGAGTTTGTTTGTTTGAACGCACTAATCTCAAGAATTACTAATCCGATGTGAAAAATTCTTATTGCATTAGATAACCCGTTTATTGAAGGCATATTATGTGTACTTTTAATTGTATATTTTAATTTTGTGACAAAGATATACAGAACCTTACGAAATGCTTAGATTAAGTATGTTTTAAAAATCCGATGAGGCCACACACACCTCTGCAAATTCTCAAAGGTCCTTACCTCCATTACATTGTTTCGTTAGTGAGCGCATTAGGATCCTGACGTCTTTATTTACATTTTTGTTATAACTTAAAAAAGGAAATTTATCGCTGTAAGAGCATACTTTGTCTGTTGGATTTTATAAAATTATCAAAAAGTTTTTAAATATATTTAGTGACTATAATAAATAAGTTGGCGTGAATATGACATTCTTGACAAAGATTTCAAAATTGTCGACGTATATACAGCTAATCTTAAATTTTAGTGTAAGTAAATAATAAGTAAAAAATAATTTTACGAAAGTGTGATGAGTTCAAGGAGAATTTAAAGAATTAAACTACAGGAAATCTCTTTAGGAAACGTATCAAACCCAAAATGCGTGCAAATCAATCAATACAAGCAGAATGTAACAAAACATTACAGAATAAATATTTAGAACATGCAGTCATCAATGATATTATATGTAAATATTTAGATAATAAAAGTAGCAAAAACAGCGATGACCTTCATTTATACAGAAATAAGGGTGAACATGCTTTGTTAAAATCAAATAACGAATATTTAAATAGTATCAGAAAGTTTTCTTCTGTTTATTGTAATGCAGAGAATCCTGTTCCAATAACAAAAAATAATTATAAAAAACCTTGCTATTTACAAAGCTATCCTTGTAAAAATAAATATACCTATAATGTTAATGTTAATCAACTACAAAGCGTTACTGAAATTAAATTAACATCGAATAAAAAAATGTATGTTGATAAAACTACGTTCTGCCGTCCAGTGCTAAACTTATATAATGAACAATTTATATTTAAAACTATGGAACGGAATGCCAGATTAAAAAAACTGGTTAAAAAGTTAGCTATGGCTCGACAACGTGAAAAAGAAAACGTTACTTGGAATAACTTTATAAATGAGCTTAAAAATAAACATGGAACTAATAATTCAAATTATTCATGTACAATATATGATGATGTACAGGAAAATATAACACCAGAAATAATTAACGATTTCTATAATACCAAATTTTCATTTAACAAGCAATCTAGACTTTGTGAAAATTTGTTGGAAGACTTCTATGACTCATATAATACATCGCAGCTTAATTCTACATGTTGTGGACAGTTGAATGATAGCAAGAAAATACAGCCTTCAAAAAATTACAAGTTTGTTAAGTATGGAGAGAATTTATACTGCTATCCCACATCTTCGTTGGGTAGATTAATTATGATGGATAAAGAACAGCGAAGGAAGCAACACTTAAATAACTGGGGTAAACATGTAAGTGATAGAAATTTACATGTATATGATGGAGATCGAGAAAGTTATCTTAATAAAAAAAAGTTTAAATTTAAAACTAATTTTAAAAGGACTTCTGCAGTCCAAACGGATTTTACACGAATACCAGATTTTATTCAAAATATATATAAAGACAAGGCTACGAATAATACGAGAGAGTCAGATAAAACAAATCGGTCTGTAAAACAAGAGCCTGATAAAGTCCTAAAACAAAATTCATTAGAAAACATAGAAAATAAACTTGAAACATTGATTGTATCTATAAACACATTTATAGAAGAGATTAAAGTTAATAAAAAGTTAATGAAGGATAATACTTTTAGAAGTGAAATTTCTAATGGTAAATCGAAAGAACTAAATACTAAAATAAATAATCCTGTCATTCCAACCAAAGTGGATAAAGCAGTTCCCAGAGTAGATACAGACAGCTGTGGAATCGTAGTGAATATGTCTGCCCATAATCCTAGTACACTGTGTACAGTAGCAAAATTAAGTGACATCTTCCCTAATATTGGTACGGCTACAAAAAGAATTTCTCATTCCTATCAAGTATGTATAGAAGAACCAACTCGAGATTGTTCAACTGAAATAACGAAATCTTTTTCAAAACATAATGATGTATATAAAAATAACATGATTGAAGAAATAAATACATTAAATCGAAAACAAATCCCTTACCAACGAAATATGACGATAGCTGTGAACACTGACCCGCTTAGTATCTTGGCTTTATTAAGAGTTTCTACTGATACTTTGAAAAGCATAATGTCATATATCCCAAATTTAAATTACTATTCATATCTGTCACTGCTCCCAATCCCTCACTCTGTAAAGAGAGCAGAGTCTCATTATGTTTGTAACATATGTGGGGCAGACTTTAGTAAGCCTTCGGAACTAAGCGACCATATCCTTGAACATAATTTAGGAAAGACGAGGTATATAAAATCGTTTATTTTTTTACTTTCACAATTTTCTGCTCTATAATCTTATTCTCTAGAATAGCCTTTTTTAATGAATTTATTTTACATATCTGTAAAGTTTTTATATTTTTATACTTTGTAATTTTTTAGAGACTGCTGTGTGTGTCGACATGTTGTGGATAGAGTTCGACGGCAAAGTCTTTTCCGTTGCAAATATTGCGGGCAGTGTTTCACCAGAGCTTATTGCTGCGAGTTACATCAGAACTTATGCGCCAAACAAATGGGAAGAAACGACGACGTCTCCTCGGAGTTACTACTGTTAAGATAGACAAATTAGTTAACCTAGAGGAAATTTTAAATAGGTTATATATTTTTAATAAAAATAAATGTAATTACTACAGAGGGCATTTTTAACATATATATATATATATATATATATATATATATATATATATATATATATATATATATATATAATAAAAAACCTAAAAGACTTAAAAAATTTCAAAATAAATTGTTTTTAAATTATGTTAATGGTTTATACGATTGTTTGTTTTAATAACAACCATAAACGCTTAATGATTCAATAAAGTCACAACAAATTCATATAAAAGCGTTTATTAACTTTAAAAATAATTTAAAAGGATCGAGGATATTGCTTAGCTTTTAATTAACTTAGTCATTTAATATAGCCATTGATACCAAATTTGACGAAGTACGGTGTTTAATGTTTCATGCCTCGTTATGATAATTCAGTTTATTTGTTTTTAGTACAATATTTTTATTTATAAATAAATTCATTTTTTACTCATTTTCTTTAAAATCTTCACATATCTTTATAACAATGGAGCTAGAATGTATTCTTCTTATTTCAAATCTATTACAGTGAAATCCTATAAAATCATGTTTTATTTATTGCGAGAATTGTTTGATTTGTTTTTTATATAAATAGGATCAAATAAACTTCGGTTAGTTTTTTTGCAAAGCAAATAGAGGTGGGTTCGGGTGCGAGTAGACAAAATCTGGTCCAAGCACGTGAAGGGATAATTGGGTAGTATCTGAATTGTCAGCGGTCCTTTGTGACGCCGCCGCCATCCATCACGGCTGTTTGTCAGACTCGCACAGCCATTACGATGAAATGGGCGTAAAATTCACAATCAATCACTATCGATACGTCTCAATACGTGGACGCTACATTATATGTAATTATATTAGGTTTCTGGTCAACCGGTATAATGTAATTGCTTGCTTTTGTTGCTGTTGTTTGGAAAATATTGTATATTATAGATCTTTTGTAGTTTTATGTCGATTGAATGTTTCGATGTTGACATTTCTATGCATTGCTTCAATATTGTCAATGTACTTTTGTAAAGTAATATAATTATATTAAATCAGGTATCATTTTGTTTTAGTAATGTTTTTTTTTTCAAATACAAATTTAAAATATATTATTCAGCATTAAATTATTACAATTTTTTACTGAACGTCATGAGTCTACTACCAGTTCGGAAAGAAGAAGCCTCAGACCTGAGAAGAACTGGCGAAAAAAACTTAGCGGGACTAATATTATTTTGTTATCTTTTCTATAAAGTTAAATTACAAATTGCAATATTTCTATAAAGTTGAAGTAGCCTGGAGGCAATCACTTTCATCACTTTAATGCAACAGTGTGTGTGATTGACGTCTTTTAGTCTCCCTTAAGTTCGGCAAAAATCGAAAAATAGGTATACGACGTGGTTAGTTAAATAATAAATTAAAGTATACATAGTGTATTAAAGACTAGCAGAACTCGCAGCTTTGCTTGCGATCAAACTACAAAAAATACGAAACTTCATGCAAATATGTCCAAGGAATAAAGTTTCATACAAACTTTTATCCCCTATTTCACCCCCTTGGGGGTTGAATTTTGAAAAATCCTTCCTTAGTGGATGCTTTCGTCAGATGAGGAATACGCGTGCGAAATTTCAATTTTCTAGCCTTAAGGGTTTGACCTGTGCGTTGATACATGAGTCAATCACTTTTGCCTTTTATATATTGATATTTTATTGTAGCTACTTTCCTCGCTTCATTCGGGTACTTCCCTGGGAGCTAAATAGTAGCTTATGTGTACTTCAAATTATACTCTATCCTTGAACTAAATTTCATCCAAATCTGTCAAGCCTTGGCTGCGATAAAGGAAAAACAAACGCACATACAAACATTCGCATATTTAATATTAGACCGATTATGAAGAATCTCGTATGTAGTATAATTAAGCAATAATATGAACCACCTATGTATTCCGTACAGTTGATTGTATAGTTTGCCTTCAAAATAAAAAAAAATATATTTCAAAATATTTAACTTCAAGTTTAACAATAAACAGCGTGACCGGAAATAGCAACTATCTATATTTCCGAATTAGTGTAAAGACTTTTTGTCACACCTTCGTACACACTTTTGACTCCCTGTTCTGTTGAGAGGTGTAAATTCAATAATGAATTGCAATACAAAGGTTTGCCGTCGGTCCGTTAAAGCCCGCCGGGGTTTCTATGGGTTATTCTACTGGATTCCTTTATTTTCAAAGGAATTTAAGATAGCTTTTACAGCGACACGCACGCATTGACACGTCATACTTTAGTTATCCAGATATACTAAAGTTTAATTAAAAAATTAATCTATTCGTATATTTTTATGATGACAATGTATTTTAATAAGATATTGTGACGTGAAATCTTATTCAAGTTATTTTTTAAAATATAGACACACCTTTATATCAATATTATATTCTTATTATCATGTATGTGTTCAGCCTTTTTAACGCCCTACTTCAGTGCACGGGCCTCCCTTCAATACATGGCCAAGTGTGGCTTGTCATATGTCTTTCGAAAACTTGCTAGGTTCTCTCAGACATGCAAGTTTCCTCACGATGTTTTCCTTCACCGTAAAGCAAGAGTTAATTATTCATGTTGGAAATAATTCGCACATAAAATATTAGAGGTGTGCGACCCGAGGTTTGAACCCGATACACTCGGTTTCCCAAGCTAGCGCATTACCACTGGGCTACCACTTGTTATCTATACTAATATTATAAAGCTGAAGAGTTTGTTTGTTTGTTTGTTTGTTTGGTTGAACGCGCTAATCTCAGAAACTACTGATCCGATTTGAAAATTTTTTTTTGCATTTGATAGCCCGTTAACTGAGGAAGGTTATCATCCCGGAAATATATATATATATATATATATATATATATAGGCTATATATCATACCGGAAAAATGTACGAGTCCCGTGGGATAGATTTATTTTTGTCTAGGGACGAACCCGAAGCGAAGCGAGGATGAGTCGCTAGTTATCATATATTTTTGGATTTTACCTAATATTTTTTGTTACAGCCTAATTCATTAGTCTCAAAAATATATATATGTTGCGATGCGCCGGCGCAAGATCATAGCCGCGATCATTTGTTTAGGTGAAATTGTAAGAATTGTGCGACAGACGCGCCCGGAGATAGACGGACGTGGGAAGATGTACGCGATAAAAATAATGTAAAACAAGAATTGATTTCTATGTTTGCTATTATCAAGTTTCTCTTTTATTACTTCGCTTTGAGTTTGGTTGCGACTGTTGACTTTTGATGTTTATTGGCGAAAATGAATTAATGGCAGGCGGTTCCTTTTAAATACTTGCATGTACTTATGAATATTCTAATTATATCTAAATTTTAAACAAAAGAGCAAAAAACTATGAATTAATTATACTAACTATTTATAATAAACTCTTATAAGTGTTATGATTTAAAATATTTTATATATCTAAAACTCTGAGACAAAATACATATCGTGTTTAATATAACATTAAATGTAAGCCTGAATACATTTTCTGTTGTTATGTCAGAAGAGTTTCAAAATTGTGTCTAGAAATTGATTTTTATTAATTAAAGATATTATATTTTTAGAAATTATATTTAGCAAATTAAGATAGAGGATTCTTTATTAATGGAAAATGAAGGATTATAAGATACTCACGACTCACCCTCGCTTCGCTTCGGGTTTGTCCCTAGACAAAAACAAATCTATCCCACGGGAACCGTACATTTTCCGGGATACAAAGTAACCTATGTGTAAGTAAGCCTATTACAGACTATAATCTATCTCTGTGCCAAATTACATCTAGATCCGTTCAGCCGTTCTGGCGTGAAAGAGTAACAAACATCCATCCATACATCCTCACAAACTTTCACATTTACCTATAATATTAGTAGGATCATCATTATTTGTTTGGCATATCATACAAAAAACACCATTCAAAAACAACACTGACCAAGTAGAATAAAATAGAACCACAGATGATTTAGTAGTTCCTTAAAATGTAACGATAACTGATTAAACAAGGACGTAAGACCAAGACACCTCCGAAAGAACCTCGTCCAATTCTAGTGTTTGAAAATAAATTAAGAAACTTTTATTATACTAAATTTTTTTTCGTTCACGGCAATTTATCGTGAAATTTATCCTAATTGTAGACTAACGTGGCAAATTCTACGTAGAAATATTTGAGCGTTTACTGGGACAGTTGCATTGGGAACTCTATTTGCGGTACTTTTTCAAGATCAGGCATGAAATTAGTTCGACCGCTCATATTATAACTATGAGAGTTTTGCTTATTTTTTTCGGGAAACGTTCATTATTATATACATATTTTCAACAAATGGTATGTTTCATCATATCTGTCGATCTTGACATTGGTACATCGATTTAAAAAAAGACAAAATCCCGATTCTTCATATCATCTAAAACAGCTGCGTTTCATAGATATTTTGAATAACAAAAAACAGTGGTTCCTTTGAAAGTGAATGAGAAACAATATTAGTCATTCTAATCGCGACATTAATGCGGCGGGCGGCGCGCGCGCACCTTGCACGAGCGCAATCTTATCAATTATTTGTCCAATACCCTGTTTATCGTTTATCGCGACTCTTGACACCGTATTGTAAAATTACCCCAAAAGAAAACATCTACCGATAACTTTTTTCTGTAGAGCCTGGAGTGAGCGCGTGCCCGCCGAGGGACTGTTATCGTTGTTTGTACTCCTCGAGCTAATCGTGTAATTCAGATTAAGACAATCTTGTTCATTTATGTTCCTTGGATTTCATATTTTTTTTCACACACAAATATAAAAAGATACCTTCAAGGCTGAAACATAAATGCTGCTTTATTCAAATGAGTCACTATATATCAACGGAAAGTAACGGTTAAATACTTTAGAGTTATAATAAAATATTATACATATAATTTTTCGCAGTCTTACGTACCAGTGTATAGTTTAATAAAAGGCTGCTTGTTTAAAGAACGATTAATTATTATTATTCAGTAGGTATTGCAGTCAATATTTAAGCAAAATTACTATCAAAATCAATAAGAAAACATATTTGTCTCATGCGTAATACTTTTTCTTACGACACGGCTCAGTTTGTAGTGACTCTACTTGCAGTGTCAGCGGTCGCGGATTCGAGTCCTGCAGAGGCATTCATTTGTGTGATGAGCACGAATATTTGTTCTCCAGTCTTGGGCGTTTATATTTATAATATGTATGTAACTATCTGGTATCTATAACACAGGCCTCGTAGCTTACCATGGAACTTGATGGTGCTGTGTGTTAATGTAATAATATATTTATTTAACATATATTTACCATTAACATCATCAATGATGATGTTTGAATGCCTTTTCATCATATTTCTAACTTTTATTAATACCAAGAATTTATGAACATGTGAGCTCGTGCGGTAGCATTGTTTGACTCATCATCAAGGTGTACAGACGATTTCTAATAGGATAAGAGGCAACTTCCAGGTTGTTTCCACTAATGTAATCAGCTTCCGTCGACCAGTGACGTCACGCCGGAACTGTGACTCAGGACTCGAACCCGCACAGGCGGAATGCAGACGGCAGACGTATCCTAGGTATAAATTGCAAAGTATTGCATCTTTATATGTATCCGTTGGCGCGTCTGATAGTGAGTGTATCTTCTGAAGTTAGCAAGTTAGCCGATTGAGAGTCAGATAATTTATTCGTTGTCGATACATGTATATATAGCTAAGGTTCGTTGAATGGCACTGTTTTCGAGTTATTAATAAATTTTATTTTTCAGTAAAGATAGAACAATGTTTGCTGGACCAGCTAGTAAACATTACATAATGTATTGGAATATTCACGTCCGTCAATGAACACGACTTCGGACTAATCTCAATAATATGTAATCTGTTTAAAAATATCTAAAGCTCATCTGTTATTATTTCGTATCTCTCCCGAAGATGATTACGTTTACATGCAGCAGCACGCCAGATTGAATCAATCTGGCGTGCTGCTGCATGTAAACGTAATCATCTCAAAACACTTTTAAAGCTATATCTTTTTAAGCTTTTACTCTTAAAAGAAATATTTTAAGCTATTCCTTTTTAACCCCCGACGTAAAAGAGGGGTGTTATAAGTTTTACTTCGATGTCTGTCTGTCTATCTGTGTGTGTGTGTCTGTCTGTGGCATCGTAGCTCTCAAACGGATGGACCGATTTCGATGCGGTTTTTTCCATTTGAAAGCCAGTTTCCTTGCGGTTGTTCTTAGCTATGTTTGGTTAATATCGGTCCAGCAGAGTAAGAGTATCAGCTCTTTTCCAAAATTATTTACTTTTTAAGGGTTGTTCCTTAAATTATAAGTATTTTTTGCGTAAGGGGTTTTTTAAATTTTTCATTTTTAAATAACCTCTTTAGCGCATCCCACCACGACATCTTGATTAAACTGCCATCACGCGTTTATGTGTTGTACGAGTCACAACAATTTTACAAATTTTGTAAAATCAACATGAGAAAAAGGAAGCGATTGAATAAGAACAATACTGATATCGGGAGGAAGTTTTAGAGAAAGTAAAAAAACTAAATAGTGAGTACTAAGAAGATAATAATTTTGTCATGGTTGTCTGAGCATTCTGTAAACGAAATTATAACATCAGAATCACCTGCGTATTCGCATTAAACTGACTTGGAATTTCAAGATAATATTATATTCAAATTAAATAAAGCAGCTTTATTACTATGAATATACCGACGTATATCGTGTGCGTATATTTACATTCATAGTTATAAAAATGGGTATCACTTCCCATATATAATACATAAATAAAAGTACATAAATAAAGATAATTTTTAGTCTACATATTATGTCGGGACAAAGGGCCTTTATATTATCCACGCACAAAATGCCGGGATACAAAACTAAAAACTTTTTAAAATAAAATATAGGCTATATTCGTCATGAAGAGCAGCTTTCTATTAGTGTAAGAATTTTTGGAATCGGTTCAGTAGTTCCAGAGATTACCCCTTACAAACAAACATAGTTTACGTCTTTATTATATTAGTATACATATTCATCGAATAGTAATATTGTTAGAATGAGAATTATTGATATTTCCAAGATGGATGAGGACCCTGAGATAAGATAAGTAAACGAGATTAGTCACAATTGGCGTTAACGAGAGCTGGAAATAAACCTGCTTCCTCTACGTAGCGGAAACCCGTGCATTTGCATCGTGTCGCCCGCGCGGCCGTGGCGAGTGGCGACGACGGCGCAGGCGTCACGTCCGTACTTCGCACTACACAGTACACTTGTAAAACGATCATGAGCTGAATCGCTATTACAATATTAAGTTACATCTTATGTGATGTAATTATGACTTAGTTGTTATGGTATTTTATGGTCTGAGTGTCGACAAGCATTTCCTACTCAACAGGAGTTTTCAATGAAAAGTTTAGAATTAGAAGAAAATGAAGACTACAGTTAAATTCCTTGTTTAATTTTGGAAAAAAATTAACATTACATTGTATTTTTATATGAATAAAGTCTTATACATAATTTTTAATATTTTCCAATGTTTAGTGGGTTTGAGCAATTAATTAAAATTGCTAACCAGAAAGGGCATGCACCATAGTCTGCGTGGTAACACTATGCCTCCAGCGACGCTTAATCAGATTATATTTAGCGCTACAGTGAGTCCCTCAGAACAGCTTGTCAATGGTCAATTAATACTGATCCACGCGAGATCAGAATATAAATGTGTGAGGTGATAAATGAAAGTTGTAAACAATAGGTCTGTCGGTCCGTCATCATATTGTATAGAAATGTAATGTTCACATTGAATCGATGACTCGGAAGGTAAGTGTTTATTCGTGTTTTGGATGCAGATTAAAAATTTTTTGGTAGTTTTAGTTTACTTTAAGTTTTATAAATTTGTCTTCTTTGTTGAGTCTATTTGTCTGTTGTTATGTTTGCGTATATAACAAAAGTCGAGAGGTGTCGCAAGATACCCGGACACCACATTGTGGACTACCCTTAGCTTATAATTTCTGGTGACAATATTTGTCAGGAGTACTAAGCTCCCCAAACCTTAAGAAATGTCCATTATATAGGTATGTAGATTATAGGGCCCCGTCACAGAGTGCAAACGAACGAAATACGAATTACTATATCTCTACTTCTTAACTGTACTTGTGATGACATCACATGCGGTGTTCTTAGTAAATAATAAAAAGTATCGTGACGGTCAAAATATTACACTTGTTTCCGTATAGCTCTAATTCATCAATTGTGCCGAGTATAATATGATAAGGAACTTCATTCCAATAAAAAAATTAAGGGTAGTATGAACGAATATTTAATTATTAAAAATTTTACTTGTGTTAAAATATTATGTTCAGTTATTTTACATTTTTATAGACTCCATCTAAGTTAACTCGGTTTTATAGAACAACATGATTTAAGATCTAGATTATTTTAACTACAATCAAAAAATCCATTTCAAATTCTCTATCCTGTATTTTTGCTCACATCAATACAAACTTTTCTCAAAATTGATGTGTGATGGTGGACCATTACCGAGAAGTCTATAGACGGTACGGTTCCACATAATAAGTTTATTTGAATTTTTAAAAGAGAGTTGTCCAGCATTTAGTGGTTATCGGGGTTATCGTAAATTAAGTGTGTCTTCATTCCCACCTGACCACCGGCGGCTTGATAACGTGGCGCCTGCTCCCGCGCCCTCGCTGTGATTTACACGGATGTAGAACATAACGAAATAGCACATCTCGTATTTATTCACTATGATCATATTACATATGTACTTTAATCAATAAGAAATCAACAATAGCTGTAGTTATAAAATATATTAGTTGTACAAAAAAAAAGTACAGGTTTGAATCTTTATACAATTACCTATTTGCAACGTTTACGTTCATACCATTGAACTGAAAAATACTGCATGTCATACAATTCGTGATTTATTTTGATATTTGTACGTATGTCTGTCACTTTATGTATCGACGAATATAAAAAATGAATCAAATCGATAGTTTCTGTTAAAATTAAGATACATTGTAATACAGCCTCGTTATTTAAAAACTGTTTTAATTATTACTTTTCGACATATTTAATACATACATATATGTACGTATATCTGTCTATTTTTATCTTTAGATCGACTTAGATTATATGCACAAACATTTATAATATTGTAATTTTAAATATGAATAATAAAATAGTGTTTTGTCTCATCCAGGGAGCACAGATCCAAGTGTTGATCTCACGGCGCCTCTACGTTTGGGTGCCTAGTGACCATTTGACGCTTTTTTCGTTTTTCTTGTTTTTTGTCCCGAGTTCGATGCTAAGCGACAATCATTGTATTGTGTTCCGAGAAATAAGAGAATGTGATATATTCACATGCTTGGATGCGGTATTTGAGACACCGCTTAGTCCATTTATATAATTTAATCATTGATCGTTTTTTTAATTTATTTTAATTTAATGAATATATTATTTAATGTATACATATAATAAAATCCTAACTGAGTCGAATCTACAGTACATTAAATATTTTTTAGAACATCTCATTGAAAAAGTCATTATTATCGATACAGAGGCCGAATCTATAGTTTTTGGAATTTTGTCTGTCTGTGACCGCATCACGAGAAAACCGACAGATTTTGATGAAATTTGGTACAACGATAGCTGGTTATTCGGGTTAATATATACTCGTAGGTTACTTAGAAATCTATACTAAACGTTAGAACGTACGTAGGGACGAACCCGAGAGGAGCGAGGGTGAATCGCTAGTCTAAATATAAGGTACTACAATAATATATTGACGTTAATTATAACAAAATATCCATTTATATTTTTCAAATTATACCAATTTTCATGCTATTATTCAAGAGACAGTAGTAAATGTTTATAAAAATAAAAACAAAAAAAAAAAAAAATTACCCAATATTTTAAAACTTGTCTTCTCACCTCCACGTTGCAATCGGAATGTAACAGTGTCGATTAAAAGTTAAAATAAACAAAAACAAAACACACTCGCCTTATCAGATCGGCAGATAATGGATTGACCCATTTTAGTGTGAATCACTCATTATAACGAGACAACCCCATTTTGCTCTCCAAAACACAAAATCTTAGTATTACTTATGTAGGAATTTAAGTTTTCTAACTGCAAATGTAATTTGGTTCTAAGTCAGCTTTTAAAGGCTGTATGTTAATAAAATATAGGTTTATTAACTCAAGTGTAGGGTTCAAAACGAAATTTAATTGCACTCTGATATTTCACATGTTATATTTATATACTCGTAAATTGGTATATTGATAATATGTGTCGCTTCCCCAGACGTTCGTTAGGTTTATAAATGTGACTTTGGCCGTTTGCAATTTTCTCAAGTGATTTGGAGGGATGTTAATGAAATTGGCAAAGAACCAGTCTGTAGTTCTGGATAGACTTGGGGTAAGTTTCCTGTCCTCTATTTAATTAATGTTTAATTAACAATTATGCGTATACATTGTAACTTTTTTACAGTCTTCCATTTTTTTTCTGGACAAGTAAAAATGGGAAACAAGTAGCAAGCTTTTTATTATAATTAATAATGATTATTAAATAAATAGTGCTGTGAGCAATATCTGTTTCCTTAACACCATAAATTAAGTCTATATTTGTGTACCTAATAATATAAGCTTTCGTCTTATTCATACTTTGTAAATTCTCAATAATTGTAGGTACATATTAGCCTTTCCGATAACAGAGGTTTAGAGGTTACACGTTAACTGAATTAGGCTCCTTATGATTGCTATAAAACCTAGTTTATATTTCACTGGACATTTAGATTTATCGAAACTACAAATCAAGAACAAAATAAAAGTAAATAATTCCGATTTCGTGCAAAACATGCCAAATTAATAACTTAGTCGTTAATGAGCTTGAACAATGAGCTATCAGATTTTCATTCCGTGTTACATTCTGGCTAATCGCTTCGACACGTGGAAACGAATGGACTGGGCGGAATGTGCCTGCTGTGCCTCTAATAATTCGCCTTCATTATACACTTGTTATTTAGTCACGTGAGCTTCGAATATTTCATGTAGTTCGAACATTTACTAGTATATAATTTTTATGGTTGACAATAAAATTTGAATATTTCCTACCATTAAGTTCAATAAAGCTAATTAATCTACTGATTATGAACATGACATATAGTTTCAATTAAGTCCACGCTACGCCGACCGGCGATCACGGCAGCCGCGACGTAGAGGCGAAGTTTTGTTAGGTCTCTGTATATGGAAATTAGGCGGAGTAAGATGATATCTGCATAAGTAAGACTATTTCATAAATTACCAAACTTTTACCCTATTTATTATTTTTTATCTAATGTGTATGTAATAAATACGACTCTCTATTACATTGTGTACCTACTATAGGTATAGTCCTCCAGCAAGGTGGAGCGACGAAATGCGTAAAGTGTCTTGCAGCGGTTAAATGCGTAGAACTGGAGATCGAGCTCACTGGCATTGGACGAAAGCAGGCTGAATATAATGATGATGATGATAGGTATAGTCCATAGTCCTGTGAGTGCAGAGTCTGTCAATTTTCATGGGTTTTTAATTTAACGATCAAATTATTTATAGTATTTATATTTTTTATATCATTTCGATTTTTACTGATATTATTGGTAGGTAAATATCTTATCTTGCTAATCTATCTTATGCTTGTAAAAGTATATTTGAATAAAGTATATTTTGATTGATTTAGTCGATACAATGGCGTGTTGCGGCGCATCGCCGTTACGTTCCGACGGGATAATTGTTTTGTTTACATCCCGAAAACGCAAACAATTTTGCACTTCTTTATATTTTGAATATATTAAGTATTCAGAAAAAAATTGGCTACTTAAACAAGGCATTTTTAGGTACGCTTCACTTTATTCTGACATTTTGAATGAGAAATCGTGTTTTAATGTTAACCTGTGTGATTAGTATGCTGTAGTCAATATCACATATGCTCTCACATAATTCATTAGTTATTTAAGGATTTCATTCTAATTAATGATACAAGAATGTGGCAGCAACGATCTTAGACGTCTACTAAGTAGATATCTTAATATCTAGTACCAAGGTAATATCTCGGACGTGCACTATTAACTCTAAGTATTTCGAACCCTTCTACCCTTATCCTGATAATTTCACAGTCCATTGCACAGATTGAAGCTGCACCTGCGCTCGCGTCACGCGCGAACTGACTCTTGCGCAAGAGTTTACTTTTAACCTTCAATCAAATCCCTTCTAAGGTATAGTTTCTGTTACACAATATTTAATTAATTTTCGTGTTCATCACGTTCTTGTATGTATATGTATACAGAGTACAATGTTTGGATGCAAATTTATGATAATTTTGCAAAAAGCTATACACAAGATCCCTTATATTTAACAGTTTGTATGAACTATGGCTATGGCGGACAAAAGAATTATTAAAATCGATTTAATAATTTCAATATTTATCGATTATAAACTAACAAAATCATTTATTTATATAACATTTGCATGGATAATATAGATGAATGCTTGCAAAATATTTCCATGTTGCAACACTTTAGATATCGCCGTCGCTAGCTTGATTTGACATGAATCCACTATGACGGCGCTAGTTCCTAGACATTACTTGGGAGATTATATTACGAGACCACACACAAAGTTCCTGCAAAAGATTAAACACTTTGAAACTCAATGGCCACTATCTCATAAACAAACTCCATAATTCTGATATACTATACGCTGTACGTGCACGCTTATAGTAGAAAAGCGGAATGGGTCCCGGATCATCTGTCGAAACGATACAGTTAGCATGCATTATATACTAATAAATAAACACGTGCGTGTACCAAACCTGCGGATCACCTTTGAGTTCTGCAACTTACCTGCGACAAAAAAAAACACATTAGAGCAAAAGCTATGACCCCAGATGGCGAGACAGGCGAAATATAAAGGTGTGCATTGAAAGGGAAGTTCCAACAGTATTGTTTGTATTACAGGCGAATAGTAAGGGATCTTAATTCCTATTGCTATGAGGCCATCGAATGATTATTATTAGTTACGTTCCGAGTTCAAGGTGTCGAAAGAGCGGTACCACTTGCAAAAAATGATCTAACTGTGACGGCCGGTGCCGCCACCTGGCGTGGATCACTACAGCGCATATAATCTCGTCAGCAAGTTTCGTCATGTTTAGCCGAAAATGTACATGAATTTCTGTAATTCGTTTTTTAAGAATTTTATAATCTCTCTGTTTGTTACCTTTGCATGTTTAAACTGAGTAGATTTTTATGATATTTGACATAGCTATGTATTGTAGGGATGGCTACCTTTTACAACCGTGTGCCATGCGAGTGAAGTCGTGGGTAAAACTGGTATTGTATGTATAATGACGACGTGTTGTCGTTTTGCTGAAACTCTACACACTGCACATTTATTACTAATTATGTGAAAGATAGTAATATGTCAATTCCCATGTCGGTCTTCGAATTTATCTGATTATATGCAAAAATAACCGTTTGTTCATTTCATTCTTAATAATATAAGTAAAGATCCATATAATAAACTAGCGGCTCACTCTCGCTTCGCTCTAGGAAACCCAAAAATAAATCTATCCTACGGGAACCGTATATTTTTCCTGGATAAAAAGTAGCTTAAGTATTTTTCTGATGTATGAGCTATTTTATTGTAAAGTTTCATTAAAATCCATTTATTAGTTTTTGCGTGAAAG
This sequence comes from Argynnis bischoffii washingtonia, assembly GCA_033884665.1. Classification (NCBI taxonomy): domain Eukaryota; kingdom Metazoa; phylum Arthropoda; class Insecta; order Lepidoptera; family Nymphalidae; genus Argynnis; species Argynnis bischoffii. The sequence goes on from CM066623.1 coordinate 14,603,676, forward strand.
AGTAACAAACATTTGGGACTGAGAGTAACTAACATACGGGATTTATAAATTTTATAATACACATTCATTGACCGACACGGTATGCTGTACTAGGTTACTATAGTTTTTTTTAATTATCCTACGGGAACTCTTTAATATTCTGGGATGAAAAGTATCTAAAATATTGACCTGGGATATAACGTACCACCATGCAACATTTAACATTTCATTTAAATCAGTCCAACAGTTTCGGAGATTAGCCCGCACAAACAGACAGAGAAACAAAAAAATTGAAAAAAAAACTGGATTTGTTCTATTTCTCTTCTTACATCCCCCTGACTCTGTTTTTAGCATTTTTTCTATGTACAGACATTCGACCTCTACAGTTTCATTATATGTATAGAAAGACAATTTTCGTCTTTGTAATATTTGGTAAGGATCAATTGTTAGTACAATGAAACGAATTCTAGATTGTCTCATTTGCACAAAAAAACAATTTCCTAACTTTATTGTAATCGTCATAATATCTTTCGTACTTATAAAAAGTAGATCTATAGATATGAAAAACAACGTCTTGGCGTCGAGCCAGGGGTAGGCTTGGCTAATTATAAGGCTGTTCTTCCACACACAGTAAGTATATACATAATATAATCGAATCGCTTTTTTTTAAGTGTTTCTTTACTTGCACGTGTAAAAATGTGACACCATTTTGTTTTCATGACGCTTAATCAATTAAGATACTTTCTTTTTAATAATGGGAAAGATTTTTGCCATTTTTCCTGCCAGGTGTCGCGATCATTGTTTTTTTTTTTTTATGGGATTCAGTTGCAAACGAGCAGACAGACCACCTGATGGAAAGCAGTACCTGTCGCCCATAACACCTACGGTTCATGCACTTAAATTTTAGGTAACAAAAATACAGAACCGCCGGTACGTTGTCACTGTGAGGACTAAGATGATATGCCTCTTGCCTGTAATTGCGCTGGCTACCTTATCCTTCATACCGGAACACAATAATGCAATCATTGTTGCTTGGCGGCAGAAATATAATAAGGGGGTGGTTCCCCATCCAGTCGGACTCCTCAGGCTTGACAGAGTCCTACCATCGGTAAATACATACTCAGTAAACTGTAAAGCTCTATAGCGTAGGTGTTTTTTTTTTTTTTTTCATTTTATTTAAAATTAAACTAAAATGATAAATTGTGCAGTGCCGGGATGCTAAGAAAATAGATATCATTTGTCCCCGAAAGACAAAAAACTGATGATATTGTGAGCTAAAACCATGAGATGACTAAAATTGACACAATCTTTATATTTAAGGCTATGTGTCCACCATTTTTCAGAAAGTGATTTCAAAACTGTCAAATCGTCTACAGGTGAATATTATTGTTATTTTTTGTACTTTTTTACTACTATTGAAACTTTTACTTGAAGGGTGAACTATTTATTGTTTATATCTTGAATTTGTATTTTACTATAACTTGTAGATTGTCGTTTATTTACGTCCAACAGTTCACTTTCTGGAACTTCAGTATCATTATTACTACAATATGGAAATTCTTGTGGGAAATGCTCATTTTTCAGATTTCTATTACTAACTTTACTATGTACTGAGCATCATAGGGATCGCGACGTATGAAGGGAGAAAATAGCAATATTCTTCCCCAATGTGTTAAACCAAATAGTCTTGGTATTTGATAAGACAATATTTAGATGAAATATGGTGGTGATAATCAACTAATCTGTCTTTCATTGATATAACTTATGAAAGGCTACAAATTTGCTTCACGGTTAGCATGAAATAGATAGACTACATGCTATATGATATATAGCATACGCCATACAGCCTTCCTTAATAAACAGGCTATTTAATTAAAAAAAACCAACAAAGAAACAAACAAATAAACTCTTTATAATATTAGTATAGATTCTGGACCATGATGATGGTATGAATAAGCATCGATTGACCGACTTCAAAAAAAATTGAGGTAGGTAGTCGATTCAGTTATATTATCTTTCGATATATTGAGCGATATTCTCGCCATAGTCGTAATATAATGTATTTATTATAAATAATTATAATATACTCGTAATATAATATAATAAAAAATATCCCAAAAGGGTGGAATAATTAGCTTTATTTTGGTTGGTGTGGTGTACATTTTGCAGCTAATTATTTTTTTAGAGGCTAATTTGGTTGATAATAGGATTGAGTGGATCGTTAGCCGCGACACGGGAGATGGCGTGACGACGCAGCCTTTACTCATTTAACCTGGTTTAGGCGACGTATTGTGGTAGTGGTGAGGATTGACCATTTCTGATTACTTTCATTAAAAATATAACTTACTGTTAAATAAAAGAAAATTAAATAATTATAACAAAAGTTTATCAAGAGTTAATAAATAAATAGTAACTATAGTTCAGGTTATCTTTAAATTTTATGTATATCTTACTAAGAATGTAGCTACTCACCTTGAATAATTTTGAACTACCTTTGCATATGAGATTGAAATCGAATAAGCTTGATAAATAAAATCGGCAAACCTAAGTTTTCTTTAATTATATTCAGTATACAAACTTGATCATATCAGCAGTTTGTTACATTTATAAATTATATGATTAATCCGCTTTACACGTAACCGCTAAACGATGGTTATTTTATTTATTTACATATTTTTATAAAAGTTTATACAATACATACAAAACGTTAAGTGACCAATCGTACTTAATCTAACTATAGAGGTCAAGCAGCACCCAAAATGTGGATCGTAAACACTGCGACCTATAAACCCGCCCTACAACTCCGTACCCTCTCGTTGCTTTAAAGACTCTATTATATGTATGTTGCGAGTATGTATAGTATATAGTTTATATGATTTATATATATAAATATTTTACATAGATCTGTATGTTTGAAATAATTTCAAAACTTTTCAAATATTTTGCAGATGTACTTGTGGTTAAATAATATTATGTCACGTTAAAAGTTCTTATTCTTTATCTGAAGTTGAAAAAAATAAAACTTACTAATATTGAAATTGGTATTTTGTTATTATTTCTTGAAATTGGATCATATTTTACAAATTTAAATAAAATAATTTGTTCTACAGATTTTTGAAAAAAAAAAATACATTTTAAAATAAATAAATTTGTAGTAATGACTCTTAAATAGATAATATAGCAGCGTCCCTCATAGTTATTGAGGTCCCTTGACAACCCCAAATTTAACCACCTGTGGAAGCATGTGATGTAGTTTCATTACTCAGGCACGCGAAGAAGCCAAGCTAATGCGGACATATGACAATGTTTAGCTCTGATAACTGAGGTAGAAGGCCGGCTGGTGAGTGACAAGGTCGCAACTTCGATTATTTTTTTCTAATTTCAACTGAAACCTAGGTTTATGAGGGATTAGGTTTTATGAGGGATGTCATTGACAATATGAGAAAATCAGATTTCCATTTAGGGTTTCATGTGTACATATTTTGTAACGTATATAAATGACATTGTTTTAGTAAAAATGTATTGAAGTAAAAATAATGAAGTCTAATTATTTGACAGGGGATAATAAATTTATTCGAAAACTACCTCGTTTTATTGCCGTAGACCAACACGCGACCGCTCTGCAGTAAAAGCTGAATTTTCCGATCACAATCTCGGGGAAGCGATTAAAATGATTTACAGTATTTATTTATTATTTCATTAGTTACGGATTTTTGATATCTCAACATTTCACTAATTAATAATAACCATTTAATTTTTTTAATTTTCTACTAACATGCTCTAATGAAATTATTTAGAAACATCTAATTAATCGTTATAATTACTTCCTTCGCATTTATGTCATGTTCGAAATTACAATGATTTATGCGTTATGACAGGTTATAAAGATAGTTTAATTTTAAGTGTTGAAATATTTTAATCTATTTATTTGAGTTAACTTTACCAGTAAGTAAATTAAAATAAATAATATTTTTTATTAAAAATAGCTAATTGTAAAACAAAACAAATATTGATCTGAATCAACAAAAGAAGGATTTGGTAAACTACTTCAAAGTGACGTGCTCCGTGGAGACATGACCCTACAGTTTACACTATACCTATATAATTGGCACAAGACCACTCAAGTAAAATCACAAACCGGAAAAACATAATCTAATTCTGTTTATATTTGTGCCATACGGAAGTTGAAAGCTGCTGGGTTTTTGCGAGACCGCCACGTGTCAGGAATAAACGCGGCCCGAGAGGCGACTCTTGTGGCACACCTGCTTTGAAAAACACGAAAAACTCCATACCAAGGCAGAGTAATGTGATCTTTATTCAATTTTCATAGAGGTTAGTAGGATCGTATGATAAGATTGTAAGTTGCAAGCGCATATTCGGCAGGAAGAGGGTGTCTATTGAATTATATTTAGTCGAAGGCTCCCTTTTTGTTGATTGAATAGACGATACGCGACAAGGTGTTCGTGATTTGTGGATGCTCATAATATACTCGTGTCTCGAGCAGGCTTCGAGCTTCTTGAAGTGAAAGCTTTCACGGATATTTACACAACAAAGATTGATGTGGCATCTATGAAATATTCTTATAAGAATATTTTAATATCACACAGTATATATAGTACATATAGTTTTTTGATTTTAACTACTGTTACACATGCAATGTTTGATATAATTTTTTGAATAAAAGGAATGCCTAAATAAGCAGTCTAAAATCCAAATTCTATCTAGATCTGAACTAATCTAAAAAAATAATTATGAACAAGTTCTAAGTTGCAGCTCTTTGATTTAAAGTCAATTTCTATGTACATATTATTCATACATATGCACGGCACGCGCTACGTGAATGCGTGTTATTATTCCCATTATCTAAATTTAATCTCTCTTAAGTAAAATACCATCAGATTTCCCCTAACAGCTTTCTAAATGAGCAATTTCAAGCCTTAGTCCAATTAACTTAAGGATTAGATGCTTTTTAACGGCTGTAAAACATCTTTTCATTTAAGCAACCCCCCAAAACTATGTCCAAGGTAAATTTTATTATCATGATTTGTAACCGGCGCTTACCACACAGAAAATAAAGTTCAAATTTAAATGATAAATGGTTGTTAATGAGAAATTTAAAGGTTGTAATGTGTTGCTACGGGGTGCGCACAAAAAAGGCAGTTTTTCTTCAACTCGCGCGCACCAGATGGCGTAGCAGGGCATTGACTCCTTAAATATTTTTTTTTCCGACCGTGACCCCTAAGTGCGGTTAGGAAATTACAAAGCGGGTGCGTTTAATTTTGCGTAAGTCGGCGTTGCGGCTTCGAATTATTGAAGACTACATGTTATAAACGGCGAAAATCGTTTACGTGCCCTTCATTATTTTCTACTTAGCACAAATTGCGGTTTGCACTTTTGATGGCATGTGGAAGTTAAAGTTAGGCTTTTAGTGTCTGAAGCCGTCATCGAAGTAAGCTGATGATCATATATACATAGGTAAGCTATCAGTAATATGTTTTAAAGTAAATTGTCATTGAAGACATTAAACTATATTTCAGGAGACTCAGGCGAGACCACGGTGCTAAGTATCTATTGCTTGTGAAGTTCCTGATAAATATTACTGCAAATAATCCTTCTTAGATAATATAAATATTCCGACAATAATTGGTTTAAATAAAATCTACCATAAATACCAAATGAATATTATAAGTGAATAAGTCAATGATGGTATTTCCAACTAACGACTAACAACTCAACGAATTTGACGAAGAAATTGATTTGGAGCGGAATTAACTTATATCCAAGATTACACATACTTTTTACATATATGTACTTATAGCTATAATGCGAGCGAACCAGTATGTAAAAATTTGTTGTTGATATTTTCAAAAAGTGATCTCGGTATTGGCTAAAAATTTGGCTAAAAATATAATTTTCACAATATTTCAATTTCAATAAACAAGATTAAGTAATACAATGAAACATTCAATTTTTATATCGCAAGTAGAATGCGCCACGCAGGCGCAGGCGCAGGTGGGAGCATTGTTACCGAAACGACTCAACGACTTGTTCTTATACCATCGACGTGGTTCGATCACTTGTGATTATAATTGGCATTTAAGATCGATCAGACTTTAGATAACGAGAGCTTAAGTCAAAATATCACATAGCATAATGTGTACACATTGCGCTATATAATGGAACTAGCAACTCACGCTCGCTCCGCTCGGGTTCGTCCCTAGTTACGTTTTAACGTTCAGCTCAGAGATGAGATATTTACCCGCAGTAAAAAGTACCCTATATGTTGACCCGGATAACTAGCTATCATCATACCAAATTTTATCAAAATCTGTCTAGTTGCTTTCCCGTGATGCGGTAACAGACAGACAGACAAACAGACATAAATACTAAAAACTATAGCTTTGGCTTTTGTATCGATAATAAAGTCTATTTCAATAAGATTTTTAAAAAAATATTTAATGTACAGATTCGGTTTAGTTAGAATTTTATTATATATAAAGATTATATGGTGGTACAGCAACCTAGTTACGATGTTAAACTGACACCATAACTACGACGTAATCGACTGAAATCTTTTGAATATAAGAATTTTTCAATTAAATTATTATATTACCTACTGCAAAAGAAATTAATAAAATGTTTGTAACACTACATAGTTACCTTATTCAAAGTTGTTTATAATGTAACACTAATACTTAAAGCGAATACTTTGATTTTGTTTTGAATGTAATTTAAGATTTCTCGAAGCCGCGAAGTTTCGTGGCTACCGACAATCATGTTATTATAAACAGAAAAAGAAATTAAGTATGGTGTTTTTAAGCATTATGCGGAATCCTTGTACTGCTCATACCATCTACCGGTGAAGTGACCATGCGGTGGAGAAGAGTGAGATACATATTATGGAATAACATAATTCGACGTTCAAATTTTATTTTACTGACTAGCGACTCACCCTTGCTTCGCTCGGTTTCGTCCCTAGCTTGGATATAGTAACATGGATATAGTTTTTTTTAAGTACTAAAATCTTCCGTGGACCTTAAGGAACATACAAAAAAAATAAATTTGCCGAATTAGTTCAGTCATTCTTGAGTTATGCGCTTACCAACATTCATTTTTATTTATATATAGTAGGTATAGAAGATTCGCGTAATTTAGTCTTAAAAAAGATGAATACCTACCTATAACCGTATAGTGTATTTTTTTTTTAAATATTATTTGCGTAAGGTTTTGTAGCTACGTTGCTGTAAATCGATTTTAAACCATTACTAATCTCTGCTTTTATTTAGGGTCTTTATAAGGTTCGGTATATGGTTAACCGACGGAAAATTATAAATATTTAGAAAGGTAACACTTATGTAACGAGAGCACGCGATCACTGAGGATGATTGCGAAATTATAAACACGAAAATCGATTCTCCAAACACGATTGTAACAAATCAATACTTTTTTGCAACACTCGTCTGGCCGAAAAACTTGCACGAACTAAAATACTGCGGATAACCTTAGAGATTATTCAAATGCTTATGCTACGAGCACGTTATGCCTATGTCTTTAGTATTGAATGTTGTTTAATTGTTTGTGTAATGTACTGATCCTGGTAAGGTACAGTACGGAGGAGGTGCGCCGCGGTGCCAGATGGCAGACACCGCCAGCTGCGACAGCTGCGCACGCGCACCACGAGAATTTGCATCTTGAGAAATTGCGGTGTTTTCCCTTTATCTATGGGGTTATAGCCAGCGTGATAAGCTTGTTAGAAACCTAACTGTTTGTTTAGTTCGTAACAGATTTTTTTATTTTCTCAATAATATTCTTATGGTGATATTAACTTTTGTAACTATTCAATTTAAATTTTAGTAAATATTTCGTCAATACGTTATATTGATGTTTTTAACCCCCGACGCAAAAAGAGGGGTGTTATAAGTTTGAAGTCGATGTCTGTCTGTGTGTGGGTATCTGTCTGTGGCATCGTAGCTCTCAAACGGATGGACCGATTTCGATGCCGTTTTTTTTTTTCATTTGAAAGCCATTTTCCTTGCGGTTGTTCTTAGCTATGTTTGGTTAATATCGATCCAGCAGTAAGAGTATCAGCTCTTTTCCAAAATTATTTACTTTTTAAGGGTTGTTCCTTAAACTATTAAGTATTTTTTGCGTAGAGGGTTTTTTAAATTTTTAATTTAATTAATATTATAATTTAATGTTATAATTAAGACAGTTTACTTCTGCAGTATTTGGACCGATAAAGTATAAGTTATGATTTTAGTAACTAGTATAATCCTAATGATATGTAAATAAAATGTAAAAATACTTATATCTAAAATGGATAAACTAGATTACAATTATGTATTACTTATTTATTTATTTATGATGAAATTAGTAGTAGCTGTCTCTTCGTATAATAGGAATTTATCTATAACGCACGTACAATATGACAAAGTAAAAAAATGAGAGAGTAAAGAAATAAATATATTTTAGCTTTGCTTTTTTTTATTTTACAGATGTTTTGCAAATTAACTAAAATCGTGAAGTTTTGTGACACACATGCCTCGAGTGACGTGTCAAAGAGCACATCTGTTGCTATCTGAAAAGTTGGTAAAAAAGCAAATTTTTTTCGCAATCAAACTTGACCGAGTATTGAAGGTAATGAGGCGAAGACAAACAAACAAAAACATTCGCCGCACGGCGCAGTAAGTAGGTACGTGACGCGTGCGTACACATCTGCCACGAAACCTGACACGTTCCTTACCATATGAAATTCCTTACAAAAAATCATAATAGCACCAAACAAATATCAATCTTACCCCCTAACATCGAAAACCTAATTTTAACGACCCTTAAATCCATCCCAAAACAGCTATTTGCAATTTTTTGATAAGCAAAATTGAACTTTATGATAGAACGGTAAAGTTTTAATTCGTTCTTTGAGATAGTGCTATAGAAAGCAAGTCATCTGGAAAAAAGACATGTATATATTTCGGCGAGGAGCTCCAGATGGTGGGGCTAGTTGATTTTGAGATATATGGTTTTTTGTGTTAGTAGCGGTTTTTGTACTGTTACTTTAGAGATAAAATGTATTGTTACCTCGAGATATAACAGGCCTTGGATTAAACCTGAACTTTGAATTGAATGTTGGTTTGAACATGTGCTTTTATTTATATTGGTTAAATTTTCGAGCTTTTTTTGGGTTATCATTCTATTATTACATTAATAAAGAATTTTTTATGGTTTTTGAACTATTGGACTAGCACTTTATTTATGTTTAACAAACTTGGGTATTACGTAACTATTATATTGTAATAAATGCGAAATATTGTATGTGTGTATGTTTTTACTCCTTCACTCTATAACGGATGGACGGATTTGGATGAAATCCAGCTCATAAATAGATAATGACCTGGAGTATCACATAGGCTGATGTTACACATCTAGGGACGCATCCGAGCGATAGGATAGTATGTCGCTAGTTCATTTATAAAAATTCAAATATTCACACAAAAATATATGAAACAATATTTTACATATGCATATTAGGTATATTTTTTAAGTTAACTATAGTAAATGAGATGATTTGTTGTCGATAAAAATTATGAATAAGCATTATGTTGTGTATAGTACATTGTACATTGGTGGTCGATAAGAACCCAAATTGGCCGATAATCCGTGTAGGATGTATGTAACTGTACTGCTGTACTGCACCCGCCGGCCACCGTCAGAGATCGTTTGTATGCCGCAAAGGTTCCAAACACTGTGTCATCGCGTTTCCGCTCCACACACGATTTGAGCGTAAGTTTGGGACCGTCGTCGTGACCGCAGGAAACGTGGAATCACACTATAATACATCCTAAAACTTATTCAATTACTTAATCTATATATACAAATAAATAAAATTAAAGTATCCGTCTGTAATATAAAAGTAACATCTTTTTACTAAATGCATATGAAAGTATATGTATTCAGCCCTTTTTTTTTTTTTTTTTTTTTTTTTTTTAAAGTCCCACTGCTGGGCACGAGCCTCCCTTCGATACGAGGGGAATCAGGCCATAGTCCACCACGCTGGCCAAGTGCTGATTGGCGGACTTCACATGTCTTTCGAAAACTTGCTAGGTTTTCTCAGACATGCAGGTTTCCTCACGATGTTTTCCTTCACCGTAAGGCATCTGGTAATTATGTTAGAAATAATTCGCACATGAAAATATCAGAGGTGCGAGGCCCGGGATTTGAACCCGCTTCACTCGGTTTCCCAAGAGAGCGTTTCCCAAGAGAGCGCGTTACCACTGGGCTACCACTGCCTTATGAAAGTATATACGATACTCAAAAAAACAATTTTTATATTATTTTTCTGTATGTCTGTTTGTTTGTTCCGGCTAATCTACGAAATGGTTGGGTCAACTTTGACGCGACTTTCACTGGCATATAGTTAATGTTATAAGGAGTAACTTAGGTTACTTTTATTTCAGAAAAAGAATTAGGGTTCCACGCTAAATAATTTAAACCCATGAAATTGTGAAGAAAATCCGCGTACCTTGGGACGCATCAGAGCGAAGAAAGGGTAAGTCATTATTTATTCATATATAATGTAACTTATTTATATCATAATATAAATAAATTAGCATTTATATGTAATGTAATGGCATACTTGGATTAACTTTACCCTTGCAATTTGAATCTAATTTATTTTTGATTGCTATAAAATATTATCTTCTTCTTGCTTTGGGTGTATCAAGCACCTAAATTAGAAATAAAAAATGGAAATCTAAATGTATATATTAATCATTCGTCTTTTGAGTCATTGTGCCTATGAATTGCCTCCTTCGATTCACATATTGCAAGCCAACACTCCGTATGCGTAGGAGAGCTTTAGGCCTTTGTTCCGGAGCGCGATTTGCGAAAAGAAAGTTATATGATATTTTATTATATTCTAAATGTCAAAGGGTAAAATGTAATGTTTAATATTTTTATCTCATTGTAGTTGCAAAAAGCTTACTGTCGCCGTTCGTTCAAGCATCGGGAATTGAAATGCTCTTTATCTATACATATACAGATAAAAAGATCTGTTTGTAATGTCGAAATAAAAGCTTTTTACTAAATGCATATGAAATTATATAAAATACTTATAGGAAAAACAAAACTTTTAAAACTTTTGTCTGTCTGTCTGTTTGTTCCAGTTAATTTCCGAAACGATAGGACCGATTTTAATAGGACTTTCACTGGCAGATAGCTGATGTTATAGGGAGTAACTTAGGCTACTTTTATTTTAGAAAGAGAATTAGAATTCTGCGCAAAAAATTAAAATATAAGTAAGGTTTCACGCAAGCGAAACGAGGGTGACGCTAATATAGTCAATAAATTTTGTTGTATTGTTTATATATTTATCATATTTTCGACATTATAAACGCTTATTCAGTTTTCTAGTACAAAGTTCATGTACCGTCCGCAAAAATACATTAAGCTATTTATAACATAATACAGCTTTAATCATTAAGAGCTACGAATTCAATAATGCGTGTATGTAAATGCGAGGCGCCGTGAGAGGCCGGCGGGGGGTGTGCGGGGGTGTGTGCGGGGGAGCGCGGGGGGAGGCGTCGAGACGTCGTCTGCGCATCCCGTCGCGTGGCCCGCTTTGATCTGCGCACGCGCTACAAGCGACCAGAGGTGATACACTTATAATAGATACATACATATATATAGAGTTATTAAAGTGAAAGTTTATCACTTACATATCACGATCGTAATTATATCAGATTATAATTACGATCGTGTACGTAATAACGTAAATTTTTATAATAAGTACATATGATATAAAATATCTTTTTTAACTGAACATGTTGTTATTTATTGGTATACATAGGCATTGTGTTATTGATAAACAGATAATAATATAATTATGAGAAACTATTATTGAACATTTGATTTTCTTCATAGTTATAGTATATTGAATAGTTTAAAGTATTTTAAAAATATCTTCCATTAAGTAGTTTCTTAAATAATTTTAAATAATAAATGTCACTTCTATAAGTTTAGTAAGTCTGCGACACAGTCTGTTGGGGGGCTGGGGCTATTCGCGGGCTATTTGCAAGCGGCGCTCGACGCGTGCCATCGACGGGATTCGTATGGATGAAATAACTTATTGGACACGAGCCTCTTAACGTGTTCATATGATCGTTTCGTTTAATCGACCCCCATGTTCTCTATTAAGACCTTCACTTTTCATAGGAATATGCGATCAAAAGTCGGTGTTGGAGCAATTATTTGGTTTCCATTATATTTCTCTAAGTACTAATTGTTATAGTGTTTATATTTTAGAAATTTTCAATTATATTATGTTGTATGAAGTACAAGTTTGTTTGTTTGTAAGGGATAAACTCTCAAGCAGCTGTGACTATTACTAAATTTTTACTAATAGAAAGCTGTATCCTTAAGTGAGTTAAACATATTATCTACAACTACTAAGGCACAAAATATATATTATTCTAGTATATGAATTTAGAACTTAACAATTTTATTAGAACACTACACCGGCCCTGTAGATGTAGAACATTTATCACGCTTGACGTCTATTAAGTCGTTAGACTACATCAAATAGTCATTTTCATAAGCAATCTTAGATTTTAGAGATACGAGAGTGACAGTTTTCCTGTCTAAAGCTCGAACATATCCACGATACTCTGTTATATGTGTAAGCGAATTTAAACCTTCTACCTACGAACGAAGAATGATAATACCGTAACTTGTAAAGCGAGTTGACGAGTCGAACGAAAATTAATTTATATTTAATCGTGTGAATAGATCGCTATCGAGCTCTAAATTGATATAAACTAAAGTGTTGCACAAATTGCACGTCAAAATTAATTTTTTGCCTCCCTCTTTTTGGTCCGCCGCCGCTGCGAGTACTCTACATGTGGGTAATTAAGTTCTTTATGAAATGCAAATGTTATGGATTAATTTAGTGGTACTCATTATTTTACTTTTGGTCATTATTACAGCTTTCATTAGTGTTTTTGTATAGTTAAGGAGTTTTGGGTAATAACACCTACGTACATATACATCGGTTTAAATTTTTTATGCGTCTTAGTAATTGAAATACTTTAAAATATTGCCAATATTTTTAACCGACTTCCAAAAAAAGGAGGAGGTTCTCAATTCGACCGTATATATATATATATATATATATATATATATATATATATATATATATATATATATATATATATATATTTGAGTTTCTATTAGCCAAGTAATAGTTAAACAGCTAATGTAAATCAAATTGGATAATTAATAAGTACAGGTAACCTTATTATAGCGAGCTAAAACCTAGATCTAGACTGTAACCTTTAAAATAGTAGGTTAATTACATGTTAGTATTGCTAGTTTTATAAAATAGTAATTCCAGGCAAATTCACGCACAATACATAGCGTGCGATATTACCACTTTATATACTTTACTTTGTTTTTAGCTCTTTCATTAATTACAATTCGCCCTGATGAATGTTCTGCAAATTGATTTTATTTAGTCTTGCCGTTGTATCGCTAATGTACTTTGCGCAGAAGGATTTATACACCGATATTGTGACATGCGACAGACACGCACGTACATACGTACGTACATACATACCAGTATAAGCGCATCGAAGTGTGGAGACAAGCCAAATACAATTTGATAAACGTAGAGTAACTAAATTTAATAAAGTAAGCTGTTACAGTACTTACACGTAGAATATGAATTATTACATTTGCAATCTATAGGTACATAATCTATAGACATATATATATATATATATATATATATATATATATATATATATATATATATATATATATCGTGGCACTTAGGTTAATCTGCGAGAGCTTGGAACTGCGTGGTCTAACAAATGCTTGTTCATGTCAGACAAAACCATGAGACCTCACCAAGAAGTTCCCAATATGCGGTAGAATGTGAAATATAAAGTGACAAATGAGATCGATCTTCATATAGACTGCTACGGGATAATAAAGGTTTGTATAATTCTTACTCTCCTTCTTTTCTTCTTTTTTTCTTATTATTAATGTGAATATGTTTGGTTTTTCGCTGGTCCAAGGATAGTACCGAATTTTCCTGTGACATACTTTTTATCTTGACTATCTTGTAGCCCTTATGTGATAGAATATTGCAAAAGATTCGTTAAGAACATGTAAGGACTTGAGCAAAGCGAAGGCCAGTACAAGCGTTAAGTTATAATGTAAATTTAAATTTACGGAAACGCAAAACCTTATAAAAAAAGTGAAAGAAGTATCGTCGCGACGCCGGCGCAGGAATCACCGCGCTTTATTTAGCTGTCTGCCGTATTAATAGTCGCCAGGTTATTAATAGACCACTGGCAGGAATGTCACAAAGCGGAAATATAAATTATATTGTTATTACCAAAATAATACGCAACTAGAATCCGTACTGTAATTTGTCATCTTTGATTTAATATGTGTAGAGAGATTTGACTTTAGATGAAGCTTTGCGAAATATCGGATTCAACACCGAGATTAGGGACGCAGACTTATTTTAATATTCAGTTGTGGTTCTTGAGGTTTGATATGACAAAAGGATAGAATGTACTTGTGGTAAAGAAAAAAATATAAAATAAACAACTTATGCATCTATGCCACTTCGGAAATTTCGTAATCGTAGAAGGCATTAAACATTTTAAAATATTTGATAGGGGAAAAATTATGGTTAAACTCTTGTAAATGAATTTCATCCCCTAATTATATTATTGCATTTATGTCTCAGACAATGATTAATTCGATCTTAGATATCTATTATTAAACTTGGCGTGATCTTGTAGCTTTGGGCGAGACGACTTATCTTCAGACTTACAAGTAACTTAATGCTTATAGTGTTCTAATGTGTAGCGGACATAGCAGAGAACGCTTGGGAACTCTCCAAAAAGCTGACTTTCTAATAATGCGGGGGCTTCGAGTATGTGTACATCATACGATAAATGTTAATATGTATTGAAAACTAGCGGCTCACCCTCGCTTCGCTCGGGTTTGCCTCATGAAAAACAAAAAAAAAACGATCCCTCAGGAACCGTATATTTTTCCGGGATAAAAAGTAGCCTATGTGTCATTCCAGGCTATACTCTATCTCTGTGCCAAATTTCACCCAGATCCGTTCAACCGTTTTGGCGTGAAAGAGTAACATAAATCAAAATCACAAACTTTCTTTTTAATATTAATAGGGATATGTAATTTTATAATATCAACTTGTACGTAAATGCAGAATTCCGACCAAAAAAATATACTGGAAAAAGAAATGTTTTAGTTAATATTATTCTTTATTAATACAAAGAAGCAAATAAATAAAAACATATTATTGACTATCATATATGAGACAAATCAAATTACCACTAGCCATTGGAGAGCCACAATCACCTTCATGGCTCCATCATCAAATCACCTCGATGGTTTCAAATTATTGTATTGTCCCGATCTACATATTATACATAATTATAAAGTTACAAATTGATATAAAATTAGAAGTAGATTGAAAACAACTTTCAATATTTGATTACAAAGTTACGAGAAAATAAGGAATTACTATGACTCATTCATCTACAAAGGATCGACATCGATAACTTCCCCTCCCTACGCTGGAAGGCTGTGTACAATCCTTAAGGCTCAGACAGAGCACATTAGACTGAAGTTCTTGCCAAATATTTTATTCTTCGCGCTATCAATGGGGTCGGCGTCCTGCCCGTGTTATCTAGACGCGCCCTTCATGGACACAGAATAGACACTGGAAATGGTATCTACAGAGCCTGTTGCTTGGTGAAGCGAATTGAATACTTACATTTTGATAAGTTTTGGACTTATTAATATGGTTTTAGGTCCTCTGTATTTTATCTATAATTAGTATTTCGTTTAATCTCAATAATTAATTGTTATAAGATGAAATTTCATTAATTTTAATTTTATTTATTAAAAAAAAAACTGTAACAAATGAAAATTCTGGAGGTTTTTATTACTAACTAATGTTCTCCGACTGCTCGGCGCGTATACGTACTAAATATATAAAAATAACTCAAGATATTCTTAGATTATATCTATGTATTATTATTTGATTATTGACAAACAAGGTGGTCTTTATATATTTTTACAGAGATATATAATATATAAGTGATTGATGATATATGATATATATATATATATAGTGATTGATGTATTAAATTACATATAATTTCTATTTTCTTTTTACTTCAAAGACGCAGCACTTCTTAAAGGGTCGTTTGCTACATTATTTATAACGATGTTTTTACTGACATTGTGTCCTCATGTACGATATAACAACTCCATGACAGTTACTTAGGATGCCAGAATGTATTCATTCCAATGCCAGAACATAAGATTATGTACAAAATAATTCTTGAATCACTTGACTTGAATTATTTTTTTAATTTTTTAAGGTCACTGTGAGATCATCGCATACAAAAGCGACATATTATTAAAAATGAGGTAAAAAGGGATTATTACAGTAATTGTAAGTAGTAGCAGATCAGTGGGAACACGTTCGCTTGGAAGAAAAGTGTTGCGGATTCAAACTTGAGTCTCGCATCTCTGAGATTTACATGTGCATATGTTTAACATGGTCTCTTGCCATGAAGGAAAGCACCGTGAGAGAATCTTGATAGTCCACCAACCCGCACTTGGCCAGCGCGACATTGAGAAGAGGCTCACGCCCAGCTGTGGGACATTATGTGGGAATAAGTTAAGTTCTTGTTGGGGACTAGTCAAACAACAGAAAAAAAGATCTCTTATTTAGTATGTTTATTATAAGAAATATTATATTTTCTATGAAACAAATCGTGTATTCTACAGCTAAAGCCGGGGACATATGCTAGTTTTAATAATGAGTCGAGTCATTACGCTATATTCGTATGCTACTAAGTGATGTGGAACATTAGTGAAGAGGATACGAAGTAACAAATCAATGGCTAAGCTTGGTATGGTAATACTTTCCATATTTGTATTTGAGCTTTCGCCAAATATCACTTTGTTAACACTAGTAAGAGCCTTTGGTTTTACACAATTCATTTTTTTATACTGAAATCTCAATTTCAATATGGTTTTATTTCCTTGACAATGGCTTTTGAGATACATACTGAGTTCTGAGGTCGCCAGACAGTCGCTACTCGCTATATTCTATAGTTAACGGTTGTTTTTCTAATTTTTATGCGACTTTTGTTATCTGTTAATATGAAACGACTTTATAAGCGTATAGTAAATTATTAAGCATCTTATCTTAGAAGAGTAGCTTGTCACTGCGAATGGCAAAAGGCCAATAAATAATATATACTTATGATACATGTAAATATGTTTTATTTTGCGGCGAAAAATTAAAGTTCATCCATATTTATTTCATTTTTAGAAAATTAGGAAATTGTGGTAAATTTACTCCCCAACATCTTATTTCCCGAAGTGACAGATACTGCAAGTTCGACTCTGAATGACCAAAATATGTAATAAAGCTTTACTTATGTAAAAGCTCTTCCTTTTGAGATCAGAAGGATAAGGTAAAGCCGGCTGTAATCACTAGTCTCACAAAACAATGTCACTAAGCCATCGCCGCCAGACGAGTTGAACGGCCGCGTTGGCGGGGTTTAAGGCTCGCGAAATTTTGACAAGCTACGGCTCTACGATATTATATTTCTATTTGATTTGCTTATTACGCGCTGATTGTGATTTATTACAACTGTAATCGTAGAACTTTACATTTTTATATGCTAATTGACTTTGATTGACTCTTAGTAGAGCGTCTATGGCCCGTAAATATTACCTAAAATAACTTTTGTTATTATGGTTGTTAAATGAGGCAGTAACAGTGGAAACTGTATATGTACTGTATGTTACTGTGTCTGTGCGTTATTAATTCTATAAATTTTAAGAACATGATGATTTATATAATCACAATTAAATACAATATTAATATTTTGCAAGATGTATATAACGAATGTAAGTACATAACGTGTGTAGAGTTCGACACTATACAACACTCTTTTGAACTTTTTAAGCAAATATTTATTATAGCAGTACCTAGACACCCGCCGGGTGATCAGACTAGTGTAATAAATAGACGCAATCCGCATCGAGTGATGAACAAATTTCACTGCGACAGATGTCCTGCGCCCGCGCCGCGCTCAGGGCTGCCTCTAGCTCTGCAGATCTAACATTATATGTACAGACAGGATAAGTTACGGTATTTATTTGTATATTACATTTGTATATCTACTGCTACTAAAATTAAGGAGGAACAAGGAGGTTTTAAGGCACAGGTTTAGATTTCAAAACTAGATTTAGTGTTAATAATTTTACTATGAAATATATAAATTACATATTACATGTGTCAGTCAATAGTTACCCTTGATGCTTTAAAAAAATATTTCAAAACAATTTAATAGCGTTCTGATAATACTATAGATTTTCTAATAGTTATATAATATTTTTAATTTATTAAGTTTTAAAGTTAATTCTAGTAGTACTAGTGTAGTGCACTAACAATCCCGCACAGGCTTCAGCACGGCAGCCCTGAGCGCAGCGCTCGTTCGAAAGCATCTATTTAACCTCAGAATGAGTTTTTGTGTTAAGTTTTTATTTAACTTACCGTCGACTAATATTATGCTTATGTTACCATTTTTTCCTCCTCCGGTGGGTGTTTGATGAGTAAAAAAAATTTTTGGCTTTGACATAATAAAAAAATGTTTTTTATCTCGTCGCATATGGCGTCGCGCGTGCTACTTGCACATTGCGTCCAAATTTTTTTCTGCATCCTTATTTAATCTATACATATGCGCCATAGAGTTTTTTTTTTTATTTTCTTGTTTTTCATACAAGAGACGCCGACATTGTTTATGGGCTATGAAAAAGTAATAATCGAATAAAACGTTTTATTGTTGGTTTTGTCTATGCTTTTGTATGTAGACGGCGTCATTTTATAAGCGTCGTTAAATTTTTTAAGTTTTTTTCCTAAAAAAAATATAACGTTTTTTTTTATTATGATTATATTAAATTATAGATTTATCTTACATTTAAATGTTGATTTCTGATTACTTAACAAGTGTTTATATAAATTATTATGATAAGATATTTTTGTTTTTGCTATCTCGTAGTTAACTTTTTTGATTAATTTAACGCAAATTGCTTGTTACTTTTAAGTAAAGTTTATATATATATATATATATATATATATATATATATATATATATATATATATATATATATATATATGTATATGTAATAACTCATAGGTAATACGTTGTTGTGATGTCAGCTTGTAAGGTGTTATATAATGCTAAGCTCCGCCATAAAAGGGGTTAAAAATGACAGAGGTGTTGAGAATATATTTAAAACGCCTTAACGGTAATTAATAACGTGTGAAGGGTTTCGTTTTTTATAAAAATCCATAAATTAAGTAGTGGTCGTTTAAATGTTTGGGTTTGTTCTATAATTCGAGATATTTGTAATTTTTATATTCTGAGGCAAAGCATTATGTTCCTCGAAGAGGATATATTTAGAATGGGAATCGAATCTGCGACCTTCAATGCTCGCTAAATTTTGAGATTTTACATCTTAACGATTGTAATGTAAGTTATTAGGAAAATTTTGAAGTTTTACTTGTCTCTTTTAGTAAGGTAGTAGGTTATTTTAAAATACATATGTATATGTATGCATGGGTAGGTTTGATGTCAGGCAGGCGGCCGGTAGTAAAACTTTTGCCAAAACTGATCAGCAGTATGATAGACGTACTGCACCGACCCCAAGTAATTTGGGAAATGTTCAGGGGGAAGAAGTATATGTATGTATACATTTGTTTCGTATGAAATTTTTCTCTTCTTAAAAATTATCTCCAACAAACTATATTTAGAGCTAAACCATTCATTTGTTTTTAATTACAATATAGTTATTGGGCTTCCAATGTAGGCTTACTTATGGATATAGAATTAAGCCGTGAATACACACAGATTTTTGTTAACATACAACTATCAGTTTTAAAACGTAGTTGCCATTTTAAACTTTAAAATCATTGTAATGTAATCTTTTAACCAGGATCTCAATAGTTTTGTTCTAATTTACAATAAAACCTTGAAAGTAAGTAGCTCGAGCTCATAAGTAGCAGGCAAATGAACGCGAAATATTGGTATTTTTGTCAAAAGCTAAAATTCTAAAGTATCACAATTTGGACTTTCTTATATATATATATATATATATATATATATATATATATATATATATATATATATATGTAACACATCCTTTCTTATACGTATGTATGTATGTAGCAAATGCTTTAAATTCACACAACAGGTGTGA
This sequence comes from Argynnis bischoffii washingtonia, assembly GCA_033884665.1. Classification (NCBI taxonomy): domain Eukaryota; kingdom Metazoa; phylum Arthropoda; class Insecta; order Lepidoptera; family Nymphalidae; genus Argynnis; species Argynnis bischoffii. The sequence continues at coordinate 14,623,986 of CM066623.1, forward strand.
TATACATACAATTCAGTATCGAAAAAATGACACGGTATTATTTTTATATCTCAAAAAAAGCTTATTCGAGCCCTTACAATAATCCAGTTTTTATTAAAGCTCCAGAAAAAGTTATCTTTCGTGCATCACTTAGTTACTCACTAACCGATTTCCAAAAGCTCTGTATGTAATAAATAAATTATAAGCTTATACGAAGTAATAAAGTAAATTATAATTATTTAATTTATTCACGGGCTATCAACAAGTACATTAAATAAAATTACATGAAAGTTTATATAATTTAGTTATGTATACATAGGTATTAGGTACAGTTCAAGGTCTTATAATACATAATTAATGTTTCTTGTCGCCCGTCGTATTATTAAATAGTTTGTGTGTCTGTCTGTGTGGCTTTGATCAGTAGATACTTATATTGGGTGTGTAGTGATATAGTAATTAACTGGTAGGTACTTGAGTGTTTGTTTAGACCATACTTCTTCTAGCGCGCAGTAGAAAGCGAAACTCGAGGATCGCCGGAAAACTTCACGTGTATTCATAAGATTCGTTTTAAACGTTATAAATAACACAAATGTTTTACTCATTTGAGCTTGAATGAATGGGTTTGTGCGTTCTTGGAAACTATATATAGCTGCCATTCATGAAATGGCCGACTTTCATCAATGGGTACGCTTTACGTGGCCGGTGCATTGTGTCTATCATAGCTGCCCACGAGCCGCCGCCACCGCCCGCCGCTACAGGGTGTTACTATACCTATTCGTGTAACTTCAAAAATGTTGTTTTACATACTGGTATGTACACTATTTCAGTATTTAAAATTACAGAATCTAATTTTTTTAGTAAAATCTTAAATGGCAATAATGTGTTTTTTTTTTGTTTTAGGAAATGAACCATGTTATTTGTGTTTATACCAATTTAGTATAAAATGTGCACTCTGATTCTGTTACTAATATTTTTTATTTGCATTCAGCCTGATACAATAAGATTTACTTACAATTGAAAGACAAAAGAGATTAGGTACTATGTAATAAAAAAATGACACGTCGGCTACGTGATGCGGCCACAATAATGCATTTTACGACAAACATTATTCTTTGAAGTCACTACCTGTTCCGTTCTCACGCCCAAATGTATAAAAAAATCAAAGAACAAAAATTATTTTCACACCTTCGCAGAAAGGTTTTGAGCTTTTATTGTGAATGTAAAATAAACTAAAATCATTTAACTTTCTTTAGCTTGTTTTGTGACAGCTGGTGACATCTATTGGTACAATATGAAACTAAGTGAATTAGCGCCATCTATTGAAGATATGACAAAGTACGATAAAACTAAAGTAAAGAGCGCTGTTTGTCAGACTTTTATGTAATGTAAGTATTAGCGACATCTTTTGGATTATTGTAAAACTACTTCGTATTTAGCAGCGACATCTATTGGTGTAAATTTGATTTAAATAGACTTCTACTCAAACTATAGTTTATACATTATTTGTACATCTTTTCAGAGATAGATGGCAGTAAACAAAACATAAATTACATGAAAAACAACGAAATGAATTATAAAATCAATTAAGTTCAAGAATAAATTATTAATGACCATTACCGTTTCATACACAGATATATACAGTAAATGAAAATAAAAAGCAATTGTACATTTTGAGATATTACAATAATATTTTAAAATACTAATTTAAAAAATTTACTTCTAAAGCAAGCCGTAAAAATATTATATTTCTAATTTTGATACTTTAAACGAAATCACATATATTTATATCTTAGAAACTTTATTTAAAAGCGTATTATTGTATTAGAATAAACTTACCTGCAACTCAATCACGATTTTCACAAGAAATTAATAAATAAGTAAATACGTGCTTTTCCGCCTTCACTAGATAATCGAATGGAAAATGTAGGGAAGAAGACAGCTAGTTATTATATTTACTTGTTTAAAAATTAAATAAGTACTTACCATTGTGGTTTACGTTTCTACAAAGTGTAAAGAAAGTTGTGTTTTACCACAAACTGTACGTAAGTCGTAAAGAACAAGCAGCTATTTAAAAATTGCACTTTCATGGTGTAATGAAGTATTTATACTAACTACTTACTTAGAAAATAAATTAGTAACTACCATAACTATATATACATACATATAAAACACTATAATCTATGTATTGTAAAATAAAGTCCCTCCGCCGCGTCTGTCAGTCTGTCTCACTGCGATAAACTCAAAACACTACTGAACAGTTTTCAAACGATTTTATGTTAATGGCTGAATTATGACAATGATTGTTGAAAATGTCAGAAGAAATCACATCCGGGAGCTTCATATTAAAACAATGTATTTCGAAATATTCCTCTTAAAAAGATCTATTAAACTGTAGGAACGCTACCTACCTATTACATACATACGTACCTATTATATACATACATACATATATGTTTATGTATGTACATATAATATACATACATAAACATATATGTATGTATATTATAGTAATAGATTAAAAAACCAAATAATAATATTAGTTAAATGTTTTACATTTAACTATATTTTGGAAAATATAATTTATTCGTAAAAATCCGAAAAAAAGCTTTCGTTAGTACTTCATTTTTGCAAATTACAGTAACATAAGTTTAGTTATTAAGTTTATTCTCAGACGAATTTGACTTTATGCACACGACGATAAAATTAAAGTTCGATTTACCGATTAAAAATAGCTGCGAGCGACTGTACCTTCACAATATTTGTAAAATACATCCCTTACTTTCAGAATTTCCCTCGCAATAAATCCCGAACGAACTAAACATCTGCACTCGACGCGTTCATTGCGTGAGATAAATCATATTGATAACAGATGGCGACATAAGTTTCGCAATATCTCTTCGCAAGAGTGCCAAAGTGTTTACGAGCTCCGGCTTTACCTTTAAAAGTTGGTCTTCAATTCAACAAAATAAGAATAGATATATAAGGCGGTATTCAGAGGTAACATTTGGGAAATTAATGAACTAAAATGCATGCGAATGAATTGTAAAAGTACGAGTAGGTTATATCTGCCCTAAGTCTGCGGCGCTTTTGCTCAACATATGTCTACTTAACAAAATTAACGTTAGATTATTAATTTGTAAAAGGTACATAATATATACATAACATATAATATATTGGTTATTTTTTTATTGTTACATTTCATGAAAGCATAGTGATTCACCCTCGCTTCGCTTCGGGTTCGTCCCTAGACAAAAACAAATCTATCCCACGGGAACCGTCCTTTTTCCGGGATGATATATAGCCTATAGCCTTCCTCAGTTAACGGGCTATCTAATGCAAAAAGAATTTTTCAAATCGGATTAATACTTCTTGAGATTAGCGCGTTCAACCAAACAAACAAACAAACAAACTCTTCAGCTTTTCAATATTATATAGTATAGATTATGGCGATCACAATAGACCAGAAATGGTCGCAGTGACACCACAGCCGCAAAAAGGAAATAAATAATAAGAGTAGGTATAGATTATAGTGTTCAAATACATTTATTATAGTTAACATAATAGACACTTTTTGCAAAAAAATGCTTAATAGCTTTTAATAGTACATAATATATAATGGGAGGGAAAAAAGTACATAATCGGATTGCTATTATAATTAAAAAAAGTATGTATGTATGTTTGTTTGTTACTTTTTACGCTAAACGTGAAACGGATGATTGAATTGGTTGAAATTTAGTATTCAGAATTCAGATAGATTTTGAGTAACATAGGCTACTGTTAGATCTAGGGACGCACTCGAGTGAAGCGGAGGTACTAAGTTCTAAGGTAATTAATAATAAAGTGTATCTAGGGTCAAAATGTAGGAGCGATTCTTTTACGAGACCGCAGCGTTAGCTGAAACTGGTAAATATATATAGGTACTGTTCGGGCGCAGTTATAGCGCATTAAGACCACTCGCGGCCGCGTAAATTACACACGTATGGGACATGTGTTGTTTAATTTGCATCTCTATATCATTTGAATATCTAATCGACATATAACTATTTTATTTATTAGGATGTTTTTTTATTTGATTTTCAGGGTTCCTTAGCCTAAGGGCAAAAAATAAACTAATATAATTTCGTCATATCCGCCTTTCTGTTTGTCAAAACCATTTTATTCTGAGACTATTGAAGATATATACATGACTGTTTGAAAACTAGGTACCTGATGTATACATATTACATATAGGTGACCGATTCACTTGCCTTACGTCGAAGGAAAACATCGTAAAAAAAGTTGTATGTCTGAGAAAACCAGCAAGTTTTCGAAAGACATCTGAAGTCCACCAAGCCGGACTTGGCCAGCGCGGTGGACTATGGCCTGATCTCTCTCGTATTGAATGTAGGCCCGTGTCCAGCAGTGGGACAATAAGAAGGGCTGAATACATACACATAAATATACGCATGTAGGTTCACGGAACAGAACCCTTAGTGTCGATGTTTCATTCATTTATTTAATGAGATTTTTGATATTTTATTTCATATCAAATCTAATATCTGGTTACTGTAAAGAATAAGGGTTACTTTAATATCTTAATGGTATTTCCCCAAAACAAACACGTGACATGTTCCCCCGCACCCCGCACTCCACACCAGGTCTGTTTTATCGCGAACTTATGGCCCTTAAAAGTATAACTTACGTACTGTCTACATTCACGACTTAACGTTAAATAAACGTTATGGAAGATAACATGTTTTTTTAACTTTAATATTCAATAAACTCGGAGTAAGGGACAATAATGAAGACAGACCGTCATAGAACTATAGTAGACTAGCAGACCCGGCCACGCGTTGCTGTGGCACACATATGAAAATCGTCAATTTTGCAATAAAAAAAGGAAATAATCGGGATAAAAACTATCCTATCTTTTAAGTTGGAACAAATCACACATTTTGAAAAAAAAAACGTTAAGATCGGATAAGTAGTTTCGGAGTTTATCCCGGACCAACATCGTGACACGAGATTTATATATATTAAGCAATAAAAAAAGGAAATAATCGGGATAAAAACTATCCTATCTTTTAAGTTGGAACAAATCACACATTTTGAAAAAAAAAACGTTAAGATCGGATAAGTAGTTTCGGAGTTTATCCCGGACCAACATCGTGACACGAGATTTATATATATTAAGAATAGAACATGAAGCCTAACAATAATATTTATAAATAGTATTTGTATACAAATTGTATACTGCGTGATAAATAAATGTTAATAAATATAAATAGCTAACGGATTTTATTATAATAAAGAAAAATATTTTTTTTATGGCAATAAATACTTTTTTTTTAAATTAAAAATGAATAAATAACCTAATCTTATGCTATCTCTCTTTTAAGGAGAAGAGAATAAATGCTTGAAAATACCAAAAAAATATAGTTTTATTTTTATTATTCATATTTTATTCTCATCAATTGTATGTTAATTCATTTATTACATAATATCTTTATAAAATTTCCCTTATTCTTTAAAGAAAGTAAATGATCTATATGACAAAATAGTAGCATAAACATCAAATCACGCTACTATTTTTGACTTTGACATTTATTTTGGCGGACTTTTGGTGAATTTTTTAGGCTGAGGTAATAAATTACAAGGGCAATAACTACTTACAACGTCACAAGGTACATTTCCTATCTAGGTACAACCTTTTTTTTAAAATTAATATATAATGACTATCGTATGTAAGGAATTATAAAAAAAATTCTAGCACTCTGTTTACAATTGGTACATAGAGTACATACATACTTTCTTATATTTTCCTTTAAGTCAAAAACTAGCGATGTGCCTTCGTTTTGCTCAGATCCTAATTATAGCCCACAATTCTTGGTACTTTTTACAGCGTGGTATTCTTTAAATATATGTATATATGTATATATATATATATATATATATATATATATATATATATATATATATATATATATATATATATATATATATATATATATTATAATTATATATATATTAATATGTCTTATCAAATTAAATTTACATACATTTAGTTAAAACTTCCACCTGCGTTTTATAATATTTTAGTAATTACTTCATCATACATTTTTGAGAGTTAAAATTATAAAAAATGCATATAAGTATGTCAGGTTTTAGTTAAAGTTCCATCTCAACGGCTGTCATTACGCCGTCATTGTCCAAAGTTGCAAAGTTAAAAATGAAAACCTTTATATCAAAGGATGGGTAACGATTAAAGCTATTGAGGCGAGACCAATGAGTGCTCTCGCAGTGACGGGGGAGTGCTACAGCTCTACATGCATTATCATATTACGAGAATGTAGAGACAAGCTTCTTTTTAGTATACAATTTTTATGTAATGTTAAGAATATATAACATACTAGCAACTCACCCTCACTCCGCTCGGGTTCGTCTCTAGTTACGTTTTAACTTTTAGTATAGATTTCTCAGAGATGAAATATTTACCCGCAGTCAAAAGTATCCTATACGTTAACCTGGATAATCAGCTATCATGAGACCAAATTTCATTAAAATCTGTCCAGTGGTTTTCTTGTGATGTGTTCTCAGACAAACAGAGAGATTAGACAGACAAAAATTCTAAAAATTATAGATTCGGCCTTTGTATGGATAATAATGACTATTTCAATAAGACTTTCCAAAAAATATTTAATGTACAGATTCGGCTTAGTTACAATTTTATCTTAATTTTAATAATAATCGTAATTTACATTCGTTTTGTTTTAATCTTTCATAAAGTTATATTTGAATAATATAATTTAAAAAAAATGTTCTAAAAATCTTTCGGAAATCAAAGTGCTTTGATCTGTTGATATAATATGTTATACCAGAATTTTGACCGACTTAAACAAAAAGAAGTACTCTATACAACTGTTTGTTTTACTGTGTATTCCGCGCGAATTTCAGGAACTACTAATCCGATTTGAAAATTTTATTTTTGTATTAGATACCCCGTTTATTGAGGAACACTATAAGGCTATAAGGAAGGCTATATCATATAATACATAGTCTATCTATTCGTACCTAGGGATGAACCCGAAGGAAATGAGAGTCACTAGTGCATATACATACATAAATATTCAGGAATTATTTAAAAATATAAACATCTACGATGTTCAAAATGTTGAACTTTGGCAATAGCGTAGATTGCTGATATTCAATTAAAACATAATTTTACACTTTTCTATTTAAAAAATGCCAACTATGGGAACTATTTATATACAACAGTTAACGAGCTATTGTTCCCAGCAGAGTGAAGTCACTTAGAGTTCAAGAATATTTAAGAGTCGACCACATCGGCGGGGGTTGTTCCAGTACATTACGTTGTAATTGCTGGGGGGCAATTATAATAGCGATCATAACAAGCATTCGACTAGAAAATTGTCGGTTGATATCTGCCGCGAGATTGTCGTCGTTTCAACGTTTTCAACACTGAGAGGGTTTTAGTGCTTTTCTAATTAAAAGTTTTATCGAAATTCATCTCATACATTCATAAATAACTATTATTTAATCCTATTTTAAAGCAAAATTGTGTTGGTATTAACGGGAAGGGCTCTATTGATTTAAATACATGCAATATCTTGTATCTATTTTTGACAAGAGGATTTTAAAAAGAGGTATTTAGTTATATGCTTTTTTAAATGTTATTAAGAAAAATGTAATGTTACGTGTTACAAATGACTTTAAAGTTCCTGTAATATACTGTACGTTGGTCATCACTTACTTTGGGAAGTGCTAGATCGGTATGGCTAACATTTTTTTTTAATTTCTGTATAGAATTTAAGAGGAAAAACCAGGCCCGGAATTTCACTCAAGTACATATTTTCACATAGATATCTGTAGGTCAGTTCGTTACGCATAATATGTATAAACATAACTGTTTACATAAATTATGAGAATATTTAATATATTTTTCACAAATTTGTTTTATAATTTATTGAAATGAAGAAGATACGTATAATGTTACGGTTAAAAAAATCTTTAAATAAGTAATAAATACTGTACCCGTAAAAGTACTTACTAATAATGACTCAGCTGTAAAAATCATGTTATTGGCTCACACGTCCACACATAAATATGTAAAATAAAGCAGAGCTTAAGGTTTTACGTCCCTATTGTGGTAAATTCTAGAAATTTTACGAGTAAGCTTTTACCGTTGTGCTTGTCAGAGCTGAGCTTTTGTTCACATTTATTTACATGTCTCGTGAAGAATTTGCAGTCCTTCTACATACAAGTTTTAACTAACAACTTCAGGTTATAATAATTCAATTTTCTTGAATTCATGTTTTAAAATGTTATTATAATACTAGCAACTCACCCTCGCTTCGCTCGGGTTCGTCCCTAGGTGCTTACGCAAAACAAAAATTTTTAATTTTTTTTCGTGGGACCTTTTTTTTTCTAAAATAAAAGTAGCCTAAGTTACTCTTTATTACATCAGCTATCTGCCAGTGAAAGTCCCGTCCAAATCAGTCCAGCCGTTTCAGAGATTAGCCGGAACAAACAGACAGACAGACAGACAAAAATTATAAAAAATGTTGTTTTGGTATATGTACCGTATATACATCCTTATCCATTTAGTAAAAAGCGGTTATTTTAATGTTACTAACAGACACTCCAATTTTATTTATTTGTATAGATAATTCTTTGTATATTTTTTTGATAATAAAATAAATAAAAACCGACTTGAAAACACTAAAAAGTATAAAATAACTGAATGGGAGTTTTCATTAACTATAGACACCTAATCAGATATTTTCGAAGTCAGCGCCAGCCGATAATGCTTTAAGATATGAATATCTAATAAGTAAATATGATAGGATATAGACTTTAATTACATATATGTAGTTTAAAATATTTTACATCAATTTGTGATATATAATAGCTTGAATTGTCCAACAGACAGATAGATATGAATACTTAAAGAAGAATTTTTTAAATAAGCTTGAAAATTATAGAAAGACAATTTACGTTACATGAATATTCTTTGAATAAATTAAAAACAAACAAATAAAGAAACAATTAAAAATCTCAATAATGCTGAAATAACGCGTTAAGTTTAAAGTTAAGGAAAAGTTGAGTTAAAGAGGGGAACTTGTAAATATACAGTCGTTAAAAATTTAAACAGATCAGCTTTTTGGAGGAAAAACTTTGACAATTAAGGAGAATGAGTCGTTAGTACCGACGCGACGCGCGCACTCGCACACTCTACTACAGCAAGACAAGACCGTCTTGAATTACTTTGTATTATTTATTCTCACTAGACCTTTATGTAGCACAGATTTCCAGAAAAAGCATATTTTATAGCCTATTTATAAAGGAAGATGTTTTTACATGCTACGATCCTTAGAAGTGGAGTAATTAGGCATTACATACGTGTGCTACTCTACAATATATTTATAGAAATATATTTATAGAAATATTTTTTATAGAAGCAGCGTAAACTTTGAAATTTTAAGAAGATTTTACGCAATTATAAAGTAAAATATGTTAATTTTGTTTATGTGATAGGAATGACAATATCAGAAAAATATATTCTAGGCTATTTTTATTGATTTATCCTCTAAGTAGAGTCGACATCAAAAAATAAATAATTTTTAAACTTATTAAGTAAATAAAAGGAATATTCTACATGCATTTATGTGAATATAAATTATTTAGAAATTTAATTTCATTAGATATTGGGACGCACAAAAACATATATATTAGTTTTCATTAAATATATATTTATTACAAGACTAATCGTGCGTGTGTGTGCACACTTCAGTCGTCTTTAATTATTACTGTCCGAAAGCTCCACCGCGTCTCCCTGACGAGGGCGAGTTGAAACAATTCTACAAATGAATTTCTACAAATTCAACAAGATACTATGTAAAAAGTTAAATAGAATATGGCCACCGCATCTACCAATTTTCACAACGAATTGCTGTGTAATCAATTATTGTTTAAGTCTCTAGAGTATATAGAGTATATAATATTGTAACTTATATATTTATGTACCTCGTTATAATTTTCCTTAATGTATAAATAAATAATTGTATACTTTTAAATAAAACTATCTTTTCGGATTTTTTCGCGGATTTATTTTGATTTTTGATTCCTGACGTTTCGATTGCTTTACAGCAATCGTGGTCACCGGAGAGACTAAGGTGTTGTTGTTACAGACAGCCTACCAATAATAAAATAAGAAAATGAATTCAAAATTTTGAAAATTGGCACCAAAGTACCTTACAATATTTGTTAATTTTAATTTTAAACATTTTTATAATTTCATTTACTTTCATACTTGAAATATGGAATATTATTTATATAATTTTAGCTGTTGCTATTATAATTATTTTAAATTTTTAGAAAATAAATCCGTGAAAAAATCCGAAAAGATAGTTTTATTTAAATGTATATTTAAATAAAACTATCTTTTTTATATATAATGCAGGAATATTATATAAGGCTTGAAACAATTAAAATGTTCAGAAAAACAAATTAATTTCAACGAACAAATAACACATGAGACTCTCACATTTTATTTTGTACTGTAATAAAGCAATATTTCAAGCAGCTCTAAACAATATAACAAGTTGTCAGTAACATACTCCGCGAAGGGTTTCGTGATTTATTTCTAGTGGAAATTAAAAAGCTTTGCCGCTAAAAGCTCCAGTCTCACTCACGGACGAAGCGGCTTGTTAACATTTAACTGTATCTTATTAATATTAAAAGAGCTACGAAATGTTGACTTAGTTTCATACAATTCTAAAATAATGTATTAGAGTTGATTGAACATTGATTACTTATTAAAATACTATAATTAAATAATTAATTTCATATAATTTTTAATAATTAAGTTTTACATTATACTTTCTTAGATTTACGCGAATATTTGATTTTTTAAATAAAACTATCTTTTCGGATTATTTCGCGGATTTATTTTGATTTTTGGTTCCCGACTTTTCGAATGCCTTACAGCAATCATGGTCACGGAAGAGACCAAAAGACCAAGAGAAAAAAAAATAAATCCGTGAAATAATCCGAAAAGATAGTTTTATTTAAAATAAATCAAATTATTATCTATTTGTTTCAAACCCAATTGCCATATTACCTTGGCCCTTATACTCGTAACGATTTAAACAATGATGAAGACGTCAAAGTAACTATTAATATGTACCAGCTTCGTCATAAATCGCAAGAGCCTCTTCTTGATTATTATGGATGGACTAACTACAACTAGACTTTTTTATGTAAGTTTTTTATTTGTTTATAGCAGTATTCGCCATAAATAAACCTTATTTCTTTTTCTAAATAGCAGACTTCGTTTTTGTCTGCCAGTTTTAATATAACGGAAAGTATTATATTCCATACAAATTATGACATCCGATTACATTCTTGTAGGGGAAAAATGATGATTACTAAGTCTTTATAGAAATCTATATAGTTTTAGTCCGTTTGATATAATATGTAGTTAGATCTGGGTGAGATGAATTAGTCTAAAAAAGTTATTTAATACATTCATAAAAATTGCTAAACTCGCCCAAGCTTTACTTGAGTCGATCCTTACGTGTCTAACCTAGTACCTAGACTATGCTTTACTCCTGACACACAATCTATCTGTGTAGTGGATTTCATTCTATTCCGACCAGCCGTCGGAGCGTGAAAGTGTTACAAACATAAACAAACATACACATTTATAATATAAATCTATACTAATATAGTACTAAATAAGCTTTGAAACTACTAAACCGATTTAGATGAAATTTGATAAGAAGATAGTTTGAGACCCTGGGAAGGACATAGGATAGTTTTTATTCCGGAAATCATATCTCAAGGGGTTGAAAATGGGGATGAAAGTTTGTATGAGGAAGCAACCTAGGGACGAAGCCGAGCGAAGCGAGAGTGAGTCGCTAGTATATAATATAACTTGTGGTAGCCCAATTAATAACAATATACAAATATTTAAATAAACACGAACAATCTAAACGAAAGTTCATTTTGTTTACATAAAGATAAAGCGCGGTGTTAACATCTGCATCTAACGAATAGCTGGATAAGCTCGGCTAAGGAATGAAACAATTTTTACACTTCACAGCGACCATTATTTATTTTTGTACTCCAAGGGACGGTGGTAATAGGATTTAGGGTAACGAAGCTCTTTTGCATTCCCCGTGCTTTTACAAACGTAAAGTATGAGCGTCAATGGTTTAGGTTTATGCATCTTTGCATGCATATTGTAGTCATTATAAGTTTTACATGTACATATGTGATATACATTCTAATAATAAGGTTTTGAATTTTTGCAAGTATATCTAGTTGGGTAAATGATGTATGTATTCAGCCCTTTTAACGTCCCACTGCTGGGCACGGGCCTCCCTTCAAGACGAGGGGAAAATGATGTAGTATTTGGTATTCATGAGGTGATTTGTCATAGATAGATAAACTACTTCGTAGAGAGTCTTTCTTGACTTCCACATTTTTCAAAAAAAACAACTAAAGGAATGGTTAGTTACGTTATTTTGACGTCAGTGTACCTTTTTTTTTAGTATGTAATTGTCATATTTTTATTTGTATTGAAAATAATAGATTTTTCATCATTGATATATAAAAACATAGATACACATTTCCAAACAAATATTTCTTCAAAAAGTTGCGTCGACATGTGACGTTAAGTCAAATCAAAGAATAAAATTCAAAAACTGTGAGTTCTGATTATTTAAACTTTAAATGAAAGTACTTTATAAACGAAACAACGTACATTTTAATTTTGTCATACGAAAAGCCATGAACAAAAGAGATATGAAAAAAGCGCAATTTAATTTCTAAATGTGCACTTCTTTTTAAGGACACTTTTGATACATTTCTGTATCATGAATTTTTATATATCAATATATTTCTTGTACATAACACTCAAGTAATTAATGTAGGGAGCTCTACATAGTAGTAGTGAGAACAGTTAGTAGTAGCTGTCAAGTCGTAAAGCATTTAAATGATCTTAATAGACGATTAGACATATGCAGCGATTATAGGAACCCAGGGGCCTGTTCTTACGGAACCTTCACATTAACTTTTTACTGCAGTGATTAGTTCGCGGAAGCCGAGCGCTTACTTTGTGCACATTGAGCCGATTGGTGAAATGGATTTATAATGTCCATTCGATTACATTCGTTATAATTTTAATAATTGTATAGTTTTATATTATATTGTGGGATTCAAAAATATAACCTCGGGAATTAAGGCTATACCCTAACCATTTAGGGAATGCTGGTGATGGCCAGCGGTACCAGATGGGCATTAAATGTAAATAAGATGGTAAACCTAATATAGTACCTAAATATAATGGTAAACTTAATATGAGTACCTAAGCAAGATGGTAAACCTAATAAAAGTAAATAAGATGTATGTATTCAGCTCTTTTTACCGCCCTACTGCTGGGCATGGGTCCTCCTTAAATGCGAGGAGGATGAGGCCATATTCAAGTAAGTAAGATGGTAAAAGCTAAACTCACCCGATCGCACGGCGCCGGCGTATGTAGCTGCCGCGCCTGTCCCCTGCCCAGGGCCTCGCGTTTCCTTTGCGCACTGAACAACCGCAGCTCCTTGCGCTCCTCGTCCGACAGCGCGTGGCAGTATCTGACCTGGAATGGTGACCATCCATCTTACATACAGTTTTTGAACTGATTGATAAGTTTTATAAGTAGAAGTTAACCAAGAGAGTGTATTTTTTGTACAATATATAGTTTAGTATTATGTATTTCAGCTATTTTAGTTTTGGTTTTGAAATCCCATAAATTACAGACATGCACTACAATTCAATCTTAATATAAAAATCCATTATGAATGTGTTCTTTCTTCTCTTAAACTGCTTTACTGATTTTGATGATATTTATGCTGCAATGTATAAGCAGTGAACGAAGAAAGTTATATCCCATTTTGATAGTTTAGTAGGTAGTGAAGTCAATGGTGAATGTACCTCATTATCCTGCGGGGGTAGCTGTTGCAGCAGCTGCTTGAGCCGGTAGCGCTCGCCCACGCTGTTCACGTACGGTACCTTGTCCTCGGGAAGGGCGGAGAAGTACAGGTGGACCTGGAAAAATACAATCATTTTATAAATTAAATATTATGCGATTTTGTATTAAATGAAATTACGATTTTACTTATATACTGTTATCCTACTGGATAACTACTTATATCAAGTGTATTTATTACATTTTACATATAATTATAATATGTACCTACGATATAGAACTCTACGGTCCATAAAATGTAGAATTAAAACATCACCTCAATCTATTGACCTAATGCTATTATTTTTAATAGACTTCGAAAAAAAAACCTTTATCGTACGTACCATATCTTATGTAGGTACCATAAATTAAAAAAAAAATCATATCTAAGGATAAAAAAAATTAAAGAGATTTTGTTAAGTAAATATTATTGGTGACTATAAGATATTAGCCAAGTACAAAAAGATACTTAGCGTCTAGCGATGCAATATTGCTGAATATATTATAGCGTAGAGCCTTTTTTTTATTTTCTTTTCTATTTCTGTTTTCAATACTAAATCTTAAAAGATTGTGAAATATAATACATTCACAAGATAACGCTGATGCAGGATTTGTATATAAATATTTTGCCTACAGCAGTACCTACTGTTACCCAATCAAACAGTATTTGCGCAAGCTAACGCGCGCATTGTGTTTAAGCAAATTGCTATATCATTACAAAATATAGAGTCAGCACTCCTTTTTTGTGTAGTATTTTTCTTATAATTCAAAACTCTGAACGAGGGCCTTAAATTAAATTATAATAATCTTTTACATGGTTGTCTGGTGCCGAGGTAGATGTGTTTGTAAGGGCGTGAGTATTAGGTTCAAATTTCACATGTTGTTAAAACTCCTTTATAAAGCCGTTTAAAAACTATTAGCTGTAGCTTATATTCGTTTGTGTGGCATTAAGATAAATTAACTCTAATAGAAGATAGTTATAATGTTTTAATAATACTTTAACTTGATTTTTTAAAAGAGCGAAAGCTTAGTTTCTCTCGGGCTCTTCTCAGCAGAACTGCTTTCCGAGCCGGTGGTAGCTTCCTCAAGGACTGACTACACTCTAAAACTCTCTACTCTTTAAATTAATACTGACGATTTAAAAGTACTTGTACAATTTTATCTTATATATTTAAACGAGCAATTCTAGTATATTTATATCTTTATTTTTTTATTTATTTATTCCAGCGATCTCATTTCATTCCATATTCCACGCAAAATATGGTCGATAATTTCTTACACTCGGTTGTAAGCATCGTGGTCAAGTGGTCAACGCATAAGTAAGACAACAGATATGTCCGGATGTTTTTGTATTTATTCAAGTTTTTAGTTTTTTTTTTTATCTAAAAAATACGAAAAAACAAAAAAGAACTCCGAGTGAAGCTCGGTCGCCCAGGTACTTGATACTTAATTGAGTAAATAAATTTAATTTCAAAAGAAATTTCAAGATATCTATTATATCTATACATAAGTGGTGAACAAGTTATTATATCCTGCACCTAACTAAGATATAAAGAAAACAATAATATTTCTAATAAAATCCCTGTAATGCTTCATTTAATGAAACCAGCTAATGAAAATGTTACGTGCTTTGAGAGAGTAATTTCCCTGTTCTCAGATATAAAATAAGTATGACTAACTTTTCCCCCGACTCTATTTATATGTTGAGAACTTAAAGGGCTTTTTATTTTTCCAGAAAAAAAATCTTGGCCCAATTTGTAGTGACCCTACTTGCTGTGCCAGCGGTCGCGGGTTCGAGTCACGCTGGGGACATTCATGTGTATTATTTATTATTTATTTATTTATTTATTTATTCATTTAAAACAGTACATGCATAACAAAAACAACTAAACGATGTGATGAACGTGTGTGATGAACGCGAATGTTTGTACTCTAGTCATGGGTTTTTATATTTATTTATAATATATATGTATTTATAGTTTATATATGTAGTGTATCACCTATTTGGTATCCATAACACAGGCCTCGTAGCTTACCATGGAACTAGATGGTGCTGTGTGTTAATGTACCAACATATTTATTTATTTATTTTCCATGCTTTTATATTTACAAATAAAAATAAAGTGCGGCTTGCGATTTCAACATAGATACAATATATTGAATTCACATAGGTACTTACGCCAAAATATTTTAAAAATATCTGACTGTCTGTCCGTAGCTACTGATTACATAGCGGCTTGGTCGATCTTAAAAGGATATTTTCGTTTATAGACTTTGGATTGATATGACACAACATGTATATAATAATCAACCACTCACTGCCTTCTCTTCGCTTGCGTTACAAGCGGGACGGGGATAAAAGATTGATGATAATATAATTTATATAAATACTTGCTAAATTACATAGAAATTTGTTCAGCGATCTAACCGTGATGAGGTAACAGACAGACAGAGGTTGTTTAACATTTATAATATTAATATGAATTTGAAATTATATATGAATTACCAGCGACTCACCCTCGCTTCGCACCGGTTCGTCTCTAGATATGTTTTAACGGTTAGAATAGATTTCTCTAACCAGCTACCATCATACCGAATTTTAAAAATATTTTTTCCGTGATGCGGTCATAGACGGGCAGACAAATAAACAGACAGGCAGATAATAATTTTAAAAACTATAGATTCGACCTCTGTATCGATAATAATGTACCTTCCAATAATATTTTCCAAAAAATATTTAATGTACAGATTCAACTCAGAATTTTATTATATGTATAGAGTAGCTAACATTTTTGCTACAGTAACCTAATATAGTAGTCGTAACGTATTAGTGAATTAATCTCTACCAGTTGCAGACAGAAATAAATGTGTAATATCGTCCCTCTGCTAGTAATGAAGACAGGCTAATGAAATTGATACGTGCCTGGATTATTAACGCCGTTCTGTCTCCTGGAGATCGGCGGTAATGTTCGGTAATCATTCACAATTGAATAGAGGCATTTTCTTTATGAATGCTTTACATAATCTTGCAATACTTTTGTGTGTTCTGTGTAATCTTCAAACCGAGTCTTACCTTAAATAAGCTTAGTAGTAATATGTATTCAAAGTAATATATATTACAATCATAAAAGAATCAAACCCACAACCCTAGTGTAGCACTGTTAGATAGACAACCGCCAAATGTGCCGTGAAGGCCATTTATTATTAGTTATCTTACTAACTTAATAAGTTTACGTTCAGGTATCGAGGTACACAAAAGAACGCGTAAAATATCGCGAGAAAACCTGCATGGTTCAGATAACCTATCAAGTTTTCGAAAGACGTGTGAAGTCCGCCAATCTGCACTTGGCCAGTGTGGTGGACTATGGTCTAATCCCCATTGAAAGGATGCCCACCCTCAGCAGTGAGACGCTAAAAACTAAAAAAAAAAATCGACTTCCAGGCACTGATAAGAAAAAATAACTAAACGGGGGTTTTCATTTAGAATAGATACATAATCAGATATTTTCGAAGTCAGTGTGTTTTGATTTGTATTGACTGGCACCGACTTCGAAAAAATCTGATTAAGTATCTATTCTAAATGAAAACCCCCTTTAGTTATTTTTTACTTTTCAGTGCCTGGAAGTCGATTTTTTTTTAAAGTTTTTATTTTTCCATTTTTAGTGTAGACGTATCATCAATACAAATTAATCAAGCCCAAACACCAGGTAATTGCTGTAAATCGTTGAGGAATTCCCTCGACTATCTTTCGGGTCCATCATCAGATTGACTCCAGACCTTCATTAAATAGTAGTGCTTTAAAATACCTAATGAAAATGTTATCAAACGCATTAGTCGCCGCTACAATTTTCGAAAGTTCCCCTCGATTTCTCTGGGATTCCATCATCAGATCCTGGTTTCCTTAACATGGGACCACTCTTGGGATATCTCCTTTCCAACAAAAAAAGAATTATCAAAATCGGTTCATAAACGACGAAAAAATCCGCGAACAAACATTAAAGAAAAATAATATATATACGGTTGAATTGAGAACCTCCTCCTTTTTTTGGAAGTCGGTTAAAAAGGATTAAATGATGATGATAAAACTGACGAAATATACATCGCTCATAAGATATACTATATTATTTAAAGTAAAAACTATTAATTATTATCAAACATGTCAAAGCTTTGATAAAAAATAACATGCTTCTGTATTGATAAAGAAGTTCGCTTTAAATGTTGCTATGAATTAAACATGTTGGTAAAATCTTGAAGCACTGAACAAGTATTATAACGTACGAGTTGCTATATCAATTAGTTACATTTTTTTCCAGCTAAGGTGTGGTTTTAATAAATCAAGCTCAGTCAAAGCCTTAAAGGCAACTTAACAGTACACCCTATGTTTATTTCAACGCGCAACTAATACGGTCCGGAGTAAATAAAAAGTGAAGCAAAAACTATTTTATTTAATCTAAATTCACCATCACATTTATAATGCAATGATGTGCTAGGGTTGTCCTGCACGTCGCGAAACATTTTTATTTTATAATACTTTCTTAGATTTACGCGAATATTTGACATTTCAATTAAAACTTATTTTTTGGATTTTCCCGCGGATTTATTTCGATTCTTGGTTTCCCACGTTTCGAATGCTTTACAGCAATCATGGTTCCTGTATCATCATCATCCCATGATTGCTGTAAAGCACTCGAAACGTCGGAAACCAAAAATCAAAATAAATCCGCGGAAATATCCAATAAGATAGTTTTATTTAAAATTTCTATTTTGTTTCATGAATTAATATATTTTTATTTTACCCACTTATAATCATCTAAAACCTAATATTTTTATCTTTTATTACACAAGTTATTACACATACAAAAAATCTAACGAATTTACGTATTACCTTCTTCTCTTTGAAGTTAAAAACAAGACAAATATGTATAGGAACAAAATAAAGGAAATTCGAATTCATAATATAACAAATTATCAATATAAACTATAAGGTAATATGGCAGTGGTAGCCCAGTGGTAACGCGCTCGCTTGGGTAACCGAGTGAAGCGGGTTCAAATCCCGGGTCTTGCACCTCTGATATTTTCATGTGCGAATCATTTCTAACTTGATTACCACTTGCCTTACGGTGAAGGAAAACATCGTGAGGAAACCTGCATGTCTGAGAGATCCTAGCAAGTTTTCGAAAGACATGTGAAGTCCGCCAACCCGCACTTGGCCAGCGTGGTGGACTATGGCTTGATCCCCCTCGTATTGAAGGGAGGCCCGTGCCCAGCAGTGGGACGAAAAAGGGCTGAATACTAATAATGGCTCATATGATATTAACGTAATTATAATTTTTTCAAGTATAATCTGTTATCTAAATTATTAAAAATGGCGGTTTCCTGCGAGTATATTTTATATGTTTTCTGACGTGAAGATTATAATTATTATATTTTAATTAAACTTATTAAGGAAAAAGAATTTCTGCAATAAAAATTGGCAGATGTAGCAAATGTTATCTTTTTTATGGTCTGAGGTACAGAGTATCGACGGATGGAATATTATTTCTATAGCATATACATATGTAGTTTCTGGAATGTAGATAAGATTAATACTTTCTAAGATTTACGCGAATATTTGACATTTTAAATAAAACTATCTTTTCGTTTTTTTTCGTGGTTTTATTTTGATTTTTGGTTCCCGACGTTTCGAATGCTTTACAGCAAACATGGTGACGGGAGAGACTGAGGTGTTAGATGTCTCAAAGGCATTAAATAGTTGTTTTATTTAAAATGTTATCTTGTTAGTTATAATTCAACCCTTTTAACGTCCCGCTATTGGGATGCTGGGTACCGACTTCCAATCGTATTGAATTGGTACTAGGCTATAAGTCATCCAGTTGTAAGACCGTAACTTTATAAATCCACATTAAGAGAATAAGATGGAACGTATAATATAACATAAATGAAGTAGTGGTAAAAATAGTATTATAAGATTTGTAATTATGATACCATTTCCGCCCTCAATTTATCATATGCACGCTCCAACTATCTTATTCTTTTAGTATAAGTTGCGAGACCTCAAATGTTGAATGTCGAAGCTTCAAAAGTTAAACCTATTTCAAAAATTCCGTGACTCATTTCGCCAAAGCTCTAATTATATTCTGCGTGTCCGTAATTTCTCCGAGTTCGAAAACTCAATTTGGCCAGAAGGGAGTTCGGGGAGACGTTTTAATTTTTTGCTCCGTTGCCCCCAGAACTTAAAGCATTATTTAATTTTTACCTTAATTATAAATACTTGGCAATATGCATTCAAGACAAGAATTAAATATTTACTTGGTAGCCGCTTAATGGTTTACGTGTATTTATAGATGTCTGTGGGAAACATTTCTAGAATTAAGTTATTTTAAACCCATGGTTTGTGTTTATATAGTATATACTAGCTTTTACTAACGGCTCTGTTCGTGGAGTTTATTTGGATTTGATTAATTTAAATTTTGCTCCAATAAAATTAAAAGAATTTTTCTAATTACTGTCGACTTGCAGTTACAAAGATTAGTGTGCTTAAGATATTAACAAATTTTAATATGAGTATATGTTTTGTTTATTTTTAATTAAAATGTTACTATAAAAAATATAACATAAATTTTTATATATCAATTTAAGTAATACATGTGTATTTTAAAGGGAGAGACTCAGACAGAGATCAGTCTCTCCCGTGACCATGATTGCTGTAAAGCATTCGAAACGTCGGGAACCAAAAAATCTAAATAAATCCGCAATATAATCCGAAAAGATAGTTTTATTTAAAATACCAAATATTCGCGTAAATCTAAGAAAATAAATGTGTAATTAAATGTCATGTTATCGGTAATTTTTACAATATTTTTGAAGATACATTAAATTTTTATTTGCATTTTGTGAGATTTTTCGTATCCTCTGTACTGTTTCTAGAATATTCAAAGCCATTGTTTTAGTCAACTGAACAAGCTATTGTTTCGTGAAAGTTTGCTTATTTTCGATCTCCGTTTCAAAGAGACATGCGACGCATTGTATACGCAGAAAGCCCAGGAATTACGTATCTCGCCTTTTTACATAGAAACTTCTACTCGAATATCTGAAGGCGATTGTTTTTAAATAGTAATGAGTAAGAATACAAGAAATGTTACCTGGACCGGTTCATAATCATTACATTCTAACAAAAAGTTTACCAATTTAAAAGAAAACAGTACTTTAAAGTAAAACTGACTTTTTCATTTATAGTAATTATTGTTTCAAATGCTTTAGAGCAATCATATTCAGTTATTTAAAATGTCAAATATTCGCGAAATTAAATCTATTAGTAAGTATTACTTTAAAATAATTATTTCAAATCTAGGAACATATTTAAAGGATTTATTTAAAATTTACAGTATCACCCTTAAAGTTAACCTGTTCATTACAAAAAAAGAATTGCGAAACTCGATTTATAATTTGCAAAGACATCGCTTATGTTACAGTTAAAAAATATAGCCAAGTTGAATAATTCATCCTTTTTGCGGTCGGTAAAAAACTGAGAACTAGAATTAATTACTATCAACGTCATACTTCCTAACATGAAATTCGTACTATAAACGTGCAAGTTTGTATGTTTGTCATTTTCAACCGACTTCAATAAAAGGAGGAGATTTTCAATTTAGTTGTGTTTTTTATGCTTGTTACCTCAGAAGTCTATCATTTATCAACCGATTTGGAAAATTCTGTTTTTGTTTGAAAGTGTGTACTTCCAGTTTGGCCTCATTTAAATTTGAAAAAAAAACCTCGACAAGTGGAAAGATAGCTAATGAAACTAATTGTCATATTGACTTGAAACTTTGCAAGTGTTTGTATTTCCGTCGATAGTGTAGGCTTTTTTACTTTTTAGTGTTTTGACGTCGGTTATTTTTTTTAAGTTTTATTTAATGTAGTAGGTACACCACTTAACGGATTTTTGTGATATTTTAACTGCAGATACCCTGGATGTAATAAATAAAAGTTATTTTAACCGATGTACCTATCACGGTAACGTAGCTATAGGCAAAACCAGTTGTTAATAATATATATACAGCGTATACACTTAGTATCATAAAGAAGCTTCATTTAAATCCTTCTTATCGCTCTGAAGTATTCATTAAACTTGCAAATAAACTCAAAAAAAGGAAGACAGAAAATATTAAAAATATTTTCATCTAAAACACTTTTTTTCATTCATACACACAATATATTCATATTCATACAAAAAATGACGTTCTTATTAACTGAAATGAAACTTTATTCAAATAGACCTATTATAAGCACTTTTGAATCGTTAATAAAAAAAAAATATTGATTAAATCGAACTGTTCCAATCATTTAAAACCATTACTTAATGTAAGCATTTGTATTATAAAACAAAACAAAGCAACCAGTTTAATGGAGAGATAAACTCAAAGCGGCAGATAAGAATCTCGGAGCCGACGACCGTTAAAGACATAGCTCTTAGCTCTACACATGTTTACAATACAATTGTCCTCTCGGACAACGTACTGGCCATTACTTGGACGTGAAAGCTATGGGAGATGTACAACATACGCACAATCATGTGGAAATTACGCCCGACTAGAGTTAAATAGTTAATTGTCTATTTGAACACGCTTTTATTAATTTCTTTTGTAAAGTAACTTTAATCTAATATTGTAAGTCGATCTTAACCTGTTTTTAAGAATTGTAACGATTTAAAACTGATTTTTTGTAAAAGTAATATAACAATTTAATATTATCAATGTGATGATGAAGTTAAAAGTGGAATTCTGCAGTAAAGCCTTCCAATTTAAGCTCATTTCCTTCGTTTTGATGAGTTTCCTACATTATAGTATTGCAAAAACTTTTTTTTTATTAAGTTGTAATTATCATTTTCATTGTTAATGACTATAATGGCAGAATGAAGTAAGTATCTGGTAGGTACGGCTACTAAGAAGACGCGGGTTCAACCTCATACAAGATGAATGCAGAATGTATACTTTCTATCTGCTTTGAAAAATCTTAATACTGTGATATATTTACTCACATGATATATGTATAGTGTATACTGTAATTATTATAGCAAAATTAAGACATGTATATCTTGACACCTTTACTAAATAAATTATTATTTAATTGCAATATTTTTTACCTGCTCGGGCCTTAACCCTGGCGGCACCCACGTGTATTCTTCCAACGCGCAGCCTGAATCGTCGTCGCTTTGTGAATGTCTGTGGGGGTCTCCGGGCTTCATGAGCCGTTCAGCATGTTCCAACAACCCTCGTAGCTTCCCTTGAGGTACAGGATGTGGAGACAGAGACATTGCTGATTGAGGAGATTGAGGGGAGTGGTAACTCTGACCAGGCTGGTTTAACTGTGAGACACTATGACTGTGGAGGAGATTGAACTCTTGATATGGTTGACTTCTCCGAAAATTTGGATAGGAGTAAGGGTGAGGGGAGTTTGAGGTACTGGGTATTGATGACCCGCTGTGACTGGGCTGAGGGGATGACAGGTGGGGTGACGCGGGTGCCGGTGGTGGAGGGGATGACTGCTGCTCGTGCAGGGGCGGCGGTGATGAGCCCGTCGGTGATACCACGCAATTTCGACAGACTGGCCTGAAAATAAAAAAAAATGTATAAGTGTCTTATATTTATAGGATCTTTGGATTGATATACATATATATTATAATGATAGTATCTTCAATTGCTAAACTAATAGGTAAAAATAAAACTATGGTTACTGTATTTTATCTTGCTACATGTTATTTATATATTCAAGTAATATAATAAATGAATTGGTGAAACATTTCTTTGGACTATATCATATAATATAAGGTACACATTCAAGAAGAAGGGGGTTAGTTTTCTGAACCCTATGTTAGCGTCCCTTTGACAGAATTTTAAAAATATAAAATAATCGTCGTTAAACCCTTTTTTACTTTATAATATGGAAATCCTGCTTTAACAAGCTATGTTTATAGGAGAGACTTAGCATAAATTAATAGTACCAATATCCCGCCGTGAATATGTAAAGAGCAAAGCTTGTTACATGTTTAGTTATTCTGTAACGGTTGTTCGACAAGGAATATCGTAGCTAATTTAACCTCATATAAGCCCCTTGTTAATACATTTTATGGTATTTCAAATGCTGAGGCAAATTACAGGAAACCAGTCCTAACCACTTTCCTTCCAAGCATTTAGAAATGGTTTACAATGTTCAACGCTAGGCGCCTTCGAGTTTAAAATTAGCTAACTTGGCAATGCGTAGGGTCGCCCATCACGGAGTGTCTTTGGAAACGTTGAAGTATTTATATAAAACTATGTTTTCGGATTTTGTTTTCACGAATTTACTTTGATTTTCGGTTCCCCACTTTTGGAATGCTTTAGAGAAATCAAAATGAATCCGCGAAAAAGTCCAAAAAGATAGTTTTATTTAAAATGTCAAATATTTGCATAAATCTAGGAAAGAAAAAGAATTAACAAAAAAAGTAATTGAAATTAAGCTGAATTCAGTAGACTTAACTTAAAAGTTAGCAATTGCAAACCATATCAATATAACAAGGTAAGTATTGTTTTATTGATCGACTTCAAATAAGAGGAGGTATTCAGTTCCGGGATTTTTTGTGTGTATATTACGCGATATTTGCACCAATTGTTGTTGGTCAGGAGTGACCATATATGAAAAAACCATTCTTCAGGGTGCTCTTAAAGCGGTACTTTCAATTTTCTTCAAACCAGTGTAAATGTTTATTTCAACTTATTGTAAAAAATATATTATTAATTGACTCAAGTATGTGAAATAAAAAAAAAAACCTATCATCTTGCTTCCACTTGCACTTTACAACAGCCTTTCTGTCATATCGTATCTTTTATGTTTGATCGGACATATTAATTTATTACACATTTGTTCTCACCGAAAGTATTTAGGGTATTTAAAAAGTGTTTAGGGTTCCATGAACAAAGGGTTAAATGGGACCTCTATCCATCTTATACCATTTGTACATCCATTCGTAATCTATATAAATTAATAAAATTGGAGTGTCTGTTTGTAATAAAAAAATAACCGCTTTTTACTAAAGGCATATGGATGTATACATGGTGCATATACCAAAACAACATTTTTTACAATTCTATTCTGTATGTCTGTTTGTTCCGGCTAATCTCTGAAACGGCTGGACCGATTTTGACAGGACTTTCACTGGCAGATACTTAATGTAATAAGGAGTAACTTAGGCTACTTTTATTTTAGAAAAAAAATAGGGTCAAAAAAAAAATTAAAAAAGTTTGTTTTGGGAAGTAACCTAGGGACGAACCCGAGAGAAGCGACGGTGAGTCGCTAGTCAATTGAATATTTTTATTACATTATATATTATTGCGACTCACTTTCGCTTCGATCAGGTTTGTCCCTAGGTACATTTTGACCCTTAGTATGGAATATAGACTTAATATGGAATAGGTATGACAAATTTTATATCCCTTACTTCAGAAATGATTGATCCCCCATAAAAACTTCCACCCCCATTTTCATCCCCTTTGTGATTTCCGCGATAAAAACTATCCTTCCCAAGGTCTCAAATCATCTACATACCAAAATCAATACAAAATATAATTAAGTGGATTAAGCATAATACATTAACAGACAGACAAAGTTACTATCGCATTTATAATATTAGTATGGATAACGACGATCGTGCTTTGCCAGTTTTTTTAATCTAATAAGTAATTTATTACAAGATAATCAGCCGGCTGCAATACTTCCTATTCATATATCACTGCTACTTACATCCGCGGAACAAATCAATCATTATACAAAGTGGTGCGTCACGATTCTTTATTATTAATAGATACTATAATAAACTAATGTCAGTAAAAAATAAATCTAGTGAAGGCTTATTGGTCATAAAATTCTTGGAAGCTTTTAGTATACAGATAACAAAAGCTACCAAATCGCAGTTATATTTATTCAAGCTCTAAAATAAGTATATTAATGGATATAAAACTCATCATACCTACATATGTATACATATATATATATATATATATATATATATATATATATATATATATATATATATATATATATATATATATATATATATATATATATATATATATATATATCCATTATTTGACAAATGATTGATTCCCCATACAAAGTTCCACCCCTCTTTTCACCCTCTTAAGGGATGATTCCGGGGTAAAAACTATCCTATGTTCTTCCTGGGATCTCAAACTATTTCCGTACCAAATTTCGTGTAAATCCGTTCAGTGGATTAAGCGTGAAAAGGAGACAGATAGACAGCCTGAGTTACTTTCACATTTATAATATACTAATATTATAAATGTTCGCAATTGATGAAGAAATAAGGTGACATCCGGTACTCCAGGTAAGTCTTGGAAGATGGAAGATCTGCCAGCATCGGAAGGTATATCATGTGAGTTGCTTATGTACTTCTCTGATAGCAGACTGGATCATCATCAATCCCTTGGTTGTTTCGAAAGAAGGAACAGAACCTTATTAAAAATTATCGATATGCCAGCTGCCCCATTAGACTTAGAAGTATTGCCTTTTTCATACGATTAACACATATACGTATATATACATATAGTTAGTAAGTTAGTGATATATATACGCAAATACATTCCTAACGTCAATACAAATTGTTTAGGGAATTTTGCAAAATGTATATAATGGGATTAGTTTATCAATAACGTATATTTTGCAGATTTAAATGCCTGTGAAAACACTTAGAAAACTTATTTAATAGGTTTTGAATACATAAGAAAGTTATTTAGTATATAATGCATAGAATTTAATATTTCAAACATTTCTGGAAACATTGTAGATCAGAGCTGCACAGATTGCGAAATTTTATTGCATTTTCTAATACTGTCAAGAAGATTTTTAAAATGAAGGCGTACTTAAAGTATCGCTGTTATAGCGTCTTTGAATGGTTGGATGGTCTTGAAAAGCCTTGTCAGCGCTTCTTAAGGGGTTACAGATTTACATTATAAAAAGGGTTCACCCTCGAAAGTGCATAAATGAAATGTTTTTAAAATCTATTAAAAGGCAAATATTAAATGATAATTTTTTAAAAAGGTTTTGTAAAGTTAACAAAAATGTCATACTGAATTATATGTATAATGATTATATTAACTAAACTAATAATTAAAAGGGCTTAATATTCACCATATACATACATATAATATAGCCCAGTGGTAATGCGTTTGCTTAGGAAACCAAGTGAAGTAGGTTCAAACTATAGGTGTCACACTTTTGATATTGTCATGTGCGAATCATTTTTAACATGATTACTCGTCTTACTTAAGCTTACATGTCAGAGAGACGTAGGAAATTTTCGAAAGACTTGTTACGCCCTCCAACCCGCGCTTGGCCAGCGTGGTGAACTAATCCCTCCTGCCTGATCCCTCGTCACATTGAAGGAAGACCCCATGACATTAAATAGAGTTTCTTGTGGGATATTACTATAGTACCAAAAGCTAAAACGATGTGGATGGCATGTTTAGGGCTAAGCAAGTTTATGAAAAATAAGTGAACATCACCATTTTTAAAAGAATTTTGTGTGTATTTTTTTCAATTCTTTAGATTTTAACTCCATTTGCCTTACTCCATGTAAAAGAAACAAGTGTAGTAAATGATTGACTTTAATTTCAATTAATATGTTATTTCATTATTTTATTTTTATCATTCTAAAAGGGAAAAGTATATGAGAATTGTATGTATGTATGATAAGAAACTTTCAGGAGATTGTCACTTAAGAAAAGGATATCATAGGATATTTTATTATCTCTAAAAAATTCAAAAGTATAATACATAGTACTATTACACATTGTAAAGCAAGGTACTTTACATTTTCAGGTATGCGATTAAATTTAGGTACGATTAATAAACGCAAAAGTATTTTAGTGAGAATTTGCTACATCTTCACGTGTAATGGCTCAACCGATATAAATGAAATTCGAAAAGCAGATAGCTTATATCTTGAAATAAACTAGAAGTTATTTTTTATCACTGTACCTACCGCGCGAGAGAAGGCGCGTGCAGGAACTAGTAAATCAATAAGTATACAAGCATATCAGTCGTGTTTCTACATTTCACAAAAACTGCAGCTCAAGCCTGAGAAGAACTGTTGTAAGAACTAAGTAACACTATTTTTTATATTGTCGACATAAACCAGACTTTAATCTATGTACGTTTAATTGCATTTCTAGAATGTGTGTAATTGATACACTAATTACTCAAAGACTTATGCAAAGTAATTGCAGGAAAGTTAGCTTATAAGGTGCTTCGAGAAAAGCGTTTAAAGTCATTAACCTGGTTTTCCACCGGATATGAGTGATTTGTTACGTTTAAAAAAATGTTTGTACAAAAAACATATGCATATCCATGTGACAATAAAAACCATACTTAATAGTAACTTTGTCTGTCTGTTACGTTTGCACGCCTAAACCGCTGGATAAATTTTTATAAATATAGAGATGAATGGGACCTTGGAGAAAGCTTTGTAGTAAAAATGAAATTTAAAAGGGGTGAAATAGGAGTTGAAATTTTGTATTGAGAACAAAACATTTCTTAAGTTAAGGACAAAAAAAAATATTATATACTATAATTTTGGTGAGATTAAGTTTATTTAAATTAAGAATATTTCGGCATTTTTGATCAATCAAGGTAAAATAGGGGATGATTTCAAGTTTTTTCGAAGTACTTACTCGTACTTACTTTTTTATACCTATTTATATATAATCAATCTATCCCATACTAACCCTTAAAACGTGCCATACGCTTATGCTAGTATTTACACTTTTCTGTTAATTCCTGTTAATTAAACTAAAAGTTAGTCCAATAACTATAAAAATCTAGATTTTTTCAACTAGTTAGTAATGTAAGTAAACTTGCAGGTTATTTCTAGTCTAACATCTTTAGACCATTGAATCTCATCACGACTCGATGAAAGATTGTATCTCGGAGATCAATCGGCAATCAACGGCGGATCGCATGAAGGCAAGCCAATGATGCTGCGATTACAACTTGGAATATTTCATTTGGTTAATCATTTTATAATTGCATTTTATCTCACATATTTTGTTAATTG
Organism: Argynnis bischoffii washingtonia; assembly: GCA_033884665.1. Lineage (NCBI taxonomy): Eukaryota > Metazoa > Arthropoda > Insecta > Lepidoptera > Nymphalidae > Argynnis > Argynnis bischoffii. The sequence goes on from CM066623.1 coordinate 14,653,085, forward strand.
AAATGTATTTTTATTTTGATATACGAGTATGTATGCGATGTGCCCTGGCTTTACCTTACCTTTCAAGGGAAAGTAACTTACATATTCATTAACTGTTTGTTGTGTCTAGAGTAACAAATTGATTAAAAAGAACTAGCATTGCATCTACTGTAGGAACACACTGTATCTGATCATTTCATTGATTTTGGAGGATTTAGGGATTTGAGGCCTTTATTTAAGTTCAATTTTAGATATAGAAGATCGATAGACTAATTGAATGAATACTATTAAATTTACAAATTGAAAATTTATTATATTGTTTTAAATATGTCACCTTGTAACTTCCTAAATGTTCATTAATGGATCATACGTAAAATATCATAACTGAGAAATCAATTTTGTCCGTCTATTTGTTATCTTTTCACGCTAAATTGTAGGATGGACTACGAAATATTAATAGGACCGTAGATTGCATCATGAGGACAAACATACAAGACTATCTTTTACTCCCACACCGTTCACCATGCGAGCGAAACCGCTATCAAAAGCTAGTATCTATATATGTTATCTACGTACATATGTAAGAAATTTTGAGATTTAGCTTAGATTAAATAGAATGAGATGCGCACGTGATATATAAGTAAATGCGGTGTATATAATTACGATATATAAAAAAACTAAAGTTATTTAAAACATTGTGCCATGCAATATAAAATTAAAATAATTCAATATAAAAACACATGTAAGTGAACCATGTCTACATATAGACATTCTAATCGAACGTGAGGCGCGTACAGAGGACGCAACGGTTTGTCCTGAGTCCTGGCTGCGGCCACGCAACGACCTTTGTATTGTTCATTTGATTATATTCAATCATGTATTTGTCAGACACCTGATTCTCAGACATAGTACAATAATTATATTATGATTTAACGAAAAAGTTACTCAAAAGTAAGTAGTACCCTTAATATTTCAAATTTGGTTAAAAAAAAGGAGTGCTTTTAGTATATAATAAAAAGTGTCGTGACGGTCGGAAAATTTCACTTTTTGCCTATCTCTAACTTTCATTCACGAAGTGTACTGAATAATACGCGATAAGGATTTTCGTTTCAATGGTAGAATATATAGAATACACTTTATAATCTATCAATTTAAAAAAAAATATAAAACTTGATTCACAATTGCGAACATATCGCGTTACGATGGTGATGGCTTTTCATTTCCCTTAAATTACGCTAACATCAAATGCTTCGTACATGATACGACGACGTACTGACATTCGATGCAGATATTTTTAAGGCTGTAAGTATATATATATATATATGTGTTTTTAGCAGTATAAAAATGATGTACTTCACTATCACTTAGATAGCGTAAAAAACATTATTCATAGTTACTGATAAGCGACCGTTACAGCCACATGTTTAATGAGAACTTTGTTAATTATTATTCATGTAATGGCATATTATTATTAGAAGCTGTCGACGTTTCTTTTGAACAATGGCGTGGTGTAAGTTTCGTCTTAATTATATGTTATAGATGGTTCTAAAGCTACTTTTCCCATACTCTGTTATTAGATGACGCTGTGTTATGTATATAGACATGTGTTCAACATTTTGTCTAACTTTTTCTTTAACGTATATACAATGCACGTAATAGCTTTCTGTTTTAAAATATTTTTTAAATAACGTTCATGCATTTCTATCCTGTTTGTTTCTTTTACCTTCAATGTCCTTCTTTTGTACTGCTGATTGTTGATATTTACTTATGCTGACCCAAATATCTATAGGTTTAGCTTTATGGATTGAAATTTTAGAGTAGAACAGTAAAAGAAATTCAAGGATAACTTATCAATTTTAATCAAAAGCAAGCTGGAAGTTAGAATTTGATTTGATTTAAAAATACCAATGAAACGATAAACTGACAAAATCATTAAAACAGCAGGAAAAGGCAGGTCTTTGGCTAACGTTGAATAGAGTAACTTAACTGATAATTATATAAATTTTAGATACTTAACACCATGATACTTTTTAAGATTAGTTTTATTTAAAATGTCAAATATTCGCGTAGAATATTTGACATTTTAAATAAAACTATCTTTTCGGAGTTTTCCATCATGGGATGATGATGATCAATGATCATACAGGAACTATGACTGTAAAGCATTCGAAACGTCGGGAACCAAAAATCTAAATAAATCCGCGAAATAATCCGAAAAGATAGTTTTATTTAAAATACATAACACCAACTAAACTTCAAACTAACAATATTTTACTACCGTTTCAAAAATAGATAGAACTTTTATCTATAATATAACAGTATTATTAATATCTACAGACATTTACGTATTATGCATTAAGCTTTGTTTATCTAGCAAGAAAAATACTGTAAAGACGCATGTAAAATTAGCATGGACACAGTTTTACAGCCTGTATAGCATCGTTCATGTGTTAAAATCTAATTAAGTCAGGAAACATAGTAATAACCATAAAGGTGTAAAAGTAAATTTGTATTGCGCCTCGCATTTAACTAACGTAAACTGATCTCTTGATATGATGGTGTTTTATTGATTACTTTCAGAAACTAAGTTATTAAGATATTACTATACCATTACAATTACGGTACGGTTATACGGAATAGATAGACTATATTATATGATATGTAGCTTCTAGCCTTCCTCAATAAACGGACTATCTAATGCAAACAGAATTTTTCAAATCGGATTAGTAGTTCCTGAGATTAGTGCGTTCAAACAAACAAACAAACTGCCTCTTTATAATATTAGTATAGATATAGAATTTTACTACTGCTTATACTAGTGAATTATCCTTGTTTCGCTCGGATTTGTTCCTAGATGTCTGCTGTATGTATAATATTTCGATCTGTTGTCGCTTCGCTTGACGACTTGATTACAAAACATCGACTTTAGTTTCTATTAATATAACATGTATGTATTAAGTATATACGTAAACTTTCCGGAAGAAATTCTCTAAGTGATATTGAAAACCACACAAATTAAAACCCGTTGCGTAGGTTCAATATCTAAGCGCACAAACAGACACGAGTTATTACTTTACTTCATACTATGTTTTTCAAATATTATTTTTAATCTTGTCTTTAAGTAATTATTAATATAAAAAATATGTTACAATTTTAAATTTTATAAATATGTTTAAAATAGCGACTCACCCTCGCTTCGCTTGGGATTCGTCCCTAGACAAAAATAAATCTATCCCGCGGGAACCGTACATTTTTCCAACTATCTAAGACAAAAAAAATTTTTCAATTTCAACCAGTAGTTCCTGAGATTAGCGCGTTCTACCAAACAAACAAACTCTTCATCTTTATAATATTAGTATAGATTTTATTCGCACATCAACAATGTCCTTCAATGTCATATTTTTTTCCAAAATTTTTCATTGGTTTTTTGACCATAGAGTGAGTACTTGGTATCAATGTACCTGCACAGCAACACACTACACAATCTCCTGTAATATCTAATACTTTCTTAGGTTTACGCGAATATTAGACATTTAAATAAAACTATCTTTTCGGATTTTTTCGCGGATTTATTTTGATTTTTGTTTCCCGACGTTTCGATTGCTTTACAGCAATCATGGTCACGGGAGAGACTAAGGTGTTAGATGTCTCAAAAGTATTATATAGTTGTTACAGACAGCCTACCCACAATTAACAAAAATGAATTCAAAATATTGAAAATTGGCATCAAAGTACCTTACAATATTTGTTAATTTTAATTTTAAACATTTTTATAATTTTAATTTTATACTTGAAATAAGGAGTATTATTTATATAATTTTAGCTATTATCATTATAATTATTTCAATTTTTTAGAAAACTTATTATTGCATTATTGTGTAATAATCTATATTTTTAGTGTTACCATTATTATATTTATAACCATAAAGATAGATAAAATATTAATTATTTAAGCCACATTATTGTTCTTTGTCTACTTTAGAAAATTTAAATTAATTAAGAATTACATTTACAAATGTAAAATATTAATTTGAAGTACTGTTATTTTGATCTACACAGTAAGAACTTACTACATCTAACTGTCTGTTATGTTTAATTTTATTATTAGATTTTATAATATTAATAACAGGATCCCACGACGATGGTAGTACCCAGCCATCTTCCCTATTGAAATTTGGATGTTTTTTAATTTCTATGGCTTCCCGAATCATTCTAGGGCGATATCCTATCCTGTAATATCGTCATACTACATAATGTTTGTTTAGGGTTTAAATAGGACGGAAACAAAGTAAAAGTACATTACAAAGTCATTTTCTTATCAAATATTATCGCTCTCCATAAACACAATGTTTCAAACATGTGAGAAAATCGTTTTAAAGTCCTTGGCAAGATATCATTAGTGTACAGTACATTTAAGTGTAAATAATATTTTCTAAGAAATCGCATACATATTTATATGTATTCCAAAGAAAACCTTGCCGAGATCCATGCGATATCATGAACTGAATAATTTTGTGCTTTTATTTATACTCTTTAGGGAAATAAGCAAGAAGTTTCCAACCATAGTATTAGTTACATAAATGTAAATGAAAATACAGAATATTTTTTGGTACTTTTGGTAATCAAAATTTGTACTAACTATATTTGACTGAAATGAGACTTGAATCTGTAAACTATATACGAATAAGTCCGATATGAGACAGTTGTTTTATGATTAACGCGAATTTTTGAAATCTATATATATATATTTAAACGATTGATGACATCTGAATTAATATTCCAGTCCTACAATTTACGTAGTTTTAAATAATTCTGTCTTGTTATATACTTTTCATTTTTTTCACATTTATTTTGATTTTAGTTTCCCGACGAACACTTACATAATATCTAAAATCTTATTAAACGGGATCGTTCCTAGATACGTTTTAACGTTTAGATTAGATAAATTTCTCAGAGATGAGATATTTTCCTGCAGTAAAAGTATCCTATATGTTGACCCAAATAACCAACTATCATCATACCAAATTTCATAAAAATCTGTCCAGCGATTTTCTCGTGATGCGTTCCAAGACAGACAGATATACAAAAATTCTAAGAACTATAGATTTGGTCACTGTATCGATAATAATGACTAGTTCAATAACATTTTCCAAAAAATATTTAATGTACAGATTCGACTCAGTTAGAATTTAATTATATGTATAGATGTCTTAATAATTGTTTTATTAAAGAACTCTATTAATAATAAAGTATATTTTATTTGTATCAATTTCGTATTGAATGAAAGAATACATAAACTATATATATACACAGTACAAAGCATGTATTCCAGTTATGACATTCATCCAAACCCTAATTTACTGTAGTCGCTAACGAACTCGATAGCGATCGCTTGCAGATGATTTATTTGCTTCCAACAGCTTTACAATTATTGGAAAGTTTTATGAATAAGAATTTATTCGAAGCTTTATATCCGAGTTTAGCAAAGTCGTCTTATTTGTATGAAAATATTAAAATATATTCATGCATAAAACAATTTTACTTCTATACTCATATATCTGTTAAATACTTGAGTGTCCACTATTGCTATGTTGGTCACAGGTGAAGACAAACTCTTATATATTACAAGCCATGCCATTTAGTAGGTATCACCTCCGGCATAGAGAGATGTGTGACTAATTTCTAATCTGTTTTACTTATAACATTAAAGTAAATTCGTAATTCGTTACGATTTATAGTTAAAAAACTTATTAACAAGCATTTTTAATCAAAAAACCGATTGTAAAAAATTTCTTTGTATTCTGCAAGCGGTCGCTATCGAGTTCGTTAGCGACTACAGTAAATTAGGGTTTGGATGAATGTCATAAATGGAATTCAATTTTGCTAAAAATAGACAAAAAATCCAATAGTTGATTGACAGAATATATTCATAAATAAAATAGAAAATATGTAACTATTTTTAAAAGAGACTGTTTTACAAAGGGGCGTGTATACACGCGCGCACGTACAAGGGAGTCGAGAGTGTTGGTGTAGATTATGCCTAATCACATGACAGTCTTTATCCGTCACGCCACTGTTTGCCGTAATAACACGAGTCAGTTTTACTGATATGCCAATATATGTTTCACATCAAAAACAAAAATTGGTCATGGCAGCATATTTCATTGAGAGTAACAAATTCGCGACATTCTAGATTTTTTAGGACATAGGTTTGTAAACGAACAAAAGTGCACTCTCTTATTGTTTCAACCTCAAACTCTGATTGAACGACAAATTGATACTCTAGATGAGAAATCAGCCGTAGAACCGACAACTTCACCTGTTCTACTTCATTCGGGGGCTAGCACAGGCGATGTCAACGTTGTTAGTAAGAATTTATTGACATAAAAGTCCAAATAACTATGCAGCCGTACATATTGCCTTTGGACCAAAGAAACAGTCAGCATATTAGGTATCCTAATATTTTCTTAGATTTACGCGAATATTAGACATTTAAATAAAACTATCTTTTCGGATTTTTTCGCGGATTTATTTTGATTTTTGTTTCCCGACGTTTCGATTGCTTTACAGCAATCATGGTCACGGGGCAATCGAAACGTCGGGAAACAAAAATCAAAATAAATCCGCGCAAAAATCCAAAAAGATACTTTTATTAGGTATCTACATACATTTACCCCTCACTTAAAATTTCTATATCATTAATCACCTATAATCCACTAAAAACGTGACACAGATACAAACATTATTTGCAGAATTTGATGACTAATGCAAATATTTGACCTGACTGGAAATCGGTTTATTCACAGAAATGTCGGCATCAAAAATTATTATAATTTTCCCTATTTATAAGGCAAGATCAACTTACAATCGTTAAAATATTAATCTAGATATTATAAATCTAAGACTAAGTACTGGGCTACTAATATTTTTATATCCTGTAGAACATACAAGGTATGAACAAAGGTACCCAACGTAACTCTCTGGCTCATCAACTATCAATATGTAAAAATCACGTTGCGTTGTTGGTTACTACTTGTTGCTACAAGAAAGAAAACTCACTTTCGCACTTATAATATCGCTAACGACATTCGAGGATCAAGTACTTGTTGTATAGTAGCCATTATAAGTGGGACGGCGGTAGGCGATTAAAACTTAAAATATTCCTAATTTATTTATATATTCAAATGGCCGGGTCGTCAGGTTGTTGTTTTCTTTTTATTGCAAACCGTTCTCATTCAATGAAAATTCTAAATTGAAAATAAATCATTCACACTATATTTTCCTCAAGTAACCTATAAAAATAAGAATCTAAAGTATTTATTTAATGGTGTATTTTGCATTACTCCTACATTTTATTATTAGAAATTGTGTGGTAATTTCATGTCTACTCTTCACATACTAATTTACGAGTGTGAAAATGGATACAACACAAATTGCTTCGGTACGTTTTACATAAAAGAAATATTAAGTGTAGCGATGGGCATCGTAAGTTTTTACTGCTAACGTTGGCACTTGCTCCAGTACATAAGGCAGGTTGACCACAAGAATAAGAGAATCGCGTAGATATATTATATCGAAAAAAATAGCTTAGAAGGTCTTTGATTTTTTCAAGCTACGAGACGCGATGTACGTATTTTTTTTAATATATTACATCTCTTGATCATAAAAGTACTAGATAATCTATCAGCAATAAAAATGTCCTATCTGTATGAGCGCTCATTTGAACATTGGAGTGTGTTTTTAATCTGTTTTTTGTGAAAACAACTTTAAGCGTTGCGTTTAAAGTTCAATTTACATTAAAAGTACTTATGGTAGAAGTAGTATAGTATTCAGCCCTTCTTTAACGTCCTACTGCTGGGTACGGGTCTCCCTTCAATACGAGGGGGATCAGGCCATAGTCTACCACGCTAAGGAAGTGAAGTTGTTCGCGTTGTTATAAGTTTTCATTGCCATAACAGTAGGACAAACTAACAATCTCATTTACATTATAATTAAAAGTTAAGACAAGTAAATTAATGTTTAAAATTGAAAATAATACAGATTGGAGATCCATTTGTTAGCGCTAAAATGTGTTACCGTTTAATTTATAGTTTAAGCCTACCTCTCTATGTAGACTAAGACTAACCGATTGACTCATTGACGTTCTTATGCAATAAAGCCTTAATTTATATTCTTGGGATCAGAATTTTTAAAAGCTTCTTTATAGTTTTTTCTGGGCAATAAAGGTAAACGATTAGTTTTATTTGCGACAACTTGTATTGTAGAGCTATATAGAGTTGATATATGAAAGATGTTTCGTTGCAATGTAACAAACGACTCGAGCGATAACAATTATTTATGGTATTCAATACATTATTTAAAATATTCTTACATTATCCGTATATGTATAATTGGTGTATTTTTTTTTTATGTCATTCAGTGACAAACGAGCAGACAGAACGCAGAGGTGGAAAGCAGCACCTGTCACCCATAACACCTACGGTTCATGCACTTAGGTTTTAAGTAACAAAAATGCAGAACCACAGGTGCGTTGTCACTGTGAGGACTAAGATGATATGCCTCTTGCCTGTAATTGCGCTGGCTACCTTATCCTTCAAACCGGAACACAACAATGCAATCATTGTTGCTTGGCGGCAGAAATAGATAAGGGGGTGGTACCCATCCAGTTGGACTCCTCAGGCTTGATAGAGTCCTACCACCGGTTAAACAACCTAGCTAAATATGCTTTAATATGCAAAAGTAATTTTTCAAATGGATCTGGTAGTTGCAGAGATGAAGGGGTCAAATTAACCCGCTTAATAAAACAAGTTATTATTTTACCAACATTACAATATTAATAATGATCAACTTCGAGGCTACGGCGGCCAGTCTCATTGAGACTAGCCATCTGAGCAGGAGATATTATAGTGCACAAGTATGTGCGCAAACACGAGTGCACTCTCTATTCATGTAACTTTCATACCCCGGTGGGACGACAAGAGACACGACCGGTGAGAGTTAAGGTGCAGGACCGACGTCTTTACGTGCTCTCCGAGGCACGGGGGTGAAACACCGTCAACCTCCCAACTCCGGACTGTTACTGAGATTTGCTAAACAGAAAGACTCAATAGCTAAACTTAGTTTAGTCCGACCCGGGACTCGAACCCAGAACCTCTCGATGTGCAGCCATACTTGCCACTACACAACCGAGGCACTTATTACAATATTAAAATACAGATAACTTGATAAGATGATTTATATTATATTAGTTCCTCATGTGGAAGGAAAAATACAAAATCTACTAATAAAAATAATTAATTGAATTAAAATATACTAAAAAAAAAACTTTAGTTAATGACGAAACATTTTCGGACAGACGAGTATCTCTTTTCGTCTCTATAGGCAGGTGCTTTCTCATCATGTTTGAGAAATCGACCTTAAATATAATGTAAAATATTGTATAGTTATCTTTTGGAAATTTTACGCGATTGTCCATGTTCCTTTTATAGTATTTTTTGAGTCGGTTATGGGGAACGCGAAGATCATGGTGTCCGTTAACTTGTTCATGTAACGTATATTGAATTTGTGAGGAAATGCGGCTAATGCCAAGCGCCGCGGGGAGCAACCATAGATGATTTATTCTACTTTCTAACTGGCCCTGTCAATGATTTTTAAAATTCTTAAAGGAATGCCTCTATGTTTAAGAAGAGATATGTATAGAAAATTTATTATTTATTTGTCTGTTAGTTCTGTTATTTCATAAAAACTAAATAATACAATGCGGTTGATAAAAGTCTATAGCACCAGTAACACTCTTGTTCGTAGCGATTTTATCATATTTAAAAATATACTTAACTCTGTCACTTTTTAGGTGAAATGCTACTAAGTAATTACTTATTAATATTAAAACAGGTATAAACTGTTTCAATAGAGTCAGTTTGGCATGGGCTCTTTAGTAGAGAATCGGAGGTTGCGTCACATTGTTGTAGTATATTAAATATATATAGGTAAGAGGTTTTCTTTTAAATGCCATCAGGTAAAATCAGGTGCTCTAGCCTATGAGCCCCATATACTCACCATAGACGGAGATAATGTATAGAGATGGAGAGTTGTGGTTAATGTGCTTAAGATTGTATATTTCTTGTGACCGATTTTCATATATACAAAGCACTTTACGATATGCTAATATCCCATGGATTTGCTATCATCTTGTAACCCCATAAGCTGTCTCTATATAAAAACATCACGTTAATCCGATCCTCTATTTCTATGTTAAAGCAAGACTAACGTAATGAAGGAAATTGTACGCAAGAGAAGAGACGTGGGAATAACTTAGCTTACAATAAACCCTTAGATTTATATACTCGTAGATGCGTATATTTGAAGCTTTTTTATGATATACGTTAATTAGAGGCTGTTTTAATTGAAATCGACCAACAAAATTTAGGTAACAAGTTTTGTAAATTTGATCCCTATTGTAACTTATTAGAGTATAATTTTGAAATGAGCTGCTTATTTGTATTGATATATGACTTAGATGTCATCAGTCTAAAACATTTTTATGTTGAGAGCTTTTATGGATGGTTTCATAAGTTTATAGATTTTTTATTGGTTAGTTTAAAATTATGTTTTAATTAAAAGGTTGCGCTAACTTTGGATTTTATACTTTGTATTAAGTAATTTGTAAGTTTCCTTAGTAAAATCTTTTAAGAATACTACAGACTTACTCTTGCTATAGTCAGGCATACCCGTAGTACCCTCTAGAACTTAACCTTTCAGAAGAAATTTTCTTTATAACAGTGTAGAGCAATAATAAAATCTGATGAGTATTTTATTTAAATTTTTTAAAGTCTCTATTAATTTTAAATAAAAAAAAATAAAAAATTCACTACTACTCTATGAAAACATAGAGATAGTTTGTGAATTAAAGAGCGAGTGACATGATTACTTATGCCATCGTGTTAAATTTGTAGTGGAAAATTAGTATTTTGAGAAAAAGAACACAGAACACACGGGATGTAGAAAGGGCAATGTAAATCAAGTATGAAGTAGAATTAGTCCATTGATGGTCCATTGGTCCACTTGCTTTAAAACCCACGTAAAACGGGCTCAAACAAGAGTTATACTCTGAAGATATGCAAATAATCTTCAACATGATTACCGATTGTTAATGTGATATGGGAAAACAATATGAGGAAGCCTACATTTCTGAGAGAATCTAATTAGTTGCCAAAAGACATGTGAATCCACCAACCAGTACTTGACTAATGTGAACTATTGCTACCTCGCGAGGTGAGGTCCATATCTGTCAGTAGGACGTTGAAAGTTCTAAATTATTGTAATTCAATAAGATTTTCCAAAAAAATATGTAATGTACAGATTCCGCTTAGTTACAATTTTATTATATATATGTACAGATAAAGAAACTGTTAGATTCAAAGTATTTGTAGGCCATTTGTACAGCTGTAATCCTCGATTCTTTTAAGCACTCAGTTTCACTAAAAAAATATTACCTACATACATATATCCATGTTATCTACTATATTAATCGATATGGGATACATTCAGTAATAAGATACCTAAAATTTTTATCGATTTTTTCTATTATAACATCATATATATATGTATACAAAGGACTGATGTACGGATTGAGATAAGAGTTCTCCCTGTTTTAACTGGGAAAAACTTAGTGATATGGTACAGCACTGATTTTGCAACTACATAACAAAAGCTGTACTACACTAATAGAAGCGATTAAGTTATTAAGGTCAAAGTGGGATAAGTAGTAAAGAAGTAAATAGCAATTATGCATAAATAAACACATGCAGACCCGCGGGCAAAAGTTAGTCGATATTAATGTATCAGTTTAGTGATCTATATAAAATAAAGGCAATAAAAAGCAATTAAATGACAAACACCGCTACAAGGGGATCGATTTAAACGATTACAATGTGTAATAAACATTTGAATGCAAGAAAACCTTTATTTTATCTGCCATCAATACACACCGCGATAATTATAAGGCTATTTACCCGGTCCAGTAATAAACTGCACGGTTTATGAGATTAAATGGATAAATGATAAAAAAAGAAACTTAAAAGGTAATCGAAAAAGAATCGCACTTGTAACGGGCGCACGGAAGAGTTGGGCCAAGTTCAAATAATTGCAGCATTCAAATATTTGCATATATATACTATAATAAAACTGTAGAGGTCGAATGTCTGTACATAGAAAAAAAGTGCTTAAAACCGAGTCAGGGGGGTGTAAGAAGAGCAATAGAACAAATCCTGATTTTTTTCAATTTTTTTGTTTCTCTGTCTGTTTGTCTGTTTGTACGGGCTAATCTCCGAAGCTGCTAGACCGATTTAAATGAAATTTTGCATGGTGGTACCTTATATCCCCGGTTAACGTTTAGGATACTTTTCATCCCGGAAAATAAAAGAGTTCCCGTGGGATAGTTACAAACTGTAGTAACTTATACAGCTTAGTACACAAAAACTAACGATTGGATTTTAATGAAACTTTACAGTAATATAGTTATACATTAGAATAAACAAAAGGCTGCTTTTTATCCCGGAAAGATGTACGGCTCCCGTGGGATAGATTTGTTTTTGTTTGTCTAGAGGCGAGCCCGAGCGAAGCGAGGGTGAGCCGCTAGTTTATTAATAAAAATGATTTTTTGCATTGGTAACTGTAGTAAGTTTTTATATAGAAAATTTAAATAACGGTTTTATATGTTAAATAATTTTGACGTTTACATACTATATTCTTATAAAAACTTTATCAGATATCCCAAAATGGAAAGCTATTAAATCCATGACATGAACAAAGTTATTTTAGAAATATTATAATTATTTTCATTTAAAGCATTCAGATAATTTAACAAATTCAGTATTTATGTTAAAGTAAAGAGTTAATTTACATGAAGGAAATACTTCACGCTGTGAAATAATGACGTTCTGTAGGATGAATGTTTTTTAATGTATGTAGGATTTTATTTATTACAGCGATTATGTTGATACAAATTTATTAAAGAGACAAATTAAGGAGGATAAAAAATAAACCAACAAACAAGTTTATCTTCATAAAGATCTTTTATATCCTCTAACAAGGAGGAGCATTTTTAATTTACTCGCTAGTATATTTCTGCTAACTTGTCAAGTTACAACTTGTCTGTGTTTCGCTTAAACTCTAGCTATAACTCATGAACCTTTTTTGTAATATAGTAATAAATTATTGTAAATTACTTAATTTCTGAAAATGCCACCCATATCACTCCTAGATCGTCTATCTCGTAGAAAAACTTTGATGAGGTGCTACGTTACTGCGTAATGAAAGGCCAAACATAGGTACACATACACTTACACATTTACTATATTCTATAATTTATTAATTTGCCGCATCAATACAAAGATTTACCAGATTTCACATGTTTTTTGAAAATTAGTAACGTTTTGCTACACATACTGACAGGTTCCTCACAACGTCACCCGTTCTATATTAAGAAGTAGTATTTACATAGATAATGTGTGATTTACGTACATACAACACAGATTGAATTTCCAGAAACTCGGAGTTTCTTGGTTTTCAAAGTGAACTGCTAATTAATAGGTTAGTCTCTACTTAAATAAAGTCCAAAGTTTTCTAAAGTTTTAGGAAAAATATTTGTCGTCATTTTATATAGAACATCAAACAGGTACTTTAGCAAGCAAAATTATTTTTATTTTGACATTTAAACTTAAAGTTTAAGTAATCTTTACATAGGCATTCAATTAACATGCATATGCAATAAATGATAAAACTTGTGTAATATTATAGCAATATAATTTATCCACGTCTATAACCTATGTTAGTTATGGTAATGGGTCCGCTAGAACCGCTTTATCATATTCAAACAGTAGTCTAAGACTATAATTATGTAAATGATCTATACAATATCATTCTATATTGAATAATCTAAGCATCTTTTAATACGTCTACTTTTAGTGCAATCATTTGTGACATAAGTAAATCTAGCCTTTCTGACGTCCCACTTTCGGCTTGAGGACTGAATTAGACACCACACTGGTAAAGTGCGTGTTAGTAGCATTCACATGGCCCTTCAAAATCTAACTAGGTTTTTCAGACATGCAAGTTTATTAAAATGTTTTCCTTTACCGTAAGACAATTGGTATGGTAGGTCTGAACCTGGCAAGTTTTCGTAAGACATATGTATTCCGCCAAATTGCACTTGGCCAGCGAGGTGGACTATGGTCTGATCTCCCTAGTGTTAATCCCTTTAATCCCTGGCCGGCCCAGCAGTGATAAGGGCTAAATACAATACAATGATAAATTTTAAACAATGATAAATTGTAAATCTTTACTTTAATTGAAATTATTGTGAGTGCGTTTGCGGTTAACCCTTCCTTCACACATTACTAACATAATTGACGAAATTTTTTATATAGAGGTAGTTAATATACTTCATCAAAACTGCTAATATTGCTATAATACTAGCGACTGATCTCTAGGTATGGTGTTTTAACAGTTAGTATGGAATAAATAGACTATATTATATATATATACATAGGTATAATAAGTTGTTGATTATCTCTCGTGGTAAAAATCCTATGTATCTCTCCAGCCCTCGAAATATCTCCACACAGAAAATCACGCCAATCCGCCACTCTGTGTCAACGTGAAAGTCAAACAAACAAATTTTCTTTTACATTTAATACTAGTATGGAAGTATATATAATACAGTACTATAATATGTTAAATAACTTAAGTGTAAAAATGTGGTTTTCAATACAGCAGCTCATTCGGCGACCTGAGGCGATGCTAATTTACAAAGGCACGTCCGACCATTTAAGCGGCGAGGCGACCGTATTTATACTCATGAGCATAGAAGGGTTTGTAGTAAAATTCTAGCCAATTACATCTGAGCATGTTTTAAGCAATGGTCATTAGGTAGACTTTAATTTAGTTTACAAATACATTGATACTACATTGACACTCTCGCTTTGCTAAAAAAAGGTAGATAGGCCCTTGAGTAATTTTTGCCACGAAATATTTAACACACTCACAAGATATCTTATATATAATGTATAATAAATAGTAAGCTAAACCTAAGTGCAATTCTAGTATCTTTATGCAATAACTAGTGATTTTCTCTTGCTTCGCCCGGGTGTGCCTCGTCCCGAACGTTTTAAATAGATAAAAATAAATATTGCGCGTGAGCTGAACCTTAGGAAATAGATATATGTTCTGTAGGCCTCTTTAAGGCCTACAGGTTTCTAAGGCTTTGCGAGCGTTAGACAGTAAGTTTCTAAGGGCGACTCGACACAACCAGTTATTGCGTTTTATCGCGAGAATTAAAGATTTTATAGTAAAAGGTATGCTGAATATTGTCCCGAGTAATAAATTCATTACTATAAAAAATAATCGGTTCAATGCCTTTTACGTGAAATGCGCACAGACAAACAGACAGATACAGATGAAAATTTCTATAACTATTATTTTAGCTTCTATATTCTGTACAAAATATGTAACAGTCATTGTTTTAAAAAACATTTCAAGTACTAATTTCGCTTTGCTACTATTTTATTGTAGTATTTAATATTTATTACATTATCTATAATGTCGATCTGCATGATCTGTGTAATAACAGTAAAATCATTCAACAAACAGACGCACTTTTAATACTAGTAATACGAGTTAGGGCAAAGATTACTATATCTTTAGATTTTTTATTTCATTACAGATATGTTTGTTTTAGAAAACTTTAAACATATAGCTTTCATCTTAACTTTTGCCCACGGGTTCTGTTATGGAATTATAAAGTAGTTATAAAAAATTTACATGAGAAGAATTTAGAACAGTTACAGCAATATTTTTCTTTAAACGTTTTTAGTAAATAACTTACGTTTCTTAACATTTGAAACCGCGATTAAAACATTTTTGTAAAAATGAGACTCAAAATTAAAATGCGATCAAAATACGACGAAATTTTCATTCAAATAATGGAAAAATAGAACAAGTTTTCACAATGGTGTGTTTTAACACTTGAAATTGGAGAGTGAGGTCGTTTTATTTAAATACGACGTTGGCAGTAAAAGCAGTGAAATAACATAGTTACTCGTATATATTAAGTATGCATTAAAATATTATAAAAAGAGCAATGACCTGTGAAATTTCGACAAAAGGGGAAAGAAAATAGAAAAACAGTAAATTCGTAACAGTTTAGCAACAGCGTCGTATTATTTCATCGCCATAAGGCAATGTTGTTGAATGAAAATGTTTAATTCTCCCCATAATCTTTCAACCAAACTCATTTTTTCCATGATCAAAATGAGATAATAGTGGATGGATTAAATACACTTTACTTCGTCAATCAAACTAATTTTTAGTTATGATGGTCAGCCCTAGTAAGATTAGCCATCTAGTACATATTATAGTACATATGTATATAAGTAGTAGTAATATACTTTTGGTTACATTAATATTATTGGTTGTTGGAAGGCAATCAGTCTTAAACTTTCCTGAGGCGAACATTGATTGTCCTGTTGTGATTTCCTGACATGAAACCTAATAAATCAATAGCTTTTTGCTTAGGCAGTAACCAAATACAACTTCACACGTTGCCGTTAGGGCAACCAATCAATTTTACTCTGTTTATGTCAATATTATATATGTATGTATGTCTTACTCATTGATATCTATACTAATATTATAAATGTGAAAGCTTGTGAGTATGGATGTATGGATGTATGTTTGTTATTCTTTTACGCCAGAACGGCTGAATGGATCTGGATGAAATTTGGCACACACATAGATTATATTCTGGAATAACACATAGGCTACTTTTTATCCCGGAAAAATGTACGGTTCCCGTAGAATAGGTTTGTTTTTGTTTTCCTAGAGCCGAACCCAAGCAAAGCGAGGGTGAGCCGCTAGTATAAAATATATTAATGGTGATAACGTCAGTAAGAATTTGGGGTTTGTTCTTTCGCTTGACGGTTTTGTTGTTTCGTTTGAACTGTTCATTTACATATGTTTTATATACCAATGGTCTTATTATATAATATTTATTTGAATTTCACGTAAATCCCACGCGGACACGCAGAAAAAATGGCGTAACGTAATTACAGACACGAAAAGAATCATGTTGTGAGTCAAGGTGTATTCGGCGGCGCCTCGGGCGATGATAATGAACGCAGAGGGCTACTTGGCGTCGAGTAGCCCGCCTATAACGCAACGTTAAAAGAAAGCTCGTCTTGAACAACATTCCAGTCTTGTATTTTAGAATATAATGTGGTAAAAGGAAAATTATTGTGCTAATGTATCCTCACCTACACATATAATAAAATTCTAACTGATTCGAATCTGTATATTAAATATTTTTTGGAGAATCTTATTGAAATAGTCGTTATTGTCGATACAGAGGCCGAATCTATAGTTTTTAGAATTTTTGTCTGTATGTCTGTCTGTTTATCTGGGAACGTGTTACGAGAAAACCACTGGACAGATTTTGATGAAATTTGGTATGATGATAGCTGGTTATCCGGGTCAACATATAGGATACTTTTTACTGCGGAAAAATATCTCATCTCTGAGAAATCTATACTAAGCGTTAAATATATAAATATTTTTAAATGAATATGAATATAATTTATCAGTCGCATTTAATACTTTCTTAGATCTAAGCGAATATTTGACATTTTAAATAAAAATATTTATTCGGTTTTCTTTTTCGCGGATTTAAGAACTATATAATGATGTACGAGTATATTATATAATATATTTGAGACGTTTAAAACCTTAGTCTCTCCCGTGACCATAATTGCTGTAAAGCATTCGAAACGTTGGAAACCAAAAATCAAAATAGATCCGCGAAATAATCCGAAAAGATAGTTTTATTTAAAGTCAGTCATTTAGTTTTCATTTTTAAAAATCATTTGAATGATTAATCATATTAAACCATTCATTTTTATTTGATTGTACCGTTTCGAATTAAAGAAAATAAAACTCGGAAATAAAAAAGTAACCAAAAATGTCATAATATTTATATTATTACTATTATCTTCTTTCTTGAAATCAGTTAAAACACGTGAATGTTATTAGAGACAAATAAAAAAAATATACATATAATTTATCTCAGAAATCTTGAGAGCGTGTCTTTGATCATAAAGGAGTCATTTGAGTCTCGAACAAAAAACGCCCTTATTATGTCAACCTACTATACAATAAAGCTATGGAAAGGACATGAAAAAGCGTGCTTTTACTTAGTAAGTTGAGAA
Source organism: Argynnis bischoffii washingtonia (assembly GCA_033884665.1). Classification (NCBI taxonomy): domain Eukaryota; kingdom Metazoa; phylum Arthropoda; class Insecta; order Lepidoptera; family Nymphalidae; genus Argynnis; species Argynnis bischoffii. The sequence goes on from CM066623.1 coordinate 14,671,321, forward strand.
TGTTTTGCTTATTGAAAGACATATTTACACGTACAGAATTACAGAAATCTGTGTGTATATTTATAATATTATTGGGTACTGCCTGCAGCAATGTAAAAGGATGATAAAAATAGTCTGTCTTTCGTTTTTCTCAATCCACGTAAACTTGTTTTATATTTCAGCACTAGCGACCCACCCTCGCTTCGCTTCGGGTTCGTCCCTAGACAAAAACAAATCAATCCCACGGGAACCTTACATTTTTCCGGGATGATATACAGCCTATAACCTTCCTCAGTTAACGGGCTATCTAATGCAAAAAGAATTTTTCAAATCGGATTAGTAGCTCCTGAGATTAGCGCGTTCAACCAAACAAACAAACAAACTCTTCAGCTTTATAATATTAGTATAGATATGAAGTCTCATATGTTACTCCCGCCCAAATCCTTTATCCGCCAATTTGTAACGGAAGTGAACGAGTAAAAAGAAAGGCAGAAAAAAAGTTTTTTAATGCTTATTTAAAGTTTTGATTCAGTACAAATAACCATATTATGAGCTAAAAATGGAATAGCTATTATATATGTATATATATATATATATATATATATATATATATATATATTACTCGAATACATTCATAGGCTTTTTCCAACGCACCTACCATGCGAGCGGAACCACAGGTAAAAACTTGTATATCTTAAATAAGACTGCATGTATAGCGAAGTTCAAAATAAGTTCGGGACCAAATTAACCGTCTTATATCTCCATCTTGCTCGCTCGCTGACAACGGCGAAATTTAATATCGTCCGAGACCATCAGATGCACAATCGAGCTCGCGATCATAAAGGACATGCAAAAAGAACGCTTTGAAATCATTGCTCCTGAACTTAATTGTATTCGCTACCTTATTACGTGGAACAGATATTTACTAAAGTACAGACAGTATTGTTTTGGTTATCTTGTATGAACAGAATTTAAAAAAGAAAACGAGCTATAATGCTTGCTTATTATATAAGTTATTTAAAACTAGCGACTCACGCACGCTTCGCTCGGGTTTGTCCCTAGCTGACTCCCAATACAAATTTTCATCTCCATTTTCACCCCGTTAAGGGATGATTTCCGAGAAAAAAAGGATCCTAGGTCCTTTCCAGGGTCTCAAACTATCTTCTTATTAATTTTCATCTAAATCGGTTCGGTAGATCCAGAGATTACCCCCTACAACGTCACAAACAAACTTTATATCTTTATAATATTAGTATTATAGAAGTAATGCAGTTACTAAACCGTCTATCGTTCATACAACCCTAATTAAAACCGTGTTTAATTTGCTTGAAAATAAGAACACTAATCTGTTAATTGTAATTAACATAATATATGTACATACTACATACATAATATTCTTGTCTTGACTAGAGAGAGACGAGAAAGAAAGAAGCGAAATACATAAGTAACCGGTAAGAAAGGGGTTTTACAAATTATATACATACATTAAGAGTTGAAAAAAGTTGACAACTTATGTATAATAAACAATAATTTTCGGGTATCAAACTAAAGAGTACGGATTCACTGAGACTCGAGAAGGCCGATAGTCTATATATAATTACAACAAAACTCTATTTTACAGACAGACCCTCAATAAGATATTATAAAGTATATTAATTTAGATTAAAATAAAATAATTCTAATATTAACCTATATTCTAATATTAACCTTAGGCAGTGACAGCTTAGTGGTAACGTGTTCGCTTAGGAAACCGAGTGAAGCGGGTTCAAATCTAGGGTCTCGCACCTATGATATTTCCATGTGCAAATCATTTTCTTATTTAATTACAACTTGCCTTACGGTGAAGGAAAATCGTGAGGAAACCTGCATGTCTGAGAGAACCTAGAAAGTTTTCGAAAGGCATGTGAAGTTCGCCAACCCGGACTTGACCAGCGTGGTGGACTATGACCTGATCCCTTTCGTATTGAAGGGAGGCCCGTTCCCAGCAGTGGGACGTTAAAAGGGTTGAAAACTATTACTACTTCTATTAACACCTTGTTTATAAAATTGAAGTCAACAAACACAACAATGTTTATTTATCGAAGCTAGAATCATTTCATTGAAATAAAATATAAATCCTTTACGTATTCTAGACAAATTATGCGGAAAATTTTATATTCATGTAGGTGTTTATTTAATAGCCATTTAAATGGTGATAAGAAGAAAAATAGCCAATAAATTTTGTTCAATCTGGATGTTACGCCTACTGTGCGGGGTTCAGCGAGCACCGGCCATATCGCTATCGATGTACTTTGAGAAATAAATCTGCATGTTATTATGTTACAGAGTTATTTATACACGGCAGGGTCTAAGCAAAATTCGGAAAATTAAAAATCTGACTACTATTATAATTATACAAGTATGTATGGACTTCTTCATATTTAAATGGCTGGACAGATTTTAATGAAGCTTAGTACATATATGGATAGACTATGACCCAGAACATCGTTATTCAAGCGGGGGGTTGCGACGCCTTGGGGGGGGGGGGGTGTACCGAATTTATTTTAAAGGGGGTCGCAGTCTGGTTGAAAAATAATAAATACAAACTACATATAGGTACAAAAGATTCGTTTATTAAAGGTATAAAGTTTAGTGTAGTGTTATAAAACTAAATATTAAGATGTAATATAGTGACGGGGTTGCAAGACATTTTACTTAACTTACTGTTAGATACGAAGGGACACATCCGGGCGAAGTAGCGATAAGGTTATATATATTTAAAAACTAGCAGCTACGCCCGCGTTCAATCTACAAAAAAAACTCTTTGGCTTTATGTTATACAGCGACTCACCCTCGCTTAGTTCGGGTTCATCGCTATGTATTTATATAACTAGCGACTCACCCTCGCTTCGCTTCTGGTTCGTCCCTAGAGAAAAACAAATCTATCCCACGGGAACCGTACATTTTCCCGGGATGATATACAGCCTATAGCCTTCCTCAGTTAACGGGCTATCTAATGCAAAAAGAATTTTTCAAATCAAATTAGTAGTTCCCGAGATTAGCTCGTTTAACCAAACAAACAAAACATACAAACAAACTCTTCAGCTTTATAATATTATATATAGTATAGATAATATTGTTCATACAAAAATACTGAAATCCTGATCAAAAAATGGGCGGTGGGGGTAGGAAGGTAAAAAATACTTTAAGACCTATCCTCATACCAACCACATATACAAAAAAAAAATCATTAAAATCGGTCGAGCCGTTTTGGAAGAGTGCGACCACAAACACCGTGACATGAGATATTTATATATTAGATATGTAAAAGTGACGAATCAAGAGTACTTGTAAAATTATATTTGAATAAAGTATATTTTGATTTGGTTTTAGCATCAGTTTCATCAGCACTGTACACGATGAATATAAAATTTAGAGCTGTCAGCATAAACTTATCGTTTATTCGATTTATTATTGAGTTTTTTTTCCTTTTATATGTTTTAAATGTTATAATTCAACGGGTAGCTCGAAATAGATTAATAATTTCATAGTACGAGTATATAACTTTTGTGTAAATAGCAAATGAATTCAGCAATCGCGATCTGTGGCGCCCACGTCGCAAATACTTGCTGTGAAATTATATGTTTATATTTAAATAGGGAGTTGTTCTGGGTTTGCCTAGAAATAAAACGTACTTTTAATGTAATTAGAATGCTAAATAAAATAAAAGTATTATTAGTATGAGAGGCGCTAGAAAAGATAAAAATTCTAGGAGCTTAGACATGATTATATTCTGATGTGATTATTTTATTATTGTAGAATTTTTAATTTTAACTATACAGGTAAATAAAATTGAAGTGTCTGTTTGTAATGTCGAAATAAAAGCTTTTTACTACATGTATGTATGTATATAAAATTATATACGGAACTTTTAAGAAAAACACAATTATTATTTTTTTTTGTCTATCTGTCTGTTTGTTCCGCTTTACTTTCACTGGTATATAGCTGATATTATAAGGAGTAACTTAGGCTACTTAAGTTTTATAAAAAGAATTAGTGTTCCGCTCAAAAAAATTAAAACGTACTTAAAGACGCGTCCGAGCGAAGCGAAAGTAAGTCGCTAGTGTTATTAAATATAACATAAAATTAAACATGGATAGCAACCAGTTTATTTCATAAATTTAAAACTTGTCATTTCCATACATTCCATAGAATTTTACTAACAAAAGTAATTGTAAAGTCGGTTTGTTATTCATATATAAGCTAAAGTCGGTCGGAGTCATTTATACTCGTATATAAACTAAAGGGTCCATATAAAACAAGCAAGAAGACCTAATAAGCCAGTAGATAACAATTTCGAAACAATAAACAAAAGAATAAAAACCTAAATAGTAATAAAATTAATTACAACGTAAAAAGTGGACTCTACTTACACGCATACCGGTCGGGATTATTTCCAATGGACCAATAAAATCTGTCATCAAGATGTTGCGAGTGTAATGACGCTTATAAACCCACGTAAAGCAGCTTTAAGCTCTTGAGCTTTTATTTAAATGACGCGACGTCGCGAACTCGGCTGGATCAAGATATAAAGGATAAATTGCTATTTTTATACCTAATTCTAATCATTTTTATAGACATAATCAATAAATTATGCAATTCTTATTGACCTACCGTGATTTTAAAACGGTTAAATGATTACTAGCTCGATACCAAAATCCAAAAAAATAAAGTTTACGGCGCTAATTTGCAATTTTTCTTTCTGAACAAAAAGGACTTTATGTAGTAAAGGAGTAGTGGTGAGTAATATGTTATTATTTATCTGCAAAAACAAAATATCAGTGACTATTGTAACTAGTTCGATTCATGAGTAAGGCACTATCTTCTACCAGCTATAGAGACAATATTATATATATATGAAAACATCGTGAGAAAACCTTCATGTCAGAGAAAATCTAGCAAGTTTTCGAAAGACATGTGAACTCCGTCAATCCGCACTTGGAGACCGTGGTGGGCTATGGCCTGATTCCCCTCGTACTGAAGGGAAGCCCGTGCCCAGCAGTGGGACGTTAAAAAGGGCTATATACATACACATATATATACATACATATGTATACAAAAGATTTTAGTTGCTCATGGCATATATAATTACCGTTACTAAAGTAAGACGAGGCGTAACTATAAGAAATTCAAAACCTATACAAATGATCTATAATAATACTGTAGATCGAGTAAGTGGCGCAACAAACATAAATTATCGTTTAAGGTATGTATGTATTTATACAATAATAATGGACGTGAAAAGCATAGTTATATTCTTTCAGATCATTTTTTTTTTGCTTTTGTTTTTTTTTTGCTTTTGCTTCCCAGAGGGCTAGTAATATCGTGTTTTACCCTGATCGTTTTACATTAAGTATTTAGCGCTTTTTAACGTCCCACTGCTGGGCACGCCTCGCTTCAATACGAGGGGTCTCAGGTCATAGTCCACCACGCTGCCCAAGTGCGGGTTGGCGGACTCCACGTGTCTTTCGAAAACTTGCTAAGTTGCAGACATGCAGGTTTCCTCACGATGTTTTCCTTCACCGTAAGGCAAGTACACTAAGTATATTTTAAAAATCAAGATATCTCTACAATTCTAATACTCTGACATTTTAATTTTATTATACTCATTATTTAACCAATGTAGTTTTAAAATAACCCACTTAATATTTGTTATATGTATGAACTTATAATCAGGTTTAGGGGTAGGTACCTTCGCGTATCTATATTCAAATTTCGCTGAAATACATTTAACTATCATAACGTGAAGAAGTAACGTCCTACCGCTGGGCATACACTCCCTTCAATGCCATAGTCCATCACGTTGGATACAAGGAAAAGAATTTACATGTATCTTTAAAGGTAGGTTTCATTCGCCTTGTAGCAAGTAGTAATGATGACGAAAAAGGTACATATTTGCATATGAAAATCTCAGAGATGCGTGACATGGGATTCAAACCCACTCCACTTGGTTTGGAGGCGAACGCACTATCAATGAGCAACCATTGCTTACAAATAATAAACATTAATTATCCACATATATTTAACCATAAATGCTATCGTAAAGCTGATTTAATAAAACGTTACTTATAATATTACACGATCCTATCTCTTAACGAGCAATTACAAAAGCAAAAGTGAATAAACATATGCTTTTTATTTTATTTCTTACACATGTAATGCGTTGAATGTGGCGATATCGAAAGAAATATTGAACTTTTGTGTATGGAGATCAGGGATAGAGAATAAAATAAAAATTGGTCAAGTTGAATTCGTACACGAAGGGTTCAGTATCATAGTTCATGTACTTTTTATTAATATGACTTTTACTCTATGTATGTAGTATATTAACTTCTATGATCGATTACGAACGTTTATTTTTTTTTATTATTTGTTGTAGTAGCAGCAATAAAAATACATACTCAATGAAAATTTCAATTCATTACCTCTTACGGTTCATGATCGTATGTATCTCATGCGATACAGCCCTTTGATAGACGGATGGACGGACAGCGGAGGTTTAGTAAAGCTAAGTAATGGAGGCGGGTTCCGTTGGCACCCTTCGGGTACGGAACCCTAAAAACTTTAAAAACCTATTTGTAAAATAATTACTAAATTCTATGAAACCGTTTATGTTCTCGCAGATTCATTTTTAATTAAATGTCTGTTCGAGCGTGAGATTTTCGTGTGAGTAGGTCACGCAATAACGGAACCGGAAGTAAATTTGCAAATATAAAATTAGCTACTTCTCATAACTAGTTTTTTTACAAAAAAGTTAGTTTATTTTACAAAAAAAATAAAATATAATAGAAGTAGGTCATACCTCAATAATGATTTCATATAAGAAAAATCCACACGTAAGCACGCTTAGCCTTTACCATTATTACTTTTGTAGTGATTTTAGAGTAGAGGCATCTTTTAAGTTAAAAAGTAACTTTAATAGACTTGCAACATCATTTTTATAGACAAAAGTCTAGGATACTAATGACAGCTGTAGTGATAAAGGTTATTTTTATTCATAAAGCTATCTATGTATATTATCTGACTTATAAATCATTGAAAAATGATTCCATTCATAAATCAAAAACTAAGACTGTCTTCAATATACACTGTACATATTCATTAAGAAATAATTAATTCTTATATACTTTGGCTACCTAATTACATAAGAAAATATTTTTTTTGAGTTGATTCAAAATTGTACTTCACGGGGTATCTTTATGACGCGGTGTTTGGTTCCACTGTGTGCCTATTGCGGGTTTCTTTAAATTTTACAAATGACGTCACCATCGCGTTAATCAAGTCAACGCCAAACTTATCGAGAACTAGCGACTCACCCTTGCTTCGCTTCGGGTTCGTCCCTAGACAAAAACAAATCTATCCCACGGGAACCGTACATTTTGGGATGGTATATAGCCTATAGCCTTCCTCAGTTAACGGGTAATGCAAAAAGAATTTTTCAAATCGGATTAGTAGTTCCTGAGATTAGCGCGTTCAACCAAACAAACTCTTCAGCTTTATAATATTAGTATAGATTGTAAGCGAGTATGAGTTACTATTAAAGCTAACTATTCATTACACGTTTAGTCACTGTTAGACACTTTAATTATAGTCTCTATATATTTTTATTTCGATTGTGAGATAATTTAATATAATTTCTGTTCTTTTAAAATAGCAAAGGATGATATAGGCGTATTTGTAGCTCATTGACGTTTTTGTTAGTTTACCATCCCTATTAGTTGTAGGCTCAATTACACCCTTTTTTTATTTCATTAAAATATCTTAAGTAATATAGAATATTATATGAAATTAAAAATTCTGGTTCAAATGGTTATAAGTACGTTGATTTTAAACAGCCGACCAAGTTTGTTGGAAATCTAACCAGTTTGAAGTTACTTGTAATTCGCACGTCTGTCGCCGAAGCAAGTTGCATATATTTTTCAGTTTTTAAGTGAGAATTAAGTTTTAAAGTTTTTAATTTTTAAATTTAAAACTTAATTGTTACATAAAAACCGCTTACATTTTTAAATTATTTTATTGCTAAATATTGAAGAATTATTTTATAATGCAATATCTACTAATTGTCTTAACAAATTACTTAAAGTAAGCTTGTCTTTTTTTTATACTCTTTATACTTACGATCCTTTATTTCCACTTAAAACACTTTAATGGGTAAATTTACATTCTTGAAAGAAATTACATCGAAGTTTCAAGTACTTTTTTTCAAAAAAAAAAACCACTTAACATTGCTCACTGATTATTATTGTCTTATAAGAGTAGCTCTTTATAAAGGCTTTAGGTGAGATGTATTTTCTATATTCTGTTGATATTTTCTTTTGCGTTATATTCTGGTCCAGCCCAAGACTCGAAACTAAAACCCATACTATGCCTATTTACAATAGCTTGTATTTAGCCTATTTTAATGTCCCACTGCTATGCCTAGGGCACGGGCCTCCCTTCAATGCGATGGGGATCAGGTCATAGTCCACCACGCTAGCCAAGTGCGGGTTGGCGGACTTCACATGTCTTTCGAAAAGTTGCTAGGTTCTCTCAGACATGTAGGTTTCCTCACGATTTTTTCCTTCACCACGTGGTAATCATATTGGAAATGATTCGCACATGAAAATATCAGAGGTGCGAGACCCGGAATTTGAACCCGCACCACTCGGTGTCATAAACGAGCGCGTTACCACTGGACTACCACTGCCTCTTTACAATAGCTTATCCTAGACAAATGTAATATATAGATAGAGTAAGTAGATAGACCAATCATACGAAGAAAAACTACTTAAAAACCGACATCCGATACTCTACATTTTTTGCTGCTTGACAACGAAAACAGACACTCGAGCGGCGTCCATCAATCAAATCTCGATACGGGCTCATTCATTCGTTTTTTGTTATATATTTCATGTTTTATGTTATAATGCACTGATTTGAGCTTCAGAATTGTCGAGAGAGAGGAGAAAATTCCATATAAGGATTGAAAATAAATGATTTACTTATGAAAATATAATAGTGCAATGTGTGGGAACGAGATGAAAGTATTTTTTCTCTCCTTTGCTATATACATTAGGTCCGCTTATAAAATAATAAGTTGAGATTTTTATTTTGTCTTCGTAACCATTTATACCGACTTCAAAAAAAGAGAGGGACACTTCAATAGAGTCTATTTGACACTGGTTTTTTTTTTGTTTTTGTAATAAATTAGTATACCCTAAGGGTGATCGCGTTAATTTACCCTTAAATAATTTGATTTAAAATGGGTTTGGAGTCAAGTACCTTTTGACAAAGCAATTAAGTATATAACTTACACTGTTTACTTAACTTATTACCAGTAATAACTTGCTTGAATTACTCACCTGAAACAAATTAAATAATAATTAATTTAATAAAAATAAAGTAAAAATTTTACACTAAATAATTTTTTAACAATTATCTGTACAGATAAATAAAATTGGAGTGTCTGTTTGTAATATTAAAATAACCGCATTTTACTAAATACATATGGATGTATACACGGTACATATACCAAAACAACATTTTTTACAATTTTTGTCTGTTTGTCTGTCTGTTTGTTCCGGCTAATCTCTAAAATGGCTGGACTGATTTTGACGGGACTTTTACTGGCAGATAGCTGATGTAATAAGGAGTAACTTAAACTATTTTTATTTTAGAAAAAAAAATAAGGTGCCACGAAAAAAATTAAAACCAAATTAATTAATTAATTTTGTTTTGGGAAGCAACCTAGAGACGAACCCGAGCGAAGCGAGGGTGAGTCGCTAGTTTATTTTATAAAAAATAAATTTAGTTTTATGCAAAAGGTAACCCTAACAGAGATTTGTACATTTATTGTGTCAAAACAATTCTTGTTACTGTAAAAAAAAATACAAATAAGGAAATTCAATTTTGGCAGAACAAACCGTTATGACATAAATACTAAAAAAAAAACACGAGTTACTCAGAAATTACCTTAAGTTTTTTACTTTTAGAACAAAACGGTACCGTTTTAACATTCCCACAGGAAGCGGTACGAGAGCCCTACAAAGTGTTTCCTATCTGACACCATCGTACCTGTCAAATTATATAGCTAAGTGCAACCTGCCTACAATATCAGAGTTCTGCATGTTTAAATTGGTTCATATTAATGCTTTGCTTTTTTTTTTATAAGATCCAGTGACAAACGAGCAGACAGACCACCTGATGGAAAGCAGTACCTGTCGCCCATAACACCTACAGTTCATGCACTTAGGTTTTAGGTAACAAAAATACAGAGCCGCAGGTGCGTTGTCACTGTGAGGACTAAGATGATATGCCTCTTGCCTGTAATTGCGCTGGCTACCTTATCCTTCAAACCGGAACACAACAATGCAATCATTGTTGCTTGGCGGCAGAAATAGATAAGGGGGTTGTCCCATCTCCACCCATCCAGTCGGACTCCTCAGGCTTGATAGAGTCCTACCACCGGTTAAACTGGTTTGCTTTAATTTCACTCTACTTTTCTAATTGTTGTTTTAAATTTTTCAATCTGAGTAGGAAAATTCATGTATATTTTAACAGTGTTATTGAATTGTAGTTTATACGCTTTACAAGTAAATATACTTATTTTCTGCAATCTTTTTTTAATATTCAAAATTTAATATCTATGAATATTTTCGTAAATGAAATAGTAATAACGGTTTTTTTTTTATTTATAAGTATTTTTAAGTAATATGTGTATATTTTATGTATTTATGTAAGAATCTCAGTAAGTCTCAGGCAAAAATATATCTATTTATGTGATAGCAATTTTTAGATTTTAGTTATTATTTATGAGTAGAGATATCATTGAAATACATTTTATTACATACTTTAAGATATAATAAATAAAATAAGTTATTTTTAATAAAATAAATAATTTTACAAATAACTGCTAGACCCTAAATAGTGTAGTGACCTTGCATAGGATCGAGCCGTGACGGACACGCTTCTGTAGCGATCCCGCCCGAACTGTCCGCTGTAAGTTATGATATTCTCAGTAAAATAATATGAGATATAATCAAATAATGTAAATAATCTCATCATACATTGAGTACAATAATAGATATATCTTATTCATAAGGTTATAATGATTTTTGTTCCACAAAGTATATTGGAGAGAATAAATTTTAAAATAATTTCATTTCTCTTGCTTTACTTTAATAAATAAGAAGATTAAAAATAAGGCAAATATTTTGGAATGCCATTGAAAATAAAAATACAAATTTTATTGAATATGATTATCAAAAACCGTAAAACTTTAAAAGACGTAAGAGATGTAATTTTACTAGAAACCATTAAAGTTTAGGGTTAATCGACTTCAAACTTTTTCTGTTTGAAGTCTATCAAAAAGGGAATGGGAACTTAGAGGGGTTCAAACGCGGCTTGCTGAAAGAATATCACCTAGAAACCAAGTCTGAGTGATTGAAATATTGTGCTTATAGTTTATAGTTGTTCTAGTTCCAATCTGACTTTATATTTTGTAACCATTTAAGATATTTTCACATAACATTTCTTATTTAGTTTAGTAATAATATTTTTATGACACAAAAGAGCTGGTTTATTTAAATATATATTAGTGTAGTGTCAGACTGTTGTTTTTTATTGTTAAACAGGTTTCGCAACGCTAAATATGAAAATACAGTTATTTTTAATATTATTGTGAAATTGTGCATGTGACTTAAATAACCACTGAATGAACAAGATTTGTCCTACGCTTTGATGAAGATTTGACTAACATATCTTTACTTTCGTTTTTATGATTAGATACGCTGTTGTATTATCTTATTAAATAAGTCAAACAAAATAAGTTCACATGACCCGTACTAAATGTGCTGAAGTTAAAACTTGGAGCTTAATTTCTGTGGAATGCAATATTCGGTTTTTAAAGACTTTTTGTATAAAAAAATTTTTATTATATAAAACACCAAATATTTTATGAGTTTCTCGATTTTACTGCTAATGGACAATAATCTTTAAACAAAGGTTTTAAAGGCAAGCAAGCAAAGACCCCCCGAACAGCATTAATAGGCGTTATTTATAAATTTCTTTTACGACCGACAACATCACATACCGTTCCCATCACAATATTTCATACGAGTATATTAATTAAACGCGTATTCTCATGCAGGGCCATAACTAGCAGGAGTCGAGGCCAGTTAAGAATTTGTCGTATGAACAGCTCCATTGATTTATTGCTCGATTACTTGAGCTTGTATGCAATTATTGCAAGTGTTACATTAACTAACAACAAAAAAGTGTATGACACTCGTTGTGTACCTACTAATTTGCTAAAAGCAGGTTTGCAATACTCAATTCGGAGTGGGGTTAAATTATTTATGGATAGCCTTTAATATAAAGCATATGAAACTGTGGTTATTGTTTTAAAATATAAAATGAAATAAACCTGTACTATTACAAATATTCAAAAACTAAAATTCTAGAAATTAGTCCTTGTAATATTTTAAGTATGTTTCAAAAATTGTAGAATAGAAATAATGTAAATGAGTCAGTGAGTGAGTGAGTTTAATAGTTTTTGCCTTTTCAGATACATATATTTTTAACAAACATTTTTTTACAAGAAAATATAGTACCAATTTCGAACTTAAAGGTGTTTTTTTTTAATTTATTTGCGAACATTCTTAAGGTATAACGCATTCTTTCAAAGTAGTTTTAAAAATCAATTTATATATATATATATATATATATATATATATATATATATATATATATATATATATATATATATATATATATATATATATATATATATATATATATAAGTAAACATTTTTTTTTAATGGATCAAAACGTATTTGAATATGGTAGATACTTGTTACATTGATGTTTTATATTCTTAGATAGTAGATTGGATAAAAAGCAGTAGGTTTGTTGAGTTATTTCTCTAATAATATAAATCATGTCTCGTCGCAGAAAGCGCAGATATCCTTTGATCTCAGATGCGACCAAAACGGGAGGATCAGGATTAAATAGTTCCTTTACTAAAATAGGCATATAGTAAAGATATATTTTAAAAGAAATAGATGTATAGTACAGTAATTAATTAGTAGAGCAGTATTTCTAAAGATATGTTTGGACTACGCTCTTTAAGACAATGTAAAATAACATAGATCATTTTATGGTGAACATATATTATTTAATTTTCTATCCTTATTAAAACCGTTAAAGAAACACCTAAAATTTCTATCCTCTATTTCACGGATCGTGCCTCCAGGTATAATTTACCAGGATAAATAGTAACCCATGTCGTTTTTGGTTGAATATAATATCCGTCAGTGTATCAAATTGAAATTAAATTAATCCATTTGTCCACTATCCTCTAAGCTATAGCTTTTTCACTCGTAAGTTTAATAGTATCCTATAGAACTTTCAACCGGAAACCTATTAAAATTTTCTTTGCGAAGCTCAATGTCTGTAATATACCAATATCAAAATAACATGAGATATTACGAAATGACAAACATACACATCAATTTCATTTATAAGTGACAAAATTTTCTTGTGGTACATAGCAAACTTACTTGAAAGATATACAAAAGTTTATTCAAACTTCAGTGTACAATTTTTCTCAGCTATATAAAAGTCAACGAAAGATATATTTACACTCCTATAGTAATCATTCTAAGTGGCATTGTAGTTAGTAGTTGGTGTTAGAAAACTTGTAATCTTTCGACTTAACGGTACTTATTTTAAACAGCGTGTGGCGGAGCATTTACTAGCACTTGCTTGCGACGGAATTTAGATGCACTCGATTGGTCTCTGCTATTTGTTCAGGAATGTGCTAATTAACTGAGAATTTCTAAATAAAGCAAAATTATTGTCTACAGCAAACTATTTACTGGTAGTTTTTTAGAATTAACTCAGTTAAAATAAACTGTATTTAACAGTTTTTAACCTAATCATGTTTTATTATAAAATTCTTCATGTTTTCTTGCCTTTTATGGTACGATGTAATGTTAAGTATTTAATTTAATAACAAATTTCAAACCAATCAGAAGAGTAAAGTGAAATATTTACTTGCTTTTTTTGTATTATTATTGGCTATTGCTATTCGTGCTTAAAATACAATAGTAGTCCAGTGGTAACGTGACGGTTTCAAATTCCGAGTCCGGCACCTTTGATATTTTCATGTGCGAATAATTTCTAACATGATTACCACTTGTCTTACGGTGAAGGAAAACATCGTGAGGAAACCTGCATGTCTGAGAGAACGTAGCAAGTTTTCGAAAGACATGTGAAGTCCGCCAACCCTCACTTGATCAGCGTGGTGGACTATGGCCTGATCCCCCTCGTATCGAAGGCAGGCCCCTGCCCAGCAGTGGGGCGTTAAAAGGGCTGAATATATTCGTACTTAATGAATAAAAAATACATTATTCATCCGACTATTCTCGATTTGTACGAATATTTGCTACTTTTTTGTTTTCTAATGTAAAACAAGTGATTTTTAGGTGCAGGAGAGGAGCTGGAAAAGTTATTCTTTTAGATCCCAACGATATTTAAGTTCAAGTATTTTTAAGGTAAAAAAATATTTTTAGGGGCAGGAGTTTCTGTATGCAAAAAAAAAACTTCAACCTACCGAGCTGAGCTGAGCTACTTATTTTACTAATTTATTTATTAGCCTATTCGTCCTTCCTTATAATTTATGTATTTTATCAAGCACGAATAATATTTTTTTATTCATCCTATTAAAGGACTAATAGACAATCCGATTATTATTATTATATTAACTTTTTATGAATTTTACGTACATTTTTAGGCACAAAGCATTGGCATTTTCAATGCTCACATATGTAGTACTTTAGCTGTAAAGGTGATAATTTAAAAAAACAAATTATACCTAAGAGCAAGCTGTAAAAAAATAAAAAAATATTTTTCAAAGCCATCCCACAAACCCAATAAATCGAACAGCTATCAAAACATTGGGACCAGTTACAAGAAGTGCATATCATTTGCTTTAAGACGTCAACGTATTTCGAGTTCTAAACAAATATTACGAGCTACTGTCAAATTAAATATTCCTATCTCTTTCTGATGTATGCACTTTTGTACGGGAGGGAAAAAATGGAAATATAGCATGCTACTGTGAAAATAAACAAAGGCACTCTTTTACACTTACATTCATAACTAGGTGGCATTCGTTACTTCGCTTGAGTAAAACGATGTGTTAATGATCACATGGCGTTTAGGAATTTGTAAACTTTCAATTATTATTAGTATTAAAATACAATATAGAAAAAACAATATTTATGAGTAGCGACTCTACCTCGCCTTGCGCGGGCTTGGGCTAGTTTGAGCTACGACATTTTGTAGTTAACATTTTCATTATAATATTTAATTAAACTAAACAAATGATAAAAGTGTCTAATACATATGATAAAAGTCTGATCGCTGTCAGTACATGGAAAATATTTGGGTAAAACTATTATTGGGGAGCTTTATTAATGTAATAGAACCCAAAATAATGATTTTTAGATTTTATTACTGTTTGTTTGTGATGATTTGGGTGCAGTTTTTACTAATGTATTGTGATAAGCTTCACTTAACATTTAATATGTTTTAAATTCGATCAAACGTCAAGCATAACTTTTGCTAATAAATAATATGATATGTATGTATTAATCAAAAACGCGAGCTTAGCTGTGAGCAAGAGCTAGTATATTTTAAGATGCAAGTACCACAGGAGAGCTTTATTATAACAAAATACACAATAATGCACGAAATTGTAAATACAGTTACTGAAGTTTAATCGACATTATCCCTCGCTCTCGCGCAGTAAATCATTTTCTGTTATTTATAGCAGCGCTGCGGCGGTTTCAGACGAATTGTTTATGTCGTGTGTAAGATTTACTTTCTCCTTCTTAAATGTTGCTTAAAAATAGATTTAAAATATGTAGAATAATATGCCGATAAGAATTTAAAATGAACTACGAAAATAAATGAAGACAGAGGTAGCCGCTTAGGAAACCGAGAGTTCAAACCCTGGGTCTCGTACCTATGATATTTTCATGTACGAATTATTTCTAACATGATTACCCCTTCCCTTACGGAGAAGGATAACATCGTGAGGAAACCTGCATGACTAAAAAAACTTAGCGAGTTTTCGAAAGACATGTGAAATCCGCCAATCCGCACATGGCCAGCGTAGTGGACTATAGCCTAATCCCCCCTTGTATGGAAAAAAGGCCCATGCCAAGCAGTGGGATGCTAAAAAGGGCTGAATACATACATACAAGAAAATGTAACCATTAACTTAAAAATATCAAAAGGTAAAAAGGTTGGACTGATACATTACTAGTAATCTTAAGTAGGTTTTTGTATTTCCACAGGCGCCACTTGGTACCGAAGTAAAAAGTGGATTAGGTCGTACTCCAGCCTATGAACTATATGAATAAAAACGGGGTTTTCTCTGATGTACAGACCACTTACACAATGTTGTCCTACACTATATTAGTAGACCATATAAACAATTTCCTACACTTAGTAGTGTTTTATTGTAAACTAGCGACTTACCCTACCTAATTAGTTTTAACGTATCGTATAGATTTCTCTGAGATGAGATGTTTCCTATCCTATCCTATATGTTGACCTGGATATCCAGGTATCATCGTACTAAACTTCATCAAAACCTGTCTAGTGGTTTTCTCGTGATGCGTTCCCAAACAGACAGACAAAAATTCTAAAAACTATAAATTCGGCCTCGTATCGATAATAATGACTATTTCAATAAAATTTTCCAAAAAATATTTAATGTACAGATTTAGCTCAGAATTTTATTTATGTATATATGATTTACATATGAAAGTTTTAGTGATGCGAGACCCGGGCAGAAAACTCGGCTTCGCTTTTCGAACAAATAAGTAGTATACAATTTAATATTTTAAGGCTATAAACTAGAAACAAAGCCGTAAAAGTTTTCGACGATTAGTAAGATGTTTTTATGTTAATGATATTATATGTAGTTCTAATTTGAAATTATAATTTGCTATTAACGGGTGTTAACGTCTCTATACAGGCGATGACACTTTAAGCCGTTGGAATTCAACATTATATCAACTTTTTCTTGCGGTTATTTGTTCTATTCATTTTAATTATCAAGAATGTACTCTTGTATTGTGACTTTGCTCACATATTTTCAAATTGTGGTACTTACAAATTAATAAAATTTACTAAATAATCATTAATTTGACGATAAGGATAGATTTTTTTGTATCTTTATAGGAAATATTTAGTTTTACATGAATGTATTACCTATATAAATATATTTAGAATTTGAAATTTGTTCTCAAAACAGTCAAATGAAAGTTCTTGAAACAGTTGATCAAGATTTATACTATTAATAAGCTTAGATAGAGATAGTTGTACAATCTCACAGTGGCATTGCATCATATGTAACTTTAGACTGGATACTTGTTTCCATACAAAGATAACAATGAAGAATAATTATAATTAATATCTTTACAGAATACTCTTTTTAAAGTTATTTTTATTCTTTTGCTTCGGAAACAGAGTTACTTACATATTTCGTATTTGCTACTAACACGAGTTTTAATTCAAAACTTATAAAAACTAATTAAAAAAAAGGCATGAACATTTAAAAAGTTTTGATATCAACTAATGAGTATATAATTGAAACTTAAAGGAAGTATGTGGGGAAGCCATGAACAAAATTCTACGATATTCGCGACGCATTTTAAATCTGGTTTCCAATAACCCGTTACGACAGGATTCGCTGCTCAGCAACTTTTACACACTATATAAATTTGTTTCCTTATCAGTCTGTGTATAACTAATGAAGAATGAATCCCATTATTAGTCGACTGTATGTAAATAAATCGTGTATTTGGTGCATTGGGTAGATTTAATTTGTACTAAACGTAAAATATAAACTAACTAAAAAGTATGACTGTAGGGTCAGCTCTACAAGTAGCCTTCTCTTGGGATTTCCTTATAATTATTATTAGTTGCTTTAAGAAATGCACTTCAAAATAAAATATTTCATTCTCTATTAAAAATTGTTGCAAGTTAACTATTTTAATATTTAGATCATCAATGCCATATTTCTACCTTAAAGAATGACTTTCGTACAAACTTTTTTTTCTCATTAAACTTTTGTTCTTTTGTATCTTCTGTTTCATTATATTAAAAACAATACTTTTACTACTATTGAATTAGATGCTTTAGAGCTAAAGCTAACTAGTTAAGGTTGTGTTGTCTGTTATCGAGACAGTGGATGAATTTAAGATTTTTCATAAAAAAATTGATTTATTATTAAATATTTCGTCGCTAATACCAAGTATATATGTACATACACACGTGTGTAGTCTCCATAATAAAATTAAAGAATCCTAAGCAATTAAACAAGTGTCTAATAGATTTCGTAGCGGCGGCTATTTCGTATCGTTTAGACAAAACCCGTTTCACATATAGAAATTAGTCAAATATGTGAAATAATTGATAAATAACATTAATTAACCTCTATAAAAATAACTGTGGGTTATTAAATTTGCATGTTTTTGCTTTATAAAATTAATATCAAAACATTTGATCTTCTAAAATATTGACAGCCACCTGAACGAACAAAATTCATGAGTTCGATGATGACGATGAGACTTATGAGTGAGTAAATATATACAATACTTATTAATTCCTTACGTTGATAAAACTTAATGGAAGTGTTTAAGTTTCTAAATAAACATATAGACTTTTCAATCGCCTTATCGATTACCAAGGAAACAGAGCGGTAACGAAAATTAAAACAAAAAAATAATAAATGCCACTATTAGATATAAATTAATGATTTAAAAACCACATATAAAATAACCTGATACCACTATGTGGAGAAATTGCCCGCATGATTGTGCTGTGGTCAAATTGCGGACTTGGTGGATTTCATGCTTGGTTTAAGATGCAAGAGGAAGCGATGTCATGAAATAAAACAATACTTAGATCCAGACTCTATTTATCTATTATTATAATGCATATATATTCTTGTGGAGTTGTTTTTGTGAAGGTTACCATTTCATACGTATTATTAGTGTTTTTATTGTACCAGTTAATCAGTTATTTTATTATTATATAACGAAATAAATGACATTTATCGTTATATTTGAAATGAAAATGGTAAAATATTAAATAAAAATATATATTCATCAAACTTTTATAATTTAGGATCAGGTATTTCCTTTTGCTTTCGATTGAAACTTGCACCAAACTTCTAACCGCAAACTTGTATAGTTCTTGGTAAAGCTATTACCGAGTGCGGTAACCGTCACCTCGGTGTTACTCCTACAGTCAGCTACTGTAGCTTACATAGATATAAAAACTTTAAACTTTACTAATATTGTAAGTTAATTAACTCTTTTAAATAAAATTAGCCATATTTCGTACAAATTCAAGTTATAAATTATACATACAAACTGTAAATATCTACATAGTAACCAAAGAGTGAAGATATTTCTTTTGTTTAGTTTACTTTATTTTTATTTTGTATCAATACTAACATTTTAATATAAACTAACGAACGTTTGCAGCGCGTTGAAGTCTTTTATATGACAGCTCAAAGCTGTACATCGTACAATAAGAACGAGTGGCAGGTATAAAAGGTATTTGATTTTCTTTGATTTATGCTACGTTGGGAACGTTACAACTTGTAAAGCTATGTTAAAATATAAGTGAGCTGTGCGATTATTTTGTCAAGATGTCAAAAGAAATAGTACTGTATAATTATTGTATTATAAATAAAACTTGCCTTTCCTTACATCTTTTCTTAGAATAATATTTTGTAAGATATTTTTTGTTCTATACTATTTAAGTAATATTTTTTTATTCAGAAAGCAAAGAAAAAATTAATGGACTTACTCATTACAACTGGTGACTAATGTTTGTGTGACCGTGACCAGAGTGGTGGTGGTCGTGGTCAGCTTGTCTCCTACACACTTCTTACGAGAGCATTCGTCCAACACTGCATCCTCCTTAAGGGGTTGGAGCACTTCCTTAACTTTATTTGGTCCAGTCTTCACGGTCGATCTTTGAAACTTCAGACTCGCCATTGTTTTCCCATCACTTGATATATCTGTTTCTTCAGTAATCATGGCACCTTTTTTTGTTTTACACACTGTTTTGGATGTTTTTCCAAAAACATCACCATTTCTGTGCACAACTTCTTTAGAATCTATCAATTCACTCTTAGGCTCTAGAGGTAGACCGTTATTAAGCATGTTCTTTATACTATCACTACTAATATTTGAAGTTAAGAATTCATTCAAATCCTCATAACTTTGTATTGGTTGTCGTCTTTGGTCATTTTGCCAGGTTTTATCGAAACCATATATAGGTTCTGATTCGGCACCAAACCACTCTTTATCAGGTTTTCTGTTTGTCTCATCTGGAGCTGGTTCTATATTGTTGTAGTTATCTTCAAAAAACTCGTCCGTTAGCTCCGTTATTTGGGCGCCATCGCGTTTGGTGTCTACATCGTGAAAGAATGGGTTTGTTGGTGTGTTGATTTTTCTCCTTCCGTATAATTGCCTGTAGTACTTCTCTTGATCTCCATACATCCAGCACACTTTCCACCATTGTTTGCACATTAATATGTTTGCAGAGTTCGATGATTTCACATGTCTCGTCGCGGTTGTCGACATTTTACTATTTTTTATCACTTTGCACTAAGCCTGTTGATGGTTACGTTTGGAATGAAGACACGTGTGATATAGTATGGAATTATAGAGATGACAAATAATCCTAAGTATTTTTATTTTTATTATTCCATAATAAGAGTGCAACTAATTGAGACGTGCGAGTCTCATCAAATTGAATAAGCTCTAAATTAAATATACTTTCAATGAATATAAGGGCAATTCCCAAGTGAAGATAATACCCAATTACGTATCTATTTTATTACAAAGCAGTCTCTAGGATATTTCTTACTCTAGATCCTAAACATAAGGTACAAACCTACATCAATCATTACATCTTTATATTGTTCATCACGTTATTATTCCGTTAGCATAAGGTTTATTTTTGAACACCATTGATGCTATGATATTTATAGCGCTGAAACCTATTACCCGTAATGCCGCACTCCTGCGCTTTCCTTTATTTATTGTCTTTTTCTCATTCCCGCTATGTGATTTACCGGTTAATTTAAAATTTGAAGCAGAAATAGAATAATATTGTTTCGTAGAATAGATGCAAAAAGTTATTTTTATATAGAATTACAAATAAAATTATGTTTATTAGTAAAATGCATTAAAGTATTATGAACTAGCTGTGCCCCGCGGTTTCACCTGCAATAAATTTGATTATACATATATGCCTGTTTTCTACACCTACCTTCTATAGTCTACACGATGCGTATTTGACCAAAGTTTCTAAGCTTAAAGCAATTAAAACATATTATAAATATCAGTTTTACAATAACGTATGGAAATTTGCCCAAGTTTTGTCATTTATGATTAATGCTCCGCTTCCTTGGATAGTAGCAAGATGATATACAGCCTATAGCCTTGAGGATATCTAATGTAAAAAGAATTTTTCAAATCGGTTTAATAGCTCCTGAGATTAGCGTTTTCTAACAAATAAATAAACACTGCCTCTTTATAATATTAGTATAGAATATAGATTATATATTTAGAAAATATTACAAATATATGGATATTTAAACTAATCGAAATTATTCATTAAAAGCTACATAATTCCAAGTTAAATAGAGTTCTTATCTTAAAATTTAATATTGATTCGTAACAACTCGTAAAAGTATCATTATAATCGTTGCACTTTAGACCAACCACTTAAGACACTATAATATTTATTACGTTTTAATTAAAACGTGTTCTTTAAAAGCTTATAATATTATATCTTGCAAATAAACGATTATTTCTAAATTCTTAAGTTTTGCGCTTAAGCATAAAATTTCAACGCAATGTTAATGACCATTAAATTACTTATACATGTTGTATATATTTAATGTGAAGATAGAGTACAGGAAGACGTCAGCGAGTACCGTTGTACGCGAAAATATTATATGAATCTTTTCTTATTTATAACGTCACGATATATTTTCTTTGCAAAACATATATTATATTTATTTACATATGAAATTTTATTTCAATATGGTGGAATGTATGTATGTATATCACTAATCACTTATATGTGATGCATATACATATAGGCACACACACATGCACATATACACGCACATAGACGTATTTTAAATTATCCTACCTATTTACTTATAATATATGGAATATCTTTTACATAGTAAATAGTACATAATATAAGTACATGCATTTAGACATCAGTAAGTAATAGCAGAGCTAACGTAAGTTACCCCGCTAGATTCGAACCAAAAAATTAGTAAAAAATGTAACAGTACATTATTTATAAATTATTTTCTTTAAAATAACCATTTGAGTAATTGCTTCAACTAATCAAACATTTTGTTATAAAAGATATAAATTAAATAATACTTCAGATTACTAAGTTATAAACTTTAAATGTATCACTATAATTCATGAGTTATGGAAGCGGCTTAAGAGTTTATTAACTCACACAATTAAGTCAAGAAAAATTATTTGACTGTTAGTTTTGTTATCTATAAATTAATAATTTTTAAAAGTACAGAGTCTAAATAAACTTTTTGACTAATAAAAAAGCTACATTTTAGCAAAATAATACAATTTAATCGACCGTACCTTATGAACGAAAGTCTCTCAAAAACAAAATCACTCCAATATAAATGCGAATATTTATGAATGCTGTATGTGTTTTTTACTTTGTTAAACTGTAGTGGTCCAATGACCTAGAGTCAAATTCGGGATACAAATAACTTAAAGACTGAATTGATACGTAGTTTACTTTATATCAATGTACCTCGCAAGCGGGGCCGCGAGCAAAAACTTGTATTATATAAATAATAACTATACTCAGAGATAGCAGAGGATTAAACCCGACGCGTGAGCAAGGCGAGTGCGTATTACGAACAGGATTGGAGTTTAAATTGAAATTGTATTAAAACTACTAAATGTAATTATTATTAAGAATACCAATTATTAATTTTTGTAACATAGTATATTTATGTGAATAATATGATTGATATATCTAGTAATAGTATATTGCTGTCCATATACCTACATATGTTACACCTGCTGATTTTCGGATCGGCTAAAACTCTTTTAGGTCTTTTCCAGGAAATTGAAGATTTTGGGCGCAAATGATATTGTCTGTTCGCTATGAAATAACAAAGGCGTGTAAGTTATGTATATGATATTTTTATAGTAACGGTTGAAAAGAACTAATAACTAACTAAATAACTAATTTTTACTACGTTTCTCGAAAGTTTATGATTGTGAAGAGTAAGTGAATGAGTTGGTTTTGTAAATTAAAGAATCTTAGCCTTCTTGTAGAATGTGACTTTTGATTCTCGATTGAAAAAAAGATGGATCGATAAATTATATATCTATCTATGAAATCAAAGCCCTAGCGTGTGCTATAATTTAATAGACTCAAGGCAAGTCACGTTGACCGAAGGCGAGTCCATTAAAAATCAATTATCAGTAAAAAGCGGCAGGTGGCCTCCGCCGCAGCCGCGGCCACGCCGACGCACGCTAGGTGTCATTGTATGTATATATATAATGTATATATACATACAATGACTTATTATTAAAAGGTATATCCAATTATTTCAACTTTATTACTTTAATTAGAATCCATTCTTTTATGATTATTCAACGAAATTATCTCAATCCTTGCTTAGACTTACGCGAATATTTGACATTTTAAATATATTTTTTTTTTATTTCGAACGAATTAATTAACATTTATGTAATTTTAGTTGGTATTATTACAATTATTACGCTTTTTAAAAAAATCAAACGCCGGAACCGAAAATCAAAATTTATTTGTGAAAAATCAGAAAATATAATTTTATTTGAAATTATCTCAATCCTTAAGAAAAAAAATATACTTGAATATATTTATAGAATTTTTCACTATAACGTTAAAAATTATTACAATTAATTTAGTGAATCTGGAACCCAAAACACCAGTATAATGAGCAGTCATGCCACCACTATTGCAAAGCATCATCAAAATGCCAAGACTGATTAAAATGTAAAGTGGTAATTTGCTTTATTATTATATGATTGGATATGCGATGTACACGTAAAGGTATCCTCATGAACTCATGCATATTAATAAATGCGTGCCCAGAGGCCAATAAATTAAATTCTTTAAGGTAAAACGTGTACTAATCAATAAGCCGGCTAATCATTTTAACCTTTGCATAAAGTAGCAACGATGTTACCATAAATTAGGTGTAATTTGAAAAGTAAATAATAGAACCGTTGAAGGAATAGTAATTATAAATATGTAGAATTTTTTCTGAATGTAAGAAAGAGTATGCAACAACGTAGCGCGCTAACCCTACATTGCATTTGTATTTTTTGTGAAGTATTACCAAAACCTTCTTTTTTGCAATATGTCCATAAATTGTCGTTTACAATCTTGACACATATTTTCTAACAATATATTATAAATATCTAAAATAACCAGCAGCCATTTACACTGGCTTTGAATAATCATGTCATGTATGTATGTATATCTATTTTGACGAAAGTATTGGTTTAGCCGCTTTTGCTTAGTCAACTGTATTAAGACATTATGTTTATTAATGACTAAAAAGCTGATCTCATCTAAACAATGAGCTATATAAATATAACACTGTCAAGGTTAATAATAAATGGTAATTAGCATCTATGAAATTTACAACTTTTTTTCCACATAGGTGTCGATTTGTGGGATTTATTTCATAAATTTCTTGATTTTTGATGAAACAAGTGGCATTTGGACCAAATAACTTCTTAGTGTAGTAAAAAATATCATACATATACCATTTAATTCTAGAATCCCGTGGTAGAGTCCCGTAGTAACATTTTGTAACAAACAGAATAATCTTATATGATACATACATCAAAAGGTTTTCTTCCGCCCGTGAAATATTATTAACTACAAAGTAACAAGCTTTATAATTTTAAAAGATTTTTCTCACTTATCTTCCCTATTAGTTAGTATTGATTTTATTAAGTAAATCTCTAATACGATACTGAAAGTAAAAGGCGTCGAGCAACTATAGGATCAGAATGAACTGAAAGGGACTCGAGAACACGACGTTCAATTAACATCTGTCACACGGGCATATGTACTGTGAATGTAAGTTTTACTGCCACCGTAATTGCTGTGCGGCGACATGTTCTAAATTGCGTTGCATAAAAAGATCACAAAATCCCACGCATACTATTTGTTTCGAGTTCTACTTCGCTCGGGGCTCATTGCGGAGATAAGATCGGTAGCTTTTTTTTACCATTTTTCACGTGTGTCACAATGTTATTCATATAACTAGCGATTTACCTTACTTTGTCTGAGCTTATTTTTTACCTAGTTTTAGTTTCCAATTATTGAACATTGTCAAGTAGCGGATAAAAGTTCTTGTTACTTTTATAAATGTTTAGGTGATATGTATTTATTTTAGAAAAAAAAATATGATTTAGTGAATATTTTAAACTTTATCATTCGAATCTAAACTGCCAATTTTATACCTTAAAATATTTCTGTTCGTAAATAATATACCACATATCTATATTTAAAAATGTTATGTTGTTGCTTAATGAAGCTAAATATGGTTGTCAAATACTTATAAAATCATTTACGACTCGTATTAAAAAGCAAATAAAAGATGAAAGCATATGAAATCATTAGTTGATTCGAAGTAATCTAAAGTATTTAGATTACAAGTAGTTCCACAAGTTGTTGATTAAACAGTTTTATGTATATTTTACGTAGTTAAGCATTGCACTAATGTTATTTCAAAATAAACTTCTGATAGTCGACTTTATCAGAAAGCACGGAAATATACAACAAAGCTCATCTCAGTATATCTGTGTAAATGTCAAAGGTATATAGAATAATTTAAAATTTTATGTTTGTATATTTTGTGCTGCTTAACTTTTTCTATGTATTACTTAAAAATCTAATGAAAGATGTAATGATTAATGATTTTTAAGTTATATATTTTTAAATTTCCGTCATTATTTGTGTAATGAGACTGATAAGGTGTTAATATAATATTATGTTTTGCTTATCAAGTAACAATAAAATAATAAAAAAAATATTATTTTTTTTGACAAATTGCATGGTAGTGTTTTGCAATTCGTTATTAATTAGTTTTATGGGTAGGTAAACAACAGAAGCCCTTAAATAGCAATCTGAGCAAAAATAGGGTGAAATCGATAGTATTTCGGAAGCCACCATACCCTGTGGTGGATGGAAAATGACTCGAACTATTAGCGCAAAATGAAACAAATCGTTTAAATCTCCACATAAATTTCCATTCCACTCTGTTTATCATCCGATTTTCTTTTTTTTATTTAGTAGCTTCTTTTTTTAATGACGAGCTTTAGTGTTATCAATAGATAATTATTTTTGTAAATTCATATGTTTTCTTCAAATGTTCATTAACGATTATGATCAAATTCCCACAGTGCGCTATATTTTTTTTATATAGCTCTATGTCCGACTCAAATCACTGTTACTATATTAACCATTTAAACAAACAACTCTGCTTTAAATAAAATTACATTGTGATATCAATGCTTGAATTGACAAGTACATAAGAAAACGTTGGTCTGTCATGTTTGTTATGCAGTTTTTATGCACAAAGGATGTATTAACTAAAAAAACAAGCTGACCTGCAGCTAACTCTACTATTTTCATATCAGCAAATACGAAATACATTACGCGGTATTGTACAGTATCTGAAAAACTTTACATATTAAATGAGCAATGTAAAGTATATGCAACAGGTAGCTGAACCGGTTCCTGAGTAAATAATTTCGCTCTCTTGTGTAACTCGCTAGTCGGTACTAAAAAGTAGAGACATTTTTTATAAACATGTGGTAGACATACATATGGTAGTAATTATCGAATTATACGATATATAGGTTTTTTAAAAGGAGATAGAGGTGCATGTTGATATGTTTGAAAAAGTTGCTCGCGTCATACATATGTTAGATTAAGGTAATTTATGGTATGTATTGCAATTAGAATTTAAATAGATTCTAAATTTTTTAATTTACGCGGTAAATGGCGCAGATATTTATATAGCCAATACAATTTCCCCATTCGCAACAAGAAACCCTAAAAGATGTAGAGATTTCTATCTTCGAAAAAGTGACAAGTTCAGTAAAATAAACACAATATGTATGCGGTGTACGACTTTACTTCTGACTTTCTGAATGATTTTGTGCATTGAATATTTTATTAATATTTTGTATCGGGACTATAGATTTTTTTTTAATTTAATTGTAGTAGAGTTATTTATTATGAATTTGATATTTGTCCAGTGTTATTGGGCGAACTTTGCATGAAGACAGCTATAACTTTTTTAAATTCTAAGATATCGTGGATTATAATGAAATTTGAATATATGTACATATTTTATTTATATAAATTTATCAAAAAAACAATGCATATGCGAAGTAACATGTCTTGGTTTGTTTATTAAATAAGACGAAAAATATGAATGCATGTCATCACAATCAGCGTAATAAATTGAGTTGTGAGGCTTGAGCACAAAGATTACGATGTAAGTATTTTTATTGCTTGCATTAAAAGCTTTAAACGTTAAGATTTATATCTTTTTTACTCTTGTTTTGGTTTATAATTGACTAGACTTTGCCCCGGCTCTGCTCGCGTCTCGATAAAAATTGAATGTGACTTAATTTAGCAGCTTTTTTTTTATGCGATTCAGTGACAAACGAGCAGATAGACCACCTGATGGAAAGCAGTACCTGTCGCCCATAACACCTACGGTTCATGCACTTAGGTTTAAGTAACAAAAATGCAGAACCACAGGTGCGTTGTCACTGTGAGGACTAAGATGATATGCCTCTTGCCTGTAATTGCGCTGGCTACCTTATCTTTCATACCGGAACACAACAATGCAATCATTGTTGCTTGGCGGCAGAAATAGATAAGGAGGTGGTACCCATCCAGTCGGACTCCTCAGGCTTGACAGAGTCCTACCACCGGTGAAGCTTACTGAGATGATATTCTACAATCGTTGAAGAATAGAAGTTTAATAAAATTGTATTCATATAATTAATTAAATTATTACGTCATAGAATTATATAAATAATATGTCATTTCAATATATTTTTTAGATTTTTCAGGATATGAGTTGGTTTTACTCCTCATTTCATACCAATCCGTTGAGCCATTACAAGGTAAAAAGGAGACAAAGACTCTCACAAAGTATATTCTATAATATTAGAGTAATACTTTATTGTTAATAATATCTGAGCTTAAAGTTAATTTTAAAACAACATGATGATCTATATTTATCATGCATTAGTATTTAAGCTCTGTACAGTTTACAACTGTTTTTTATAAATTCACTGTACATACGGACGTTTTGGTATATAGAACATATTATATAATATCTAAGCCTGATATTTAGTCAATATTAATTTTATATTCCTTTTTTTATTCATATATCTATAAATGTTACGTAGATCTTTTGGGCAAAGGTTTTTTTTAAAAATTAAGTTCGTAATTGTTATGGTTAAAGAACATTTATTTACTCATTTAAGAACATAGTTCATTTGTAATGAGATTACTATTACAACTTAATATAAGGTAAAATCATATTATGCAGTAGTGACCGAAAAACATACATATAAATAAATTACTAAGAAACAGCTTCTAAATATTGCTTTAATTTATGTTTAAATGCCAAAAAGGACCTCACATTGACCACATCATTTAGCAAACTATTATACAGTTGTGCTCCTTCAAATTCAATTGTTTATGTTCCATACTAGCGACACCCTCGTCGCTACTTACGTTTTAATGTTTGGTACGTATATATCCTCAGAGATGAGATATTCAATAAAAAATATCCTATATGTTGAACCGCATAACCAGCTATCACCATACCAAATTTCATCAAAATCTATTTAGTGGTTTTCTCGTGATGCGTTCCCAGACAGATAGATAGACAGACCGGCAGCTGAACAGACAGACAAATGGACAAAATTCTAAAAACTATAGATTCCGCATCTGTATCGATAATAATGACTATTTCAATAAGATTTTCCAAAAAGTGTTTAATGTACAGATTCGGCTCAGTTACAATTTTATTATATGTATAGATTTAATTCTAGTGACAGGTAAATCTAGCTTGTACTTGTACCTATTGCCATTGCAGAAAATTAAGAAGACGTATGTGTAAAATTATATGATTTAAATAACGTCTCACTTTGCCTTCCATAGAACCAGTTAATACCGTAAATATAATATGCAAGAGTGTTATCAGGAAACTTTCAATGAGTCACGTTATCTTGGATCATTTCTCATCTGGTAGTAATCGTTCAAATTGACCTAATTCGTGCGTCGCCCTTAATGGCCTGGAGAAATTACTCTGTATGTTACTACCTGGTTTACTGTTTTCTAGTAAATGATATCACTATCAACATATCTAGGGAATGTTTGATATAGTCTTAGCATTTTTGGTGTTTTTATTATATTTTTTATAGATATAAGTTAAAATATTGTCAGCGTCAAAATAACATACACAATCTTTAAAATGATCGTTGTAATTATTGTTTGATTTTTTTAACGCTTTCAATAACTATTAGAGTGCATTTTTATTAGAATGTAACTTAGTTGTAGCTAGTCAAGGTACGTATTTTAAAAGGAAATTGAGCAAATATTTCTGATCCTCTGACGCTAAATGCTACACTGTGTCGTGTATCTAACATTTTTGAGACATGTAAACGAGTTTCAACTTTTTTCCAGAAAATTAGATTTCACGATAAGAAATGTGATAAAAAACGTAATGTGAAACGAAATGATTACATCATGTAGTCGTTCGCTAAAAAGGTAATGTTTGGGATTTTTATAAAATACCACTTAAGCTACGTTAGGTCATTGTTAACCTTTTATACGCTGGAATGTCACAGAGCCTATGCGATGTGAATTAATCATTAGTTATCATAACATTGTATTCACTGTGTATATCCGCCGTTATTCGTAAATGTTCCTGTATATTGTTTGTAATGTACATATACATTAGTATTCTTCTGTTTTATAAAATAGAATATTGGAAAAATTAAGTAATAATTAGTTTTCTTATTTCATTTACTGTGACAGTCTGTGTGTTGGTGTATCTTTTAAACTTAGTATTTAAAATGTGGTTTTAGTTATTTTGAAATTTCAAAGATTGGGATCTTAAATTAAGCTTAAAATTTTTAATTAGGAATCAGATTTCTAGTTTATCTTTTTACCTTTTGAAATATTATAAAAGCCCGATGTTGAATAATTCTTGTAGTATGCGCTATTAAAATAATTTTACCTTTATATTTTAAACTACCGACTTACCCTCGCTTCGCTCGGGTTTGTCCCTAGGTACGTTTTAATTATTTGAACGAAACCCTATTCTTTTTCTTTTCCTAAAATAAAAGCCCAACTTACTCCTTATAATATCAGCTATCTGCCAGTGGAACTCCGGTTAAAATTGGTCCAGCCATTTCGGAGATTAGCCGAAACAAACAGACAGACAGACAGAAATTTAAAAAAAAAATATGTTTTTCTTATAAGTACCGTATTAGTATAATTCCATATGCATTTAGTATAAAGCTGTTATTTTGACATTACAAACAGACACTTCAATTTTATTTATCTGTATAGATAAGTATTGGTTTTTACGACTGAATTATGTATTTTTATGAAAATTAGCAAGTTTCTTGATCTACAAAAGACACGTTTTTGTCAAAAAAACCTATTATCAGATACAACTTTCGTTTTATTAAGAATTCATAATATTTTTACTACAGTAGTTATATTACTTTGTTAAAATATTTCTTTTTGGATTATGTCACGGCTTATTTTGAATTTTTTTCTCGAAATATCAAATACTATTAAAAACTTTTATTTTCTTATTTTATAATAATATGTTACATTTTTGGCTAATACCAAAAGTGATATAATTTTAAAATATAGTGAAATCTTAGTTAAAGTGAACAATTTAAATTTTAAAAACAATGTGTATATTATTAAAATTGTTACTTTCAAGCACTTGTGGAAAGAAATGAATAAAATTTATAAATCAAATGTTAGTGTTAAGGTGCCTTTTCAAGTTTTGTAATCTGAAATTTGCCTCCTGTTTGCCTCCTCCTGAAAAGCGGTGGGTCATAAGAACAATATATCCGTATGTCATTCATAAATATAATATTTAGGTAACATGTAAAAGGCACTTAGTAAAACTGTAACTTTGAAATTTAAATTATGGTTTAAAATTGGTAGTTATATTTTGTTCTGACAATTGTTCTAATACTTTCTTAGATTTACGCGGATATATTTGACATTTAAATAAAATTTAAATAAAACTATCTTTTCGGATTTTTTCGCGGATATATTTTGATTTTTGGTATATAATACCTTTGAAACATCTAACACCTTTGTCTCTCCCGTGACCATGATTGCTGTAAAGCATACGAAATGTCGGGAACCAAAAATCAAAATAAATTCTTGAAAAAATCCAAAAAGATAGTTTTATTTAATTGTTCTAATGGTTATGCTAACTTATCTATATATTAATACGTGAACCAAAACTTTGTACCCTTTTTTTACTAAAATTGCGCGGACGGAGGAGTATAGAATTTTCCACACTTATAGTTCATATAGAGAAGAAGTGCAGAATGCTATTTTTTTTTTAAATTATGCATAAAAATACATTAAATCAATAAAAAAAAACATTACACACACTACCATGTATTTGACACACACACGTATATATAATACTCTTTTGTTTATTGTTAAAGTCTGTGGTCAAGTTGAAAATAGATTAATATTGTAGTATATAACAAGAAAATAAATATATAAGTTAATGAATTATGGTTGATTTTCAAGAACGCGGTGATCACTAGTATTAATCACTATTGCTTATGTATCTCTACATAACTAACGTTGCCTAATATTTAGCTTTTAATCCCATAATCATAAGATCATTAAAACATAATGAATGATAGTCCTAAATCGATTCTTCCCTACAGCAATAATTTTAACTGTATTAAATGTCAAGAAAGGGTCCACGATAACATGTTATTAGCAATATTACGTTACGTCTGAACACCTTTCTATACAGGTGGCAATAAAAATATCTGTTTCTTAAAAAGTTTCTACATATCGATCTGTCTACAAAGTATATATATTTTAGCTTGTATTTCTGTCATTAGTGTCATTGAAAGTATAGTCTGTATCGTAAAATATTCCAAACGTAACCAACGTATACGAAATCATTCACTTGTTTTTTTTTAACAAATTGCACTGTGTATAAAACACTATACTTAGAACGAAATCATCACCGTGAATTTTACACTTTCCCACGTGTTTTCCAAACACTGTAATCCTTTGTTCACTTTCTATATACTAGCACTGAATATGTGTCACGCTATGTGATCCCATCCATTCACAGAGTTTCACAATGATAAATAAAAATAATGGAAAATTATGAAATCTCCAAAAAAAACAACTTCATCCCGCGGCTGCGCGCGCGCAACTGACATGGCGCCAACCAACCATGTAGAGCTTCATAGAGAAAGAAATAGCGCTATGTTTTACCCGTTTATATGACAAGGACAGAGATATCGAGTCATCCCTTCATCACAAGTCATACTTAAAGGTTTTAATTGAAACCGAATCATAAACGGCGACTCTCATTTGCGGTTTAATTACTAGAAAGTTGAAAATCGATCTAGAAGTACCTCTTTATTCGTTAGTTTCTCTTTTAATAATTTATAGGCAGTTTAACAATATAATTTATAGAAAATCTTGCTTTATGGAAACGAAATCCATATTTATGAACCAAATTTACGAACGAGTCCATATGTTATTTCAAAATTGTTTATCCATAATATTTACTTATATATACATAGTTTTTGCACCATACTAAAATTCAAGTAACGATAAATAATTTTAATGCTTGTACGTCTATTTGTTTGTATTTTCTACTAGTTTTCATGACAGTGCTATTGAATCGAGGTTCACTTGTCGGATGGGATTGATATCATAGTCTACCATTTATCGTAAATCATTGGTTATCATTTCAAGAAATGTTCTTTGAGGATTGAGGAAAAAAAGAAGTAAAGCTTGGCGGATTTTAATGGGATTTTGATTGGTGGACAGGGAATTCGGGTATGGGTGATATAGGTTTTTATTCACTAAAGTAATTGCTGGAGGCATAAGTTCGCCTGAACAAAAATAATTTAAAATTATTGCAACTGTCCTTGCAATAAAATGATCCCGCCCTGGCTGAATATGTAGCTATATATCACGCTCGCCATTAAAAACAATTTACCACAATAAATATGATATTTTATACCTAAAAATAAACTACACAGTGAAATATTACGGGTATCTTTATACAGTGTAATAAAAGCCAATGCAATATAGCAAATATTAAAGCTCACAAATTGATTTTCATAACGATAAAGTACCAAGTTAAAGGGCTTTGATAAGAAAACTTAAAACTTAATATGCATATAAATCCTATACTTTTGTCCATATTGTTTTGAAAATTAGTACGTTTTACAGTATGTTTTTATAAATAAATTATGCATAGTATATACTAGCGACTCACCCTCGCTTCGCTTGGTTCGTCCCTAGGTACGTTTTAACGGTTAGTATAGATATCTCACGGGAAACATACATTTTCCGGGATAAAATGTAACCTATGTGCTATTCCAGACTATAATCTATCTCTGTGCCAAAATTCATCCAAATCCGTTCAGCCGCTCTGTCATGATTGAGTAACAAACATCCATCTATCCATCCAAACTTTTGCATTTATATTTATGAGACTAGCGGCTCACCCTTGCTTCGTTCTGGTTCACTTATAGAAAAACAAAAACAAACCTATCTCACGGGAACCGTACATTTTTCCTAAATAAAAAGTAGCCTATGTGTTATTCCAGACTATATTCTATATTTGTGCTAAATTACATCTAGATCCGTTCGGCCGTTCTGGCGTGAAAGAGTAACAAACATCCACACATACTCAAAAACTTTCACATTCATAATATTAATACGGATTATTTTGATATTGGTCATATTTTATAATTTTAGAAGACTTCAAAAATATATTTACTTTAAAGAAATTAATATATTCATTGCATCAAACACAACCATCAGCTATATAGTTTTCTATATCTAGCTTAATATAGACAACTTTTTTCTTATACTAAAAGCTATAATACTATACTTTTGTATTTTACCCTTTTTCATGCCCCACATGCTGCACGTCCCGTAGTCCACCGTGCTAGCCGAGTACGGGTTGGTGGGGTTCCGCATGTCTTTCGAAAACTTCCTAGGGTTTTTTTAGACATGTAGGTTTCCTCATGATGTTTTCCTATACCATGAGACAAATGGTAATCATGAAATGAGTCGCACATCAGAGGTGCGAGTTCGGGATTTAAATCCGCTTCACTGGATCTCTCTTCTCGCTTAGGAGCGCGTAATTACTGGGCTACTACCACCTTAGTTTTATATTTTACTTATCAAATAATTTTAAGCATATATGTTATTGAATTTCATAAAGGATTTACATATAGAACAAGTATCGACATGTGTTGATTAGTAAGTACAGTGCAGAGGCAATTTTAAAAAGAATGCAGGATATGATAGGTCCTCTCGTCGCCTCGAGCGCGCCTCTCATGTGATTTGCTACCAATCAACGTAATCACTCTGCCCGAAGACGCTACTAGTGTAAAATTGTGCAAGGATATTATATGTTGTTATCTTTTTGTATTACATACTATTAATTTACTTTATATAGAATATTAAAAAAATGAGAAAAATACGTTAGTTTTTTTGTGAAACTCTACAAATTTTAATGTAGATAAAACTGTAATAATAAAACATGTTTAATTTTGTACCTTTAAAATTACTTTTTTTGGTATTATACTTCTCAATGAATAGGTAGATCAACATTAAACAGTAAATGATAATTACATTCGAATATAGAGCTTCAAGCACTTCCTACATATAATAATCTTAAATTGTATAACTTCAGATTGAAATGCAATAATTCGATCGTGATTTGATCTCTGGATTGTATGGAACACGTTCCAAGTGTCTTTTAAATTCATGGTACCGCAAATGATGAGAGCACGCGCCTTGCCTTTACTAGCCAATCATGGACTTTACCAAATTCCTCTCTAAACTGTAACATTAAAGCTCGTTTTCCACTGCATTGTTTTGACGTTAATATGAATACCATAGCATCATAGTAACTTGTGCATTATCAAAGGATTTGCGACTTTATTGGTTGGTAATATAGTTTAAAATAGCTAGTCTCTAATATCAATTGGTAGCCAGTTAGCACAGTGGGCTGGCTGATAGCGATTTAAGATTGATTTTATATTCTCTTCAAGTCCGAAGCGATGCTGAAGTCGTATTGTAAAGAGCTCAAGGAGTTATTTTGCATCCGTATTGCTCAATAGGGATACCGACCTAAATGTTTTAAATAAAAATAAGCATGTAAGTTCTGTTAATTATTATTTTTATTGAAACAAAGAAAATTAATAATTTTCGCTCTATTATTCAGTAAGGTAATTTCAATAAAACTTTATACTAATATTACAAAAATAAAAGTAATTCTATCTGTTTGTTACCGTTTCAAGCTTAAACCGCTGAACAGATTGTGATAAAATGCAGCAAGGATATAGATTGCATAAAAAGCACACGGTTACTTTTCATCTTTTTTTTTATGAGATTCAGTGACAAACGAGCAGACAGACCACCTGATGGAAAGCAGTACCTGTCGCCCATAACACCTACGGTTCATGCACTTAGGTTTTAAGAAACAAAAATGCAGAACCACAGGTGCGTTGTCACTGTGAGGACTAAGATGATATGCTACTTGCCTGTAATTGCGCTGGCTAACTTATCCTTCGTACTGGAACACAACAATGCAATCATTGTTGCTTGGCGGCAGAAATAGATAAGGGGGTGGTACCCATCCAGTCGGACTCCTCAGTCTTGACAGAGTCCTACCACCGGTAAAACTATACTAATATTACAAAAATAAAAGTAATTCTATCTGCCTGTTGCCGTTTCACGCTTAAACTGTTGAACAGATTATAATAAAATGCAGCAAGGACAAAGATAGCATAAAACCACGGGTTAGAACTATTGATCTTATAAAATTTTCTTTATCACACGAGATGTCAAGAATCCTAAACGGTATTTGAATCATGTATATTTCGGAGTAATAGCTAAATTAAATTTGAAAAAGATAACATCGATTGTATCCGAATGCCGATGGACACATTAGATTCGGGAAGTATGCACGCAGCCGCAGCCGCAGCCGGCTGAGCAGCCATTGTTCCTCACAATACCAGTGTCGTGATTTATGGCGAGCTCTCGCGAAGGACATTCTGATATGCTAAAGCTGAGCTATGGTGTAGAATTCTATAGAGTTATATGGAGTTGTATAAGGTGAGAAAATAGTTTTATATAAAATACTGTTAGTTCGTATATCACTTTCATATTATTTAGGTATATTAGTACTAGTGGTTTACCCTTGCTTGGCTCGGGTGCATCCCTAGGTGTTTTTGTATTTATGATATTCCTACATTCCCTTCCCCTGATCTTCATTATAAAATAACACCCACTTTTCTATAAATATAACATATGCTAGAATATATAACTCATGAAACAGACAAACGAACAGTTACTTTCGCATTATAATATTAAGTATGGAATAATTAAACATTTCAAGCAAAAGGGGTCTCGTTTTACATATTATGTACATAAGTCCTCCTGACCGTTTTTTGGTCACGGCGGCAATTCTCATTGGGACTAGCGAACTGCACAGGAGATATTATAGTGCACAAGTGTACGCGCAGACACAAGTGCACTCTCTATTTCACTCTTATAATCCAGCTGGACGACACGAGACACGACCGGTGAGAGTTAAGGCGCAGGACCGACGGCTTTACGTGCTCTCCGAGGCACGGGGGTTAAACACCGTCAACTTCCCAACTCCGGGCTGTTACTGAGGCTTACTAAATAGAAATACTCAATAACTAAACTTGACCCGACCCGGGACTCGAACCCAGGACCTCCGGATGTGCAGCCGTACATCACCGAAGCAGTTTATATGTATATAATGTACATACATAATATACATATATATTTAAAATAAAATGACTATTTTAAATTAAATACTCTATAACTCCTATTATCACTATGTAATACCATAAATGATAAGGTTAAATTACTGAAAGCTTTTTTTACTGCAACTCATGGAAAACGCTACAAAATTTTATGTTACAACACAAGAGGTTACAAATTTTTCTTAATCACACTTTATTGCTGTGTATCATAAAAATTAATGATATCAAGATTATATTCATAAATTTTTAGTATTTATGTTTAAGCGTGCTTTCTATTCAGTAAAGTTCCCAATTTATATAACAGAGAACGCCGCTATAATATAATATAGTAAAAATATGTTATCTATACTAATATTATGAAGAGGCAGAGTTTGTTTGTTTGTTGTATTGAACGCGCTTATCTCAGAAACTACTAATCCGATTTGAAAAAAAAATCTTTTTGCATTAGATAGCCCGCTTATTGAGGAAAGCTATAGACTATACATATATCATTATGCTACTACCCAGGAGAGCGGAGCAATAATCATAAATGTCAACAAATCGGGCACACTTCCATACATTATTGTAAAACTGAAGTTTATAATATGTTTAAGTGCTTTAAGCTCAAAAAATACTGAGACCATTTCAAAAATACCTTTTGCATAAAGCCGCAGGTTCTGCTAATTTAAAATATTTACATTATAAGTATCTAGATAGACAGGTGGACCGACGACTTGATCAAAGTCACTGGAGCCAACTGGATGCGGATGGCACAAGACCGGTTGTCGTGGAAATCTCTGGGGGAGGCCTATGTCCAGCAGTAGACGTATTTGGGCTGAGAGAAGACAAGACAATCTAGATAAGATGAGCAAATGTTGCATGTTCAAACATTTGCTAAATTACTTATTTGATATTTAACAAGTATTTTTTATAATTAATAGTTCTTGGCAACAATAAAACGTCACGTTTAGAAAAAATAAAACGTTATGGTAAAGTAGAAAAATTATTTATTTTGCTTTTTATATTATGAATTTATCGATAATTATTGAGCTAAATAATTTTTTTAAACTTCAAATTCAAATTATGCTACATTAAATTAATTTATGGTCGTTACAGCAATATTAGACTACTAGCAACTTACACTCGGTTCGCTAGGGTTTGTCCCTAGGTACGTTTTATTTTTTTTTAGCGAAACTCTAATTCTTTTTCTAAAATAAAAGTAGCTTAAATTACTCCTTACAATATCAGCTATCCACCAGTGAAGAATCTGTTAAAATTGGTCCATCCGTTTCGGAGATTAGCCGGAACAAACAGACAGACAGAGAAAAATTTAAAAAATAGTATTTTTTTATAAGTATCGTGTATAATTCAATATGCATTTAGTATAAAGTTGTTATTTTGACATTACAAACAAATACTTCAATTTTATTTATCTGAATAGATATAAATCTGTTTGATTTAAAATAGAAATAAAAATCATGAATATGATTCTACGTCGTTTAATGTATACAAATCTATATAAAATATAATTTAATACTAATTTATAAAAAGGTGAATAAAAAGGTCTTAACCAAAAATGTAGAAGTGTTAAAATGATGTATGTTTATATATATTTTTGCCTACACATTTTTACTAGCAATTTTGAAGTCTCTACCATAAACAGTTACTATGCCCTTCCAGATCACCAACCTGTTCTATCACCTGCTCTATATGACCGTCCAATTATCTTTTTTCTGACCTCAGGTCAAGAAATAACTATTTTCCCCCGTAAAGAACAATATTAAACTTTACGTTGTTAACCATAAAGTTCATTAAAAGTATTTCTATAGTAGAAGGCAGTTAACCGATTTAAGACACGCCTCTACATTTTTAATATTTTAAAGGAAGTTAAATAGTTGTTTGGAAGTTATATTTCTTCATAACAAGTATAAGTTATAATATGCTTAAATACAAATAGATAAGTGTTCTTAAAATATCGAATTATAGTCCATAGGAGCAGTTGGTGTGTGAAATTACTTTCATAGTAGAAATTTCAACGCTTTTGTAATTTCATAAAATTTATGATAAATGCGAAATAAATCTTGTGTTTTTAATATTTCATGTAATTTTTATGTGACCGAATTTTTAATTTTCAAAAATTCATAATTTTTTTCTAATATACTATGGAATATATTCTCACTTTTTCCCTTTCAACCATTAACTTATATATTAATTTATAAGCACATACAGGGTTATTCAAAGTAAGCAAAACAGTAAGTATACGTCAGTCCTACCATAGCTTCAGTTCTAAATCTTATATAATAGTTATGTCTATGAAAACGAGAGACCATAAATTCGATGGTGTTATCGGTTCGTGTAGGGCTGCTTTTAAGATAATATGTCCTTATGCTTTTAAACAGTATTGATTTGCGAGACTGAGTTTTGTTTTAACGCTACTTCCACACAATTCTAATAAAGCTTGTGACAACCAAATATAGGAGTTAAAAGACTTATTTAAAGTTTGACTTTTAGAGCTTTTTAAATATATATAAATTTCACACAGATGTATGTGAAATCATATTGAGATATCAGGCGCAAGACCGATGGTTTTAACGCTATGCTTAAATGTTATCCGCTGCACGGTAATGTTTATACCGCAACTTTCTAACTTAGGATAGTTACAGATTAGAACTACTTGACCAAAACCAGGATATGAACCCAGAATCTTTCGATCTTCTGCCGTAAATACTATACTTAGACTACTCTGCAATCAGGCAGTTATTGGAAAAACATATGTATTTTTACGTTTCAAGGATCAAAAAGTGGCGGCTTTCCAGGTCTTTAGCCAATACTTATAAGGTTTTTGATTTACGGCGAGCACATTCTAGGTAACAAGTATTTGCTTTGATCTCTGCAGGAGACCAATTAGAAATTGTAGTTGAGAAATCTTTACTTTTACATTTTATCTTGTAATCTTTGATCTAAAACTAGTTCTTGCGATTACAGACTGATGTAAGCAGGTGTGATAATTTCGCTACAAAAAGAGTAAACAGGGAATTATTATGTTCCTAACAATTAAACATCAGTACGATTGGACAAGTTCCCATATATGTAAGTAACGGCTTGGCTAAGATATTAACTGTTATGAGGGATTTACTTTTAGAACTTTTCAAATATATGTATGGGCACACTGGCAGGTCCAGGACTGAGGACATGCGTTGTCCTGCTACAGACGAAAACAAAGTGGTCCAAGCAACAGCAACACCTTCTGGCTCCAACTGTAGTTAAGAACGTTTCTGGTGACCGTATAAGTACACAAAAAATTATCAAAATCAATCAAATCAAGCCATGTAGGAAAAGAACAAAAAACATAAACACACTGGACTTTTATATGTAAAGGTACAAGTCTTACTAATAAAAAATTTACTCGCTCAAAAATTTTATATAATCAATATATTTGCAACGAAGCACTCCTTAGTGCCTAGATAGACAAAAGTTTTAAAAACTATAGATTCGGCCGCTGCATCCATAATAATGATTAGTTTAATAAGATTTTTCAAAAATATTTAATGTACAGATTCGACTCAGAATTTAATCATATGTATAGATTTTTTTATTCTTTAAAGTTTGAAAGATAATTCAAGTAAATTACGATATCTAAGTTTTCTTTATTTTAATTAACTTCTAGAGCACTTACTATGGAATTATTGAATAAAAGAGTATCTATCTAATCATCTCCTTTTGAGAAGACATTTAAAAATGACAGTTCATATGAGGAAGCCATTAGTCACTTCATGAGCTGGCGTATGACTGACGCGGACGTACAGACAGACAAAAACTATAACAACTACATCGTCTGCTGTAATCAACTTTTACACAACTTTATATGACTGAAACAGTTAAATGATTTATGAAGATGACGAGTTGCCATTTATGTTGCTCGTTCAATTTTAGACCGACTTAAAAGAATAGGAAGTACGGGATTCGTCTTTTTTTTGTGGGTATGGTCTTAATGTTAGTTGGTCGGCGTTTGCATGATGAAAAAAAATTCAGCCCTTTTATACTGTTTATCCTATTGTTCGGCACGAGCCTCCATTCAATGCGAAGGGGATCAGGCCATAGTCCACCACGCTAGCCAAATGCTAGCTAGGTTCTCTTCATATACGTATGTAAGTTTTCTTACAATGTTTTCCTTTATCGTAAGACAAACAGTAATTATGTTGAAAATGATTCACATATAAAACTATCAGGAGAACGAGATACGGGGTTTGAACCCGCAATACAAAACCTTTATACTTAATTGAAATTAAATAAAACTTAAGGATAGAGAAACAGGATAGGGTCTACTATCTCCATCCTTATAGGCCAGGCCATTAGTTCTAAGTTATGCCATTTCATCACACTCACTGACACACATACTACGCGCATAATTAACTATTAACTTTTTACACCAAATTCTTCAACAACGTTACTTTGTAGAGCCATAAGTTAGTGTTTTTGTGCTTGTTTCAATCTACCGGAAGACGTTCTTAATTATAAGACAGTCTTCGTTGAGCTTTAGAGTTAATTAATTAAGTGCGTCCGGAGCCACTTTCTATTGATCATGACGTGATTTCGACCAGGACCGAATTGAAATAATTAAAAATTATATACACCATATTCTAATAATAGCATACAATACGTCGTTAGAAAATACGACGTATATATCTTCATGTGTGTGTTAGTACGAGTATGTATGTATGTTACATACAGTACTTTTCATTTAGTGAATAATATCCTAATTTTTTCACTAAAAATTAAAAGAAAATATTAGTTTATTAGACAACAATATCAACAATAGGCCTCTGTGTGTCCATTAAAAAAAAACACATATTTGAAAAATGTACGGTGCTCCAATTTAAAGAGTCAAGACACAGAAAACAAATAGTATATAATTTATATACATTTCTATACGCTTTTAAAAAAAAGTATAATCTACAGTCACGATGTACTAATTCCATTTACAAGTAGCAAAAACTACCAATTTCATCTAATATTGCTTTGAAAAGAAACAATGTAGAGTTATTATCAATGATTTCAAATCAATTTGTAACAATACAATTGAGTTATAAAGAATGAAGTAAAAACTCCTTCGTGAATTTAATATATAAGTATCTACAGATGTTAATAATTTTAGCGATTCTTAACTTTTTTAACCTACTTTCAAGAGAGAAGCGATGTCCTATACCTTCCTTTCTTTATTGTATAATTTACGGGTCTTTGTCATCATTTCAATAGCAGTGAAGTAAAACTAAAAGATAATACTTGTAGCACTTGTTCCATCAAAATTTCTTTGAAAGCATATCATAAAAGTATTTTTGTTCATTCTTAAAATTGACCCATAATTTGCTAAGATAAGGCATATGATGTATATAATATACATAAAAACAATCGATCATCTTCTGTTTTCTAAAATAGTCAACCAATATCTTTTAGTTACCATTTTGGTCCCAATTTTTTAATATCCATTATTGTAACTGAACAATAGAAATAAAGGTTAGGCTCAAATTATTAAAATTGCGTGTAATTTAAAGAGCGCTTAGGAATGAGTTACACAGTCGAGTGGCCCCGGACAATGGTGGTTTGATTCCATCAAAGCTATGGGATATTAGATTACTAATGTATGTTTGTGATAGATGAAAATCTTAACTTGATTTCTGTATAATTTTCTATAGATAAATAAGCTTATAATACTACTTATAATACTAATATAAAATCGATGGGCTTACTTATACTGATACTTGTCTACTATGAATACGTGAAGTTTTTTGTTTTTTTTTCTGCTGATTTTACCTGAAAACAAAGAAAAGTTTTATAAATAAAATATTCAAATGAAAAAAACTCAATATAGCCTGTATATATAAAAGTCTAAGTTCGAAGTCCATTTTTTTTAAAAATAACACATTCGATTTATTTGCTTATAGCAGAAATAAGATCCGGTAGTTCGAGTGAATAGTTCTACTTCGTCTTCTATGAAATTTCATTGAGATAAAAATGATGGAACTGACATTTTCTTTAGTCTTACAATAGTTTAAACTAAAAAAAGGAATTTGGGATAAACAATTGTATTAACTACACTTAAAAGATAGAGTCAAATTGCTAGCAATGTCAATCAACTATTTGTAATAGATTTTCAAACCTAAGTCACTAAATCTTTGCTTTCACAGTCGAATATACTAACCACTGCGCCTATGAGTAATCAATAAATATAAATTAACACGTCAAAGTGAGTTAATTAGACGCACCGTGGACGACGATGGTATCTGCGCGCGCTTGCGTGTTCAGTTCGCGCTCTCGCATGCTACTGCTCCTTATATCATCCACCCTTCCGCAAGATGT
This sequence comes from Argynnis bischoffii washingtonia, assembly GCA_033884665.1. Lineage (NCBI taxonomy): Eukaryota > Metazoa > Arthropoda > Insecta > Lepidoptera > Nymphalidae > Argynnis > Argynnis bischoffii. Next base: position 14,714,922 of record CM066623.1, read on the forward strand.
TAATTTAAAACGTTTTAATATAGATATATCTGTAAATTTCTTAAGAATATCATCAGTTACCTTGATTTAGTGAAAATGAAAGGATTTAATTGGCTGATTCTTTTATGATGTACGAGCTATGTATTTCCAGTTTGTTCCATGATTTAATATCAGTATTAACTATGTATGTAAATTAAATTACTTATAATTCATTGAAAGTGTAGCAATTTATTTTAAAGAATACGACAAGTATGACTGGAAGTTGCAAAAGTTTCTAACTTAGCAAACTCTATGTAATCTGTATTCAAATGTCTGCATATAAAGTGGACTTAGTTATAAGTTTTCAAACTGGGCTAACAAACATATGGATGGACAAAGAAACATATTACATATTTTAATATCACAATCCATTACCGAAAGCATTATAGCTGAGTTTTTATTATGTTTATGTGTGAAGTCGACTTAATACTCATTTCGTTAAAGCAGCCATAACGCTATATATTCAACAATACACAAATGACATACCCATTGTGTTGTTGTTCACGTTTAAGGCGAAACAAATTTCTTTTACCAAAACAGGTAAATAATTGCCTCGGTTGCGATATGATTTTTGCTAAGAGTACTTTTATAAGATAATTTTCTTTTTATTTAGATTAATTATCTTTTTTGACCGATTTCAAAAACGATGAAGTTGTATTCGTCTGTTTTTTTTTTCTAAATATATCACGTGATATCAATTGATCGATTTTCACAAGTGAACAAATCCACACTATAGGTGAAATAACTATTTTTAAGTATTGTTTTTGATCTCTAACCACCTGCTTCTTAAAATTAATATATCTATACTCTATACATTTCTTCTCCCTCCTTCTAAATGTAGCCTAAAATTTTAAATATAAGGAATATCGATTAGCATGATATACGGAAGCTTTTCTTTTCAGCTCGCACTTGACCATTTTTTTAAGAAACAAAAAGCTCTCTTATGTGAGATACAAGAGAGAATTGGTGAAAATATTACATACAATATTTGAATTGAATACTAGACAAGTGGATGCACTTGCTTAGACCTGGATATGTTGAATGACATGAATAGATTATTACGCTCCTTAAACATTGTTGAACCATCGGACTACTATCTACACATATAATAAAACTGTAACTAAGCCTAATATGTACATTTAATATTTTTTGGAAAATCTTATTGTCTGTCTGTTACCGCATCACGGGATAACCACTGGACAGATTTTGATGAAATTTGGTATGATGATAGCTGGTTAACCTGGTCAACATACAGAATACTTTTTACTACGGGAAAATATCTCATCTCTGAGCTAAATGTTAAAATGTAACTAGGGACGAACCCGAGCGGAGCAAGGGTGAGTTGCTAGTGTATTATAAAAGCAAAAGTTTGTATCTGTATATGTTTGTTATTGTTTCACATCGAAATGGTGAATTTAGATGAAATTTAATAGACATGATTAGATAATTAAGAATGCTATTTATTAAAATACATCTCATGATCAATGGAATGAACTATAATAACAATTTCTTAGCAATTTTGGTGTCGTGACGTCACAAAACTACTAAAAAAGCATGATAGAAAAAGTGCTAGATACACAATCCTATGCAAAAAATCTCTTAAAACTATCACTAATTGTGCTGAGGTAATTATTCTAGTTAATATAAATATACAAAAATGTAAATTGAACCTTAAGTGCAATGCTTAAAGTCGTTTTCACAAAAAGAAGATTTAATTAAAAGCACGCTCAAATGTTCTAATGAGTGCTCATTCGGTGAGGACACTTTTTATCGCTGATTGTGTATCTATTATTATTTTGATCGAATAAAGTAAGAATGTTTCAAGCTTATAATAACTTTGCTTTAAAGACGTCATAGTACGATAAGTCAAAGAAATATAGTATTCATACTATAAAAGTTCACGTTAAGCCTAGGTACAGTATTATTCGCTAGTTTGAAATACATTTTATTATAGGCGTATAATTTTATTCCTCCGAGTGTTTTGTGACGCGATGACAATAGTCAAGTTCGTCATTGGATCAAGTAACAGTCTGCATTCCATTCACATCTACGCATGCGTCGTGAATGCGTTTCGGAGTTTTTCAGTGATTTTATCACTCTAAAGGCTTATTCTGGAATATTAGTGACATATAAGCTAGCTCCTTTTGGCCTTAAAATGTAGAGACAAAAAAATACTTTATTAGTAATTAATTCTTAATCTTTGTCGCATGATGATATCTCGTTAAGAGAAATAATTAACACTTTTTGTTTAGGAACTTGTTATCATATTTATCTCAAACTGGATATACTTGTCAAATTAAAAAATTATAATTGTAGATCATTTTAAGTGACGTAATTATATTACATCCTTTTATACTTAATAATAATTAATTATTAAATTATGTATATTTAACTATAGAAAGCTACTTTATTTTGAGTTTCTATTAATGGTACGACATTAAAGCCAACAATCTCTAGCAATCTTTGTCTGTCCGTGTTCTCATACCTAAGACATTTAGGAAAAAATAGTTTTTGTTAGCGAATAAAACTATTATATTTAACAGGACTTTTTTAACTTTTTTGTCTCTCTGTCTGTTTGTTCCGGCTAATCTCTGAAATGGCTGGACAGATTTTGGCGAAACTTTCACTGGCAGATAGCTGATATTATAGGGACTAATTAAGTCTATTTTTATTTTAGAAAAAGAATTAGAGTTTCTCTAAAAAAATTAAAACGCTAGTAATTTATATTTATATCTTAATTTTAATAAAACTAGTAATCTTGTTTATTATAAAGGTCGAAAATTGAAACTTCGGGAAAAATATAAAATAAAGTAGCGATAAAATCCAAAAAAAAAAAAATATATAAATTAACTTTTTCAGGCTAACAAGAGTGACCTATTTGCCATCGCAACACGCGAACACAGCCAGAAAGTTAGTGTTAAACATTTACTTTACGTATTGATTATATTAAAAAAAATATATTATATCAGTTTCAATATCGCAGGACCGTTACATCGCGTCCAGAATACGGTGGCCGGTGTCAAACGGTAACATTCATCACGATTCTCCTCGCCCGCCGTCGCTGTGATTTACTAAGGGAATTACTTGCGTAATAATCATTACTAATTTATTTACACACAAATATATTCGACTACGCTATGCCGCGGGTCTGCGCGTGAGAATTTCGTTTTTAACCCCCGATGCAAAAAGAGGTTTGTTATAAGTTTAACGTCTGTATCTGTGTCTGTCTGTGGCATCGTAACACCCAAATGGATGAACTGATTTTAATTTAGTATTTTTTGTTTAAAAAAGATTTAAATTAATAGTAAGACAATATTTGGTAGAGCTAAATTTCTTTTAGCTTTGGTGGTAAATAATCATAGTATGTATTAACTATCTTTAAAAAACATACAGAAGTTTTACGACCAGATATGAATATCAAGACTATATCTCTTTTAGCTACTTTTAGTGTTTTTTGAACATTATACACTTATTTTGAATTTTTAATCATTTTTTTAAATCCTGTCTTTGCGAATAAACTCAACCTGTATAAACCTAATTAGTAAATAACATACATATGTATAATTATATACCAAAATTAAAAAAAATAACGTATGAATAGTCTGTTTTATCAAATTTAGTGCATCCAAAGTAGAAGGTCTCTACGGCGCTTATAGAAATGTACAATTTACAGTTACTTTATTATTAATTTAGTTATGATTAGAAACGCCTCAGTAATATAGTATAACATCTATCCGATGGAAATTTATTTTTTATTCATGTAATTCTACCGCACGTGATTGATTGTTAGCTTAGAAAGTTATTTGAAAAGTACTCCATGACAGCACTCACTATAAAGCTAATTCTACTTGTCGCCTCGAATCCTCATAATAAAATTGAAGTATATGCAAAAAAGTTCGTTAAAGGATATTAAAGCTCAAAATGTGTTAATTTTTTTATCCGTTTGTCTCCTTGTACCCATAAATCTAATAAAACCTTACGCTGGCGGATAGAGTATGTAAGGGAAAGAAATATCGTCTATTTATCCCAGAAAAAAATAGGTTTCATGTGGGTTAAAGAATGCTAGAAAAACAGCTTTATTAATTTCAAAGAAATATTGTAAAGAGAGAAAAATTTTACCTAGGTTACCAGCAAAAGTGGTCTAGGCTAAATTTCATGCCACAATAGAGATTCCGCGGGACAGAGAATTAAAATTTTATCAGTTAATATCAGTGAGGGTAGTGCAAAAGTTTATATAGGTATTATGTATTATGAGTACTACTACATTAAAAATTTTATATAACTTTTCCTGATAATACTTGCTACTGTGTCCATATATTTTCATAGAGTAATTAATACATTGCTATCAATATAACAAGTATATATATAATTATGTATTTTAAGATGTTTCTTAGGAACTAGTCAAAAGTCGAGCATTAATTACATTTAACTTTATTAGGTCGATAGGTCACGTATAAAGCTTATTTATCACTGAAGTGTTTAATATTTTCATTTTTATGTATTTGCTTCGAGAAGGAATAAAACCTGAATCTTTCGACTTGTAGGTAGTCACTGACATCAAAATTTTAAAATTAGGATAATAGCTATACCCACAGCCTCTCTACCTGTCAGCTACGTACAATTCCACGCACGCCACTTGCCGCCGGCGGCTCTAACCCAAAATTATGAGCCATTACCTATCTACCTATGAGGAATTTGGTTGGTTTTTTAGATGTTGATTGTTTTACTCGATGTTGAAAGCAGATTTATAACATGAAATTTGTTATTTTTTTTTGTAACAAATTGTTTATTCTACGTATTTCCTGTAACTGTAAATTAAGTATCTATCACTATATATCTTCTTATTTATAAACAAATCACATATGACACAATTTTGTACTAGATAATATGTTTTATAATAGTTTGAGTACGGTACGTTTTCGTTTGATTAAGGCAACTATTGTTATCTGTCGTAAGTTAAAAAAAAAAGATATAAATACTTCATGCGAAGAGTTTATTATCACTAATTTATTCACATAATATATGAAACACTTTTACGGCATTAATCGAAGAAATCGAGTAACGAAACGAGTTATTTATGAACATTCGAGACAAACATCGATAGTTCAATGTAACAAAATAATTTCCTCAAAAGGCTATAAACAAAAGTAACAATCAGTGTACAAACGAGATGGATATATATGTAGTAATAAGCATTCCTGATGTATCCCAAATGCGAACAGCGGGGACCCTTTGGTAAAGCTGTGAACACACAAGGGGAGTTAAGATGCGTACAGCGATCTAATGATTAATTTATATTTTTTCGTTCAATAATAATCAGATAATTTATAAGGAATAGTATCTGTAAAGTATGAAAAAAAGTTTCATGACTTTTTTATTATTCTATTTAAAATTCAATGAAAGAGCACAGTTTTGAAATATTAGTGGTCAAATACTTCGTTATATATACGCCTAAACTCCAGTCGCATAAAACTGTAGCACCAAAATATTGTTATAATGCGATTGATTTTATTAGAATTACGAAAAATCGGAAGTTAACAATATTATCGGTTGAATAATATTTTTTATTCATCCGATTTAAAAAAAAAGCAGTAAAATATTGTCAAATACAGATACTCTCAATTATTTATTTTGTTTTATATTATTGGTTAAAACATTATATATAGACAAAAAATACAAACAAACAAGGTTTCTAGAAGTCCATCTAAATTGACACCGATATGTTAACCTTCATTTAACCACACGTCTAGCCGCAGCATTACAGCGCGCAGTGGGCGGCGCTTGACGAAATGCTTTACACGAATAATAGATAACCCTAAACTCATTACTCTTACTTAAATATATTATTAAGTAAAAAATATAACTGATACTTTTGAATACCGGATATTAATATACAAAGTTCATCCATAATATATAGTTTTATACTTTTATCCCGCGGCTCCGTATATATGGTATATATGCTGACAAATAGTAGTCCAAAATACAATCTATTTCCATTCGAAAGTTCACTCAAATTCGTCAAGTCAGCACTCGAGGAAGTAATACACACATTTGCTTACAGACTTTTGCATTTACAAAATTAGCACAGTATAAAACATACAGTAGGTGATCGCGCTTGACCTTAACGGAATCCCACTAAATGAAATAGTTGTCAATATAAATGTAATAAATAATATATGTAAAGACTAAACAGTAGTATTTTCAAAATAATCACAATTCTATACTCTATATGATAAAGAACACTACTAGGATAAAAAGTAACTTATGTGTTATTCCAGACTATAACCTATCTCTGTGCCAAATTTCATCCAGATCCGTTCAGCCGTTCTGGCGTGATTGAGTAACAAACATCCATGTATAATAAACACGTTTTAACGAAAAAACCGGAGCAAAAGTTCTTAGAAAACAACTAGATCGTTACATTTCTCTATAATTTAAATTCGTAACAACAATACTGATATAAATATAAACCGTAAACAGCTCTAGTGAACTAAACGCTCTACTAAATACAACAGCGTGAAACCGATAGATAAAGAGAATCGATTAAAATTCGATTTGTCGCTGCCTCGAAGCATTTCTTTATTTATGGCACTACATTTTATCCGTGAATATAAAAAAAAATTGTTTCCTGAATGGACTCTATATCTAAACGGAGACCACCCAAATAGATAAACTTATAGATGTATATGTTGAATGATATTATCTATACATATGAAATAGATATTAATATCAATACAGAGACCGAATCTATAGTTTTTAGAATTTTTGTCTGTCTGTCTGGAAAAACCACTGGAGAGATTTTAATGAAATTTGGTATGATTACAACTGCTTATCCAGGCTAATATATAGGATATTTTTACTGCGGGAAACGTTAAAACGTAAATAGGGACGAACCCGAGCGGAGCGAGGGTTCGTCGCTAGTGTCGCTATAAAATTTTGTTACTGACTTACTTCTTTGCTTATTACTTAGAACTTTTGTATCTTAGGGGATGAAGCACAGAATCATTTATCATAATTCTTAATTACAATAGAATAATGAGATTATTATTAACATGTGGCAATTCTCGTGTCGTGTATATAATGAAATATGTATGAGGATACTTTAAGGATGTATATAGGCTTTGGGGATGGAAATATTTATTTAAAGAATTTTTAATAAGCTACATATACCTACTATATACCCTAACCTATATTTAAGTATATACATATGTGTACCTTTGAGTGGATTATATACTTTTCTAATATAATATTATCATACAGATTAAACATTTCTTTATTTGTAATCGATATAACTTTGACATTTTAGTAAGAACCAATTTTAATAATTCTTCCCCCATTAGAAAGCTACTTTATCCAGAAGTAACATATAATTTAGGTATATTGTTTCAGTAATAAATAATAATAAATATTAAATCTACACTTTACTTCAATAGATTATGAATATAAAATTTAAAACACAGTAAATCTTCTTTTAAAAGTCTATGCATATAATAAAATTCAGAGTCGAATCTGTTTATTAAATTTTTTTTTGAAAACCTTACTGAAGAAGAGGCCGAATCTATTCTACAAATTTCAGATTTTTCTGTCTGTCTTTCTGGGAGTGCATCACGAGAAAACCACTGGACAAACTTTGATGAAATTTGGTATGATAGCTGGTTATCCGGGTCAACATATAGAATACTTTTTACTGCGGGAAAATATCTCATCTCTAAGAGATCTATACTAAACGTATCTAGGGACAAACACAAGCGGAGCGGGTGAGTCGCTAGTGTAAAATAAGAAACAATAATTCAATACAACAAATAACATTCAAATGTATTTTCATACGATTTAAGGTATTTGAACTGAAAACGTTTAATACTAACAAATGGCAGCAAACTGCCATAATTTAAAATCAATATAAATCCACAAAACCCATACAACTAAGCCCTGTGATTTAACCTCACGAGTACACCGCCAGTGTGCACTTGTGGCGCAACCAGCTATCTGCCTTTACTTTATTTGCATACTAGCGGATCACCCTCACTTCCCTCTGGTTCGCCTCTAAAAAAATAAAAACAAATCTATCCCATGGGAACAGTACATTTTTCCGGGATGGAAAGTAGCCGATGTATAAGCTTTATTATTGTTAAGATTCATTAAAATCCATTTAGTAGTATTTGCGTGTAAGAGTAACAAGCATCCATACAATGTATACATTCAGACATCCATACATACTCACTAACTTTCGCATTTATAATACTAGTAGGACTAGCTACTTGGGTCCCTTGGTAGATTTTAAATAGATAAAAAAATTAAAGAGTGCGTGTATGAATGTGTACACGCGCAAGAAGTAAAACTTCTGCAGGTTATCGGTGCTCTTTATGAAATTCAATTTATGTTTTAAATAATTAGGATAGGTGAGATACTAAAAATAACGCATATTAGACATACTACAATCATATATTTATAGAACATCATTATCATTTGCCAGACAATAACAACGGTTACCATGGCAACAAACGTACGTACATTTTTTCGTAACGCCTTCACCAGCTTACCCCCCAAGTCGAGCGTGCGTAAAGAAGTTTTACTTAAAAAAAATGTTATCGTGAGTGTACTTTAGGTAGTTGGTTCCCCATACAAACTTTCAACCTCTGTTGCACCTCCTTTAAGTTTTAATTTGGCGAAAAATGTAGCCTATATCCTTCTCCACGGCCCCATCTATCTCTATATCAAAAGTCACTAAAATTGGTTTTGCGGTTTAGACGTGAAAACGTAACAGGCAGACAAACAGAAGAACAGAGTTACTTTATCTATTATAATACGAGTTTGGATACAGCATTATAGTATTTACTTGAACAAATAGATTTGTAAGAATTTTTGGAAATTGAATTATTATTAATTAAACTATTTCTTTGTTTGTCTGTTCATGAGTGTTTTTTATTTAAGCTACTTGCCTAAAATACATCTCTACCAATTTTAATATTAAAAAATATCAAAAACTCGAGCCTCAATTTGATTTCTGATACTTATAATAAACAATTTGTTCATAAAATATTTGGTATACATTTTTCAATTCGTAAAACAAATAAGAAATTTTCAATATAAAGAATATTTTCACCTATAACGAAAAGCTTTGCCTAAAGTCCTTATCTAGTTAGTATTAAATACTGAAAATACTCAATACTGGTGGCTGCAACTACTCGTTTCCTAACACCACAAATGTCTAAACGATCGTTTCAATAGTCATATTTTCATTTGCAAGTTGAGTTGAAACGGCGCAATAACCTCTCTGGTATAGAAGCAACATTAACAATAACTGCTTGCTACGTATAATGGCAATGTGCGAGTGGGGTCCGACTAATTTCTCAATTAAAATAATGAGTGAATTGGAATCATTTTATTGTTATTTTACTGTACATTCCGTATCGCACGGATTAAAGTCCCTTTAAAATTTTATGTCTGACGTTTAAATTTTGGCAATAAAAGGCTTACATTGCTTTTAAACAGTTACTGTAATATGTTACTCTTTTGTTTTTTAATAATGAATTAAAAATCCGTTTTCTTTTTAATATGTTGTAGTGACCCTACTGTGCCAGCGGTCGCGGGTTCGAGTCTTGCTGTGGGCATTAATTTGCGTGATGAGCACGAATGTTTGTACTCCAGTTATGGGTTTTTATATTTAAATATATTTGGTATCCATAACACAGGCCTCGTAGCTTACCATGGAATTAGATGGTGCTATGTGTTAATGTACCAACATATTTATACTTTATATTTATATTATATTTATAATTAATCTTTACAATCAAATGGTTCAAAGTACAGTAGTACGTATTATTTGTACTTAAGAGAAAATATTTACCTCTATATATATATATATATATATATATATATATATATATATATATATATATATATATATATATATATATATATATATATATAGAAGATAATAATTTCTATATGTACAAATTTTATATAAAATATTGAAATAAGAAAATATTAATTGAAAATAATCTAAGTAAGAAATATAATGATAATTAATTGATGTATCTATATAATATGTAGACTAGTTCTAAAGTGATCTATAGATGTCACAGTCCAAGTATGTTTAAAAAAGACTTTCCAAGCGCAGGCAAAACCAAGTAATTTATAAAAAATTAAAGAGTGCGTGTATGAATGTGTACACGCACAAGAAGTAAAACTTTTATGATATTCAATTTATCTTTTAATTAATTAGGATAGGTGAGATACTAAAAAAATAATTAAATAACGCATATTAGGTATATCACAATCATATATTTATAGAATATCATTTATGGAAAGAATATAATATTATATATCATTTGTCAGACAATAACAATGGTTACCATGGCAACAAACGTTCGCCTCGCTTCACCAGCTTACTCCCTAAGTGAAGCGTACGTAAAGAAGTTTTACTTCAAACAGTGTATATTGTTAGTTTGTGTTTGGTCAAATACCTAGAACTATTGAAATCACTATTTTCTAACATTATTGCTATAATTGCAACTATTTCCGCTTCCCACGATCTCCAAACGCGATGTCCCAAAAATAATTTTCCAAATGATCGGTCTTCGTGTGATTTACCTCACGTACATATTAAGGAAGTTTTAGACAATTTAAACTAAAATATATTATTATAACACAATTTCTGTAGCTACCAGTAATAGGTACAATTTCAAAAATAAATTAAGTTTAAAAGTGGCTTCTTCCTTTATTATTACTGAAAAAAGAAGGTTAATATATCAATTTGGATGTGTTTTTGTTTGTTTCGCAATATCTTAGGAAATTATTGTTTAGAAATTTTTATGATTCTTTATTTACTGAATAGGATCTCAAGGGTGGTTCCATAAAATTTAAAATAAAATGCCAACACTAAGACTACTCGTGATTTTGTCAAATTCCTATTAAAATAATACATACAGACGAACAGAACCTCCTCCTTTTTAGTGTCTTACTTATTATTATTATATTTGTGTAATAGTAGTAATTCCTGACTATAGTTATATATGCGGTGTTAATCATTGTAAGTTGTAGATTGAAAAACAACATCGATTATGTATATGTATGTATTTATAACAACTTAGATAAACCAAATAAATAAATAAATTCTTTTTTGGTTAATGAAATAAACAAAACGTTACAGTATAATATTAAAAAGTCAGTTTATTTAAAACTAGCGACTTACCCTCGCTTCGCTTGGGTGCGTCCCTAGGTTCGTTTTAATTTTTTTTGAGCAAATTCCTAAACTTTTTCTAAAATAAAAGTAGCCTACTCCTTATAATATCAGCTGTCTGCCAGTGAAAGTCCCGTTAAAATTGGTCCAGCCGTTTCGTAGATTAGCCGGAACAAACAGACAGACAAACAGAGAAAAAATTTAAAAATTGGGTTTTTCTTATAAGTACCGTATATGATTTTATCCATATAAATTTATTATAAAGCTGTTATTTTGACATTACAAACAGACGCTTCAATTTTATTTATCTGTATAGATTTTCCTTTAAGTCATTGTAAACTTAAAAGCAAATTAAAAAACGTTTTTATTATTTTAATAGTAGTTATACACAAACCAAAAAAAAAAACAATAATACTTATACACTAATGATTTCGTGACAAAACGAAATTATATTATAATTTGGATTGCAACCACAAGTACTATGATCATAATGGTCGTAGAGATGTTCAGATGTTAGATAAATAGCTATATGGGGGGTCTCTTGTTGGTACAGACACTTTTTGAAAAAACACGTGCAAATACATATATTCACATATTTTTATGCGTTATTATTAATGGGGTTCATTTCATTTTTAACATTTCAATTTTTACGTTTTAATTTTTTGAGCGGAACCCTAATTCTTTTTCTAAAATAAAACTAGCCTTAGTTACTCCTCATAACATCAGCTATCTGTCAGTGAAAATCAGTCCAGTCGTTTCGGAGATTAACCGAAACAAACAGAGAGACAGACAAGAATTTCAAAAGTTGTGTTTTTCTCAAAAGTGCCGTATTTAATTTCATATGCAAGTAAAAAGCTGTTATTTTGACATTACACACAGACACTTCAATTTATTTATCTATATAGATACGACAATTTTAGAGCATACACAGTGGCATAGTTATATAAAATCTCATCAAAAGTAAATTAATAATGCAAAGCGTGAGCCGCCAAGGTGTCGTTCCAAGTTTATTGCCAAGTTATTTCCGTCATAATGTAACTTACCGTGAAATTGCCTAACTCTACATTGATACTGACTGTAGTACAAGTACTCAGAACCAGTATATAGATAGAGATAAAACTTTTTTTAAACCATCCGTGTATCAAATGCCCAATTTTTTGGTTTTTAAATTCAAAAATGACGAAATTTCATACTATTATGTCACTTTTACGACGAGTAAATTACAAAAATACTACCTTAACGCACTACGTTATTATCTCTTGAGTTTGCAACCATAAAACACTTTTTAAAAAGTAATGTTTATAATTTTCAATATTAATAATGTACTTAGGTACTTAAAAAACAGAAACACATAGTTAAAAAGTTTTGAAAGCTTTTACAAAGCTACTGTTACATTCCAAGTATCTCGCAAGCACTTAGTATTAAAAAAATATCTGATTTACAATTTTGAGTTCATTACAAATTTATTATTTTAATATATTTTATACTTCAGCTTATGAAATAATAAAATTGCAATAAAATGATCGTATCGCATATTGCAGCTATCGTAAGTACGAGTTTATACGAATACTTAAATATCGATGTAGGAGCTTTTTGAATGGCAACTTTATCGACTGTTGCGATTTTAGGTAATATTTCATTATATCATGCTGAATTTATAATCAAACTAATGATATTCCTAAAGAATTAAAAAAGATTCACTCTTACGCGTGTATTTGCTATATTTTGCTACTAGGCGTTACAACTGAAAGATATTAATTTTGGGTTGTTATATTTTATTTAAAAACATATATCTTACTTCAAGCCAATTAAGTTTTTTTGTGTAATATTATTGTATTCTTAAATTCAGTTATCAAATAATTATATGTCTTAAATAGTTTTAGGTCTTAGTAAAAAAAAAAACCCAGATTATCAATTGTTACAACTGCTTACCTTATAAGTTAATGCTGGATGCAGTTAGAACAATTCAACATATTTTCCATTTTATCATATATTCTTAGAAATCTAAGAAGCGCACGCGAAGAATTCATTAGAAACTATGGAGCAATGAAATTCCGGACCCGACACAATGTAACAATGGTTACAAATATAAACTATACAACAAATTTTACTATAGTAAAGCCATACAGGTTTACTTGACAATAAAAGTGGATTGTCTGTTGCTTGAATATGCTCTTGTCATTTAATTTTTTATAGATGGAAATGTCGAGTTATTATATTAAAACTGGTTATCCAGCAAAATGAAATAAGCCACTATTCATAATTACATTCTTTGTTAACTGTTATAGTCGCAAAAAATTTTTGCGCTTAAAATTAGTGGATACTTTGAAATGCACAGACAAACAGAATTACAGTTCATTGATTGTTTTAATATGTATCATGGAATGGTAAACAAGCAAATGATGCATTCTTTTAACTCAGAACATGTTAGGAAACATAGTGAATGAAAGTGTTTAAAAAATGTGAAAAATACTGTTTTCCTAGAAAAAAATATCTCGGTTAAGTTTAAGTAAAAATAAATATAGATGAAGATTAAAAGCAAGTTGAAGATGCCATGTCATCATCTGGTAATATAACTGAGGATCTATGCAATATTTGCGACGGACACGTAGAGTGCGCACCCACAGCTATACTACTGATTTCTCTAATTCATACCTTATATGGGCATATTGGACCGGAACCAGATTATTTTAGGAAAAACCAAGAATTACATAAATCAGAAAATAAGGTTAGTGTAGACACAAAGATTAAGTCAATTTATAAATATAAATTTGCAAATGATGATAATTATGGGGATGATTCGGAGGAAGAGTACGACTTCATCGTTGTAGGCGGAGGCACTGCAGGCTGTGTCATTGCTAGTAGATTGTCAGAAAATAGAAAATGGAAGGTAAACATTTATATGTTATTAAACTATTCTATATCTATTTAATGGTTTAACCATGTATTTAATAAATTTGAAAATAGTATTTATCAAAGTGATATAAAGTATCAAATATTTAACCTGTGTGTTACTGAAATAAATGACTTTTTTCTTTTTTTTTTAACATATATCATATGTAAAGAGGTTAATTGATAAAAAAATAGTATCATTATAACAGGATAAATTTAATTTTTAAGGTTTTACTTGTAGAAGCTGGTCCTGAAGAACCCAAAATGGCATTAATCCCAAGTCTTACCAGCGAGTTCAAGGGCTCTGCGCTGGACTGGCAGTACTCGATGCGGCCCAAAAGAGGGTAATATTTAGCACAATATGATATTCTATTTATAATATATATTTATTCATGTCAGTTAATTCGACTGAGTTTTTAAAATATTATTTAGAATATCTTTTAACTGACTTTGATTTGTCAAATTAGTGAAATTGCAGTAATCAAGTTATATATTGCTTGAAGTTGTCTTAATTTATTACTTCAAATAAAACTATCTTTCCGGGTCATTTCGCGGATTTATTTAGATTTTTGTTCCTGACGTTTCGAATGCAACCAAAAATCAAAATAAATCCACGAAATAACCCGAAAAGATAGTTTTATTTAAAATGTCAATTTTTCGCGTAAATCTAAGAAAGTATTATTACTTTAAATTTATATTAACTAAATTAATTAAAGTACTTATTTAAAACGTTTCAGATTTTGTCAAAATCGTAGAGAAAAAGGCTGTGAGGTAGTGCAAGGCAGAGTTATTGGGGGAACGTCTACAATTAACGACATGGCGTACATGAGAGGCAGTCCCGCGGATTACGACGAATGGGCTCTTAACGGCAATGAAGGGTGGAGCTTTAGCCAAGTGCTGCCCTACTTTAAGTACTCAGAGGGGAATTACGACAGAGATATATCAAAGAATAAATTCTTCCACTCCACGCAAGGGCCACTAGACGTAGGCCGGTATCCGTATGTCGATGACAACGTTGATGTGCTTCTCAGTGCATTTAATGAACTTGGTTACAATTACACAGACGTTAATGGACGAAATCAATTAGGTTTTATGAGGATACAGACTATGTCTTATTTTGGAGAACGTGTTAGTACGTACACAGCTTTTATTGAGCCTATTAGGAAATTAAGGACTAATATAAACATAGTTACACATGCTCTAGTAACTAAAGTAATCATCGAAGATAAAAGGGATAATATTAAGGCAGTAGGAATAGAATATATAAGAAATGGTACGAAAGTGGTTGTGAAAGCATCTAAGGAAATTATTGTAAGCACAGGTGCTATAAATTCACCAAAACTTCTCATGCTGTCTGGTATAGGACCAAAAGAGTATTTAGAATATTTAAATATAAAAGTTTTGTATGATTTGCCTGTTGGAGGTAATTTTCACGATCACCTTTCTGTTTGTTTACCGGTAATAAAACTATCTAAAACCGCTACAACTTGTAAATTTCCAGAAAAATTAAAAGATATAACAACTTATTACTCACAGGGTCTTGGACCCCTTTCAGCTAACTTTCAAGTGATTGCTTTTTTTGAAAGTAGTATTTCAGAAATTTTAGGGACACCTGATATAGAATTTAGATTTCGAGGACATAATTCAAATATGTATTATGATAAAATAGACATATGCATATCTCTATTGACACCAAAAAGTCGAGGTCAAGTTGTATTAAATGCAACGGATCCTACTTTTGGAACACCTTTGATTTATCCAAACTTTTTAAAAGATCCAAATGATGAAAAGAAAATATTAGAAGGAATACAAGAGGTTGTGAGATTGTTCGATACGAACGTGTTCAAGTCTGCAGATTTTGAATTTGATCCACAGCTTATATTAAATAATGAGTGTAGAGAATATGAACGTGTCACTCAAGAATTTTGGTCATGTATAATAAGACAATTTACAGCCCCATTGCATAATTACGTTGGAACTTGTAAAATTGGCCCTGGGAAAGATCCAGAATCTGTTGTTGATAACAACTTACGGGTGTATGGTGTAGAAAATTTAAGAGTAGTTGATGCATCAATAATACCTAAAATAACAAGAGGATCTACCGCTGCTCCTGTGATAATGATAGCTGAAAAAGCGAGTGATTTAATTAAAAGTACTTGGTATTAAAACATTTTTTATTTCCATGTTATTTACAATACTATAAAAATATCTAAGCGTAATAATACTATCATTTATAAAATTAAATTACAAAAAGTTGGTCTTATTTTCTTTCCAGTCTTTAACTATCAGTTTAGTTCCTTTTTCAGCAATCATAACAGTTGGTATATAGATACCTCCTCGAACATGTGTTGGCATCACTGAACCATCTACTATTCTAAGCCTTTCAATGCCATGAACTTTAAGGTCATAGTTGACTACAGAAGTTGTTCTATTTTCTCCCATCCGACAAGTGCCTATCGGATTACCTAACGCTTTTGTATAGTGTCTCGCTATACAGTTCCACTGATCTCTGTTCTGTAACCTGTCACACGGAAACAGATCCAGCGGAGCTAGTTTTATATCTGCCTTTTTCAGATCTTTTGTTTCGAGCATTTGCAAGGCTATGTCCACGCTGTCGATGATAGCGTCCAAGTCTTCAGGCTCCTTTAAGAGATTAGCCTGTATAACGGGTCGACCGTATTTTGGATTTCTTTTATTTAAAGTTACTTTACCTTTACTTTTCGGTTTTAACAATACTGGATTAATCATTACTAAATTGTAATATGGCAATGGCAAGCTGGACTCTTCAGCTGTGTACACAGTTACATTAGTTAGCATAAATTTGTCACTTCTTATGTAATTTCCTTCTAAAGCTAATTCTATGTCAGGGCCATTTTTGTTTTCGAAAAGTTGAATAAATGCTGATATTTGGTTTATTCCTCTTGAAGCCAACGGTCCGCCTCTATTCTGAAACCAAGTTTTGAAATCTTCTATGACTTGACTTTCACTGAACGACGTTACTTCATTTAAAGTAAAGGCTAAACCTCCAGTTGTTACTTGATCTTGATAATTAGCCCCCACGGGAAGGTCAGCTATTACGGAAATATTGTGTTTTGCTAATTCTGTTGTTGGCCCTACACCTGAGAGATGAAGTAATCTAACGTTATTTATAGCACCTGTGGTTAAAATTGTCTCCTTTTTAGCATATGCAGCTTGCTCTTTGCCCTTTTCAATTTCATATATTACTCCTTCAACTGTTTTTTCTTGTTCATCTATAATTAATTTTGTTACTGTCGCTTTTGTCTTTACTGTTAAATTCTTTCTATGTCTAATTGGCCTAAGAAAAGCACTATTTGTACTGAGTCTAGTGTTGTTGAACATGACATATTGGTTATTTACAGCGGCTTCGGGTACATTCGTATTTATATCAACAGACCGAAATCCTAGTTCTGCGAATGCGCCTAAAAATAGCTCCATGTATCGATCGATATATTTGAATCTTTGCACATGCATTTCTCCGCCGCGAGAATGATAGAAAGAATTCATCAGGACATCATAATCACCTAAAAATTATTTCAAATTATAAAATGAAAATTAAAGAAACTCTGTCTACTGAATAAGAATAATACGAGATTAATTAATACTAGTAACCTTACCTAACTTATTATACAATTAATTATTGAGATCTTTATAAATATTCATAAATGTGGAAAGTTGCGAATTTTCTATTTATAGTTGAGAAAGATATAAAAAATGGAGTTATTGGTTCTGGAAGATCTCGTTTTGTTGATCCTATATGTGTACTTATATCTTGATTTTGCTAAAAATGTCGATTGCGCTGTTTATGTGTAGTTATTTTAACTAGGTCATAAACAGTAAATTTACTCACCATTGTCTTCAGAATTTTTAAAATGTTCAATTAAGTTTTCAAATTTCCAGTCCAACGAGCCCATTTTACCATTACTATGCCAAGCGTCGTAATCTTTTTTTGAACCTCTTGTATATTTCATGTCATTAGTGACACTGGACCCTCCTAAGACCTTGCCTGTTTTAACCTCACAACTGCCCCCAGGTCTCGACAGGCAGGAAAAGCCATTCCTTTCTGTTCGGAAATTCCAAAGTATAGGACGAAATTCCTTAGTGGGTACTCCGGGGATGTTATAATCTATATTTTCTTCATCTCCTGCCTCAATTACTAAAACCTTTAAAAAGTGTTTATTATGATTCATAACATGAAATGGAAAACTAATGGTTGCATTATATAAAAATAAACAGTTATTTTTTTTATTTTATTTTATAATGTGTTATCTTTTTGCAATTTTCTAGCGGGGAAGTTTTATTACACAAAAGTTTGCTGCTTCCAATCCTGCACAAGGCAAATAAGTTCGGATATTTATCTATTAAAACAGGCATAAGCTTCCCATTGCTGTTTCATTAAAAAAGGGACGGGCCATATAATTTTAACAGTATAGATAGAGGACAACCAAAAAGCAAAAAATCGTCTAGTATTGGGTAGGATCTAGATAATACGACACATATTTCATTTTTTATAAAGTGTTAAAACATCGTATTCTACTACAGATTATTGTAATTCCATACCTTCCAATCAGAATTTGCTGACAGCCGGTTAGCGAGCACGCACCCGGCCGTGCCTCCGCCCACTATGATAAAGTCAAACACACTGTTCTGAAGATTCTTCTCGTCTGCTTTGGTTTTTGTAGCTTTCGAGAACAAATCCCCATTCACTGTGGTCACCGTGGCGAGGGTTAATGTGATGAGACTGAAGTAAATCATTTTTTTAATCAATAATATTTAAGGAGGCTAGATGAAGGATTGGTAGAAAGTTGTAGAATCTAGTTAGTTTGAAAAGTAAAATAAAAGAAAACTGAGTGCAAAAATTGCTTTCTTATCTTTCTTCCTCTCTCTCTTTTTCGATTTTTCCATCTTTGTTTTTGTACCCCATAAAAAAAGCAAAATAGTGCTGTACCCCATTAAAAAGATGTATTGCATACCAACGTCACAATTACGCATAAGCTATTGTAATCAAAAGAATGTTACCTTAATAGTAATAATTAAAACAAATGATTATTGTCTTGCTGTTTGTTAGTTTTTATATTTTTTGGTTATATGTTTCATTTAAATACAGTCTAATTTATTATCTATTATTTTTTAGTGGAAAGCTATTCTTAAGACAGAGTAAAATTTTAAGATTGACCAATTTAAATTAGACTAAGCTCATATTAATTATGTACGTTTCAAATAAAACTATCTTTTCGGATTATTTCGCGGATTTATTTTGATTTTTGCTTTCCGACGTTTCGAATGCTTTACAGCAATCATGGTTACGGGAGAGACTAAGGTTTTAGATGTCTCAAAGGCATTATATAGTTGTTACAAAGACTTAAGTATGTAAGTTTTTAATAGATAACCAATATTATTAAATCTGCATGTTGAAGTGACATAAGTACGTACCTGACACACGTTTGAATCCCCATTTCAACACTAGACGCGTTGTGCTCCTCTACGACCTGCCTCGGGTCTGAGGATTCATTACCGACTAGAGAAAAGGAAGTAATGTGTTCACGCTTCAGCGCACATCCTGCGAGCAAGGATGCACCCGCAGGAAAAGATTTTAAAAATCGTTATATAATTAGGTCCGGTTTTCAAATGTTATTTATATATTATGTTCGTTTATGCGTAACACTTATCCATAATAAATAATCGTACGTAGTCTGTTAGATTTTAACGTGTCTGTTTGTATTCATACAGAATTGCTTTACAGTTTTGCTGATCATTATTTTTAGATTTTATTTGTTTTCCATAAGAAAGAAGAAAATTCAAAAGTTGGTAATTTAAAGATTAGTTAGTAGTTTAAAGTGCAGAAGTAGATATACCCCCTGGAAATGATTCTACTACCGCTCATGTAACCTACATATGTACATAACTACAACTAACTTATAGGTATTACATATTTGTTATGTTCAGAAAATTCCTAGCTGTCGGTCATTAATCGCGAGTAAAGTCAAATGAAACAAGTTGTGAGAAAATGCAATAATAACAATTGTAAGGATATTTATTATATGTAAAAAATAAATACGTTTTAATTATAACTATAATATATATTTTCATTATTCAATGTAATTTTAATTATTGTAGTAATAAATGCATATGCATTTACTAAAAAGATGTTACTTTGACATTACAAACAGACACTTCAATTTTATTTTTCTGTATAGATTGGTATTTCAGAAATGTGTTTTTTATTTTCTTTTATTCTACAGCAGAAAGAGAAAAAAAAATCGCGGAATGTCACCCATCGTACATATATAAATATAAAATTATTATAAATATTTACAATTCTTATTTTATAAAACTATTTATTATTTTACAGTAATAAAGAAAAGAGTAATAATCTATACTAATATAATGAACAAGTGAAGTTTGTGACGTTGTAGGAGGATCTACTGAACCGATTTAAATGTTTGTTAAGAAGATATTTTGATACCCTGGGAAGAACATAGGATACTTTTTGTCCCGGAAATCATCCCTTCAGGGGTGAAAATGGGGATAAAAGTTTGTATAGGGAATCAAGCTAGGGACGAACCTAAGCAAAGCGAGGGTGAGTCGCTAGTTTTGTATAAATACATAGAAAGATTTTTTTTATTCCACTCCATCTTCACTCACTCCACTTGTGGGCGAATATGTCGTAAGTTCAAATAATGTAAATAATCAATATAATTATGTGTACTCTGTACAGCTCATTAAGGACGCAACTGACAGAAGGGATCCGGTTTTCAAGCAAGTCATACTTCACTTTAATATATTGTTAAATAAATTGTGAAATTATTAGTTTCCCGCGGCATTGCTTGCTTACATTTAAAATAATTAAGTATATCTAGATATTATGTCAACACTTAAATCCTTTTACCCGACTGCGGTGAAGCCCATCGGAGAGTTATTTGTTTGACCTGTATGTACGTTGGTGGGTATATATGTACATATATGTATCTCTCCGACGGCATAATACTATGCTAATTCGTCAACTTGTTGTCTTCTTTTTTGGTTCACTTCTTACGCAGGCGGGTTTTATTTATTTTAGTAATTAATCTTTGTCACTAGTTTAATTTCATTTTTTTTTTGAATAATCTTTTATGGGCATCGAACTCGCGCCCTCTGACATATCGCCGTCGGTGAGACATATACTACAACGATTCTTGGTATACTAATATTATAAAGACGTAAAGTTTTTGAGTTTGTGAGGTTGTAGAGGGTAATCTCTGGATCTACTGAACCTATTTAGAAGAAATTTGGTAAGAAGATAGTTTGAGTCCTTGAAAGGGATATAGGATTTTTTTTATCTCGGAAATCATCCCTTAAAGAGGTGAAAATGGGGATAAAATTTTGTATGGGGAATCAACCCAGGAATGAACCCGAGCAAAGCGAGGGTAAGTCAAGTCGCTAGTATTATATGTAAGCATAATTAAGTCCAAAGGCACTCCTAGAAGCCACGAAACTAAAGAATTGAAGAAGAACATAATTAACATAAGATAAAGTTAAATGAATAATATTCTAAATTTATATTTAAGTGTTTTAAAATACAATTAAATACTAAATAATTGTAAAGGCTCGGTATGCTGTACTATAACAACGGCATGTTACCAGTAGAGACGATAAACCGAGGCATTTTGTATTATTTATTATATATATTTCTATGTAAATAACATTAAACTGAAAACTGAAGAATTTGTATGATTCGTTTAAATCTAATAACCTTCCAGTCCATAAAAAATATATTGAGGTAACAGTCAATGTAGTATAATGATTAATGATAGGCAATTCATTCTATACTCATAAAATAATAATTAATTATAAAAAACAAAAAAGAACAAGCTTTTGGCGAACTTTAATGTAGTTTAATGTTAAAACTAACCAAATAAAAGCCATTGAAGTATTCTACTATCCACCCCCTGATTCCAAAATCAGACAAATAAAACTAGATTAAATTACATTGTTTTAATTGAATTGAATTGAAATTAATAAAAACATGGTATAAATAAAAGAGGGTGAGTTTCTTAATTAAATAGAAAAGGTTAAATTCAGAATTATTAATTTGATTTTGAAAATTCTTTCCTTAATAAGAAGATACATCATCCCTAGTGGCATAGGCTGACATTATTTTGATAAAATTATTCATTTTTATAATGGTAACACTATATATTGCAAAATGGTAGTTAAGATCGAAGGAAAGTAAGGGCGGATCGCTACTTACTAGTTACATAAAGTGGTACAACGCCCAAAACGATAAGGTTTCCGGTAGGCGGCACACCGCGAGATAGTCCACCGGAAATTAAACTGACCACGGTAGTTTATGGTCACCATGATTCTTAAGTTATGATTATCTTCCATAACTTATGAGATGCTAGATAATGTTAAGTATATTTGCTTTGATCTATGTTAGAATTAATGACAGATATACTCGTACATATCTCACAAAGAATTTTACGTTTCCTCGGTTGTTGTATATCTTACGGTGAATCTAATTATTATTTAATTTTCTATATTTATTCAAAATTAGTAGTAATTTTTAATTAAACACTATTTTTCAAAATCAATATCATATTTCTGTATTTTATAGTACAGTAATTAAAAAAAAACTTAAATTTGCTTTTATTTGTTGTAGGTTTTTAACCGACTTCCAAAAGGAGGAGGTTATTACTTAAAATATTGTAGCTGTAGCAGGTTACAGCAAAAATATTATCCTTATTCATAGTAACTGATCCAAAAAATACTAGATACACAATCAGCAACAAAACATGTCCTCGCCGAATGAGCGCTCATTTCAACATTAGAGCGCGCTTTTTTTTTTTTTTTGTGAAAACAACTTTTAATTTTTTTTTGTGTAAGCATTTCACTTAAGGTTAAATTTACATTGTTGTATATTTATTTCAACTATAATAATTGCCTAAACACAATTGGTGGACGTTTTATGAGAACTTTCACATGGGATTATGTATCTAGTACCTAGTACCTACTTTTTTGACCGATGTTCATAGTACCACAGATCATATAATACTATACTAGTAATAGTACCAATTTTAGAGGCGATTGGTTAAAGATGTAGAAATTGAAGCTGCAACGAAATAAATAGCATAAAAAGATTCTAAGCAAAACAATTTTAATGTGTCAAAAATTTTAAGACAATCATGAAATAACTTTTGGATATTTATATTTTTGTACCAATTAACTATTAAAAACATCAGAGAGTTTGTATGTTGTATCGATTGTTTGATTTATTGTACAACGACATCTAACGCCATAAAGCAGAACTACTATATAAATAATGCCTTGCGTACATTACATTATAGTATTGTAGATGGCGCTGCTAGAATAAAAAATACAAATATTTTGAGTAATATCAAGTTATAGACTAATATATTATAAGCTTTAAGGACACAAAATAAATTATTAAATATTTAAGAATCTAAATAAAAAGTAAATAAAATTATAATATTATATATTTTCTTCAAATAAAAAACATGACATGTTTATTCATACATCACTCTATCAGTGAATTTAATTGTTAACTAGCAAAACCCGCGGCTTCGCTCGCGCTAAAACTACTATAAAAAACTTTAAAAAGATAGGTTTCATACAAATTTTCATCCCTTATTTTATCTCCTTATGGGGTGAATTTCAAAAAACGCTAAAACACGTACCTATTTATTTAATTATATTGAAGAGCATTAATACCAAGTTTCAAGAAATTCTGATCATAAATATTTTTTCGGTTGTGTTATTACGTGTATTCCCGTGGGAATGAGATAATCTCCCGCGGTAAAAAGTATCCTATATGTTGACCCGGATATCCAGCTCTCATCATACCAAATTTTATCAAAATCCCTCCAGTGGTTTTTCTGTGATGCGGTAACAGACAGACAGATAAAAATTCTAAAAACTATAGATTCAGTCTCTGTATCGATAATAAAGTCTATT
Source organism: Argynnis bischoffii washingtonia (assembly GCA_033884665.1). Taxonomy (NCBI): domain Eukaryota; kingdom Metazoa; phylum Arthropoda; class Insecta; order Lepidoptera; family Nymphalidae; genus Argynnis; species Argynnis bischoffii. Next base: position 14,738,986 of record CM066623.1, read on the forward strand.
TCAATAAGATTTTCCAAAAAATATTAGGTACTACGTGTACTAACTGGTCTAATATATACTAATATTATAAAGAGGAAAAACTTGATTGTTTGTTTGTTTGTACTGAATAAGCTACGAAACTACTGGTCCGATTTAGATAAAATGGTAAGAAGATATTTTGAGACCCTAGGAAGGACATAGGATAGTTTTTATCCCGGAAACCACCCCTTAAGGAGGTGAAAATGGGGATAAAGTTTGTATGGGGAAGCAACCTAGGTACGAACCCGAGCGAAGCGAGGGTGAGTCTCTAGTTAAACATAAATGTATAATAGTTATATACCCATGAAATCTAAATAACTTATTACGATATCGATATTTCGATAAACGTTTTTGCGTTAATAGCTCGGTAAGTTGCCAGTTACAGCAGAACTCGTAGCATCCTATAATTACGTGCTCTGAGATCATAAATCAATGTTGTCTTATTTATTACTGTGAAATTACCCAATGAATTGAACTTATTCTATAAGTGGAATGCGATATGAAGATAGGGCTGTAAGTGTAGTGTAAAAATATAAGCACTAGCTATCCGCCCCCTCTCAAGTCCTAACGAATATAAGATATCGAGATAATATTTTCTTATTATATTGTCTTAGTCAAAGTAAAAATTTTAAGTTTCTTTTTATGTCATTTCGTTTTAAAACTAAGATTACACACTTGTTCGTTGTTTGTCTCCCGCAAGTCAAAGGTGTATATCTACATACCATAAATTCTTCTTCACACGACTCTATGAGTAATAAAAGATTTTGACATTCATCCTAATAATATAAATATGTAATAACTTATACAAGTATTATACTTCGAAATATTTAATGGTTGTATAGTTTTTTAAATTATTGATAACCTTCATTTCGATTTAGTCCATAAAAGAGTAATAAAATGAGAGTTACGGATAAGCGGTTACGGGTATTAAGAATGACAGAAAAAGTATTTTGGAACGACGCCAATTGATTGTACCGAAGTATGTCGGATTTACGTTTTATCCCCAGAACTGAAATTTATATTTTATAAACACTTTTTACTAAAAATCACTTAAAATTTAAAGTAGTCCCTTAGGGGTGGATTTAATTTTTGTAGTAGTAACTCTTGAGATACTTTTTTTAATGTTGGGAAATGTATTTACGCATATCACCTATATACAAACAGGTGGTTATGTGGGACTCACCGGCTAGAAAAGCCAGTACTACCCAAAAAAACCCAACAAAACCTTCTCCGTCTTAATGGGGCTTTGCAGGATCGCTTACGCACTCAACCACGACGCCCCGACGGCAGACTTGCCGAAACAGACCACAACAATCATGGGGTTGTTCCAACAGTCCACTTTAGCGTCAGAGAAGTACCAGGAGCAACCCGCGTGGTATACCACCCACCGAAGTGGGGCACCTTCCTGTGTCTCAAATTAAAAAATACAGATGAATTTAATAACTCCTTTCTAAAAAGACGGTCAAAAAAATGAACTCAACCAGCAAGTTTTGAAGACATTAACAAGAAAATTGAATTGAATTAAAAAAAATCCATTAGATTAATTTCAAGACAATAAATAGCCTTTATCATTCTGTAGCTACCAAAAATAATTTTCTTTTTAAATCACATCGATTGAGTTTAAAAACAGCTTGAAGATGGCGATTAATCATAATTTACTTGACCCAAAACTAATGTATTGTACATTATACTCATACCTATACCATTATATACAAGTACTAGCAGCTCACCCTCGTTTCGCTCGGGTTCGCCTCTAAACAAAAACAAATCCCTATCCCACGGGAACGGTACATTTTTCCGGGATAAAAAGTAGCCTATTTGTTAGTCTGATGTATGAATTAGATTATTGTAAAGTTTCATTAAAATCCAATCTGTAGTTTTTGTGTACTAAGCTGTATGAGTTACTATAGTTTTTGAACTATCTCGCGGGAACTCTTTAATTTTTCGGGATAAAAAGTATCTAAAATGTTGACCGGGGATATAAGGTACCATGCAAAATTTCATTTAAATCGGTCCAACAGTTTTGGAGATTAACCCATACAAACAGACAAACAGAGAAACAAAAAAAAATGAAAAGAAATCTGGATTTGTTCTATTTCTCTTCTTACATCCCCCTGACTCGGTTTTTAGCAAATTATTTTCTATGAACGAACATTCGATCTAGAGTTTTATTATATGTATAGATTTCACGTTTCTGTTGCTCACTACAACGTAATTATTTACTTCAATCGTACCCGTACATTTTTAATGCCATTAATATTTGAAAAAAACATGATATAAATCTTTATCATGACAATGACACTTTTTTATTTTAACATTCATAATCAAAAAATGAAATGGGGATAAATACCATGTCTTACAAAAGTCGCCACTGTACGATAGTCGAACCTGTGACCTCGTCTCTATTGTATTCAACCCTTTTATGTCCCACAGCTGGGCACGAGCGTCCCTTAAATACGAAATCAGGCTATAGTCAATCATGCTTTGACGGACTTCATATGTCTTTTGAAAGCTTGTTAAGTTCTCTCAGATATACAGGTTTCGTCACGATATTTTCCTTTACTATAAAACTCCTCTCTAAGTTTTGTAGGTATAAATTCAAACACATCCACTACATGAAGACACTGTACACTGTTAGTAAATCTCTTTGCCAAACCATTATATAGAAGGTACCTACGCAATGCACTGCATATGTGTAATTACCATCCATTAGCCGAATCTCTGTTAATTCTTGAAACTTAAAGTCAATTACTTTCTTCTTACATAAAAACTAAGCGAAGCTCAGACGTATTAAGTTTACATTCAACTGTTAGCATCCGTTTATATATTTTTACCTAAATATGCATGTTTTCAAAACATGAGGGAGCTACCACCAGCTCAGAATGAAGCTAAAATTATAATACTCAGGTTAACTTAAAGAACTTTGTTTGAAATGTAAATTCTACGTATAGAATACTATTGTTATTTCATGCAGTCAATGCGAGTTGACTTAAGTTTAGTATCAGTAAGATAGTCGATGTGACCGAAAATCGATAAGGAGGACATTAACTTTACATTATTATGTAAAATGCTACATTAATTTCGATGTATTGATAATATGACTATATGACCTATTTTTTTCATTAATGTATAAAGACATGAATTTTGCTAGTTTCATACACTTTTTCATACAAAAGTTTGTTTTTTCTACTGTATTTACTCTAGTATACTCTACTGTAGTGAGCAAAGACATATGTATTGCATAGTGTAAGGTAGTAGGCACATTAGAACTCGTCTAATTCCCGTCCATTAAGCCCGAGCGCCGCAAATCCCTGTGTCTGAATGTCCGAAGATAAGATTCCTTAAGACGCTGGCTACTTGCCCGACGCCACAGAGCTAAAAACATTTAGATTTTGCTACACTTATCCATTTTATATATTTATTTTAAGCTTAACAAAAGTACTATAGAAGATATCTTAATTTTTTTTTTATTATACGCAGCTTGTTTTATTTTTAATGTACCGATGAGTCAATTTTTACAGAAAACTTATATTAACCAACCATTTCACTATAAATTTTTTTAATTAAAAAATTAAAATTTACAAAACATCTATAAAATTCAATCTATTTAAAATTCATTTATATTTTAAATTATTATAGTAGGTGCTATCTATGTTATTCCTAATACTACATTTCAAGGGTCAGTTGGACAAATCACCAGCGATCATTCAGATAAGGTCGTTACACGCAGCTGTCGCGACGCCGGGATAGGCCGGGATTAGCCCGAGATTGAACAGGTGGACTTACTGATTTTATTACATTTGACGGTTATTTCGCTTGAATTGTAAAGGGATGCGATGTAAACGGAACTTCTTGGAACATTTACCGTTATGAGGTACAGCACCGTAGTAGATTTTAAAGTCATTTATTCTTTCATTATATTATTTATTGTTTGGGTACAGGACGATTTAGAAACTCTTTTCGAATAGACCAATATTTAGAATTGACCTTCGGGGTGGACATTGGCTGTATATTATTCCGTTAAAATTAATGGGTTATATGGGTTTCATGTCTTGCTTAGTGATTATTAACTTCAAACATTTTTCAAAAATCAGTCGAGTACAATCATACATATATAATAATTGTATCTCGCTGACATTATTTTTCACCTCCATATACTAACTGATAGAAATTTCTTTAAGAGATAATTCCACATTTGTCATAATTTTTTTTGTGCCCTGCTTATTTTTATAAGACTAACAAAAGGACAGTTATGATTTTATCAGCCTATGTATTTAAACATTTAAATGTATTATAAATAAAACAAATAGGTTTATTGTATTCTGGGTATCTAGCGCAAACATTACCTACTAATAAATATCATCGCATAATACTTTCTTAGATTTATACGATTGGACGCAGTAAAAAAAGTTTTTTAATGGATTTTTTGCCTATTATTTTTGCCTATTATACTTATACTGTTATACTTTCTAATCTTAATAGATAAAAATCAGTAATTCAAGCTTTTACGTACGGATTAACTAAATAAATGACTGCATACACTAATTGCGTTCTGCCGTCTAACTTAATCTTTGTTACATGTAAGTCAGGGTTAGGTGACAAATGCTTGCTGAGGAAGACCGCGCCGCTTCATAATGAAGAGTAATCCGCGCCCCGCGTGTCCCGCGTGTTCCGCACACACGTCGGAGTTTGTTTCCATTGTAATTTTATAAACAAAAAACCGATTTTTTACAAGAAATACTAAGTGTTACGTAGTATTTATTCGTATTTTCATTTATTATAAATTTTTGACGATTTTTATGAAATGGATCGATAATCTTCAAAAGGTGGTATGTTAGAAGCCGTAAAACTAACCGGTTGAAATTTTTGCAGCCTAATGTGTAGATATAATTGGTCGATATTCGTGATTTTTTTTTAATCAATATGCTATACCTAAAAGCCATTTCAAGATAAATGTTACATACCTCTGAAAATGATGATTAGTAAAAAAATTGTGTATTTTTTTGGTCAAAGAGTAATTATACTGTTATAACGTTAAATAATTTAAAATATACAACTACATATTTTTGATAATATAATGAATATATCTATAATTTACATAAAAGAGGGATTAAATTAGGTGTGTGCTATCTAAATGGTAAATATGATTGAGTACTCTGGATTTGAATCAGCTCGCACAAGTGTTTTCAAAACCATATTACACCAGCAGCATATTACAAATGTGACCGCGCACTCGCGAGTGCCCTATTTGACTTAATGCCGCTCTAAACACATTGTCGTGTTCCTCCACATCCAATTACTGCACAAAGCTTTCTTTTGATGTTTACGTGCTAATTGGTCGTTTTCCTCACATTCTGTAATAAATAAAGCAGTAGAGTGGGTGGAAATTTGAAAACAAGTAATACTGTCGCGTCGTGTTGTGTAGTCATTTTCGACATATACGAGTAATATCGCCGTTCAAAATAAATGTACATGATTAGCTTAAAATATGTAACTACGTGTAACCAAACGAAAATTCCGAAATCGAGTATTTTGCTAAACGAATCCATAGAAAATAATTTTATCAAAATATTTATTACATGTACTTTTTTTATATTATAGGTTATAACCTTAGTAACTCCCTTTCGTCTCTTTTTAAGGGATATTTTTTAATAATAATGTAACAGCTATAAATGCCTTAATCTTAATAGAAATACGTTGCCAAATTTTAGCCCGCTAGTTTCAGCGGAATGATCTGGGCGATGTAGAATGCGATAGGATAAGCTTATATACATACATATGTATATATAAAGATGTCACATTGCGTGGGGTACATTCATTCTATCAATTATATTTTAATCACAAGGGGATCACTTAATAATCTCTACATAGTCCCTTACAATTATCGAGACTACTGCATTAGCAGCGCATGATCTACAATTAGATTCTTCCGCCGAAGACGAGTAATTGTTCACTCTGAGCCATAGGCGAGGTGTGATTAAAAACCAGAGATACGCAAAAATACATTCCTATTTTGTAAAAATATTTCACCTTAAACGCTTATCCTTATTGAACGGAATGTACTTTATAACGTACTAGCAATATCCGCGGATTCACCCACGTTCAAACTTCCGATCACTGATAAACCTTACGGATTAATTTGACGATTCTCTTAAAATCTCAATCGCTCTAGCCGCTTTGAAGTCTATAGGGAGCATGCATACACACATCGATTTTAATATATACTCGTATATAGATAGAAAACGACTCACCCTCGCTTCGCTCGGGTTCGTCCCTAGGTTGCTTACCCATACAAACTTACACCCCTATTTTTACCCCCTTGAAGGATGATTTCCGAAATAAATATTATCCTATGTCCTTCCTAGGGTCTCAAACTATCTTCTTACCAAATATTATCTAAATCGGTTCAGTAACTTCGGAGCCTATTCGATACAAACAAACAAAAAAACAAATTTTACCTTTTTATAATATAATAATAGAATAGATAGAAAAAAAATATTTTATAAAAAAATAATACTTTCCTAGTCTTCTTAATAAACACAAAATAATAGAAAAGGGCTATTATTTTAACTATACAGAACCAGTGTCATTCATTTTTATTCAATCTTGCTATAAAAATCAGTATACAAGCGCTATATAAAATGGGCATGTTGAAAGGAAGTGGTAAAGGAAAAGATGGCTTTACAAAAATGGCGTCTACTGACTGCGCTCGTATGTGTCTTGGTACAGGCTCACAGAGCGTCTTCATCTCAGGAGATCATGCACAAGCTGACGAAGGGATTCACTAAAGCTTTTGATGAATGCAAACAAGAAGTAAGTAGTATGTAGTCTTCAATTTTAATCCAATTGATAAGATTTGACTATTATTATTAATATGAAAATTTGAATGTATATAGGTATGTTAGTCCTTTACACAAAAATGACTGAACGAATTTAGATGGAACTTTGTACCTGGAGTAATAAATAAGCTAACGTTGGGCACATAGGAACGCATCCAAAGCACTAGCTTATATCTTCCTCAAGACATTCGGTGCCGGTGACCAACTTTTATGAAATTACAAGAATGAAAGCTGGTTTAAAGTTTTAAAGTGGTTTAATTTTTAGCTAAACCTGAGCGACGACATAATACAAGACTTTATGAACTACTGGAAGGAAGACTACGAGCTTTTGAACAGGGATACCGGCTGCGCCATAATGTGCATGGCGTCGAAGCACGACCTTATTACCGATGATTTGAAGCTACACCATGAAAATGCCCATGGATTCGCGAAGACTCATGGTGCAGGTATATAACAAAACTATAGGATGGTCAATATTGCAATTCAATTTTTAATTTTAGTTTAGATGTATTGGAATTTACATAATGAATTGTAGGTATTATACTTATTTTTGTAAATCTCCATATTATTGCGTTAAACAGAGCGATTGGATCAGTTTAAATAATATTTTCTACGTCTACATTTGACAATTGCTTAACAAAACTGTAACACTAACTGACTGGTAGAGAGCGATTTTAAAATTAGATTTTAAATTATCGAAAAGTTTACAAAAAGAAACTTATCGCGACTAACTTTTTCAATCCGTACCAATCTATTTAGTATTTAGTTTTAGTTATATAACTTTACCATCAATATTGATTTTTTTTTAATAAAACCTTTAAATTGACACGTTTGGCTCAGTTTGAAGTGTGCACTTGTTTGTACTTGCTGTGCCAGCGGTCGCGGGTTCGAGTTCCGTTGGGGGCGTTCATTTGTGTGATGAGCGCGAATGGTTGTATTCTAGTCATGGGTGTATATTTATAATATGTATGTATTTAAAGTTATATATACGGGTAGTGTATCAACTATCTGGTATCCATATCACAAACCCTAGCTTACCATGGAACTACATGGTATTGTATATTAATGCTCCACATATTTATATTTATTTATTTTATTTATAATTAATTTCATTTTTATATAGATGATGACTTGGCCAAACAACTGGTGACAATGATCCACGAGTGTGAGAGCACTCACGCCGGCGTCGCGGACGACTGCATGAAGATGCTGGAAGTCGCTAAATGCTTCCGAGTTAAAATCCATAAACTCAAATGGGCTCCCGACATGGAAACAATCCTTGAAGAAATAATGTCTGATATGTAACAGACTATTAGAAAACTAGGAACGTTTAGTTTTAACCATATAAATAATCATTCAATAATGAATAATACTTATATTATAACACACATTTGATAGTTACTAAATTGTAAATTTCATAGGAAACTAGAAATATTAAAGAACAAAAGGTTTTTTTGTCATCATTGTCGTTTCAGCCCAAACACGTCCACTGCTGGACATAGGCCTCCACCAAAGATTTCTACGACAGCCGGTCTTGTGCCATCCGCATCCAGTGGGCTCCAGCGAATTTGACCACCTTGTGGGAGGCCTGCCCACGTTTTTTGTCATCAATAACATCTAAATGTTCCTAGTTGAAAAAAATCTTTAAACAACGAATTCAGCTGCGTTTCAACGAACTTTCTTCATTACGCTTCTCCCAATAACTCGTCAGCCTATCCTTAAGATGATTGTTATAACTGTTTACAAGCTTTGTGGTGTGGTCTGTAATTATAAGGTATAAATAAAAGATTTACAATTGGATTATAATTTTTTTCAATTAATTTTTGTGGTAGTTACTCGTATCTCGATTGTGAAATATAATTGACATTCAATTTCAATCTTTGATGGGAAATGTTTATTGGGATATTGAAATATTGATGTATGGGCTTTGTTGAAAGAAATCAAATGTGTTGAAATTGGAAGGTTTTATTGATAGCGATTGAAGAGTTTCATTATCCATCTCCTGGCGTTATATTAATGGAGATTAGCTCAATGATATCAAATTTTAGTATGAGAATGTAATGTAGATGTCATATAGTATATACTTACATGTTTCAAATCAATACGTCAATTAGAAGCTAGTTAAAACTGATTTCCAAGTTTTAATTAAATACTTAGGTAGTTACAAGTAAAGCTAACATAGAGCGTTTTAAATATACTTCTATGAATTACTACATAGTTAAAAAAAAAGTCTCAGTTTAGCTCAGTCCGTTTCTCAGTTTAGTTCTTCTTTAGTAGAAAAAACCACCTGACAGATTTTCATATGGTTTTCACTAATAGTAAGAACAATAAGCGAGGAATCTTCTTTATATGATTTGTTAATATTTTGTACAAAATGACGATGTTCTGTGAAAAAACTAATCTGTTACACTTTCAAGTCTATCTCCTTAGGTACACCAACAATAATTATTTTTGTCTATTACAGATTAGTAAATACTAAATAGCGATAGGTCGCTAGTAATATAAATAGCTAAATCACTGCATATAAAGAAAACAAATGAAAGTAAAAATACATCTAAAGGGATAAAGGAAGTTTTCTCGTGTCCCTTCCACGAACACCAGTCACGTAACGCCGGGATAGATAATACGAGCAAACAAGGCGCAGGTGTGTACGGAGAGAGCAATCTATTGTCGGATGCTGCAATAGCTTGCAATTTTCGTATTCACCTCTTCAGATACATGTAAGGACACATGTACACAAAAGGGCCTTTGCAATTTGAAATGTGTAGGAGTTTATATCTTAGTTACTGGAGTTAGAACAGAAATAAGGAACACTTTAAGTAAATGTTAATTAATGCTCCTGACATTGACATGGACGCTTGTGTAAAATACATAAGACGAAACAATAAATACTGAAATACTTAATCAAATTGATAAAATACAAAGGAAATTGTAGTAATGAGTTCTTAGATCTCAATTATTTTATTATTTTAGGGACTTATGATTGAAAAATTAATTAATCGGTAAAATAATTGCACTCTATATTCATAGATGTAATGACGTTAGTATTTTATAATAATAGTGGCTGAAATTCATTTTGGTCTTGCAATTTGATATATTCAATACATTTTAGTGTATATATTATATAAAATAAAATAGTTTACCAGCTTTGTTGTTGCTCCATGTGTCGTTTACTCAGCAAAATAAAATAACCCAAAGAAAAGCCCAAAGTAGAATCATCTAATTTCTTTGGGACGGGATATCTATACCAGTATAGTAATACATACGAGTATGTATCAATAGTGGGACGTACATACATACATATGTAAAGGCTACATACCATAATATAAGATAACTTTAAGTGTATATAATCTAGGATGATTTTCGACTGTGAAACATTATCAGGATTATTTAACGTGAAATTGACATTTAATGTTACCAGAAAGAACCTTTAATTATTTCTTGTAAGTAAAAAGGACCAAGTACTGTTTCGCATATCTGACATAATCTCCTTATAGTTATAGTCAGAGTAATGTTGAGTACATTATCAAATATTAAGAAAAATTTAGTTTAGATGGTAAAGATTTTCTATTTATGTATAAGATTAAGATTATAATTATTAGCAGAATCATCAAATTAAATTCGACTCAGCCATGCGAGAACCTAATTTCTAACAACAAAGTCAAGGAGAAACAGATTAGATCTAGAGTACATCGGTCTATCCACCGTTACATCGGACCACATCGGACCCTTCTATTTATGCACGATGTAGTGAGACCAGACGCGTAAGTCACTGTTGACGCGTAATCCGCAATAAATCCTACGGGACAAAGCTGACTTCGATCCCAGCTAATTTACGAGCGACATCAAACCTCAATTAAGAAACACAGCTCTTAACTAGGTTTCCCGATTGTCCTGTCTTGTTCTAGGGTTAATGAATGTTCCACAATACTAAATAATACTAAGACGTTGACTGTGGATTTGCTATAAATACAAAATATACTAGCGACTCACCCTCGCTTCGCTTCGGGTTCGTCCCTAGATAAAAACAAATCTATTCCACGGGAACCGTACATTTTTCCGGGATGATATATAGCCTATAGCCTTCCTCAGTTAAAGGGCTATCTAATGCAGAAAGAATTTTTCAAATCGGATTAGTAGTTTCTGAGATTAGCGCGTTCAACCAAACAAACAAACAAACTTTTCAGCTTTATAATATTAGTATAGGTTATACGATATTTTAGCACGTTATATTCTGCAATTTCATGTCTTTTTATTTTGTCTATAGGCAACGATCATGATGTCTTCATGGGGTTTGCAGAGCGGCGATCTCAAACTGATAAAACATTTCTAGGTTTTAGATTATGGAATAAAAATTCCTATTAACATTAAACTATAGGATTCTAAAGCTATGCATAACTTCACCTTACTTGGCATTAAACGCCACCATTCAACATAAAAAATAAATATGTACATAACATATTTTTATGTACTTTTTATTATTTTTTTTTTATTTATTTACAATAGTAAATGTTCTTGAAAAATGTCTCACAAAATTAAATTCAAAGAAAAATATATCATGGTATTTGTGGGCGTTTGTTTTCTGTCTCTATATAATAAATATACACATAATAAATTCGTAATTAACACCCAACTTTATTTAACTTGTTCTATATAACAATTGTATTAAATAAATAATATACAATATACTACTATAACTAGTAATAATAAATCCATTACGTACTTATATTTTGTTTACATATAATCTATATAGAGAACATAGAGAAAATACTATTCTACAATCTTCAGCCAATAGAAAACCACAAAATAAATGGAAACAACATATCTAAGCGTTATATCACGTGGTCAGAATACATCAATCCCATATTTTTTTTTTTATAACAACTTCGGTGGAAATAGGGATAATTATAAAGGGGTAGCTTGCTTATACTTCTGTTAGTATTTCGGTGATGACAACATCTACTTTAGGTGCCCAGTTGATCTCGTGCATAGCTGTCTTGAAGCATTTAGCGACCTCTAAAGCTCTAAGACATTGGTCCTCCTCAGACAAATGTTTCTCCTCACAAGCGTGGACTGTTGACACTAGCTTTGCCGCCATATCATCCGCTACAATTGGTTCACATAGAAAAGAATTTAAGATTTTTATTTAGCAGATATCAAAATTTTATATGCTCAGGACACCATGCGGACTCGCACGTATTATTTATAATTTGCAAACTAACAATCTTTGGCATTTTTGTTTCTATGGTATATATTTATTTGTGTGCTTAAATAATCCCTAAATACTAATAATAAGCAGCAATACGGCAATATCAGACTCCCAATTATAGCTGTAGTAGCTAGGTCTATTTTGCTAAGTATCAATATTAAACAGCCGTTAAATATCAAATTCATTTGATACTAGCGACTTACCCACGCTTCGCTCGGGTGCGTTCTTAGGTACCTACGCGGATTTTGCTCACAATTTCATGAGATGAATTTTTTTTACGCGGAACCATAATCTTTTTTCTAAAATTAAATTAGCCTAAGTTACTCCTATATAACAGCCATCAACCAGTGAAAGTCCCGTCAACATCGGTCTAGTCGTTTCAGAGATTAGCCGGAGCAAACAGACTGACAGGCAATAATTTTAAAAATGATTTTTTCTATAAAAACTGTACCTATATGCTTTTATAGGTATTTAGTAAAAAGCTGTTATTTTGACACAAAATTTCATTCATTTGTATAAATAAAATTCCTAGAATAATTTTAAGCTATCTACCCTATTATGTTTTAGGTCATAGTTAAAACCATTTGATCTCAAATTTTAAAATTTCTAAAAATATTATTCTGAGTTACAGCCTCATTTTATATTATTTAGGTAGTGATACGTATCTACATTGTATTTTTCATAACAAGTGTTAAAAACAAATATTAATTAATATCGATTTTTTTTGTCTATTTAATGTATTGTATTGTTGACATACCAGCGCCGTGCCGTAGTGCAAACTCATGCGCATTCCCATGGTGAAGTTTCCCAGAATCATCTAGAAGATTCAGCTTTTGGCTCATACAAACTATAGCGCAGCCTGTATCGCGGTGCATCAAAGCTCGGTCTTCCTTCCAGAAATAGTACATGTCGGCGAGGACATTGTCACCGATACTAAGCTAAAATGCTCTTATTATTATTAAGAATATTTTATAATACTTTCTCAGATTTACGTGAATATTCGACATTTTAAATTAGTTTTGTGGGTAGGCACTGTCTATAATAACTATACAATAATAACCTTTGAGATGTCCAAAACCTTGGTCTCTCTCGTAACCCATATTGCTGTAAAGCACTGGAAACCTCGGGAACCAAAAACCAAAATAAATCCGCGCAAATATAGTTTTAGTTAAAAAAAGAATATTTTAAATTACATTACCACATAAGAGTCTCGGGGAATCACAATTTTTTCTGATATTATAATTAATGAAAATGAATATGATTTAGATATTTAAATAATGGAAATAAAAGTTTTGTATACATGTAAGAATAGTCCCAATATTAATCTCATAAATACGGCTTCTAAACGGTTTTAAAGGTACCCCTTTCTCTCTCTCTCTCCAGTCTCTCTCTCCAATAATAATGTCCTCCTGACCGATTTTGGTCACGGCGGCCAATCTCACTGAGGATTTGCGCAAGAGATAATATAGTGCGCAAGAGCATGCGCGGACACACAGGAACAGAGATCTGTTACTGTCATGACACTTTACGTGACAATTGTCAAGTCTCTTAAAATCATCAAAATAGATTTAGACGTTATATATTTAAAACTTGCGATTATAAAAATATCCCTAGTTAAGGTACACATAAGTACACAATAGAATCATCGGACTGCCATCTAACATGCCTCTAAAATATCTATAATGGATTGAAACGAAAAACGTAAAAACGTTATAACTCTAGCACAAGTGCCTCCTGGTCTGATGGAATCCCTTCCTTCTAACTATCCTACGGGATATACAAAGTGAGATGTACGACGATATGGATATTTTGAAATAAATATTTACCTCTTTCCTACATTCTTCCAACACTTTCAAGAAACTTGCCGTTATCCTTTTTAAAGTCTCAGTCGGGGCTGCTCTGTTCACAGCAACAATCAGTATGAGAGCAATAGCAAAATACTTAACCATTATAGAGTCTTCAGTAAAAATGAATGACATAAAACTCTGACTTTGTCTTATAAAGAATTGCCTCTTAACAGTAATTGTGTTTTTGAAAGAATTGATTTAATATAATTAGCAAGTATCACTTCAAGGTACAGTCACTAATTACTGGTTAGCCTATGCTTATTCTAACTGGTAGTTAAAGTGCTAGATTAAGCACTCAAATAGTAGTGGGTGACAAAGAGCGATTGCATGTGAACGTGCTTAGCCTCATTTTGAACATTTAATATCAAAATGGATATATCAACTATGTTACTTCTTTAATAGATTTCGTAATGTAATTTAAAATTAATTATAAAAGAATTAATAAAACATTATCGGTAAATACAGTATCGGTAAATACAATTAATTCTACAGTTGTTAAAAGCTTAATATAATAGGCATGATCAACCAGAATTATTCAAAAGTGGCAAAGTATAAGAATACGGTAAGTTTCCTTTTTCTACGCTGGAAGGTGTATAACGTATACATAATATGCACATAGCATTATTCACAAATTTTAATGATACTAGCGACTCACCCTTGTTTCGCTCGGATTCGTCCCTAGTGAAAAATAAAAACTATCCCACGGGAACCGTAAATTTTATCGGGATAAAGAGTAACCTATGTGCTATTCTAGACTATAATCTATCTCTGTCCCAATTTCATCCAGATCTATTCCGCCGTTCTTACGTGATTGAGTAACAATCATCCATCCAAAGTTTCGTATAAATTATAATATTTGTATTCATGGGTTTGTAAGGAGTTCAAAGTTATACAAATATATTTTGTAAAATTATATATCTTTTCCAGATTTACGCGAATATTTGACATTTTAAATAAAACTATCTTTTCGGTTTATTTCGCGGATTTATTTGATTTTGGTCCTCGACGTGTCGAATGCTTTACAGCAATCATGGTCACGGGAGAAACTAAGGTTTTAGACATCCCAAAGCCTCAGTCTCTCCCGTGACCATGATTGCTGTAAAGCAATCGAAACGTCGGGAACCAAAAATCATAATAAATTCGCGAAATAATCCGAAAAGATAGTTTTATTTGGAATTGCCTATATTTTCCTTATTTGGTATATTGACCGATTTAAAAAAAAGAAAGTGTTCAATTTGGGTGTTTCTTTTTAAAAGGTATTTCTTTTACATATAATCTCATATTATAAAGAGGTAAAGTTTGTGATTTTGTGAGGTTCTAGAGGGTAATCTCTGTATCTACTGAACTGATTTAGATGAAATTTGGTAAGAAGATAGTTTGAGATCCTGGAAAATACATAGGATACTTTTTATCCCGGAAATCACCCTTTAAGGGGGTGAAAATGATGATGAAATTTTGTATGGGGAATCTATCTAGGGACGAATACGAACGAAGCGAGGGTAAGTCGCTAGTATAGTAAATTTACGCTATATCTAAATTGATTTTCGTATCATATGTATACCTTTATTTTAAGACTACCAATTCCTCCCAAAAAACGATAATATAACTTGTTTTATAAAACTAACTTTAAAAAGATACATGGTGAGAGAAATCAATCTCTGTGTTGGCCACATACATATATTTCACTGGTTTTAATTGTGTGCAGATTATGTTACTTATCAGTAATGTTCTCATTAGTAACACAAATGTATGCAACTATATTTCAATGTAGTTTTTGGTCGTGTCGTATTTAATTCCATCGCAATCGATTATTCCTCTCGCGGGAGTCGTGAAACCGATTTGTTTTGTTAATTACTCGCATCGCTCGGAGACACGGAGTGCATTAGTCATTAGATAGGATACATTTTTATTGCTGACTATACTACTAGTGCTCTGCCCTTGCTTCCCTCAGGTATTTCTTGCAATCCCTACTGATGTGTGTTTACCATGTCATGGTGACCAAGGGACACACAGAGATGGCCCACTTCAGCGGGTTGTATGCCATGCGGGTTACTCCTAGTACTTCTCTGATAGTAGAGTAGATCATGGGAATGACCCCATGGTTATTGTGGTCTGCTTCGGCAGGCCTGTCGTCCAGGCGTCATGGTTGAGTAAGTATGTAAGTGTTCTTGCGACGGCCGACGCCCCATTAAAACAGGGAGGTTCTGTTGGGTTTTATTTGGTAGTACTGGCTTTTTACATACTCACCTGTATGTATGCAGGTGGTATATGTAAATGCATTTCCCAACATTAAAAAAAATATGTTTCTTGCAATAGAGTATAGTGATATAGAGTTCATGAGAATTGGCAATTTAATATGGCATGAAAAAATGTAGACTAGTTCTAAAATATCGATAGTGTCCATCAAAAAATACTTCAATTTGTTGTCTCATTGCTGTGTCTACGAAGGGCTAACTGCAATCCAACATAATGCTTGCAGAATTAAATTTTGACCGTTATTGAAATATTAATATTCAGTTGAAGATCTGTTGATACCGTACTGTTATTGTCAATAGATCTTTTAAATAAGTTATAATACAAGTATGTATGTAAAATACAAGTATGGTCTTACAATATTACTTGACATTATCCTCCGGGATCCATGTAATTTTGAATTTTCTTTACAAAACTTTATTATAAAATATTGTTAAATACTTACAGAATATAAGTAACTTTTCAATTTCTAAGATATATGTATGCACTTGTTAACTTTAAATGTAATTCAACTTTCAGGGAATGGAGGGGGAATTATTTTTATCATTTTTATAACTCTCGAAGTTACCTATTTGTTAAGAATGTTTATTGAGAAAGAATTATGGAAAACAGTCCACTATTGGCAAAAAATACACAAAAAAGAACATTCTTCGAATAGTTTTCACCTTTTTGAAGTCATTAAAAATGCATTCCTTTTTTAAATCACGTACCCTATATTATATGTAGTATAAAAAGCGGATGTTATCAAAATTCGTGAGCCACAGAGTGGTCTGAGGCTACTTAGTGGCGAGCGTGTCATAGCGAATGATGACTTGATTATACATTTCATACTAATGCATGTGTTCATTTTCTTCATATATGACTTGCTATGTGATGGATAGCATGAAATGACTGGTTGTATGCGACGGCTTTGCTTGTGGAGGCAGACAAAATATGAATAAATCAAAATGGCGTTGGAATTTTTGGTGAAAATGAAGTTAACCGGTGGTAGGACTCTGTCAAGCCTGAGGAGTCCGACTGGATGGGTACCACCCCTTATCTATTTCTGCCGCCAAGCAACAATAATTGCATTGTTGTGTTCCGGTATGAAGGATAAGGTAGCCAGCGCAATCACAGGCACGAGGCATATCATCTTAGTCCTCACAGTGACAACGCACCTGTGGTTCTGCATTTTTGTTACTTAAAACCTAAGTGCATGAACCGTAGGTGTTTGGGCGACAGGTACTGTTTTCCATCAGGTGGTCTGTTTGCTCGTTTGTCACTGAATCGCATAAAAAAAACTCCTATCCAATGCTTAAAAAGTGGTAACTTTTATTGTTCAAGTTTTCTTTTGGTTTTATTTCTTATTGAACTGTATGTTTACAGGTGGTGCTTAGTATAAGTATATGAAAAGCTACGTTATAATATATTTTCGCACGTGACTTTGCTCCCGTGGAATGTTAGCTAAAGTAGCCAACTTTATTCAATAAGAATGTCCTTATACATTATTGAAATAATCTTTACAAGTTTTAAAGCTTTAAAGTTTAATACTTTGACATACATATTATCTACTACATACAAATAAAGCAAAAACAAAAAATATTACCTCTTTATACAGTTATAACATAACAAATAATTAATAAAAATGAAATATAATTTATGACAACATCATCAAAAATCTTAATTTATTTTCATTTCATAAATCAAACATATGTCATTTTCAGTAAATTGCACTTTATTTCTTAATTAAAAATCGCGGGTCCAAGTTCAAGCATTTCATTATTATTAAGAGATATAATGTATGTATTATTTAATATTTTTCTAACACTGCTTCAATCATGGTGACTTCTGGCGCAATCCCTTCCTTTTTGGCACTCTCTTTGAAGCAAGCCGCCACTTTGACGACGCGACTACATTCGTCTTCGACGTCGTCGTACACTTTCTCACAATTGTGGATTAAATTTACCATTTTTTCAGATAAAAGTTCACCTAAAATAGTAATCAACAGTAAAAATTATGTCTATTTATCATTTAAATGTATGTATGTACATAGTACATAAGTCTTAGATTTCTGACGTAAAGGGCTTGAGAGATGGGGCTAAGTATATCGAAGTCAAGCATAGCGAATTTAATATCATCATCTCGTTATTATTTAGATAGATTTTCCATTTAAAAACTATCAATTTAAAAATTATTTATGTCGCGGATGTTTTTTTATTTGTAAACTTGTATTCATGGTTTTTTACTGCAAATAGAATTTTTATTTTTATGTGAGATTTTTTCTTTTTAATATTTGTGTAACATTTACATATTTTACGTGATATAGTGAAAGTTTCATGGTTTCTATGAATCTGTTATGGATTCCAAGCTAACCTTTAGGAAAACTCTTAACATAGTCGTGCATATTGACATGATGCATCCTGGCATCGTCATGCATAAGGGCGAATTTGTTAGACATGCAGATGAGGGCACAGCCAAGCTCCCTGTGGACCACCTCGAAATCCTCGCTCCAGAAATGTTGGAACTGCTCTAGGACATCCGGTGACAGTCCTGACTACATATTTAAAAATATTTTACAAAATTAATAAAAATGAATAAAAAATATTTTTAAACTACAAAAAGTATGTTCCTTTTGTAGTTTAAAGTAACATTAAGATGAAAGATAAATCATACAATACGATTTCACTTTAAAATAATTTCACAATTTGAAATTGATTTTTTTCTTGAAGTTTATTAATTATTTATCTATTCCTAAGGTAATATTATATTCAATAATGAAGTTATTCGAAATATATAAAACTAAGTATATATATAAAAAAATAAAACTAAGTATATTTAGAATTTTGATTATTGGACTTTATTTATCTGATGAAAGTTTAAGATAAACTTATAAAGATAAAGATATATGTAATTATATTTTACCGATCAAATGAGGACGGAAACGTAGGGAGTAATAGTTATTATCGGACACTATATTACAGGATAAAGAGCTATTGAATCATCAGTACGTAGGCAATGCTTATATGAAAACAGCAGAGAAAAAACGCAAAATTTCTTATCTAATTCATTGCTTTAAAATCATTCAGTAAATTTAATAATTAAATAGGTCAATTTAATCCAGATCCAAAATATAATATATATAATATAGATTTTTATATCTATGTGTCAATTTTATGATCATTTCGAAAACTCTGTCTCTCTCTTTACAATGAAGGTATAAGTAAATCTCTCGTACTGAAGGGAGACCCTAGCCCAGCAGTGGGACTTTAAAAAGGGCTGTATACAAATAAGTAAAGGGTAACTTACTTCTTCCCTACACTCTTCCAAGGCTTTTCCAAAATGCGCAGTAACATGGCTCATGACTTCTGCCGTACTCTTGACCTTTGGCACGACAGCAAGTATCGCCAAAAATACAACCAAATAACAAGAAAATGCCATTTTAACTGCGACGGTAGAAGACACAGTGGACGGAACGATGAAGTCACCACGTTATATGTAAGAAATATTTTTTTTAATCCTGTAGAAAATTATATAAACATATAATTTTCTCATATTTCCATTTAATTTATTGTACTTTATTACGAAGGAGGAAGGACTTGAGTTTTTCCGCTTCATGTAATTCTGGCGTACACGTTACTTGCCTCTCGTAATTGTAAATAATTTGTTAATAGCAAGTCATACTGTGGGCTGAGCTCGAGGTCAATCATATTCTAAGTATATGTTAACGTTAAGCGTCCGCCTGGTCCAGTGCCAGCGTACCCAACTAGAGATGCGAGTGAAATTTCAAGACGGTTAATAATTCGTATATTTATTTTGATCTAAGAAACTAATATTTTTTAGTTTCTTTATCTGTTAAGTACTTTAAAAAGGCGCAATAGATTAAAAGTTTAAACCAACATTTATAAAAAAATAGCTCCTTTCACGCAGCAACGCAACAAGAGATGCCATAATTTTCACCTATGTATTATGGCGACCCCATAATCTTGGTTCAAAATACTAATCAATTTCTATCCTGGTAAGTAAGTAGATCCCGACGGTTATTATTATAATCCAATTCTTTTAAGCTTGTACCACGTATTTCTAAATCACTCGCTCGGCAAACTTCAAAAAGTTGAGTTTTTGTACACCAGCTTGAGAAAGTTTTTAACATAGTACCGTTGTCATTCTGCCGTTCTGATACATATTACCATTCTAACATAGTAGGTTAGTTAAAATGTAGAGATATTTTATTAAGGACTAGCGACTCACCCTCACTCTGCTCAGGTTCGTCCCTACTTACGTTTTAATGTTTAGTATAGATCTCTCAGAGATGAGATATTTTCCCACTGTAAAAAGTATCCTATATATTGACCCATATAACCAGCTCTCATCATACCAAATTTCATTAAAATCGCTCCGCTCCAGTGGTTTTTCCTTGATGCGGTAACAGACAGACAGACAAAAATTCTAAAAACTATAGATTCGGCCTCTGAATCAATAATAATATCTATTTCAATAAGGTTTTCCAAAAAATATTTAATATACAGATTCGGCTTAGTTACAATTTTATTATATGTATAGAAAAGCACCGTTTAAAATCGATGGAAGTTGTATATTAAATAAAACAGCTTATTGTTTCTAATTTCTCTAATTTAAGTATCGACTATAAAAATTCAATTAAACTCTAAAGTTCGAAATCACATAAACTAAATTATAAATGAACAGCGACAGTTCTAAATTAGTGGCTGATAGAATATTCATAGGTTAAGTTTTTTCATCAAAATGTTGCATCATAAATTTTGAAATAGAACTTTTTAACACAAACTGCCACTATAAATATATATTATAATCAATGTAATTTAAACGTTATTAAATTACTATACATTGATTTTTATTGACGCTTGTCCTTGCCTCGTAAAACTACATTTAATAGGCCTGCTTCATAACTTGAAATTATTTAATTATTTTTTTCTACGTAACATAATGTCGGGCACCGAACACTTCTATCAATCTTGTTCACGTCTCGATGACATATTTATTAACCTATTCTAATCAATTTTAAATTGTAAAGTAATAAAGACTAACACGTTCTAGTAGAACTAATATAAATACACTTTTTCGTGAAAATCAAGTAAGAAACAATGGTTTTAAGAATAATCTATGGGTTTCTAGTCACGTATCCCATCCCACAGACCATTAGGTTGGGAATCACTTTCCCATACAATGATACATGGTGGTCGGCAAATTGTCGATAGGGGACCCAAATGATTTAATTTTTGTGCAAATGTCTACGTGATAAGTAGCTTAATATATATTTTAAAGAAAGCTATGCTATATATATATTAAGCCCTTAGAAATATTCAATACTACCCCTAGCATGATCATGTGGCTTTGCTCGGATATTCCGATATATATACCATAAATGTTATATATAATTAATTATTATATAATAATCAGGAAATAAAATCTCATTAAAATTTAATAAGTCGTTCCAAAGATTAGCGGGTATGAACAAAGAGAAAAATATTTTTTGGCTAAATACGAGTATAATGAGGTAACGTAACTTTAAATAAGTTAAATTCGATAGTTTTAAGTAATTATCCATTAAGTTTTGATAGAATGTGTGTAAAAATAGCGCATGTCTTTTTGTATCATACCGGAATCGAAGCTGTTCTATTAGGTATCAAACAAAGCTTTCGAACTAATCTACCCTGCCTTATCCCTCGGGACATATCTGTAATCTTATTAGTTTGATAATTTGCTCATACGATATTGAAAGGCTGAAATTGATAACATAATATCCTTGACGGATTGCTTTTGCCAAAGAACTATTTCTTTCAAAAAGTTCCATCGTTTATCATCCAGGCAACGATTCGTCAAGCAGTAATGAGTCAAGCTCTGACAGCCACCTAGGGTCGGGAAAAATGATACAAGTTTTGACAGGTGATACTTTTCAAGAAAATATATAAGGTATTTTTTTTTAATATTCAGAGTATAATGATGTGAAGTTTCTTCGAAGAAGACCTATACTTATAACGTGGAATTCCTAATTTTTGTTTAAAATTTCATGACATTTTTGACACTTTTCTTGCCTTACAATTAATATTTCAGCCAAGACACATCCAGATATTAGCCTAAAAGTGATTTATGGTAAATTATGAATAATTAGAAATCCTTTATTAAATATTAATACGAACAAATTTCAACCATTCTATGTCGCTATGAATCAAAACCTCTATTTTCTACTTGTAGATAAACAATACTAGACGTATCCAATACAATCCCCACGTAAGCCTCTACACCTGAGCACCATTATCTGAAAAACAATAAAACCGAACGCGACAAACATACAATGAGTCTATATTTGGAAAAATATCAAAATTTACATATAAATAGATCGCGATTTTGTGGAAAATATTTATTTCTCCCCAGACTCCTACGTGATGTGAATAGAGGCTGTGGCGTCCCCGCTACAGAAGCAAGCTGAGATTGCTTGTAAAAAATCTAATGTACATATACGGAAAATATGTTTTTGAATTAATAAGACTTGTATATCTGCAAAATTTTATTATCAAATATTTCTTTAAACATTTTTATCTACACTTTTTATTTGAAACGTATGCTTTCCTAATACCATTCGATAGATTGTGAGCAAAGTTTATCAAGTTATTTTGTACACATTGACAACCTTTTATAATTATTAGTATGTTTACGCTTTAATTTGTGTAATTTGGGCGACCTTCTAAACTTTTCCAGCTCGTAAGGTTTAAATGTATAATAAAAAATGCACTTGTGTAAAGCAACACGAAAATAAGTAAATAATAAATAACGTAAATAGTATGTGACGTGCAAAATATAGAGATTCTTAGTACCTTTAATGATTTCCCCAACGTAGCTGCATTCATCTATCAACCTGTCAGCGAATTCTGCATTGTGAGCGGAGCGGGGAAACCCCGAAATTCATATTGAGTAGGTAAAAATGTAAATTGGCCTGAGTTATTGTTGCGACACTTTTCAGAAAATAAATACTTAATTTTATACAAATACCACTATATTTCTTCTTTCACTGGATACTATTTAGGTTATTAATATAATGTAAACCAACGGTGGCAAGAATGTTGAATAATTTTTACAAACTGAAATTTTCATCTTATTCTACCAAAAACTGATTATATAAATATGTAGGTATAATATGTATTTATGATAAACCAAATATATAAAAAATCTAAAAAAAACCTCAGCCCTACTAAAAATAGTTAAACGCATACAGATCAAATTATTAATGTCAAGTATGAACTTAAGGGCTTTTTTAAACCATTGGTTAAATTATAAAAATTTAATTTAAAATCATACTGCTTAAATCTTCATAATTAATATTAGATATATAGTATTATGTTTCTGGATTTCTGTTATTTAAACATCAATAACAAATGTATTGAACATATAACGCCATCTATTAACATTTATATGAAAAATATTTTTTTCCCATAAAACACCATTAATACATTTAATACACTCCAATGAACATACAGCTTTTCTTACCTGGCGATAGTATGTAGATGTGCACTCGTAGCAAGCTTCACGAGAGGCCGGTGAGGAGGCCGGCTCGGCCGAGTCGGTGGGCTGTAAGTATACTCAGATGGATCGCCGTCGCTGGCGCCCGTCAACCACGACCAGTGTTCCGCCATTTGTTCACTTTTTTAGTATTATAAGTCAATTTTGAACTATTTTTGTTTCATATTTTATGTGTAAATTTGAAAGAGTCAGTATTTTTAAGCATATCGCTAAGAAGACTTTAAATTATATTATCTAAAACATCAAGATAAAATACCAGTTGTACAGAACGGAAGGAAATATAGCAAGCTGTATTTAAATTCATTTGATTTGAGTAGAAGATTATAAACTATCCACCTTTTATCTACTAAATATAATAAAAGGGAAAACAACTGATGTGATTTTTTATGTAGGGAGTATTGTATGGTCCGGAGGGCGACAGATTAATTTATATAACAGTACATGGTGTAGTTCCGTTGTATTATACGATATTAAAAAACCGGCCAAGTGCGAGTCGGACTCGCGCACGAAGGGTTCCGTACCATTATCTATAAAAACAGCAAAAAAATCATGTCTGTTGTATGGGAGCCCCCCTTAGATATTATATTGTGTTTTTTTAGTATTTGTTGTTATATTGGAAACAGAAATACATCATCTGTGAAAATTTCAACTGTCTATCACGGTTCATGAGATACAGCCTGGTGACAGATGGGCAGACAGACGGACGGACAGCGAAATCTTTGTAATAGGGTCCCGTTTTACCCTTTGGGTACGGAATCCTAAAGTCACTCAAATAAAACAAAATATCTATTATAATCCAAGCTATGTGCTATGCACTAAAGGGAAA
The DNA here is from genome assembly GCA_033884665.1 of Argynnis bischoffii washingtonia. Lineage (NCBI taxonomy): Eukaryota > Metazoa > Arthropoda > Insecta > Lepidoptera > Nymphalidae > Argynnis > Argynnis bischoffii. The sequence continues at coordinate 14,763,511 of CM066623.1, forward strand.
GTCACGTGAACAAACTTGTATTCAATACATCCCACACTAATCATTGAGGGCCCTTTGGAAAATAACATTATTCCCCTTTACTATTTTGATTCAACATCGATTGTCGTGCATCTCATCGCATTACGAATAGAAGAAAGAGAAGGAATGAGTTTTTCATTCATGGGGCTGATTTAACGGTAATAAATTTTAAGCCCCTTATAGATACAACTTTTGCCCGCAACTTTGTTAGCATGAAAATTCACTTGTACTGTTTTTACAATAACATGATACGTTATATCGTTTTCATCATTGTAACTTCACCAATCTTTTTTCTTTCACATCTAAGTAAAAATTTCAAGCTCTTGTAAGCTCTCTTCTCATTCATGACAATAAAAAACTAAAAACATGAAATTTACGATCTAAATCTTTAAAAAAGAAATTACACTATCGTTCTATAATTGGAATATCACCACATACCTACCTAACTACGTATAAATAAACAAAGCTTCAAATCTATACGTATTAGTGGATTTACAGTGTATCTCATGGGGTGCTTATTGCACCACATGCTGCTTGCTTACAATGGAGAGGGATTTAAGGGTTGATGATCTTTGATTACTGCAGAATAACTATATTATATAACATAGTCATCTATAGGTATCTTAGTTTATACAAATACTAGCGACTTAGCTTAGTCCCTAGGTATGTTTTAACGGTTATTATGAAATAGAAATCTTTGAATTTCTCGGCTTTTCTGTACTATAATATGCATGTATTATACATATAAACCTTCCTCTTGAATTACTCTATCTAGTAAAAAAAATCGCATCAAAATCCGTCGCATAGTTTTAAAGATCTAAGGATACATAGGGACAGACAGACAGCGGGAAGCGACTTTGTTTTATACTATGTATTGATGATATTGTGTGTATATTTTAATTATATATATGCCTTTCTATTTGCATTTAGTAACGAAGTTTAATAGTAAAAAAAAAAAATCAACAATTAATAAAATTAATACAATTATTTTTTTTTTGCTACTAATGTATATTTCATGTGACATCTTCCCCATAGTCCCATCGCACCGGGTGTACGTAATTTTTTCTAGAGATAGTTTGTTTGATGCAAAGTGGCCTAGACAGTGCAAAAAGTGGATCTTAAATAAGTTGAAGGATAGATCAGGATCTATGTGGGAACCTAAGTACAGTATCAAGCAGTAATAGTAATATAAATATTATTTTTTTCAAAAAAACTAACTTGTCTGTCTTGTCTCATTAATAAGAAGCTGTTAAATAATAATATTTACGAAATGAAAACAGACGTAATTTTTCATTTGAAAATTACGTCAAAGTTAATTTAGAACATTGTAGTGAGAGAGCGAGGGCGGTGCCCTTCGCAGGCGCTCTTTACATTTATAACGGATGAACTTGCAAACACTGAGTTAATATTCCAGTTATGTATTTAACAAAATCTGTGAGTTTGATTCATATAAAAAATAAGAGGTTTTGCTTAATTTTTATATAATAATTACAAAACATTGCCCAATGCTCAATTTTCAATTATTGCTTTTTAATACTTCAAGTAAACTTAATTATATTAACATTTCAGTTATGATATAACCAGAAAATAGAACGTAGAGACTTAGTACTTCTTTCTTAACACCTCCATTTTTTATACCGGCAGGTTAATACTTCATACTATCTCATAGAGTCACGATTTGTCATATCCAGCATCCACAATCGATCAAAATTTTTGTGAAAATTAGATAAAATACTTAGTATAATTTTATTAAAAATAGAGCATACAATTTACAGTAATTATTTGAAATTAAAATTTTTGTTAATATTTTCACCACGGGTCGGGTACCTGCTTTGACAGTGTGAAGCCCTCTCAGTTAACGCGAATGCAACCCTCCAGCATCCCTGAGCGAGGTGTCTCGACTGTTTGCAGTTTGCCGGCACTTGCCAGGGGATGAAATACGTAAGATAATTATTAGACGAGTGTTGTACCGTTGTTTTGTGTATTTTAATGGATCAAAATTTAAACATTTTAGGTGTTTATATATTTCACAAATAAGCGACCAGTGATTTGGACTTGCTTGGCTCTAGCAAACCTAAAATAAAATTAATATAGTCTAAAATTTCGACTACATTATTACCTTAATCTAAGGTTTGTATAAAAAAATAATTGTTTTTTTTTTTATTCTATAAGATGATTGGAGAAAAGGCCATAAGTTAATTATTTTATTAAAAATTTTATTGACATTGACAATCCATCTTAGTACTAGAAGTTACGGAATTAATCTTTTGTTGGTCAGGTGGATAAAAGGTCATATATTAAGTTTTACTATAGCGCTCTCCTTACAAACCATATTAGCAATTATGCATATTACAATACTCGTTTCAGAAAACTTGATACTGTGTACTAAATACTATTTTCTTTGGATACACTTTATTCTGATCACAAACAGACCCTCACAATTTTCTTTTTATATAGATCATTGTATTATACTGTTGTAATAATAGCAATTTATTTGATCTATTCGGACGCGTTATGGTAGGTGTACTGAGTGCATCCCCTCGACAACGAAATCCATGAACATAATATGTACCTACAGTTAACCAATTATTACTATTGTCAGTTACCAATATCTGGTCTTATTGATTTTGTCTCGTCTGACCTTCTTTAACTACATACTAATGTATAAGGTTTGTGAAAATGTTTAGAGATATGTAGAATAATATGTACTGCTGAGTTATTGATTCTAATAGATTGTTAAATAAATAGAGCAAGGACCTTGAAATGGCATAGTTCTAAAGACAGTGATAGCCCAGTGGTAATTCACCCACTTAAAACTAGTGAGTGGGTTCGAACCACGGGTCATATACTTCTGGTATTTACATGTGCGAATTATTATTAACATGATTTCCACTTGCCTTATGGTAAAGAAAATCATCATGAGAAACTGTATGTCTGAGAGAACTTAACTAATTCTTCGAGGACACATGAAGTCCGCCAATCTGCACTTGGCCAATGCAGTAGATATGGTCTGATCTTCTTCGTATTAAGTGGAGGTCCGTGCCCAGCAGTGGGACGTTAAAAGGGATGAAGTAATATTTCTTATAGATAAGATTTTAGCATTATTAATCAATACTACCTTTAATCCAGTATATAAAGCATTCAGTTCACTATAAAATGCCCATAAATAGAATTCCCGTGGAAGGGAGGGTCCCCGTGGCGAGTGATTTACGGCCACTAGAATATATTATGATCTACGTAGAGCTGGCTCTAAGTAATTAAAAAGATTAGCGATAAGCTTTACTTGATTTCTGTTAGTATATAAGTAAATTTTCCTCAGATTAAAATTATTACACTCGTTTATTGTTAAGACTATTACTAGTGAACTAAGAATAATTTTGTAAATTATGAAAAAGTTAATAATAATTTATTCCTAGTGTTTGTTTTATTGATAATTCAACATTGCATTCATGGACTTTGGTTTTGGAATCTTAGGACTTTGGTTTTCATTTGATACATTTTGACCTGAATTGAAGAATTTGAAGAAGAATTTAATACATAGTCCATATCAAAAAAAATATTTATTTTAAATAAATAAATATATTGGGACATTTATAATATTAAGTATGGATATAATATATAAATATATACATTACATATACATATATACATATAGTATTAGCAGTATCTATTGCTTCCATTGTTCTATGCGCATGTCCTTTTGTAGTTTTTTTTTAATTGTAACAAAATTGAACTTGATTATTTTGAACATGCATAATATTATCTAATAATATCAACTTTAAACTTAGGGAAATAGATTTCAATTTTGCAAAACATTTCTACAATACAAATAGACATAACCAAAACAAATATTATTGCAATGAAAATAGAATCGTATTCCTTACAAATAGAGTTCATAATGGTGGTAAAAGCTCGGAAGGGGTGAGAACCCCTAATTCAAAGTGTTTTGTGCAGATAAAATTAAAAATGTACATTTGCGTACGTTTTATGGTTGTTATTTTCAAGTGAATAAATGCTGGTGACAACCCACTACAATGAGTGGAAATATGAAAAATAACTCGATACATATTTTTTTTTATTTGTTTAGTTTCTAATGGAAATTATATATAGGCTAAAACATCGCATAACATACACACTTATTTGACTTGGCCTTCAATTTTTAAAGTCGGTTAAAATACAATTTCGGCATTAAATTATTAATTTTAAATAATTTATTCCACAAAATTTATAGGATATATTATGTACTCGTATGTGTGTATGTATATAATTACTTAAGTAATTATAACTCAGGAGCACCAGTACAGAATTAAGAGTTGTATTCAGCCCTTTTTAACGTCCCACTGCTGGGCACGGGCCTCCCTTCAAGACGAGGGGAATCAGGCCATAGTCCACCACGCTGGCCAAGTGCGGATTGGCGGACTTCACATGTCTTTTGAAAACTTACTAGGTTCTCTCAGACATGCAGGTTTCCTCACGATGTTTTCCGATTAAGAGTTGCTTCTTGGGAAAATAAAAGGGGTGAAGTAGCAAGCTTGAAAGAAAACATCATTGTAGACGAGTGTGGTAGTAGCAGCTCAATACAAATTTATTTTTAGTCTCTGCCCTAAGATCTTCTAAGAGAATACTCGAAATTCTTATCATACATTCCTAAAATTCAATATAGAGTAATAAATTTTAATAAAAATTAATTGCGTACAACCGTTCATTCCGTAAGGAAAACCTGCTATGTCTGAAATTTAGAGCGAAAGGCAACCTTATTGTTCAGAACATAAGATACTAAATTATTACAATAAATTTATCAATAAACGGTATTCTAAACGATTTTCAGCTAAATGCCGCTAATGATAAAGTAAATTTTGCATTATCCCGGATTTCGACACGAACATACATTCAATTTTCCAGTGTATTAATTTTCAATTGATTTTGTATCTTATTATATATAGTTAAGGTTAAGTTTTGCGTGTGGTATATTTTAATGCAATAGTCGTCTGCAACGTGAGTCATAGTAAAGTCCGATCCACGCGGCGCCGAATTGTGGGAGAGACCACACTGGGGAGGGCAGAGTAGTGACGTTTTGTACTCAAATGTGGTATTTCGTTTGAAAAGTAATAAAAAAAATTATATTAAATTAAAAAAAATGCTATGACATCATTTTTCCTTAACATTCAAAGCATATACGCTAAAAAGTTAAAATTTAAATTCAATACATATTAATTAGTAAATTGTATAGATATACTATAGAAATTTGCTTAATGATTTTGTTCACATTTACGTATTTTGAAGTACTAATATATTTGTTGCTTCTTAAAAAAATGATTTTTTTGTTGTGTAATCTTCTTTTTGAGGGATGAAATTAATATTTATCAATATATAATTTGGGTATAAAAATCGCTATTACACAGTAACAAGTACAACCCCACACAAGCAGTAGGTAGTAGGTACGGCGGTTTATGTGAAATCGATGCACTGTTTGTAAACACTCTGCATCCCTTACATCTGTCAAATCACGCGACTTCCACCTTTATTTGCTCTATCATAGAGATGTAAATATAAAATAACATTTTATATAGAAAAGACTAATCTCTTTAGTGCAAAAAGTATATGTTTGTATGGATAGCGCTACTACTAGGAATGTTCTTATATTATTATGTTTGTCTGTAACGTAAAAACCTCTAAACTAAGGTCTTTAAACTCATATATATCGCACAGGTGGATAGCTTATAATTTTCATATTAATAATAGTAGCGTATATAACGGAAGTTTAAATTAACTTATAATTAAAAAAAAACATTGATTTTGTACCAAATTCCTCAGAAGCAAAAACTTAATGGCATATGTCAATGAAGATTTATAGCATTATTTATAACTAAAACTAGTTTCGCTATTTATCACATTAATAAAATTTAAAACTGTAATTATGTATAATTTCGCGCACTGTACTTATAGCCGCCAAAAATGTAGCACTAAAGGTGGTCACACACTACACTAAAAAAACCATAGTTTTCACTAATTATCTGTTATTTTTTGAATATTTTCAACCATTTACAATATTTTTAGTGTTTAAACCGACACGGTGGCGCGTCTGGGCGGCCACGCTGAACTAACCTAACCTTGCAGTCGGGGTGCTCGTAAAACGCTATAACATTCCTAATAGTCTTGATGCTTAAACGTGTTTGCATTTCACATCGCGATTTTTAACCTTTGCTATTTAAATATTTTGCATATAGATATCATTCGACTGATAATTATGTAATTTGTTAAATGTGATCTAGTTTTCGTGTCGTTAACGCTCTTTTATTTAGTTTTTGTATTATTTTAATTTATGTGGTTGAAATAATTGCAAAGGCAAGTGTTCTAGTTTTTTAATAAAATTTATTTTTTTATAAGCAAATTATTTTGCTGTTTAAATTTAAATTAACATATATAAATAATAAAAAGACTACAATATTATTCTGAAAGGAATCCTCTTATACGAAAATTCTTCTTAAATTAGTTCAGCCTTTTCAAAAATTGGGGAGAACAAACAAACCCACATAAAAAAAAATACATTATTATGCCATCAATAAAAATTTCATTAGTGTTAATAAATATATAGATAAATTCAATAAAATATAGTGTTTAAGTATAAAATAATATTAAAAATATTATACTGTAAGTATCAAGAATGTCTGCGCAGTATAGAAAGTCACCCCGTGTCCGAAGCGCCCCCGTTCATTCACTACGTCTCTACACTACGCACAGCTCCGCCGCGGGGTTGACCTTGTGCACTTCGCTACTTCTACGTCATTATAGTCATTGTAGTTGTGTACGTAGTAGTATAATATATATATATATATATATATATATATATATATATATATATATATATATATATATATATATATATATATATATATATATACATATATATATTATAATCATATATTTTATTGTAGTAATATATAATTTAAAATTCATTTAATTATTTTATAGTAGGGACTACGTAAAGTTTCGTTTAAAGTTCTAAACATTTGATTCAAACTTTGCAAATATCGTGATTATGATTTTAAATAAATAAATCTAGATGATTACGAAATGTAGATTAGCTAGTCTGCCAACCCGCACTTGGGCAGCGTAGTGGAATATGGTCTGATCCCTCTTCGCATTAAAGGGAGGTCTGCGCCCAGCTGTGGGACGTTAAAAAGGGCTGATTACCGAAAATTATTCAAGTATCTAACCTAGCTATAGTTAGATACTTGAATAATTTTCGATATTTTTGGAATTTTACTTTCTTTGATACAGTTATAAAAATAAATAATATTATTAAATACATATATGAATAAATTGTTGTTATATTATAATAATTGTTTCTATTTGTGGCAAAAAATTCAATAATCTTTTCCACCACTTGACGAACATTTTTTAATCTGAATGAGGGTGTAAATATATCATATTATTTGAACCCCACTCGTCCCCTCCCTCCCCTCAACAATAAGCATTAGAGGCAAGTGTGCACGCGCCCTAACGCCACGCGCCGAATGCAACTTTATTGCTCTCTGATAATGAATTATTGATTTTTTTAACCGTTAAAATGTATTGGTAATCTAACCACATAAGGACGCCTGCAACCTTTTAATGGCAAAATATCTTAAATGCAATCGCGTCAAACTTAGCAATAACATGAATAAATGTTTCTGATTCACTTGTAATTACAGTTAGAGCTATTCTATAAGAATTTTATTAAAACAAAATACTTAAAATATGATCACAGATTCAGCTTCGACCTTCGAGTTACGTAAAAGTTTTCATATAAAAGCTCTTCTGATCAGACAACTAAAAGTTACGTATTAATTCATTCATCTTTGGGTCACTTAACACAATCAACTTTCAACTTTTTTATCCAATAAATTTGAAGAAATTAGTTGTGACAGACATAAATTAATAATTAAGTTTACTTATATTTAGAGCTAGCGACTCACCCTTGCTCCGCTTGAATTCGTCTCTACTTACGTTTTAACGTTTACTATAGATTTCTCAAAGATGAGATATATTTCCACAGTAAAAAGTACCCTATATATTGACCCCATAACCAGCTATCATCATGCCAAATTTCACCAAAATTCCTCCAGTGGTTTTTACGTGATGCGGTAACAGACAGACAGACAGACAGACAAAAATTCTAAAACTATAGATTAGGCCTCTGTATCGTTAGTGATGTTTATTTCAATAAGATTTTCCAAAAAATATTTAATGTACAGATTCGACTTAGTTACAATTTTATTATATATATAGATTAGAAGGTAGCAATATAGCGATAAAGTATAAAATAATATATGAAGGTGATCGACCTAAACATCTCCATTATTCACTCTCAGATGAGATGATCCATTTGCATAAATAATACATACAAGACCATTAACATGACGTTACGGCTTTCTTAGAGCATTATAGAAACTTAATTATACATATCACTACTATAATACTATATACTATATAGATAAGCGTTATCTCTATACATAATACTTTTTTACGCGAATTTTGCTTTTTAGTTAGATACCAACGTTTTGAATCTTACACTTCTGATATTTTCATGTATGAATAATTTCCAACATGATTACCACTTGTCTTACGGTGAAAGGAAACGTCGTGAGGAAACCTGCGTGTCTGAGAGAGGCAAGTTTTCGAAAGACATGTGAAGTCCGCCAATCCGCACTTGGCCGGCGTGGTGGACTACGGCCTGATAACTGATCTCAGCAGTTAGATATTAAAAAGGGCTGTATACATACATTACATATACATGACAACTGAAATAAAACGGTACGATTTGACATTCCTATTGCACCGGCTAGTTTGCGACCTCACCGTATTGAAAAGTTTAAGCTGCTATATTTTAAATTATGTGTTAAATTTCAAATAAAAATATGCATAGTACACTATCATTCGTCATTATATACGAGTTTTAATACAATCATAAAAATAATCTATATTACTTGGGGATGAAGAAGTTATTCATTAGTGTAAAAAATAAGTAAGAAATAATAATTATATTAGTTTATTAGTAATATTGTTTATCTCTCGAAATACTGACGAATAGACGTATTTTTATTTTACGGATAGGTTGTGGACGTTTCATACTTTGTTATAACAAAAACCATAATGAAATGTTGCTACTGGAAAATTCTTTACAGAAACACCCAGTAATTATAATTGGCACGACGCGAGACTCGAACTCAGAACTTTTGTATCTGCAGCTGTAAATGTAACTCATTAGACCATCGAGTAAGTAAAATTGAAGACATACAAGTACCTAGAGTCTGGTAATCACTAATCATAATTACATTAACACACAGCACCATCTAGTTCCATGGTAAGCTACGAAGCCCGTGTTACCAGATAGTTAATACACTACATATATACATATAACTTTAAATACATATATATTATAAATATAAACACCCATGACTGGAGTACAAACAATAGTGTTCATCATACAAATGTATGCCCCAGCGGGACTCGAACCCGCGACCGCTGGCACAGCAAGTAGGGTCACTACAAACTGAGTCAAACGTGTCGTGTCAAATAATAATTGTGACACTTTTAAATAAAGTCATTATCAGCATGTGTTTGTCCGCTAAGTTCCAAACAGATTTTAAAACCAGACTAAAGAACCATAAATGTTTTTTTATGAAGTTAAACATCAAAGAAAATGAAGGTCTCATAAAGTAAGAAATTTGGCAAAGTAAACGGTGCCCAAACGGCACTTCTAGAAACCATTGAACTTATATTTTTGATTGAATTGAAAGTGAGAAATCACAATATTATAATAATAGTAACGAGGTGAAAATGAAGACTATATTTTATGGAGTACATTCGTTTTGTGATTGTAATGGTATTGCGGTAAAATCAACAAGTAGTGTGTATGGTAATCAGACATGCAACACTTGCAATCTTATGTCTCAAAGTTTCTATCAACGTATGTACATATATGAATGTCTCTTTGGCCGCTTAGTTCTAAATTTTGGATTTAATAACCTCCTCCTTTTGGTTAAAAACAATAGGTAACGCATAATTTTTCAGATTTACGCGAATATTTCGCATTTTTTATGGATTTATTATGATTTTTGGTCTCCGACGTTTCAAATGCTTTACAGCAATCATCGTCACGGGAGAGACTAAGGTTTTAGACGTCATATTATTGGTGCCATTTTTGTATATTTGGTATCATTTTATAATTTTGTGAGTAGGCACTGTCTGTAACAACTATAAACTTTAACCCGTCAACACTATAAAATATACGAAACACTAGATAACAGTTAATATTTTGCCATGAAATCGTCAAAATAATATGAAAAAAAATATTGTAATAAGGTTAAAATAAAGGCTAGGTTTTATGGAGTTCTTTTGTTTTGTTATGGGAATAAAAGAGGAAATTGCGGTAAAATCAACAAGTAGTGGGTATGCCGTATGGTAATTAGCGGACGCGACGCTCGCAATCTCTTATCTCGAGTCCTCTGCAAACAACGCTTTGTTGTCACTTCTTTGTCGTTTATTTTGCGCACGCGAGCACTACTTTAGTTACTGTTTACGTTTGGTTTCAATGAAATACTGTTTTTGCTGTACGCAATGTAACCCACTACGCCAGTTACTCTTACATATGCACGTATATATTATAAATGCTTAATGATAACAATGGTTTTACAGGATATGTAAACTTAAGTACTAGTTTTGTAATTTAGTTTAAAACTTACAAATCACAAATCTTCAAATATACATTGAATAAGCTAAAAAAGCTCCTAAATAAGCATTTCAAGGAAGAAAAAAACTTTTGCGCATTTTTGTAACGCTACATTGTAATTTTTTATGTGTAAAATATACGCAAGATAAGAAGTTATAGTTCATTAAGCAAGTAATATGATTCTACGAGATATTCTACTTCAATATATTGATGTAAAAATGAGACAATAGCTATGTATAGTACTTGTGTAGCCATTTGTATACTACAGCGTATAAGGCGTTATGTAAAACGTACGAAGACAAGCAAGCTTTGTGTCACGATACAAATGATGACAAAAAGCTCAGATTTGCAGATAAGCGAGCAGTCTTCAATGTATGACTTAATGTATGTAGGTCTCGTAAGTAGAAGTACATATGACTATAGAAGTTTACACGTACATACATATATTACAACGTGTCTCAACATGTGAGGTAAATGTCTATAATAAATATTTTGTCTCATTTAGTTTGTTTTAACAAATTGACACAATATTCTTGGTGACAGTTTTTTTTTAGTATTTGAATGTATAATTATTAATTTATGTACAGTAGGACAGCATTAATATAATTTATTTCATAACAGCTTTAATATTATGTTTTGATTTTTAAATATGCACAAAAAAGAAAACATTGGAATAAAGTATCAGTACAAACGACATAACGTCATCATTTTATATCTGTTTATATAAATAATATCTATTTACAAAGAAAAAATATTGAGTGTCTTTCCGATTCTTGTAGGCATAAAAATTAAAAACTTAAAAAAAATAAAATAAAAACCGACTTCAAAAAAACAAACGCAAGTCGAAAATGTAAAAAATAACTATTTGGTACTTTTCATTTGCTGTAGATTCTAGATACCTATTCAGATATTTTGGAAGTCGGTACCAGTACAAATCTTTTTTTTTTTTTGAAATCGATTTTTATTTTTTTATAACTTTTTATTTTTACATTTTTAGTATTGACATACATAGAAGTAACAAAGTAAGAATGAATGTATTTTTAAAATTCAGTAGGTGAAAATTCAATCGTCCCCTATTTTCTACATTTAGGGTTGGATTTACATACATACATACATATTCCCTATCAAATAAAAAAAAATCATCGAAATCAGACTACAATTAAAAAAAAATTAAAGAGTGCGAGTATGAATGTGTACACGCGCAAGAAGTAAAACTTCTGTGAGATACTAAAAATAGCGCATATTAGGCATATTACAATCATATATTTATAGAATATCATTTAAGGAAATGATATAATATTATATATCATTTGTCAGACAATAACAACGGTTACCATGGCAACAAACGTAAGTACATGTTTTCGTAACTCCTTCACCAGCTTACCGCCCAAGTCAAGCGTGCGTAAAGAAGTTATACTTCAAAAATTATGTGTGGTTAAACGTTAAAAAAATATAGGTATCGAACTGAGAACCTCCCCCTTTTTCTTCATCGGTTAAAAATTAGTCCGAATCACTAACTCTTTATCACAAGATTAAATTGATAATTCAAAAGTGCTAACAAAAGTCGAGTTAAATAATATATTTTGATTTGTTTTGTAAATATAATGTAAATTTGTAACTTACTGTACACTGTACAGTATACTCCGCTATGGCAGTGATGGGTGTTGGCGTCAGCTCGCGGCGTGGTCACGCATACGTTAGCTCGAACAGACGCGCGAATTAATTACACCAGCTTACCTGAAACAAAAAGTTACTGAATAAATTATTATTGAATTAATTTGTTAAATAAAAGCTTAGGGGCAAAGTAGTCGAATTTATATGATATTCCTTTAGGTAAAAAGAAGTATAAAGATATAAAGAATGAGCATTTGTCAAAAAAACAAATGCTTTTAATGACTATGAAATAATTTTTAACAGATTCAAGTTTTTATTATATCAGTATCAATATAATATTAATTAAAATAGTTTTATTGGATTAATAATTTCCATACGCAGTACACACACAGACAGCAAACAAGCCAAATGAAATTTTTAAAAACAGCTTTAAAGTTTAACCAAGTTATAGTGCTTTACTTTAACGAACTCATATTTTAATTTCACCATTCTTTTTAGAGCTTTTTTTATATTTCGTATTGAATGATATTCATTCAATATAAAATATAAAGTTTTCTATCTCGTCACTATATTCGTATAATTAGAAATGTAAAGGCAGATGCACAATTAAATGTCGACGAAATAAAAAAATCAGTTATTTTCGAATATATAAATATGGAACGTATAAGTTTGACGACATGTTTGGCTCAGTTTGTGGTGACCCTACTTGCTGTGCCAGCGGTCGCGAGTTCGAATCCCGTTGGGAGTATTCATTAATGTGATGAGCACGAATGTCTGTACTCCAGTCATAGGTATTTATATTTATAATATATGTTTAAGGTTATATATGTGTAGTGTATCAACGATCTGATATCCATAATACAAGCGTCGTAGCTTACCATGGAACTAGATTGTGCTGTGTGTTAATATGCAAACATATAAGTGTGTACACGCTATCTACTGTTTTACAAAAACTAAAAATTAGATATCTTAAAGGTAACACTGTAATTCAAACATTACATCTATAGGTCAGGTTGCAACTACAGTACGTTCACCTTGGCACGTCTAAAAATATATACTCGGCTAAGCCGCAATAAATAACACCGCGCCTTCACGGAAACTTATCTTACTGATTAAATGTAGTTTGATCAAAATTATTTTAATTTGGCACTTCGCTGAGGAAAGACTATTTAATTTTTATCAACTAAATCGTTAGAGCCGTTTCCGAGATCGCTGGTATAAATAAATTAAGAAATTAAGATATAAAGATATAAATATACAAGAATTGCTCGTTTAAATATATAAGATACTATACTAAAAGCTTTTTCACTTGTGTGTCGCTGTGCAAAAGTTTCTGCAAACTTCGCGCGTACATATGTAATAGAATTTTGTAATAGAAATTGTAAATTGTAAATTGTAATTGTAATAGAAATTGTGTACATAATATGAATCTATGATATAACAATTATTGTCATTTCTTGTATATATATATATATATATATATATATATATATATATATATATATATATATATGACTGGAGTACAAACATTCGTGCTCATCACACAAATGAATGCCTCCATCGTCGCAGCGGGACTCGAACCCGCGACCGCTGGCAAACTAAGTAAGGTCACTACAAACTGAGCCAAATATGTCGTCATAAAAGAATATCAACCATACGTACCATAATATATATGAGAAATAATAAATCATGTGCAACATGCTGACCTCCTTTCATATAAAATCCTTTCGTGTAACGTAATTTTAAGATGAATCTAGTTACACGGTCCTAACGCGAAAATCACGATACACGAACTCTCTCGAAATCATAATGAAGATTACCGTTGCTCGCTTTAAGCTCGTATGTCGAACGTTGAACAAAAACGTGTCAAGCTCATGCTATCTATACTTACACTCATAAATATGTTAAAAGTTTTTAAAAATGAAGCTTTTTAATGTTTAAATTGTTCGCGATTTCAAATCGGCTATTCTAATAAAGCTAATCATTATGTGTTATATATATATATATATATATATATATATATATATATATATATATATATATATATATATATATATATACACTACCGTCCAAAAGTTTGGAAGCAACAGGGTAAAATCAAATAAAACAAAACAAAGCCATATAAATATTTGTGTATTGATATAAAATAAAAAAATATACAAAAACTAACTTAAACAACATAAAAATTTAACATACAATATGAAAATTAAATTAAATTTTAGCTTCATTGAAGTGTCCACCTTTTTCTTCTATTATCTTCTTGCATATTCTAGGCATTCTATTTATTAATTTCTCAAAATAATTTTCATCTAACTTATTCCATTCGCTTTCTAATAGTTCCCACAAATGTTCTGAGCTAGTAGGAGATCGATTTTTCACCCTTCTGTCGAGTTCATCCCAAACAAGTTCAATGGGAGAAAGGTCAGGTGATTGAGATGGCCATTGCATGATTTTTAAAATCTTTTCATCTTTTTTTTTGTTTAAAAAGTTCTGGCATAGTTTAGACGAATGCTTAGGATCATTGTCTTGTTGAAAAATGAATTCAGGACCAATTAGATTCAGTCCACTGGGTATGGCGGAATTCTGAAGAATTTTCAAATAGCCTTCCTTGTTAAGTTTTCCGGTTATCCTCACCAGATTTCCGGGCTTACCATTGCCAAAACACCCCCAAACCATTACATTACCACCACCGTGTTTGATAGTAGGCACTGTACATGCTTCTGAAGCCCTCTCTTCTTTTGACCGACGCACAAAAACACGTCTATTGGAACCGAAAATCTGAAACTTTGATTCATCACTCCAAAGGACATTTTCCCATTGGTCTATTGTCCAGTTTTTATGCGCCTTTGCCCATTCAAGTCTATTTTTCTTATTCCGAATTGTAAATTTTGGTTTTTTAGCAGCAACACATCCTCTTAGTCCCACAGACAGTAGGCGTCTTTTAACCGTTGTTATTGAAATGAGTGTTTCTCGCGTATTATTCAGAGCTGCGGTAATTTGTGGTGCAGTTAAGCGTCGATTCCGTTTAGATAGAACTCTGATGAGGTTATCCTCTTGATTTGAAGTGGATTTGGGCCTACCAGACCTTTTTCTATCTTCATTTTTGCCAGTTTCTTGCTTTCTAGCAAGGGTGTAGTGAACACCTTTACAAGAAATTCCGAGCCTTTTGGAGATTTCACGTTCACTGTAACCTTCCTCACGTAGAGTACAAATAGCGCTACGCTGTTCAAGCGTGATTTGTTTACGTTTTGCCATTTTCAAAAGAATAAATACGGTCAAAGCAGTAATCTAAACAATTCGAATACAGACAAGGTTAATTTCACTACTTTTGCGTGCCAATGCTCAAGTGCGACTAAACAAGGTCCAAAAAAGATAAACAACAAAATATTTTCAAATAAAGCTTACCATTGCATAAAAGAAAGCACCCAACGGATTAAGTAATAATACACGTGTTTCGTTAAAACCAAGGAATTTGTTAAAACGTAATGAATGTGCAATGCTAATCCTTTTTTTTTTTGTGTAAACAATCGTAAAGGATCGTACATGTGAAATCATAGTTAAAATTCAAATACAAATTATTGTTAAAAATGAAATTAAGTGAAATAAATTTTATTCAATTAGACTTATTGTAAGCACTTTTGAATCGTTAATAAATTAGAGGTACTAGCGTTAAAATAATAATCTCAATAGCTTCTTATTCGACTCTTGACTAGAGCTTATTTTGTAATCAAAGTTTTTTCTAGATTAAATACTTCTTTTTGAAACTTACATATTATTGATTTAAAAAAATCACACGAATACCATACAAGGCGTAACGTTTTATCAAGGAAACCATAAAAATGCCATGAAATGCGAGTATCTACGAGATGTTCTATAACATCAACACTTTCGTCAAACCACTTCCTATTCAATTTGTCGCGATTCCCCGAGTAATATGTTTGCACGAGCACCCCCTATCCCCCTACCCCCTACCACCGCACCATACACGAGACATGGGATTAGAAAAATATGTAAACTGATCAGAATCTTGTGCTCCTCAATGTGAAAATGTATTTATTCCATTTTATTGTCAAATATGTATATATTGTTATGGGATAAATAAAACTGGCCAAGTGCGTTAAGTTAAGTTAAGTTACGTTACGTTAAGTTAAGTGGCCAAGTCTGTTGTATGGTAGCCCTCTTTAAATATTTTTTTTATTTTAATTTAATTATTTATTTTTAAAGTGAATATATAGCTAAATATTCTATGAATATTTCAAGCATCTACTTGTTGCCATTATCATTATCGAGCAAAATCGAGCAAAAAAGTTACGTTTGTTGTATGGAAGTCCCCGTAAAAAAAAATTATTCTGTTTTTTAGTTTTTGCTGTTATAGCGGCAACAGAAATACATCATCTGTGAAAATTTCAACTGTCTAACTATCACGGTTCATGAGATACAGCCTGATGCCAGACGAACAGACAGACAGACAGACGGACGGACGGACGGACAGCGAAGTCTCAGTAATAGGGTCCCGTTTTACACTTTGGGTACGGAACCCTAAAAAGTATGATTAACATTTATTACTGAAGGTATTTTATTCTTATTTATGCCGGTTATCTGTTTGTTTTTGACCTTTAATGTAACTAACATATAATTGGTAATGACGATTTTTTCATATATTTAAAAAAAACTGTTTAGTAAACTCGAAACCTTTTGCCACTTTTACACATTTCCATGAGCTATAAACTTGAAAATCGTATCTCAAGTTGACAGATGCCAGGAAAGTATGGCGAAAATATGGCAGAGCGCATAATAAAAGACGAGAAAGACCGTTATCTTAATAGAATATCGGGCCCCGCACTTTGCATAAAGAAGTGAGCAGCGAAATTGGTTTCCTCTAGAATTTGCTTTGTCATTTGAAGGGTTGAAGCTATTTACTACGAACTACTTCTTGTGCGTTTCAGTGAATTTAAAATATAAAGGTTTTAGTACCTAATGTTTATGTTGGAATAACTCAAGTCATTGCCGTAAATCAATTATTTTATGAAACAAATTATTTAAGATTGATGCCTTAAGTTATTGAAAATAGCATCGACTTTCTTCACTATTAAGCTTATTTATGTTTTATTACCGTATATAAATGATTTTTAAACGCAAAACGTACTAACATAAATAAATAAATAAATAAATATGTTGGGACATTAACACACAGCACCATCTAGTTCCATGGTAAGCTACGAAGGCTTGTGTTATGGATACTATATAGTTGATACACTACATATATAACTTTAAATACATACATATTATAAATATAAACACCCATGACTGGAGTACAAACATTCGCGCTCACACAAATGAATGCCCCCAGCGGGACTCGAACCCGCGACCGCTGGCACAGCAAGTAGGGTCACTACACACTGAGCCAAACGTGTCGTCAGAATAATAATATATTGAATATTATAAATATATCAAAAACGAAGAAAATGGAGATAGCTTTATTTAAAAATTAACATAATTCGGAACATACTTTATGCAGCCTCTTTCATAGTTTAAAGGGAAATTATAATAAGGATCCGTAATCAAAAAACCTTCTTTGAGCTAATCTAATTGCTCGAGGTAACGTCGAAGTAATTTCTAGCAACTTAATATAATATTCCAACTCAAATTGTTTAAGTTTAATATTGGCCCGGTGAGGTGATGTTGGAGAATTTGACAAGTTGAGTGTCATAAGTCACACCTGGGGCTGGCGCGGGGCAGTCCGTTACTAATTGCTTTTTGGAACTTCACAAAACTTACGTCAAGGGCCCAAATTACTAATTTTATTAGTTAAATTGCCATTGTAATATGCAATAGTTTGTATATATATATGCGTGCTTAATATGTTTGTTAGTCCTTCACGTTGAAAGGGCTAGGAATTTCGAATAGGGCTTCGAATTTTGATGAAATTTTTATTTGTGAATGTACATACATAGATAGACTAGGACCTGGAATAATCCTAGTTTAAGGACTTAGAGGAGTTTACGCAATAGTACTTTTTATAGTTTGTTAGTAAATATTATAAACTTACTTATTCTATAATCACATTTTAGCCAAAAACTTAGAATATCTGTGCCTTTAGTCGTATATCACATAGCAAATTAATACCACCAGTGAAGTACCGCGGTCGTGTCGGAAGGCGGAGGGCGAAGGGCGGGAGTTATGTGTACAGTATCCGGTTCAATAGGAAGTGTTTAGTTGCGGTCAGTCACTTGCTTTGAGTTGACAAATCAAATTGAATCCCTCGCATCATTGAAATCGATTTCAGAGAATGGGGTATAAAAGTGCAATGACCACCTTTAATATGATATCCTTTACCTAATTTTCAGATTAAGTATTCAATATATTAAGTATTATATTTTTATAATATAAATGTTATAATATTATATTAGACCTTATTACTTATAGAGTATGGTAAATAAAATATAAATTCGAGCTAAGCTTTCAAAGACACAAAAGCTTATTAAGTATTGACGAAATATCCAATTACAAGAATGATTAAAATGTCAAGGAGGATTTCCTCTTTCAGCGTATGTACTCTTGCACTCGTATTTCATGTATTTTTTTAGCATCTTTTGAAGCGTAAGGAATTGAGTAGGTTTGAATTAATATTGTTTTATTTATTACAGTAAACACGTACTGTTTAATGTCCTTATAGTATGATAGGAGAAGATTATGATTAAAAAATATATTATACGTATTACGCATACATTTTTACTTTTTTTAGGTACTAGCGACTCACCCTCCCTCCGCTCGGGTTCGTCCCTATTTACGTTTTAACCTTTAGTATAGATTTCTCAGAGATGAGATATTTTCCTGCAGTAAAATTATCCTACATGTTGACCCGAATAACCAGCTATCATCGCACCAAATTTGATCAAAATCCCTCCAGTGATTTTGCCGCGATGCGGTCACAGACAGACAGACAAGTAGACAGACAGACAAAAATTCAAAAAACCATAGATCTGGCCTTTGCATCGATAATAACGTCTATTTCAATAAGATTTTCCAATAAAAATTTAATGTACAGATTCGGCTTAGTTACAATTTTATTATATGTGTATGGTATAACTAAATTCACTCAATTGAAAGTTATATTTATGTATGAAACAAATGAGTAACGGCATTCTAGTTAGTCCGTTTGTGGCCGGCTCGTGGGGCGGGAGTTATGTGTCGAATATCCGGCGCGGCCACGTGCTCTCCCGGGGAGCGTTCGGCGTCGGCCAGTACTTGCTTCAAGTTGAATATTGCAGTTATTTTTTTTGTTTGTTTATTTAAAGTTATAATATTAAATATATAGAAATATTACTTTATTATATTATTATTTTCAAGTATTAGTAAGTATTATATGAGGATCAAGTTAAAATTCTAAAATAATTAAGGAACTCCTCAATGAGATTACTTAAACGGTTACTGGGGCATAAAAGGTTTTTAATTTTAAAAGGTTTTTACATTATGTTTAAATTATAAAAGATACGAATATTTTGAACAACTTCAGATGAAAGAAGATTTAAATTATACTTTTTTTTATAAATAAATTATAAAGATATATAAGATTTACTTAAAAATGTCAAGAAAAAATGCCACCTCTAAAGATTGAATTTCTTATATTTTTTTAGTTTTAATATATCAATGTATATTATACAAAATATGGTCAATCACTTAAAACTTTAGATTTAAAATAATTCAAAACTCAATTCCAATCTAATTAATATTTATTTTACTTTTAAATAATAATTGACACACCCACACTGACACACTCACTACATAACAATTACCTCCTTATTCAATTATGTAATGTAATGCCTTGCATTGTTAGTATTAATTATTCCTTTTTTTGTATTTCTTGCTTTACTTAAAATAATTTAATTTTTTTGTAAACTTATTTAATTTAGCTAAAAAAATTTTTGTTTACATTTTTTACTATTATAAATGTTATTTTTGATTTGTTTTTGAATGTATGTACATATTCTTTTCTATAATGCTGCTGGTGGAGGGCGTTAATGATTGCGACGCAGTTTTTTAACTTCTGCAATTATTATCGTTTTCATTTGTTTTTGCCATATATGTACTGACATTTCAATAAATAAATAAAATAAAATAAATTATCAATGTCTTAAAACGCTATAAATTACATATAAATAATATATATTACACTCAAGTCTCAACATATCAACATAAGTCCAGTCGACTTACTCAATCAGTAAAACAAAGTAGTGGCAGTATTCGGTTCAAATGCAGCTCATGTCCCGTGCGACAGATTTAACGCGGGTTTGTTTATTCTCCGTACTCTGGTGTACATTAATAGAAGTTTGCACGCTCCCTGCTCCGGACGGACGGACGGTTGCATATAAGTGAATTGATATTCGGTGTAACTGTATGTAAATCAGATGGCAACGGCAGTTAATTTTAACTATAAGTTCAAATTTAACTTTTATGTTTACGACTCAGACTACAGAATTACATATACGGATTTCGCTAAAGTAAATGTCAAAGTCTAAAATAGTAGCATGATTTTGCTGTTTAAGCTGCTATTCTCGATTGTGCTGTACCGTTTACCTTCTTTAAAAAGTAAGAGAATTTTTATATTGGTATTAGTTGTTAATTTACAAGTAGTGGGAAGAAAATATTCTTTTGTATTTTTAAGGTAACGAGTGTTCTATTAATATTTCATACTTGTATAATGGTTTATTTTAAAACATTATTGTTTGGCTTCATGTTTAGTTGTATGATATTTTGTCTATATTATTCCTCAGTCTGAGGTTAGTAATAAATATTGAATATTTGAGAAAATAATCAAATACGCATCGAAATTCTATCGCTTTCATAGCACACTAAGAATTAATTTAATATTGAAATCAATATTTGCTCATGCGTTGTATTGTTCTCGTATGCACATATTTTTTTTAAAGTTAAATATTTGTTTATTAAATCTGTGATTAGGTTTTATATATCAAATGATCGTTAGTTCAGTAGTAAAATTTTCATACTTATTTTTATTGTTTGATCCATGTCATATACCTATTATAGATAAATAATTTATTTTATAGTTACATTGATCTATAACAAAGTATAAATGATATTTATTGCGTTTGTGCTGTAAATAAAAACAATTATCATTTTGTGACCTAGATATCATAAAAATAAATAGAAAAGACAGGAAATAAATAATAGTTATATCAATAACAACGTACAAACATACATAAGATTTCATCATTTACTTTAAAACCTAAAAAATACTAAGATCCTGGTTGCAGGATTTATGAATAATCCAAGATACGGTGTGACGGCGTTCGTTACCAATGCAAATACCGCTAAGTTACCGCGCGCCTGTCAATTATGTTGCCCAGGACGAGTGTCCGATGCGATAAACTAAATAAATACGAATACGTATTACGGATTCAGCTTTTACACTAATATTATAAAGTAGTTAATATGTATGTACTATCTGTATATATGTGTAGTGTCTCGTAGCTTACCATGGAACGAGATGGTGCTGTGTAATGTCCCAACATATTTATATACATTAGTTAAGTTTTACGAAATTTGGATACAGAGGTCTACTCTGATTGATCTCATTCTACTCAATTTATTTTAATTCTCTTGTTAAAGGCTCCAACTCTCATTCTTAAAATACTATCACTACATGTAAATAGCGTTATAACTAAGCAATACGCTTTTTTATATCAATATGTGAAGTAGCCCCTCGTATCATTAATATATAGTAGGTATATGTTGTTACCCTCGACTTTACTCGCTCTAATAAAATGCATTTTTTTTCAAATGGGACTGGTATTTGCAGAGATCAGCGAAATATTGATATAAATATTATATTTATTTTTGTTAATTAAAAACAACTTAATTACAACTTCAATTTTCAAGTAATAATACCAAATTATGTCTACTTATATTGTATTTATTTTCATTCTTACGTAAAATTTTCATGTCTTAAGATATACGTAAATAATACCTATAATATATATGATATATAATGATAATAATAATAATTAATTATGATAATAATGTATAATTTTTTATCAAAAAAATTGTGCTCTTTGCGTGACTGATGGATTAATTATTAAACTGGCAGACAAATCGTTAAATACATTAAAAAAAACAATTAAAAATGGTATTTTTAGCATCTATATCGATAATTAGGCCTAGTTTTAACAGATATTCATCTTAGTTGACGTAGATATTAAAATTATATAATTTACCTTCATGAATATCCAATTTCAGTGGCTTCTGTAAATTTTCTGAACCTTTCAGTGTATAAATATATTTCTTCACAGTAAGCTTAAAATATGGCACTAAAACGAAGTTATTGTCGGAGTTCACGAAATCACATTTTAAAACTACTTATTACATTTAACATTAACCAGCTCTTGACACGTTGTGTTTAAATAACGTTTCATACTAACAGCAGTTTATCGTATTTCATAGTTTTGCCTACAATTGTGAATTTTTACTGTTTACAAGAGCGTAGCCACGATATTTCACACTATCATAATCTTAGGACACACGACTCTACATTTGGAAATATTGTTAAAGAATATGTATATTAAAAGTATATTTAAGCATATACTCGTATTGTACGAATAATTATTTATTTTTACTAAATTCTTAATATATCAAACCAAAAATATACATTGTATGTATTCTTAGTTAATGTTTACTTCTGATTTAGTAAATGTTAATCGTAAACAAACTTGAGTAAAACAAAATATAGCAACTACACTAGCACTGTTTAATCACATTTTTTATTGGTAATCTATGAAAAACAGATCATTTTATCTAAATAATTTATAAATTTTAATTAAAATAATAGAAAACCTTCGTAAGGAACGTGTTTTTTCGTACAATACTAGGGCGGGCGCGTAAGGGCGCGAGAGGGCGGCCGCTACAACGCGGGGCCGGAAGCAGACTGACGCTTGCAGCGTGTAGGGCGGCTTGGGCTTATGAATGAGGATGAAAATAGACATCTCTTTCCATGAATGGAAAGAAATTAGCGAAAAAATATGTATATATATATATATATATATATATATATATATATATATATATATATATATATATATATATATATATATATATATATATATATATATATATATATATATATCATAAATTAACTAAATTATTTCAAATTGTTTTCGAAGTAAATACGACGACAAAACTAAATAATTATTATAATTACTTATTATAAACAAACCGTATTTCAATAAAATTGAAATTAATATTATTAACTATTGACGTACAAGAGAGCGTGGGAGTGTACTCGAAGGCAACGCCAGACTCAACATTTATCATTGAGCTAAG
Source organism: Argynnis bischoffii washingtonia (assembly GCA_033884665.1). Taxonomy (NCBI): domain Eukaryota; kingdom Metazoa; phylum Arthropoda; class Insecta; order Lepidoptera; family Nymphalidae; genus Argynnis; species Argynnis bischoffii. Next base: position 14,787,194 of record CM066623.1, read on the forward strand.
CTTTATATTATTGCAAGAAATTATAACTTAACAAGTGAATATGAAAGCTAATAAATTATTTATTCACAGCTCTTTTGTTTAATAAATGACTGATCTCTCACCGGTCGTGTCGAATTTTCATCCCACCGGAGTATGAGAGTGACAGGTTAGAGAGTGCACTTGTGTCTGCGCGTACACGCGCTGCACTATAATAATATATCCTGCGCAGTTGGCTAGTTTCAGTAAGATCGGCCGCGGTGGCCGAAATCGGTCGGGAGTTTATTCATTATGATTCTGTTTGAAATTAATTACATATTATTATGCTATTTTATTTAGAAATATTTTTTTTATTATTATTTACGATCTTCTTTCGATAAAATGCAAACAAAGATGTCTTTTCTATTTTTTAAATACTACTATTTTATTGTTCGTATAAACCTGCCTGTTGGTTAAATCGTATCATAATTTATTATGTACATTTAAGCACTAAATTCTATAAATTTTGGGGCATCCATATTTGAATAAAAGTTAGGTCTCAATGAAATTAAAGGATTAAATTCAATAAGAATTAAGTCAGTATTAGGGGTTCTATGAAACACTTAGTTAATGAGATAGGTACTACTTGTATGTATGTTTTTGATGTTCCATCGGTATTTTACTATGTTTTAACGTCTACATTTTGTATATAAAATGTTGGTGTCACATCAGACGCAATGTACTTATATAATAGACTTATCAGTCCTGGTTAACACCAATGATGAAATTTTTAAGCGCTGTTAACGCATTAAGGCACATTAGATGCGCAGTAATCACACTGTCGGAGCACACGTCATCTGCATTTTTTAGGTTTATCAGTAATGAATATGTGCGGACGTACGTTCATGATACGCGTGCCATCGAAGTGTTTGTAAAATGTGTTTTGCAATGTTTTATCGATTGTTTTGATATGTATCGTTTGAATTGCATCAGTAGTATCAGAGATAAAATAAACTTTAGCTCCATATAATATTATATAGTAATAATATATAAATGTATTATTAAGAATAGGCTCATTCTTTGTGTGCGGTGTCCGGCGCGTCGTGGTCTCAACGCGTGAAGGATTTATCTGCGCGCTCGCCGGACGTGCGACCTGTTGTTGACATAAGCTCTCTGCAAATGTTATTTTAGTTTGAAAGCTCGACATATATTATAACAGTACTTTTTACTTAAAAGAATTTGTTTTTGATTATGCCTTAAATAGTCATAATATTAAAAATAATATTTTTTTGCGAATTTGAAGTAATGTCAATTAAATTACGTGAATATCTATACAGATAAATAAAATTGGAGTGTCTGTTTGTAATATTAAAATAACCGCTTATTACTAAATACATATGGATATATACACGGTACATATACCAAAACAACATTTTTTACAATTTTTGTCTGTCTGTCTGTCTGTCTGTTTGTTTCGGCTAATCTCTGAAACGGCTGGACCGATTTTGACGGGACTTTCACTTTAGGATTTAATTAAATTAAAATAAGATAGCTGATGTTATAGAGAGTAACTTAGGCTACTTCTATTTTAGAAAAAGAATCAGGGTTTCGCGAAATAAAATTAAAACCCATGAAATTGTGAACAAAATCCGCGTACGGCGTACGCACCCGAGCAAAACGAGAGTAAATCGCTATATTATTTAAATGAATATCTTAGGAGTAGCAAACTACTGTTTATGTTTACCTAAACATAGCTAACCGTGAAAACGTACCTAGGGACGAACGCGAGCGAAGCGACCGTGAGTCGGTAGTGTAGAATATAAAAAGTACCTAACACAAACAAACATGCAAATATATTATTTTTTACACGCTTAGAGCATAGGGTATTGTAACAATGAATCGTCCATAAATCGTAAAGTTCATCTGAGCTATTAGCCGGGGCTTGTAAGCGCTATCAGCGGCTAGAATCCACATTATACTGTCCCCGATATTGAGGACCCAACAATGCATTTCATTTGCATGTACACGGCTTAGGTGGTAACAAACTGGGCTGCCAATTGAACTGCCAATCGCAGAACCAGATATTTCATGGATGGTTAGATAAATTCTAAACTATTTGACATTTTTTTACAGGACTTTATGTAAATGTGGGTAAAATAGCTTGTATATCATCTATCTATACTATAATATTATAAAGAGGTAAAGTTTGTGAGTTTATGATTTTATGAGTTTGTGAGATTGTAGGGGGTAATCTCTGGATCTACTGAACCGATTTAGATGAAATTTAGTAAGAAAATAATTTGAGACCCTGAGAAGGACACAGGATACTTTTTATTCCAAAAATCATCTCTAAGGAAGTTAAAATGGGGATGAAAGTTTGTATGACGAATTAAGCTAGGGACGAACCCGAGCGAAGCGAGGGTGAGTCGCAAGTACATGTTATATGAAAATTCTAAGTAAGCCGATTGTATACATTAAATATTTTTTGGAAAAGCTTATTGTAATAGCCATTACAAAAGACAAATATACTGTTTTTAGATTTTTGTCTGTCTGTGACCGCATCACGGGACAATGTATTAAAGGATAGTTTTTACTGCGGGAAAATATCTTATTCCTAGAAAAAAATACTAAGCTAGTCATAGTATTTGACATTTTAAATGAACAAATCCGCGAAATAATCCAAAAAAATAGTTTTATTTAAAGTGCAAAAATTAATTATAAATAAGCTTCTCATGAAAAATACTTTATCAATAAGCGAAATTTTAACCGTTAAAATAACTGATATAGATATATACTACCACATATGTAAACCCTAAGATTTGGTTATTGGTCTTTTGACCGCGGGCGGAGCCGCCGGTAATACTGGTATTATATAAATTAGTGATATTTTATCTTGTACCTTACTCGCACTCACTACGCTTGACGACTTGATTACAAAACATTACTTTCCTTTCCTTTCCATACATATAAAATGTAAATAATATTTTAAAAAATAAGCAACCTATAAAATATATATTGTATACATACGTATATTACTTTAGAAATTTAAACTTACCTGTTTTGCTATCCCTAATGTAGTAAGTATGGATTTATACACATAGAGAATAAAAAGTATCTGTGCTTAAACCCTATAAAGAAGTATGACTTTTATATCAAAATAGCTCCTATCGACATTCTTAACTCCTTGTAGAAATATAGTTCTGCTCAAAATGGTCATCAGTAAAAATCATAAAAGGCTATTTTTTCTTCTGACACTTAATCTTCTTTACAGAAATTTTCTCATCTATATATTACCTTTAGAACATTTCTTCAGACAGTATAAAATTTGTTGGCCAAGTTGCCAAGTATTGTGGGCATACAAGTCAGGTACCGGTGACCATGCATCACAGTTTATTAGCATTCCCACTCACTGTGTGATTAGTAGCCGTGCGAGTGCTGACTTATGACCTGTTGAATGCATTGTTGCATCTTACATATGTTCATTAATATTCATAATATATTTATTGATTAAAGTCAGTGGTAGCCTAGTGGTATTGTGCTCGCTTGGGAAACCGAGTAAAACGGGTTCAAATCCCGGGTTTCGCACCTCTTTTAATTTTATGTGCGAATCACTTTAAACATGATAACCACTTGTCTTAAGGTAAAGGAAAACATGCATCGTGACGAAACCTGTATGTCTGACAAAATCTACTAAATTTTGAAAGACATATGAAGTCCGCCAACGCGCACTTGACCAGCATGGTGACCCGGGAGGTTTGTGCCCAGCAGTGGGACGTTAAAAAGGACTAAATACAATTTATTAGTCCCTGGTCAAATTATGCACCTCTGTAATAAGAATTTTTATCCCCACTAGTGTTATCAATGTGACAGGATGTGCGCCAGCTCAATAATTTGCAGTTCTTTCAAGAAAAATCAAGCTGACTGTTAGAAAATCTACTAATAAATTTAATTGTTTCTACATACAGATAGTTACAGCTCGGCTAGTAATATTTTTAAGGTTAAATTGTTATGTATCGTTTTGTATCTTTTCATTTAGTACTGAACGCGAGATAAAGTCGTTACCAAAGTTATATAATGTTACATACATATTTGCAGTAAAATCTAAACCAATCTTCAAACACGTCTTAAAATATACTTTCGTAAATAGACGAAAGACACACAAAATAGTAAAGCGTTTCCCATTAACTATATAACAGCTGTCGAGCCTTAAATTTTCGGCAGTTTCAGCGACGTACCGAGCCAATCTCCACACAAAGGCGCCATCTAAGATAAGTGCGAACATTCATATGTTAAGCAGTAGCAGGTTCTATCCCGGGACGCGCCGCCGGTAACTGATTGAATTATATCCACCCATTGTGTACGTGTTTTTATAATTTACATGAATACATTTTTCATAAGATTTCCTTTGTACTTCAAATTGTTTTGTTTTTCCATTATTCAATATGATACACGAGTGAGCGACACCTGTGTAAGGGATGGGGCATGTCTACAACGTGGAATGTGGACAGACATACATATGTATATTTATAAGTATAATAAGGTCTATATGAAATGAGAAGTTTAGGTTGACTCTAAATTTTTCGAATATTGAATATTATGTTTAATTAGAACTAGCGACTCACGCTCGCTTCGCTCGCGTTCGTCCCTAGGAACGTTTTCACGGTTAGCTATGTTTAGGTATACATAAACAGTAGTTTGCTACTCCTAAGATATTCATTTAAATAATATAGCGATTTATCCTCGTTTTGCTCGGGTGCGTACGCCGTACGCGGATTTTGTTCACAATTTCATGGGTTTTAATTTTATTTCGCGGAACCCTGATCCTTTTTCTAAAATAGAAGTAGCCTAAGTTACTCCCTATAACATCAGCTATCTGCCAGTGAAAGTCCCGTCAAAATCGGTCGAGTCGTTTCGGAGATTAGCCGGAACAAACAGACAGACAGACAGACAGACAGACCGACAGACAGACAGACAGACAAATATTGTAAAAAACGTTGTTTTGGTATATGTACCGTGTACACATCCATATGCATTAGTAAAAAGCGGTTATTTTAATATTACAAACAGACACTCCAATTTTATTTATCTGATAACTTTGGCCGCCGTGGCCGAAGTCGGTCGGGAGGTCATTATTATTATGTTTTCTTCCCTGTGTGTCATGACACACATCTTATATGAGTTGTTACGATCATTATAATAATCGCAAGGGAGATTTCATATTAATTTTAAGATAAAATTCCTCCCCTGTAAAAAGTTATTAACCATCTTTACATTTTATACCTTTTTATATAATTATGACAATATTACAGTAAAGTATACTCAGATCAACCAAATCAAATTGATTTAGAACTTTTCATAGAGATGTCGATTGTTATTTAAAGAAGCATACGTTTGTGAAATTGTTTTATGATAATTATTCTAACTCTACATTTTAACTTAGTTACTTTTAACGCAATTACTTACGTACTTCAAACAATTTAAATATAGGTAACTATAAATAGCGTGTTTCGTGGTTTTAATTTTATTTAAATGTCGAATATTCACGCAAATCTAAGAAAGGTCTATTTCAAACAAAGTTTCAAAAATTATACTCATTACTCACATAATACGTTAAACACGAAGAGACTTTCGTCAATCAATCAATCAAATTTTGAACCAATCTATGTTCTCTAATTTTCATAAATTAACTGTAAAATAGCTTAACAATATGTTAATTACTTAGTTCCACCCCACCGATGCCGCACAGTTAACAGTGCACCTGATTTAACATCAAACCGAGTTCACTTGGAATACGATCTGAGCTATAAATCGTCAAGCGACCATTATTGCGCCAGTCTCGACTTTATATGTTTTAGAGCGCAAGATACGATAAAGAATACTATTTAAAAATTCTATGTAATAAACTAGATAAAAAATATCTATTAATTTTCTACTTGTATAAGTAATCTAAAGTGTGAAGTGTTATACGTAACGTGTACCTACTACTAATTTATGCTTGGAACTGATTTCGATATGTCTCTCTAGATATCAAGTCCATATTGATATATAACTACGTGACTGATAATAAAAACTCTTCCCATTCTATAGCCTATTTATCGAAGATAGTTGATATATAGTATAGTATATCTTCACGTAGAAGCGCAGTAACTACACATAAATAAACTGCGCGGGCGCAGCCGCGGGAAACTCTTCACGTTAGAGAATGTTCCGTGCATATCGTTAAGCCGTTAGACTTCATTTATTTGAATAGAAACTTTACAGCGAACTTTTTATTAAATGTATACTATATAATTGAAATATAAATAATTAGCGACTCACATTCGCTTCACTCGGATTCGTCTCTAGTGGAAAACAAAAACAAATCTATCCCACGGAAACCGTACATTATTCCGGGATAAAAAGTAACCTATGTATGTACTATTCCAGACAAAAAAGACGGAAATAAAATCTATCTCTGTGTAAAATTACATCCAGATCTATTCAGCCGTTCTGGCGTGAGTGAGGAACAAACATTCATCCAAACTTTCGCATTCATAATATTAATGGAATTAAATACATATATAATGCATGTTGCATGTCGTACTTAATACATAATAATATGTATTTGCTAATACAAGACATTTACATCCGAGGCGGATCCGATACGTCAATTACAAATCGGAACGTGCCTCCAATTTAAAATACTAGACCACTTTACTATCCCATCTGTATGAGCTGAAATTTATCTCACATTTAATATGACCATTGAATAATATACTTTACGAGCTAAAATTTAAGGATTATAGTTGAGTACAGTACTATGAATTTAGTACTGAAATCTGAGTGTATTACGTTTAAGAGTGGGCAATTTGGGGTTTTGGCTTCGGCGCGTAGGATTTTGTTGTCAATTTAAATAGAACTTTATTTAGTTTATCGTCACGTTACGCAAAAAGGTACACTTACATTCTCAATACTTAGAATTATAAAATCTCTTAGAATAATTCTCATATAGATATCGGCTGAGATTTTGAGTAGATTTCGGGACTTTTTGAAAAAAAGAAATAAAAAAAAAAGAACGACTAAACCAAACTAAAAAAATGAAAACAAATCGATGATATCTAGTATTGTGCAGTCGGAGACATATGTATATATGTCTATGTACTGTATGCGTACCTTTACAGTTAGGTTTTTTGTATTTTATTATGATTTAGCAATTTGCTACCCTTTATTGTTTTTAACACAAATTGTATATACATTATACATATTTGTAATCTCAAACACATAGTTCTCCTTATACTTCGCCACAGTCAGGTAAAAAAGCGCAGCGGTAACGCCGAGAGAATCTTATAGACGCTACAATACAATAAAATAATTTACCGCCGGCTTAATAAAGAGCTTACTCCATGACACTATAACTATATTAGACAGAAACCCAATAACTGTATACTATATATAATATATCACATAACAAGAGGACAAATCAGAAACATTTATCGATGCAGTTCTAACGACCTCGTTACTCGCCTCGTTACAGTAAGACGCGCAGAACCAGCCGTCTCAAGACGCGTAATCCCGGGATGAACCGCCGGAGCGCAGCATTTTATTGCCCTTTTGTTCATTCATTGCTATTGTCAGTTGTGGAAATTGTTTTTTCTACATTTTGCATCGCTTAGTTGCTTCAGCAATAAAGATTTCATTTCTTTATAACCATCTAAAATATGTATTTGAATTTTGAAGCTGAATTCAATAACTGTAGGGTAATTGGTGGTAAGGCAGTGGTAGCCCAGTGGTAACGCGCTCGCTTGGGAAACCGAGTGAAGCGGGTTCAAATACCGGGTCTCGCACCTCTGATATTTTCATGTGCGAATCATTTCTAACATGATTACCACTTGCCTTACGGTGAAGGAAAACATCGTGAGGAAACCTGCATGTCTGAGAAAACCTAGCAAGTTTTCGAAAGACATGTGAAGTCCGCCAATCCGCACTTGGCCAGCGTGGTGGACTATGGCCTGATTCCCCTTGTATGTCTGTGCATGTTTGTTACTTCATCACACTGAAGCGACTGGACGGATTTGGATGAAATTTAGTATTTAGATAGACTGTGACTTGGAGGGAGTAACACATGGTCTACTATTAGGTACCTAGAAATGCACGTGAGCAAACCGAGGGTAAGTCGTTAGTGTACAATACATTGATTAAATCAAGTTGAATAGCTATAAATTTAAAAACAGCGCATCTTTGGAGAAAAATTATTTTAAATATTTTCTAACATAGTCATATAAAGGACAGTTTTTTAGAAAACAATATAAATATATTATTTATAGTGGCCAAAATCCTAATGTTTGTTTATCTGTTTAATCTGTTTTCACTTAGAAACCATAACGTTCATATTAAAGTCTTGTCTTGTCCATATAAAAGTTAATTGCCCGTTTATGATATTAATATATGATATACATTTTAATTGAAATAGTATTGTATTGCTCTCTTATAAGTAACTAGCAACTCACCCTCGCTCCGCCCAGGTTCGTCCCTAGTTACGTTTTAACGTTTAGCGCAGAGATGAGATATTTTCCCGCGGTAAAAAGTATCCTATATGTTGACCGGGATAACAAGTTATCATCATACCAAATTTCATCAAAATCCGTCCAGTGGTTTTTCTGTGATGCGGTAACAGACAGAAAAAAAATTCTAAAAAATATAGATTTGGCTTCTGTATCGATAATAAAGTCTATTACAATAAGATTTTTAAAAAAATATTTAATGTACAAATTTGGCTTAGTTACAATTTTGTTATATGTATAGATTATTGTGTTTTCATTCAGATTACAATAAGTTTCCACAGTATACATGCCTTAATTTTTTGTATACTTACATCATATAAAAGAAGTATTTAGGTGTTCTTTATATTACTAAATTAATTAGGTGTTCATTTAATTATTAAATTATCTAGAAACATTAGTATCATGTTATTGTATTAATTATTTAAAACATTGTAATTAATTTATATAAGAGCAAACGTGCGTCTTTTCGCTCAGTGTGCATTCGAAGACAAGTGCCGATAGCTTGTTAACGGATTTCCTATTCAAAACACGCCCGCCAAGATGTTTAGAGGGGGCTTCGAGGGGGGTCCCGGTCCTTGATAATAGCTTAATCAAATCCCCTATCAGCGATAATGGATAAATGGAAATTGAGTTTAACACCGTCTGGGAGATATTGAGATTTTTAAACGGCCCTAAGACGTAATATTATGGTTTCTATCCAGAATCTCGAGCGACGTGAAGAAATTTTTCTATAGATTAATCGTTACTTTTTATAACTTTGTTATAATTTTGTACAAAAAAGATATATCCTAAATGGAAGCATTATTAATTATTATGAATACATTTCTTGATCATTTGAAGCGCAAAAAAAAAACATTTTCTTGTGTAATATTATATATCTATACTAATATTATAAAGAGGCAAAGTTTGTTTGTTTGTTTATTTGATCGCGCTAATCTCAGGAGCTTCTAAACCGATTTGAAAAATTCTTTTTGAACTAGATAGCCCGTTTATTGAGGAAAGCTATATTATATAATCATACTACTACCGGAGCAGTAATTTAATATATAGTCTATTTATTCTATACTAACCGTTAAAACGGACGAATCCGAGCGAAGCAAGGGTGAGCCGCTAGTGATAAGATATAAAAACTATGAGTAAGAATAAGATGCCAGTGTTTTCTACAAAAGATGAATGTATGTATTCAGCCCTTTTCATGTCCCACTGCTGGGCACGGGCCTCCCTTCAATACGAGGGGAATCAGGCCATAGTCCACCACGCTGGCCAAGTGCGGATTGGCGGACTTCACATGTCTTTCGAAAACTTGCTAGGTTTTCTCAGACATGCAGGTTTCCTCACGATGTTTTCCTTCACCGTAAGGCAAGTGGTAATCATGATAGAAATGATTCGCACATGAAAATATCAGAGGTGCGAGACCCGGGATTTGAACCCGCTTCACTCGGTTTCCCAAGCGAGCGCGTTGCCACTGGGCTACCACTGCCTACTGGGCTACCACTGCCTATTTACTAAATATTATTATTCGAAAACATTTTTATGGGTTATTCTTGTAACTCACTATAAACAATAAATAGACGTGATTTTTACCCACCGTAAAATAAGTTTCCACATTCCGCTGCATATTTTGCATAAACAATATATTTACTAATATTTATTACTAATTGTACCACCCCGTTTACGGTTCCCCTAATCCTTTCACCTAAGGTTGTTTTTAAGAGATTATTCATAGCAATAAGACCGCCTTTGCATGTTTTGTCTGTTACCTTTCTTTTTCATCTTCTGTATTCTTCTTTTATGTGTACAGTCAAGTATTTGTCTATCTATCTAATTATGATTGATGAGGTCAGCGTGTGAGATCTGGTTACTACATCACCATAACATATAAGCACATACTATACCCACTACACTCACTATACCCATAACTTATAAAATACCATAAAATACAATCAAGTGAAGTAAGAAGCATATAATAAAACTTAAACTTTATTTATTTAGAATATAAATATTAAAAAAAGCTTTCTGTTGAGAAACAAAACAATGGAGGTGTCTAATGAAATACAATTATCATCATTTTCCACCACACGCGATCGCGAACACGCCAACACGCTCGTAAATATAGTGTTGACGCCGCAAAGGACTCTCTCGGGGCCGGTATTACATTTGTTTTATATCATAAACTGCTGCTTATGGTATTTTCTATGGTAATATGGCCACGCTGGCCAAGTACGAGTTGGTGGACTTCACGTGTCTTTCGAAAGCTTGTTAAGTTCTCACAGACATACAGGTTTCCTCTGAATGTTTTTCTTTACCGAAGGACATGTGATAATAATAGGTATTGGAAATGATTCGCACATGAAAATATCAAAGACTCAGGATTTCAACCCGCTTCACTCGGATTCCTAAACGAAAGCGTTACCACTGGGCTACCACTGCCATCGGTCAACTAAAGGTAAATCCCACTTGTGGGAAGTCTGGTTAGTCATGGGTCAAAATTATGCAACTTCACTAATAAAATACTACAACGTTATAATAAATGATTATGATGCTTCAGATTTTTATTTTGTCTCATTGTACCTACATATGTACTTTTAGATAAGCCCTGTCATGATATGGTGGTAGGATTCTGTCAAGCCTGAGGAGTCCGACTGGATGGGTACCACCCCCTTATCTATTTCTGCCGCCAAGCAACAAAGATTGCATTGTTGTGTTCCGGTTTGAAGGATAAGGTAGCCAGCGCAATTACAGGCAAGAGGCATATCATCTTAGTCCTCGCAGTGACAACGCACCTGTGATTCTGCATTTTTGTTACTTAAAACCTAAGTGCATGAACCGTAGGTGTTATGGGCGACAGGTACTGCTTTCCATCAGGTGGTCTGTCTGCTCGTTTGTCACTGAATCTCATGAAAAAAAAAATAGCCAATATAATTCCATCTATTGAAATAGAACCTGTGACCTTTCGTATTTAAACAGTGTCCACAATTTACATTTTATCATATTAGTAACTGAACTAGTGTTAATGTTTTTAGGTGTATAAGTAAGGCATAATCCTAAAAAAAGCTACAATCCAGAGATTTGTTAAATGTTTTAATAAATAATGCGGTAGTTCGAGTAAGGAGGTAGTGATGTAAATGGCGGCAGTTTACGGTGCACAGTTGAACGCCATAACACTTTACGATCAAATAAAATAATGGTCCTGTTTTAGAGGCTATTTATCCTGTAAAGTAGCCGTAAAATATATTCAAATAGGTACCATGGGTAGATCAAAATACGCATGGTAGTATTTAAATATGATGAAAGGACATCAATAAAATTGTCAAGTGCTTTTAAGTACCATTTGCATGCGAATAATGTGAATGTTTCATTTGTAATATAATGTGTAATTTATAAATACTGGCTTTTATTTTGTTTTTACGCTTAACGTATGCTACACACCTTGCGTTTTGATAGGCGTGTGAAGTCCGCCAACCCGTAGTTGGCTTGCGTAGTGGACTATCTGATCCCACTCGCATTAAGGGGAGACCCGAGCCTAAAAGTGGGACGTAAATAAGGATCAAATTATTTATTCCTATCCAGATTACTTCGCCAATGTCACGAAGGATGGAGAATCCACGTGGGAGGTCGGGCTAAAATATTAAAACTAAAGCTAACATTCTAACGTCACAAACGAGTGAGTTGTTCAGTATTATATATAGTAGGTATTTAACAAGTTGCTGTAAAGTTACGAGCAAGCAAAGTTACGAGTCCACTCTTCAGAATATTCAAAGATGTGAAAGAAGTGAGAATATTACTTTTAATATCTGACAAAGACTGACTTTTAATAAATATCTTAATTAGATATACTCGTAAAGATCAACGTTTTTCTCAATCAGCTATTGTTTAACCAATACTTAAAAAGTGTGCAACAGTTAACAAATCGAGAGACTCATAGTATACTAGTGTAGTGGCAGTGCTGACGCGCACATTTTGACTATATAGCAATTGTATCGCGCCACGAACCCCAGCTGTCCCGTAACCGCCTACCGATTCGTTTGTCACTTACATATATTGTTATTAAAATATATATTATGCTAGGGATATTAGTATTGACTTGAAGTGAATATAAATATATATGAACTTTGGACGTTTTTATTATCCCTCAGCATACTTAACTATAGTGAACACGCATTATTCACCCACACACACAAAACTGTTTAATTTAAGAACTCAGGCTAAAGAATTATACAGGCCCCGTCAAAAAAAATGTCAAAGTTCAAAATAGTAACGGGATTTTGCTATTTATGCAATTTTGCCGTACATGAATTTATTATCTTTAAAGGATAATATTAATTTTAGTCGTTACTTTTAATATTTTTTTAAAAGAAAATATGAATAAATATGTATAATAAAAATAATAATATATTCTTTTGTATTATAATTTAAGCATCAGTTATCTTTCCCTGGAAAAAGAGTATAATAAGAGTTTATTTAATTATTTTTTTATTTTATTATAAGAAAATCCGTTAGTTATGTTTATTTATCAACATTTATATACTTATCATAGCAATTAGTATTCCATTAATATTTGTATACTGCTTTGGAACATTATATATTATTTTAATTACATCTATATATTACTTAGTTTGAGTTAAAGAATTACAATATTGCAAAACTCATACATCAATACCTTAAAAGATTATAAAGTATTTTCGACCTACAACACAAACATTATCTAATGATTTTGTAAATAATTTCAATAATGCATTTCCCGGCTCATCCATCTCCATCGCTCGCACAGCGGCGGGTCGCGGGTTCCTCGCCCGTGCCACTTGAGCGTGCCACGGGGATATTAATTACCAAACTGTCAGACTAACGGCTACGGCTAAGTAGCCGTAATAACGATAAAAACTATTCTACGTCCTTTCCAGGGTCTCAAACTATCCTTTTACAAAATTTCATCTAAATCTATAGTTATAGTTTGTAGTTTCGAAGCTTATTCGGTACAAACAAACAAATACAAACTTGAATCTTTCCTCTTTATAATATTAGTATAGTTTATACATATATGAGATATAAATACATATAAAATCTGTATACATTTAAAAAGCAAAGGCAAAACAGTTCAGTACCTCTTTCTCATTTGTTAACAGATTTCCTTTTTGAAGTTATACTTCTTTTGGCACGTTTGGAAAAAAATATGAGATTGAAATACGATGCGCGCGCACACCGACAGCCTAAAAGCGACATGATGAAGTTAGCTGCATTTCTCTTACAAACAGAGAATTGTGACATACGGGATGAAATCTAGAGATTTTTTTGTTCTGTTACGCCAAAAAACTATAACGCCATGCCAAAGAAGTGCGTTTTTTTGCTTAATTAGTGTTTCCAATAAAATAATTTATTAATTATAATAAGGAAATAGTATTTTTTATATAGATAGGTATATTCTATTCATTTTTTTTCCTTGAATTTTCTATATTAGTTGAAATTTGACCACTGGATTGGAATATTAGTAGGTGTAAAATAACACAACTCTTTCACTGAGAGTTGAATTTGTAAAGTTTACGTTATTATAATATAGTAATAATAGATAATAACCCTAAGTGAAATCATTTTTCTGATGAATGTAGAATAGAAGATTCAATCTTCAGTTAAATATTAGGTATAAGTGTGAAAATACTTTAGTTTTCTTTCTTTCATACAACATCGTACTCGTAGCAACGAATGATGTGTAATAAAAATTAAAGTAATTATTCCAATAGAGCTGAAATTTTACTTGGAAATTATATATAAGGCAACCCAGCCATTATAGCCAAGTGGCTATAATGTCGCTTTGAAAAAATACATTTTATTGCGTGTTTTCGTAGTGTAATTTGAAATTCAGGCTGCTTTAAAGAAATACAGTGATACCTCGTAATAATAAAGAAAAACGTTTCATATAACAACTAATATACACATTAGATATAACATATTCTAGGAATGCGGTTAGTGCTATTTTTTTTATATATATTTAGGAGATGTTTATCAAGAGTTTTTATTACATTTTGTCTTTCAGGTTTTCTGTTTCTACACCCGAAAATTGTTACATATTTTTTTATTGTACAGGTAAAATTGGTGATCGGACTACTATGATTAACTCGAATATTTGTATGTTTGCTTGTGTGTGTATGTTTTTTACTCCTTCACAGAAAAGCATCTGGGCGGGTTTGGGTGAAAATTTATACAAATAAATTATGACCTGTAATTGCACAGGCCTAATACTCTTAGTAATCAATTCTTCAAAACGGTGACTTTACATTTATATAATATTAAAATTTGAAAAGCACACGAGCAAAGGCAAACTAAGTCACAAGTTAGATTAATTTCTACTAACACCTTAACATTCACATTCTACTGCTTTCTATATATAGCAAATGCATATTTAATAGATATATATGTAAAATATACACACATATGATAAATGTTCTAAAGTTAAAATTAGCTATTTAAAGAAATTAGACAATACAATACAATAAAACAACCTTAGCAAGTTTACGACTGTTGTTAAGAAGCAGTCATCTAACGAGGTAACCTTTTATCTAAAGCACCTCGACGCTTTGCCACTGAAGATGATGGCTTCCCTCCAGGCGAGGCGCTAAGTACAGCTTTTAGCACTTGTTCTCTATTATTTTAATGGAAATCCCCTAATTTAGACGAATTACTTCAAGTAGTTTGATGGAGTCGTGTAAAATGACTGATTTTCTACGAACAAGTGTTTGTAGATAATATTATATAGTAAAAAGAGTGTATAATTTGCTTAGAAATTTCATCTAAAAAGTTAAAATTACAACATCTATAGAAAATCAAAGTAAATACAGTAAGGTACATGGGCAGAGGAAGTCGTTCCACCGAGCTTTGTCCTAAATTCCACCACCAATATATCATAGTGCCCAGCCGTTATCAGCGGCAACCGACCATTACGGATTAAAAAAACACTTCGCGGGGTATTAACTTCAAGAGAAAATGACGTTAGTAACGTGTACAAGTACAGACAATAATAGAATATTTCCAAATATAATTGGTTGATTATTAAGGGTGACTTTTGTTTGTATTTGAAAGCTTAGGGGTAGTTCCGGCTATTTTAATTCTGTGGGTACGGCCAGCGAATTAGTAATGAAATTAAGTGGTCGCTGGGGACACTCGAGCAGTTTTCGGGAGGGCTTGGTTCCGGAAGGCGATGTTTCCGTAAATTAATTTTATGGATACAGGTTAGGTTTTATTATCTGTACCTCGTTTGCTGTATTGTTTATTATTTTATATTTAGTGTTATATTTTCAATAACAAATAAAACAATACTAAACTAAGATATTAAAAGAAAATTATTTATATAAACGGTTAGTAATGTAGTTTGAAATATATATCAGAAATGAAATAAATATGTGCACTTATAAAATAGAGCGAGTAACAAGTAGACATAAAGTAAGTCAAGAAGTTTATGATGACTAATATATCAGAAACATTTATACTTTAATTTGTGGTTAAAAATATAAGTTATCTTAGAGTGAGACTCGAGAGTAATCAGACGTGTACTTTACAAAGTCAACATCGAGTGCATTTCTGAGTCCACGGACAGGTTCCGCGGCAGGCATTCCGGCGCGCAGAACTAGATCCCGCCTACAAACGTGATAAGCACCTCGCAATCAAAACTAAATCAGAGCCTTGTTGCCGTTAATTAAGACATAAAGTAGGAAGACTACAGGTCCTAGTGTAGTCCCTTGCATCATCATAACGGGTTCCAGTTATGCCTATGATATAAAACGTGACAACGACTAAGCGATCACTCAATAAAATAGGTTTTATTTCAAGAATACAACAGATCAATGTCCCGTAACTTTTTATTTTAGGTTCGCATATCTTTCTTTATTGCTCATGCGGGCGAAGGCCTCACTGAATTCTGTACGCTTTGTTTCGCGAAGTTATCTCTAAAGTGATAGATGTAGAGTGGAGTTTTGGTTTTATATAAGCGGTTTGTCGGTCGGTTCGTGATTGTGTAAGTTTATCTGTCGAACGTCAATTAGCGTTACTAAAGGACCGGTCTGGCCCACATCGCCATGACGCGATGTATATGAACGAGACGAGCGCAGTTGAATCCGCCGCTCCAACGCACTTCTTTCCCACAGACACGTAAACATTCTTATCTCGTTATAATATTTCAAAAATCGTGTTTCAACACTTCTTTTAATTTCCCAAGATTTAACTAATGATGCTGTAAAATAATATCTTTATTAAATAAAATACCACGACTTTACACGAGACGCCATTTGTATCTTGGCTCGTTGTCGTTTGTCACATATTTTTAATGATTATAAAATGCAGATACAATTTGTTAGTCACTTGATATTGACAATGTATTGTAAGTACACTATAAATTCATATTATTTAATAAGTTTACTAAATTATTTACAGCATATTTCAAGATGGAGTATTTAGCCCTTTTTAAAGTCCAACTGCTGGGCACACGCTTCCCTTTAATGCGAGGGGGATGAGGTTATAGTCCACCATACTGAACAAGTACAGGGCGGACATTCACATGTATTTAAAAAAATTGAAGATGTTTTCCTCACCGTAAGACAAGTGGTAATCATGTTGGAAATGATTCGCGCTTGAAAATATCAGAGGTGCGAGACTGGGGATCGTAGTATTATGCTATATAAATCATGACCATATTTCATATATTACCATTTTTTGTACATTAAGTTATAGTACTTAATGCAGAATAATATTATATGTAATACGACTGGTACGAATATTCGCGGCAATGACTTATTAAATATATATACTGTAAATTTATTCTTCACACGCTACATTTTCACCTTAATCAAAAAAAAGACTAAAGCTTTTTCTTCTGATTGTCATTATTATAAGCATATCAAACCCACGAGTTATTCACAAAAACGAAAGCTCAATAAAAGCATTATTTACGAAGAACTTTCATTAAATATTATTAAATTGACGCACATCCATTATTTGGGAGGGAGAGATTTCAATCATACGCGTCGGAACACGTTATTATATGTGCATTTAATTTTATTAACGGCCATTTCCCGTCTTGTTAGTGCGGCAAAAAGCTGCACCTGCAGAATACAACGGTGCTGTGACGCGGCGCCGCGGCGCACTTATCTTGTCCGTAGACAAACATTAGTATTAAGAAATAGCTACTGAGACTACATCAGACTAGTATTATAACTAACATATATAAATAAAGTATATAAGGCAGTGGTAGCCCAGTGGTAACTCGTTCGCTTGGGAAACCGAGGGAAGCGGGTTCAACTCGAGTCTCGTATCTCTGATATTTACATGTGCGAATGTGCAAATAATTCCCAACATGATTACCACTAAGGTGAAGGAAACATCGTTAGCAAACATGCATGTCTGAGAAAACCTCTCTAAACGCATTTATACTACGCTTAATAGATTACAGTGAAAAGTCTGTTACGAAAAATATACTATTTTCGTAAAATATTAAAAATAATATTGATCGATCCTATAGTCTCCACATTACGGTCTTTGTAGCCATTTCTGAAATTACCTTGTTTCGACTGTTTAAAATAACAAAAAAGCTCCTCGATCTCGATGCCTCAGGGACTTGAGTGACTTGAATTTAAATTTTTATGCTATAAAATCTTCCCCCTAACTGTTAGCACAGATCATATACTATATTAGTACTGTTAGTTTAGATTTCTAATGTCTTATTTGAAACATATTATTTCTTATCTATACATATATAATAAATATCTAACTGAGTCGAATCTATATATTATTATTTTTTTTTGAAAATCTTTTTGAAATAGTCGTTATTATCGACACAGAGGCCGAATCTATAGATTTAGATTTTTGTCTTTCTGTTTGTTTGTCTGTGACCGCATCACGAGAAAGCCACTGGACAGATTTTGTTGAAATTTGGTATGATGATAGCTGGTTATCCGGGTCAACATATAGGATACTTTGTACTGCAGAATAATATCTCATTTCTGACATATCTATAATAAACGTTAAAACATAACTAGGGACGAACCCGAGCGGAGCGAGGGTGAGTCGTTAGTTGTTTAATAAAGCTTATTTCATAAGCTTTTCAGAACACATTAATTATTTCATATAGACTCGATTATTTATATTACTTATACATATGTAACACAGTGATATAAATAATTTGTTATTCTGTTCTAACTAAGAACTAATTAATATGTCGCACTAATAAAAAATATAAATTCGTATAACGATCTATTTTGTAGATGTGTATACTTACTACGTTACGCTAGCGACTATAGTAAAATAGCAATACGATAGAGACAGAGTATCAGATCATACCTCATTGTGAATCCGGTCACGTTCTGTAACATCTTGTGCCTTTTTGTTTTGACAGCGATCATTTGGGGCTGTTTCCAAACAAGTGCGTAGTAAATGTTATTATTACACAACCTCTATAAATTATACCGGCAGATATTACACCCATAGGCCTGCGACGGGAACATATTATGGCCAAATACTCTTTTTTAAAGGATTTTTCTGTAGCTGAAATTTAATGTGACTATTTTAAAGTTGTCAATTATTTATAAAATTATTTGTGATCTTCTGCTTCTGCTTTGTGTGAGTGCTTTTTGACTGCTATTTTGAAGGCGATCATTATTACTTTTACATAGAATTGCCAACATTGCATTGCATTGCATTGCATACAACCAAGATATCTAATTTCACGACGCTTAAGTAGTAAAGAACAATCAGATAGAGTTTATCCAAACCGTTAGAGCCGTTTCCGAGATACACGAAATATTTATGTTTATATACATAGGTACATATACAAGAATTGTTAATTTAATATTATGAGATAGAACAGAGAGAGATTTAATATTATGAGATAGAGAGAGAGATTAGATACAATTCTCATACTTAGTTAATATGCTTAACTTAAATATATGAAATACTAGTGACTCACCCTAGCTCCGCTCGGGTCCGTCTCTAATTACGTTTTAACGTTTAGCTCAGAAATGAGATATTTTCCCGCAGTAAAAAGTATCCTATATATTGACCCGGATAACCAGCTATCATAATACTAAATTTCATCAAAATCTCTCCAGTGGTTTTTCCGTGATGTGGTAACAGGCAGACAAAAATTCTAGAAACTATAGATTCGACCTCTGTATCGATAATAAAGTCTATTTCGATAAGGTTTTTTCAAAAAATATTTAATGTACAGATTCGGTTTAGTTACGATTTTATATATATATATATATATATATATATATATATATATATTAAAAATACCCTGGGTTTCAACAAGTAGTCCACAGAACCCTACAAAAATCCATCTACATATACTCCGCCTTGATATATAAGTACAGCAGAAGTAGTACCTCGTCACTAATAACACACTCGATGTAAATACTTGGAAAGTGGTATTGAATAGTAATTTCTCTCATCGCTTTGACAGTAACTCTCGCTACAAACCTGCTCGTCAAAGTCGAACGCTTCAGCGAACATTATGCGCTATCCGGCCTATAATTTGATTAAATCGATATGTCGAGAACTAAGGAGACAGACCTTCTAGGTAGTAGAAGTTTTTTAAATGCCAAAGGTTTTATTATTTAATTAGAATTAGGCATTTTAAAATGTTAAAAACTATGTACACATAATCTTAAAATCTGTATACGTACTTGTTATGTTTTATTCAATTACTTTGAAAACTTGCTTTGGTAAAATTTAAAAAAACACTCAGAGATTTTACTATTTTCCATAAAAAATGGTAATCCACAGTACATGAGAGTAAACATATTAGTCTTTTCTGCTAAAATAAATTACCGTTTTTAAAACTCATATACTAACTCGTAGATCACGCGCGGGCCGGCGCGGATCCCGACGCCGCCTGTCGCGAGCTCCGTACGTACATACTCTACCCACAGACACAGTATTGCTGAGTCGATTTGTAACCATTTATTTACGAGGGGTCTAGTACATTCCAAATGCGTTCTTAGTTTGCTTTTTTTTTTCTTTTAAAAATAACACTTTTACCAGTATCATAACTTTTAAAAATTATATGAAATATTATTTTTTTCTAACACAAAATCCTCTTTCACACTCATACCTTACCTCAGTCTACCTCTATTTTTATATCCATCCTAATTTTTTCACATTCATACCTAATATCTTCTTGCTTATGAGACTCTTTATTAACCTATAACTCCTCAGCTCCTCTGTCACTGATGCTTTTGTCAAACTCCCTCTAATATATTCGATTCATCACACATTTGATTCCACACATCGATCTCAATAATCGCATCTAACCAAACTATAGAAAGAACTATTACAAGACATTCAAAGTCTTGATTTTCCCTTCAAAACTTGATAGTTCGTCACATTTGTGTGCTAGATAAAATTAAAAATCACCAAAATTTCATCCAAATCGGTTTGGTATTCTTTATATAGTAATTTACAGTTCCAGTATTCCACAGAATTTGGTTTTACAAAATTTACTGGACTTGAAAAGAAAAAAGCTTTTTATTAGGATAACCTAAGGAGCTTTTAAGGTTTATAAAGTTCAAAAATAGCAAAAATTCATACAGTCTTTTACTGTATTTTTTTATAAATTGGTTTAAATTAAATTACTTGCTTAAACATTATTAACTTACGTTCAAAGAAAGCTCTCAGGGAACAACTATTTGGAACAAGCAGCCAAGTACTTTATTATACGAGTAATGTACAGTGTATAGGCACTTGAGAAAGTTCGTCAGTGACCCTCGTGTAGCTAAAAGCTCGCAAGGCGTACACGTGAAAGGCGGGACAGATGCTATCGTAGAATTTAGCGTAGGGAGTTGCCCAGAGGCAGTTTCCAAGTATATCTGATGCAATTTAGAATATTGCCCTATTTGAAGCAACCACAGGGCATGATAGCAGCCCCGAGAGTTCGGGGAGAATCTGTGTAATTTGTCAACTGCGGAAAACTTTGTGCTATATGATACTGGTAATTTTTACTTCCCTACTAATAATATTATAAATGTGAAAATGTATGCTGCTTAGCACTTTTACGCATCGACAATGCGTGGATGTCATTATTTGCAACGTAATTACGTTATAGACCCTAAAATCATAAATATAGAAAACTTTACGTTTTAACGTTTAGTATAGATTTTTCAAAGATGAGATATTTTCCGGCAGTAAAAAGTATCCTATGTGTTGATCGGATAACTATCATCATACCAAAGTTCATCAAAATCTGTCCAGTGATTTTCTGGTGATACGTTCCCAGATATACAGACAAAAGTTCTAAAAACTATAGATTCGGTCTCTGTATCGATAATAATGACTATTTCAATAAGATTTTTCGAGAAATATTTAATGTATAGATTCGTCTCACTTAGAATTCCTTTACTCCATTATCCATCTATTTTGGAAAATTGTTACGTAAAATTAGTTACGCCAATAATATGTTATTATTATGTGAAATACTTACATTATTTAATATAATGATACTAAAGTTTATACATACATAAAATCATACAAATGTATCTTACGAAATGAAATTTTTGCACCTCTAAAAGATTTGTATAAACAATGTGAAGAGCACATCTTATCGACTAAGTAAGTTATAAGTTATCTCAAATTATTCATACTTTACCTAAAATAGTATTTTAATTGCGGTAAGTAATGTTTGAGATTGCGAGTTAAACGATGAAACCTGTCGTAATAAAGTTGCGTTACGATCCCGCCTATCGAAAGTTATTGATGGCTTATTAATTTAATAAAAGCTCGATTTTATCCGCCCTGTAATCTGTAGAAACAGGTTCATCGTAAATACATATACTAATAAATGTCTATGGAAGACAAAATACGTGCTTTGAGCTTTGATATGCTGGAAATCCTTCATAACCTTATCGGTTCCGTATACTAATGTTCTTAATGCAAAAATTTGTGAGTATGTCTGTTACTCCTGTACCCTGCATCTACTGAATAAAGACTACTTTTAACCTAGTGTAATTGGTATTTAGATTAGAAAATCTTAAGATTTTGGTTAAAACAATTTGTTAGCGCATTCTGAGTATTGACTCAATTCAATAAGAACTAATATCGAGGCGTGACTTTTCTTACTAATTATTATAATAAGAAAAGTCACGCCTCGTTATTAGTTCTTATTTCAAAATTAATACAAAAACATTTATTCAAATGAATTGAACGCTGACTACTTTAAAGAATATATTTCTGAGATAAAATGCAAATGTACTATATTTATTGTTTCTGAATCGCTGATTTAATTCACTTCTTTGCTCTTGTATAGGCAAGAGGTACGAGTATCTGAACTCGCTTTTACTCTAAATTTTATTTGTAGACTAGTATCCGTTTCCGACTTCACTTTAAAAAACGTTGACAAAATTATAGGTAATTCTAGGTCTAGCCTAGACATTGACAAATCAGTTGTCTGACATGTTGCTTTATATCAATGAGAGAGATAATATATACTGCAAAGTGCTACGTATTATAAAATATAGCCCCCCCCCCCCCCCCAGCCGCGTCGGTCTGTCTGTCTGAATGCAATAAACTCAAAAACTACCGAGAGGATTTTCATGCTTTTTCCACCAATCTATGGAATGATTCATGAGAAAGATTCAGATATATAATTCATTAACATTTTATGTTAATTATAGGAAATATGACTATGGATATTGAAGATGTCCAAAAAAATCATGCCGACTGGAAGTTTTATTGGCGTGTGCCGCGTAAGCTAATTAAGTTTATAAAAAGAATGTATTACAGAATTATTAATCTTAAAAAGATCTTCTTATTAAACTATAGCAACGCTGTGTACACGTACCTATGAACGCACCCGAGTGAAGCGAGGGTAATTCACTAGTATACTTATAATTTTATGTTTATGTTTTTTCTACATATTTTGTAAAAGTAATATTAAATCAGATTGAATAAATATTACAAGTATGTAAAACCTCACCCCACATGAGCTAGTCCTTAGAAGAAATGAATATTTAATCACAAAAATCTCCTAATATATTATAATGAATAAATTACCTATAATGACGTAATAAATATCTTTTATATATGTACATCAATATAAAATGGCAATTTATAAAATTCTTTACATTTTAAATGAAGTTTTTTCTAATATCGAAACAAGATACGTTTTGCTTCTATACGGCTTTTTATAAAGTAGTTTCGGCTTCTGTAGACTTTTATACGACATTTGATATCGGCGACTGCGTTTCCTTAAAAAAAACGTTAAATAAAATATTGTTCGTATGCCAATGACCGACTTTTATCGCCTTGAAATTTATTAAGTGTTTTATTTTTCATTTTGAAATTATAATTAACTAGCGACTGACCCTCGCTTTGCTCGGATGCATCTTTCGGTTTCTTTCACAGCAACCTATATTTTTAAGCCCCGACCCAAAAAGAGAGGTGTTATAATTTTGACGTCGATATTTGTCTGTCTGTGTGTGTGTGGGTCTGTCTGTGGCATCGTAGCTCTCAAACGGATGGACCGATTTCAATGCGGTTTTTTCTTTATTTGAAAGCCAGTTTCCTTGTGGTTGTTCTTAGCTATATTTGGTTAATATCGGTCCAGCAGTGCAAGAGCATCAGCTCCTTAAACTATTAGTATTTTTTGCGTAGGGGTTTTTTTTAATTTTTTATAAGTTTTCTTTATACTTAAAGGCATGCCTATCTACATAGATAGTACTAAATTTCATCAAAATCTGTCCAGGCCGTTCAGTAGACGAAGTTTCGATGAAGAAGTCGACAGTTTGTTAAACATACACAAAAAAATTTTCGCTATTATAACAGTAATGCTATGTATAAAGGTAAAAATATGTGCATATGTATGTTTGTTCTTTCTATTGTGCATTAACAGGACAACGGTTGAAGACGATTTTTTATACAAAATTTTAGCCCCTAGCTTTCAAATCCAGTACAAGTAGCTCCTATGACATATAGTTGTATTGCAAATAGTTTCTGAAAGACGCGTTGAGTGCAGTTGAAGCTTGAGTGAAGTAAGGGTTGATAGAAATTCTTATGTATTTAAATGTTTCCACTTAACGAATAACTATTAAATATTACCTAGCATTTAACAAGATTAATTAAATATTTTTGTAGTATATTTACCATGTGTATACTTTGTTTATGTCAGTGCTTAGTTATTAATATTATTTATATCATATTGTATAAGTATTTTATACACCAGAAAGAAGTCATTACGTAGAGAACGATTGTATCATTAAAAAGTTAAAAATGTAAGTAAACAGTTACAGATGGTTAGATACAGTCCAACTCAAGTAGCTTCAAGTTCCGAGTTCGTCGTCATGGTAACAGGAGACGAGACCCGAATTCCAAGATCTCGTACGTGACGCTGTCCGCCACATTCCAGCGTCCCTGTCTACTTGCTATTATATCTTATTATATATTATTACATCTGTCGGATTATTTTATTGAAAATGTAATGAAATATGCCGAAAATGTTAATCTAAAACGTAACATAAGAGATTAAAATATTTATTAATAGTTTAGTACTAGTACATTAGTTTTGGTTATTTATGAATGAATGTTCATTTATTTCTCCATACAACAGATTAAGGTGATCATGAGTTATAATGCATACAGTCGGAAACATTTCTTATATAGTACCACTAGTGGAAGATAGATCCCACTCGTGTTATTAAAGTGAAAACTTCTATAGGCAGGTTTGAATGGGGAGTAAATCCATGTAAGTCGTCATCGACATGGTCACGTGACGTGTCAACGCTGACACTCAGAGTGCCGATAGATGTCGAAACCAGATAAATGTAAACAGTTTTAAGTTACAAATTTTAATTTAAGATCAAACGATTAAGTTGAATATGTTAAAATAACAACTGTCTGTTTATTATTTTAAGTTTTCACTTCTGTCGGCAGCCCTCATGACTGCTTTAAGCTTTTTTTAGCATAATTTGCGTATTATTAATATACGGTCTTCTATTTGGATGAAGCTAGAGTGAAACGCTAGTCATATTTAATTTCTGAATTCTAGGATGTAGGATTACAGTTATGATGGAATGCTCTTATGTAAAGTACTGAGACACGCCGGCGCGCGGCGGCGCGGCACTCGAGTCTCGACCATCAATCATTATCATCTGACAATAAATGTACTGTTTAAATTATAATTTTCAATAAACTTTATTACTATTATAATAAAAAATAAGCAGAAAAGATACGAGGACTTAACTCTCTGTTCTCACGCTTTGTATAAATAGGTTTTTCGTGTTAAGCTCACAAATCTGGCGTACGAAATAAAATGAGCGAAAATTAAAAAAAAATAAAAATATTTAATAGAAAATATTTTCTTAGATAGACTCTAGAGTAATTCATCATGTCATATGATCGCTTCCATTACACTAAAGGTTTATAAATTGGTTCGCGTTAATTTTTTTGCAAAATCGGCTCGATTTCTTAAGAGCCTAGAGATCGTTAACAATATTAGTATATGCTTCATTCATGCACCAAACTCGGTTAGAATTTCAAAGGAACTTTAATAAAAACAAAATTAAAAATTGTGTAAAATACAAATTGTAAATATCATGTATGCTTGTATATAAATATGTTGGGACATTAACACCCAGCACCATCTAGTTCCATGGTAAGTTACGAGGCCTGTGTTATGGATACCAGATAGTTGATACACTACACATATATAACTTTAAATACATACATATTATAAATATAAACATCCATGACTGGAGTAGAAACATTCGTGCTCATCACACAAATGAATGACCCCAGCGGGACTCGAACCCGCGACCGCTGGCACAGCAAGTAGAGTCGCTACAAACTGAGCCAAACGTATCGTATACAATATACATACATACATTTTATATTAATAGGTTTCTAGTACTTTCAGAATTCGTTAAACACCCTACAATCAGAACCTTAAAAAACCATTTTCACAATTTTTTTCCATTTCCCTAGCCATAGTTCACCAAGACTCAATATTAGTGTTCCGAGATGAGCGTACTCTGAACACGTCGCAATCGTCGACGTCGCGCCGGAACGTTAATCATTCGGGCGACAGAAGGATTGTCTTGAGTTTCAAAATATGACTTTATTTTACTTTTCAAGCTTCTAGTAATTTAAATGTTCTAACACATAGTTCCTAAGGGATAAAACTAAATTTTTCGCATAATGTAATTGTGAATCATCGAGCATTCTTTATTGTGCACTAGCAACTCACCCTTGCTTCGCTCAGGTTCGTCCTTAGGTACGTTTTGACGCTTAGTATGGAATAGAATTTTTTTTTCATGAATTAATCAGATTTTTTAATAGTTATTCTGCTTTTCGGGATGAACATAAATCCAACAAAACAAAGATCGTAAGAATCGATCCAGCCGTTTAAATCGGTATAACATATTCGGAGATTAGCCCGTACAAACAGACAGAGAAATAAAAAAATTGAAAAAACTCTAGATTTGTTCTATTTCTCTTCTTACATCCCCTTGACTCGGTTTTTAGCATTTTTTTCTATGTACAGACATTCGACCTCTACAGTTTTATTATATATATACAGAACGTAGTAGTATGTACGAGAATCTTTTTCTGTTACTGGGATAGAAGTAACGTATGTCCTTCTCATTACAACTTGCTGTCCGCCATTGAAAGTTTAATTGAAATTGGCAAGAAAGAAGTCATAGATGCAATAAAAACAAACATATAACATGTGCGTAATTTATGACAAATGAAACCCCATAAGTTCGTTAGAGCACAATCTTGTCAAGTTTTATAACTTAACTGAAATGGCTCAGAAGTCAGTTCCCACGCGTCGATGCATTGAATTGTTCAAACGATTACTTCTATTTACGACTATCCTTTATTAGTTAGTAGCGGCCAGCGCCGGGATTGATTGGTTTTCTTACTGCTGTCGTGCAAATTGATGGATGTAAAGGACATAAAGCTCATATCTATACATAAATATAATAAATTAGTAATAACAAAGCGAAACCTGTACATGAACATAAAAAAAATATACTGTAACGTGTTATGTACAGAATATAGACCTCAGAACAATAGTTTATAAATTTTATGTAGTGATAACTTATTACTCGGGTCAACATTTAAGATACCTTTTATAACAGGCAAATCTGGAAAAATAACAGATTCTGTCGAATCGTCCTTAAAAATATTCATGGCTAACGCTATCTAATTCTAGAGTGATATATACGTACATCAAAATAATGTACTAGAAAGTTCTAGGTAAAATTAGTCTCACGGAAAAATCCGCGATAGCATGTGTCTTTCTCCTAAGGTACATTCGCAATAACTATTTTTATCTATATAAAACGTAGGTACCTAGGGACGCGCCTGAACGTAGCGCGGGCATGTCACTTTTAGAATATTTTAGTTTATATTTTATGAAAGAGAAACCTATTATTTGACTACTTCTACACAAGCTTAGTTCGCATAAGTAATAGCTTGCTTTGTTACAAGGAGATAAAAGTTTACAATTTTTATGATTTATAAAAAATTAAATCTTGTATCCATCCTTGTGATAAAGACATATCCTAGACAATCAAATAATGTCCTGTAACCTGTTACACATTTTACGGTTAGACACCATTACTTTCACATTTATCAAAAATGAGTATAGATGTTAATGATTTACAAAAATAACACTATTTATGAAATAATAATTCAATAATTTTCACCGTTCTTCATAATACATAAAAAGCTAAAAGCTAATTAATTTTAATTAACTGCTATATATGTAAAAGCTAGCAAACTGTAGTTTAATGTTTGTTAAGTTCACATATTAGTCGCATGATAAAATTAAAACGTTTGAAGCACACAGGTACATCATACGTAATAGCGCCCTGTCGTAAGAGTCTAAGTCTAAGCTCTATTTATCAAGTCGGATAAGCGCTTTAACAGTTTTATTTAATGTGTTTCAATTATATGTAATTACGCCATAATAATTTATATTAATTTTTAATGGAATAATCTACAAGCATTAGTTGTAACGGCACAGACGTTAACATCTAAAATCAATTACACTAATGACCGACGCTACGTATTGCTTTTTATGATATTTATATCATCTATTAACTTATTTATTAAAACATGTTTATAGATGAAAATTTTCTTTAATTAGGTATTAAATACATATATGTACACATGGCGCCAGTTTTTTATTATATACCATATACGTAGATAAATTATATAATTAAATATTTGTTGGTGACCATATCACATGAGACCAGCTGGATAGATTTGGCTATTTTTTAAAAAGATATTACTAAAGTTTGGATTAGGGGTAGGAGAAATCAGAAAAAAATTTGATATGTTACCCAAAATTTGATAATTTTCATAAAAGATTTTTTATGAAAATTTAATGACAAATAAATATTAATATAAAAATATTAAAAAAATTTGAAGGTTCCGTACCATCGTATATGTAATTTTTATTAATATACTTTTTACTCTATGTACTTATGTAGTATTCGATGATCCATATTATGAATGTTAAAAAAATGTTTCTTGTATTTTTATTTTTATGATTTTTTATAGAAATACATACTCTGTGAAAATTTCAATTTTCTACCTATTATGGTTCATGAGATACAGCCCTCTGACAGACGGACGAGTAGACGGACGGACTTTAGTAATATGGTTCCGTTGGTAGCCTTCGGGTACGGAACCCTAAAAACTATTAGAAAGAGGAAAGTAAATTTTCAATAGTCGTCACATAACAGCTCACTGTTAACTTATAAAGCTGCCATTATATCGTTATGAGAACACTCATATCTTATCAGTTAGAATAAAGAGTATGTATGTATTTTGATCGTTCCGTTGAATTAAACTACAGAACATTCTTACATACAATTTCTATATAAGCTTATTGTAAGATTAAAATATCTACTAAACGCGAATTGGACTCGCGAATTGAGAATGCCGTAGGTACCACTACATAAAATATTATTTCGATGGTTTAGTTGCCAGCATGCGTCGCTACAAATCCAGGAGTCTTGAGTTCGAGTCTCGGAATGAAATTTAGTTTTAGTATCAAAAAAAAACAAGTTACAACATCGAAATTTCAGAATGACAGAAATCCATATCCAGAATGGGTGTTTGTTTGTCTTTCTTTCACGTCGAAACAGAGCGACGGATTGGCGTGATTTTTTGTATGAATATAGTTGGGGGGCTGGAAAGTGACATAGTCTACTTTTACCGCGGGAGATCATCTCATACCCAGAAGAAAACGCGTTATAATACAATTAAAACAATTATTTATGATCAGAATTACTTAAAACTTCGTATTAATGCTCTTCAATATAGTTAAATAAATACGTGTTTTAGCATTTTTCCAAATTCAAATTCATCCCATAAGGGGGTAAAATAGGAGATAAAAGTTTGTATGAAACCTATAATTTTAGAGGTTTTTTGTAGTTTTAACGTGAGCGGAGCAACGATTTCTGCTAGTAGTCTTATAATCATCTCTGATTTTTAGATCTTTTTAAATCTAATAATTGATTTAATTTAAAATTTGTTAGATATTCGAATTACACACGCGATTGAGTATTTTTTTAAAGTTGTTCAATGAATATTAAGAGCATTTCCTTCTTATACTTGACGTGAAAAGCAAATGTCCAGGAATCTTAATAGTATATACACCTGCATAAAGCAGAAAGCTCCTAAGATGTTAACAGCTTAGTGACCACATAAAACGCAACTTCATTAGCTTAGTCACTGCAGTAAAAAATATTAACGTACCTATTATAGCCCCACGTTCCTCTTGCACAGTAAGGACGTGCACGATAAAAAGGCAGTAAAAAGTTAATTTTAGATGTAAGTTAAGCATTATTAATTTTACTAATACAGTTTATCATTTTACTTTAAAGTATAAGCATAGTTAAAAGCCAGTTAATCAAAAATCAAGAAGCAAGAATTCCATTTTATGACAAAAATTCAATTGGATGGATGGAACAATATTATCACAATACTCCAGTTCTTTAACTTTACATGCTTCCTCTAGATCCGAATGTATGTATGTATGTATTCAGCCCTTTTTAACGTCCCAATCTTGGACACGGGTCTCCCTTCAGTACGAGAGGGATCAAGCCATAGTCCACCTTGCTGGATAAGTGCGAGTTGGCCGACTTCACATGTCTTTTTGAAAACTTGCTAGACTCTCTCAGACATGCAGGTTTCCTCACGACTTTACCCTTAAGACAAGTAGCAATCATGTTGGGAATGATTCGCTCATGAAAATATCAGAGGTGCGAGACCCGGGATTTGAATCTGTTTCATTCGATTTCCCAAGCGAGCGCGTTACCACTGAGCTTCCACTGCCTAGGTCCGAATGATTGGTTTTATTAAAATCAGTTTAACAAATTACTTTTCAAAACCAAGCATACATATAGAATTAGTTTCGTATTTATTGCTCTCGTAAGTGTCGTAGTGTGATGTAATATAATCTATAATCTTCTTCGATGAATATAGATTATAAAATCTAAAGTGAACTTTTCATATCTGGTTCCTGAGATTAACGCAATCAAACAAACAATAAACTAACAATCTCTTCTGTTATAAAATAGAAAATATACGCCTATGCATGTGACCTTATGTAGTTTAATTTAATATTTTACACTAAGAAGGTATACTGTAAATACAAAGAACTGGTATAAAACTCATAAGTTTAACAAATCATTGAATTTTAAAGAGAGCGAGGACGTCGCCTGTCGATTCTCGCTAGAGTTCCATAAAATTAGTTATTAATGATCTGGAATTCGTGTCAAAGATAATTATAGTTAAGTTCTTTTACTATATTTTTAATATGATAGATTTAGGTATACCAAATTCTCAGGCAGTTGTAGCCCAGTAAAAGCGCGCTCGCTTGGAAAACCATGAAGTGGATTCAAATCCCTGGTCTCGCACCTCTGATATTACACATAGGTTACTTTTTATCCCAGAAAAAAAAATATGGTTCCTGTGAGATAGATATGTTTTTATTTTTCTAGAGGCGAACCTGAGCGAGGCGAGGGCGAGCCGCTAGTATAATATAAAAAACTATAATATTCCATACATACACATTTTTATCTATACATATAATAAAATTCTGAGTCGAATCTGTACCTCAAATATTTTTTGGAAAATCTCATTGAAATAGACTTTATTATCGATACAGAGACCGAATCTATCGTTTTTAGAATTCTTGTCTGTCTGTCTGTCTGTCTGTTACCGCAACACAGAAAAACCACTGGAGGGATTTTGGTGAAATTTGGTATAATGATAGCTGGATATCTGGGTCAACAACATATAGGACACTTTTTGTCGCGGGAGATTATCTCATTCCCACAGGAAGACACATTATAACACAACCCAAAAAATATTTATGATCAGAATTTCTTGAAACTTGGTATTAATGCTCTTCAATACAATTAAAATAAATACGTGTTTTAGCGTTTTTTAAAATTCATCCCATAAGGAGGAGGAGGAAAAAAATAAGGGATGAAAATTTGTATGAAACCTACCTTTTTAAAGTTTTTTGTTGTATTTTTAGCGCGAGCGAAGCCGCGGGTTTTGCTAGTCTTTAATAGAATGCTTTTATAAAATGCAAAAAATTTTACCAGTACCTATTAAAGAGGACCACTATACAGTATACACTGACTCCATCATCGGATCAGCTCGATAGTACCAAATTATTATCTTCTTCTTGCGTTCCGTATTTTATTATCACACACCTATTAAATTTTATATATAATTAACTATACCAATAGTTACCTATTTATAAGACGATTAAAATTGACTTCCAAGTAAAGCTAACAGAAGCGCGTAAAAAAAATATACAGCCCACATAATCTACAGAGATTATAACAACTGTAAGACTACGAGCGATACATAGTCTGCAATACCTCTGTTAGTATTATTTTTTCGAGACTATTAGATACATACATTTAAAATAGTGTAGTACATATATTTTTTTCTTTTCTTTAGTGGCTTATTAATAGCCCCCAAAAATTGCGTATCTACTTTGCTGTAGGCTCATTAGCATCCGGCAACCCAGCCTGGCCCGAAGCCAAGAGACACACAGGGAGGTAGCCCACTTCGGTGGGCGGTCAAACATGCAGGTTGCTTCTGGTACTTCTCTGATAGCAAAGTGGACTGTTGGAACTACCCCATGTGTCTGTGGTCTGCTTCGGCAGTTCGGAGTTTTAGTGGGTAGTACTGACTTTGCCAGTGAGTCTCACATAACCACCTGTATGTATGAATACTTTTCATTCATTTAGGCATAACAGCATAAATGAATTTCCTAACGTTTAAAAAAAATACCTGTAATTTTTTAATTACCTGTGTTTTTAAATTCCATGTCCTACTCGAGTACTTTAATTAAAAAATTATTATCAAATTTGGAGTGCTAGAATGTAATGCTTAACCTTTTATAATTAAGCATGTAAATGACTGTCAAATCGACCGTAAATAGTTCGACAGTCGTGATAGCATTCCAGTTGTGTCATCCACTCAGTATACAGATAGAGTGATTTGGTTAAAATAAAGCTTATATTAACTTAATATGTAAATAGCATTGAGGTAGATTCCATATCTTAACATAACATATCAATTGGAACCTATCTACGAAACCAATTATGAAAATCTTATTTAAATGTTGTTGTGTTAAACTTATCCAAGGATATCGTGCTCGGATATCGATGATCGTGCTTGAGACAGTTGAAATATGGTGTGTGAAAGTGATTATAGAAAATATAGTAAAATTCCGACTGCCGAAAGAAACATTAAGCAGATAAACTCAAAAAAATAGATATAAAAAATATCCAAATCGATTATAATACTCTTACCGATTATTCGGTTACGCACGAATTGGGAAATGTCACAAGAGCCTAATGGTTGCACATGGTAATTCAAATTTGAATTTAAGCCATGAACGATTTTACATGTAAAGCTATTACAATTGAGTAGTATTAAATAATATGCAGGTAGAAGTAGCCCAGTGGTAACGCTCTCGCTTAGAAAACCGAGTGAAGCGAGTTCAAATCCCGGGTCTCGCATCTCTGTGCGAATCATTTCCAACATGATTACCACTTGTCTTAACGGTGAAGGAAAACATCGTGAGGAAACCTGCATGTCTAAGAGAACCTAGCAAGTTTTCAAAAGACATGTGAAGTCCACCAACACTCACTTGGCCAGCGTGGTTGACTATGGCTAGATTCCCCTCACACTGAAGGGAGGCCCGTGCCCAGTAGTGGAACGTTAAAAAAGGGCTGAATACAAATAATATGTTATTTCTATACATTTAAACATAAAAGCACTCTATATAGACAGACTAGTGACCGTGAAAGCTTAATAATTTTAGTGTTTTAAATTATTCATTTTCCAACCACATTTAACACATTCAGCGGAAACTACAGGTGTCTACGAAACCCCGCAACATAAGCTGATAATAATATTTATTTTTTCCTTAACTCCACATTACATAATTCACTTTGGCTCTACGTGGGAATGCTTCGGCTTCGGAAAGTTAAAACAAACCTAATCTTAAGATGATCTGATAATATTTCCACTAACACCTTATTTTTTTACAGGAATTTAATTTGATGTTTATAATAATTAATATGGCCTCAGGAAACTTTCTATTACGCTGTGATTACGTCGTCAAGTCAATTAACTGCTTGTAAAGTACTGTGACGTCTTCATGCCGTATCGGGACGCTCCTTAAGCGACCGTTATTAGAGGAGTTTGCCGTAACATTATCTTTTTAAACATCTTATCGTATTTATCTACTTGCCGCTTCTGACTTCGTGTTGTCCATCCCATAATGATATCTTGATTGGCTTTCTGAAGAAAAAACAGAATAATTCTTGTACCGTGCGACATCTGTACGGGTCACTAAAGCGTAATGGCGAAACCCTTTTAACATATCGTATTTGACCAGTTAAATGTTTAATATTTAAATTTGAAAATTTAAATTTTTGATTCGTTTCGATAAAATATTTAGATAATAAGTTCGGTATCAAATAACTAGATAAAATTAAGCATAATTATTCTAACTGGCACTAGACTAGTCTAGCCTAGGCCCGTCTAGATTGAAAAATATATATCCTTAGAAAATCATAAGCCCATATAATAACATCGTAAAATATATAATTAAAGATAGTTATTGAGCGCCTTAAATTTATGTACACTTTGTGAGGTCCGTTATCATTTCGCTGACATTTTTATTAAGCACAAAGTAATTTTCAAAACCGATAAGCTTTAATTTTAAGTCCACTATTAACTTAATTTACGATTTAGCTTCACATAACTATGATAAGTGTTTCTCGTAAACTCATTTGTAAATATAATTTTACAAGTTTTCCCTAACTTACTCGTAGTACAAACACTTCGATCAACTTTCTAATTCCGACACATGGCTGTTTTAACGTTATTTAATGGGTTTAAAGATGTTTAATTAATACATATTTTTCCACTCTAACACAAGCATTTTCCTCATTTGGATTTTAAAATATAAGAGTGACAAATTTCCAAAACTAATTTAAATCATGAGCTTACATCTTAATCGATATTTTAACTGTTTTAATAACTTTAAAAGTTAATAAAGCGTTCAGGAATAAGTAAAGTTAGCTTTTGTCTGTAGCTCCGCTCTTATAGTCCTTCAATCTCACGCGAACCCTTATTCTTTCCTCGGTTAAAAATTAGCTGACGTTCCTCTCGTTAATATCCTGTACATGTTTTAAATAAAAGTGTCTTTTCGATTTTTTTTTTCGCAGATTTATTTTAATTTTTGGTCTCCGACGTTTCAAACAATCGTGGTCACTCAATCATGATTGCTGTAAAACATTCGAAACGTCGGAAACCAAAAATCAAAATAAATCCGCGAAAATATCCGAAAAGATAGTTTTATTTAAAATGTCAAACATTCGTGTCTTAACAATCTACTTAGTATGATTCTATAGATGTACTTCTTTGAAAGATTTTTGAAATAAGTTCAGTGAAATAACAGATATATATAGATAGAATAATAATTGTTATCTTTTTAAGGCTTTCTACTGGACACGAGCCCCTTGTGTGATCAGGTCCATCACGCTGGTCAAGTGCGGGCCATTGAAAACAAGTTATGCTTTCTCAAATGAGAAGATTTCATCATGATGTTTTTCTTCACAATATTTGTGAACATGAACAGTAATCATATTGAAAATATAGTTGCAAGATCAGGTTTGAACCTGCTTTCTTGGTTGCTGCCTTACGAGCGAGAAATTTCACAATGAACTACTCCTATATATCTCAATCTATTTCTAAGAAGGGTCTAAATAAAATCGTTTGAATCTAAATGACTCTCATCAGATGAAATAAATAGTAGTGGTCTAGTTGTTGGTACAATTTAGATGAAACGAGGAGTAACAGATAAGGGCCCAGCAGTAACGACGTGACGGAAACTGTTATTGATACGTGGAAGTATTTGATACTTAAATAAAAAGGTCTTTGGTTTTGAAAATTAAGTATTGAGTCATTTTACTAATTAGTCAAGATTCAGATTAAAATTAAATTGACTTATAAATCAAATTGAATAAGCGCATTTTGATTTTGTATTTTCTTTCCGGTTTTATACGTTTTAGTTCTTTAGGTTTTTTTGTTATAATATCTATTTTTGTTGCTTTGGATATTCTATTATTTAGTTTGTTTTTATTTTTCATAATATTGATTGATTATTATAAAATAATTACTTTTACACAGTATTTATTTTGATTTTTCCAATGTTTCGAATGCTTCGAAAATTCCCAAAACATAGTTTTATTTACAATATCATATATTCAATAATATGTAAATCTAAGACATTATTATGCAAAATTTCTTCACAAAGCAATAAATACGTTCAATTGAATGACTTTAATGTCACAGACTGTGGAAGGATGAATGTCGTGTAAAGTTTAGATGGGAGATAGTAAATGCGCGGCAACCCTGACCCGCTCGCGCGCAGTAGATGCTATCTGCCTCGTGTCATAACAATTACGTGCCTCAAAGCTTGTGAAGCGCCCTGACAATTTTACCTCAATTTGTATATAAACGTGAGCTGTTTATCTTTATATCTACATGTAGATGTGATTCGACTGTCCGTT
Source organism: Argynnis bischoffii washingtonia (assembly GCA_033884665.1). Classification (NCBI taxonomy): domain Eukaryota; kingdom Metazoa; phylum Arthropoda; class Insecta; order Lepidoptera; family Nymphalidae; genus Argynnis; species Argynnis bischoffii. Next base: position 14,823,789 of record CM066623.1, read on the forward strand.
CATGATTTTGATGTATTTTTAATATTTTCTGGAATATAATAATTCCCACGAGAACAAACTAATGTGTCGGGGTGGAAATTAGTTTGTTCTTCTAAGAGTACCTTATCTTTGTTCCAATAACCATGTACTCCGTTGTACGATAGAAGGACAAACTGTAAAATACACTTATGCATTATTTTTTTATATTATTACTCAAATATTGTACTTATGAATAAGTACATACTTAAAAATTTAGGTATATGCGGCTTCTGGTAATATGATAGTATTTAAATTACGCTTGCATTGTAGAAGTTGTACACTGACTGTACTAATAGTTAATTTATTATATGCTTCACAATTTGTAAGATAATATAAATTACTATTAGTATTCATGACCATTAAATTTGATTTCCCTTTCAAGTTAAAAATAATGGGATTTATGTTTTTGTTATATTATAATTGAAAATACGACTGGTAAATAAATATTCAGTAGGCCAAAGATAAGTATGATATTATGTAAATGAAGTAAGATAGCATCACTAAACACATTATCAGTTTATATTGTAAAATTAACCACTAAAGTTGCTAGTGTCGTGATCAAAATCTATACATATAATAAAATTCTGAGTCGAATCTGTACATTATATATTTTTTGGAAAATTTTATCAAAATAATCATTATTATAAATACAGAGGCTGAATCTATATTTTTTTAGAATATTTGTCTGTGTGTCTGCCTGAGAAAACCACTGAACAGATTTTGATGAAATTTGGTATGATAATAGCTGGTTATCCGGGTAAATATATAGGATACTTTTTACTGCGGGAAAATATTTGATCTTTGAGAAATCTAAACGAAATATTAAAACTAGTACATTATATAACTAATGTACATGTCTACGTTCTACCTAATATATACAAAATATTTGTACCTATAAAATTATTCGTGTAAAAAATATGTTATCTCATCAATTATTTTGATATGTCAGTCACAAAGCTACTGCGCTATATAGAAAGTTGCCCCATAAGATGTGACATGAAGGTAAGGCTCTCAAGGAAGGCATAATATACCACTATCATAGTGTACCACTATCATAGTTTACCACTCTCACAGAGTACCATCCCTATTCTCTTTAGCTTTTTCTAATTATTTTAGGCAAAAAAGTTTAGTATCCTTATAACTCTCCCGATATCTTTCAATCATATTTGAAATAATTAGATATATCACCGTCTCTATAAATATCATGAAATGAACTAAGATATTCCCTCTTACCATAAAGGATATTGCTAATGTGTTTTTGCTAAGCATCTCTCGTCTGTAAACTGTATAAGGCTATGGCATTTTTTTAATTCCATATAATCATGCGAAAAATTCCAGATATCAGTCGTACGTTGAAGAACGAGGTACTCGTCGTTATAATATATGTAGGCACGAGGGAGTCAAGGTGTCAACTTCTTTGGGACACGAGTCACGTAGACGCCGAAATTTGCGTACTTTCTGTGACGAAACGTGCCTTTGAAGTTATGATGTTCAGATCTGATGGGAATTTAATTACATTTATTTGTGTCAGGGTATTTTCGGGCATTATTAAAAAAAGATCAAAAGTAACTTGAACTCGCACACTATAGATTCTTATTCCGTTTACTACCAAATGTCACAGTATCACACGCCGGCCTAACCTGAAGATTGCATTAAAACTTCATCAAAATCACTACAGCCGTGTCTGAGTCCATAGAGAACATACATACACACCTCGATTCTATATAGATATATAGTGTATACATAGATTTATTAATTTTTAATTTTATATTTAAGTATTTATAAATCTTAGCAGAAATACGACTCAATCTCGGCCAATTTTTGTAATTTAAGTAACTACACTGCAAAAAAAATTGATCGCTTTTATAATAGAGTAAAAAGGAAAAAAACATCCTCGTTTTTATTTTATTTTAATGCCTATAAAATAATAATATAGCAAAAATATTATTTTACTATAACTTAATAATTTCTTAGATTTACGCGAATATTAGACATTTAAATAAAACTATCTTTTCGGATTTTTTCGCGGATTTATTTTGATTTTTGTTTCCCGACGTTTCGATTGCTTTACAGCAATCATGGTCACGGGAGAGACTAAGGTGTTAGATGTCACAAAGCATTATATAGTTGTTACAGACAGCCTACCCACAATTAACAAAAATGAATGTAAAATTTTACAATTGTAAATGTAATTTTAATTAATTTTTATTTTCTAAAGTAGACATAGAATATAATAATGGTAACACTAAAAATATAGATTATTAAACAATAATATAATAATAAGTTTTCTAAAAAAATTGAAATAATTATAATGCTAAAATTATATAAATAATATTCCATATTTCAAGTTTAAAATTAAAATTATAAAATGTTTAAAATTAAAATTAACAAATATTGTAAGGTACATTGATGCTAATTTTCAAAATTTTGAATTCATTTTTGTTAATTGTGGGTAGGCTGTCTGTAACAACTATATAATGCTTTGTGACATCTAACACCTTAGTCTCTCCCGTGACCATGATTGCTGTAAAGCAATCGAAACGTCGGGAAACAAAAATCAAAATAAATCCGCGAAAAAATCCGAAAAGATAGTTTTATTTAAATTACTATAACTTCAAAAATAAGTTTCACAACATACAGATAAAGCGGTTATATATTGTTAATTTAAAAGTTCTTTCGCGTGATACACAGATATAAGATCTTTTATTGTCTATATATATATTAGTACATAAACCATACATTATGCGTAACAAAATACATAACAGGTAAAGTCATAGTATGCCATAAACTATATTTGATATCCCCGCCATATGCTATTTTAGGACTGCCGACCATTAGTAATGTACGCGTCATACGGATTCAAAAAAATATTTAATCCCTTTATACGATGGAGATTAAGTCACAACTCTTATTTTTGAAGTAAAACTTCTTTACACACGCTTGACATGTGGAGTAAGCTGTGTGTAATCAGGCAAGGCGAACGTTTGTTGCCATGGTAACCGTTGTTTTTGTCTGTCAATTGATATATAATATTATATTCTTTCCTTAAATGATATCCTATAAATATATGATTGTAATATGTCTAATATGCGTTATTTTTAGTATCTCACCTATCCTAATTATTTAAAACATAAATTGAATTTCATAAAGAGTACCGATAACCTACAGAAGTTTTACTTCTTGCGCGTGTACACATTCATACACGCACTCTTTAATTTTTTTTTCTCTTTCCGCCTATAATACGAGATGTTAAACAACTACATAGTCGTGGTACGAGTATCTAAATTTATGTCATTTTTGGAGCTTTTCAGAACATAATCCTTATAACAACAGCTCAAATGTACAAACAATGAATGGATATTGTTTTTGTCAAAATCGACCCTACCACTATTTTGAAAATATTAAACTAATACATTTATTGACAAACATATAAAAACTTCCGTGATGAACTTCTGATCCCGCTCCATCGAAGGGAAGCCCGCGCCCAGAAATAGGACGTTAAAAAGGGCAAAATTACTTTATTATATTAACTTTTAATATACTTACTCTATCTGATAAAACGGTCATGAAAAATAAACAGGGAAAGAAAACGTTTAAGAGCTATGTATATTTATTTAAATGTTGAAATATTTTCGCTACGCTTGTACTGGACAACTCGTATGCAAGGGTGGTTATTTACGTTAACGGATCCGACACGGGGGCGACACGTGTGCGAGTCGTAAACATGTAACAGTTTTACTGTCCGTCTTATGAACTGGTTTATGCTTTGGTTTATGAGTTATGGGGACTTTATATTTAAGGTTTTAATATGGTGTTGGTTTTCGTGTGGTATTGAAGTTGCTCGATGCGTGTTATTGGAAGGTTATATAAAATGTATTCAATATTATTTTTATCTCCCATAAAGTATATTTTTATGTTTTATAACCATAATAACAGAAGCATTACTTTAAAAGTATTCCAAACTAGTGGCACGAGCTCAACTTACTTATGCTTTTCTATACCTTTTTTTACTTTTTAAAACGTACCTACTAATAGGTACAGCTCAATGAACTCGGATAAAAAGTAGAGAATGCCAGTATGTGTCGATTTGTTGCTACACGACATTTCAGTATTTGAGATACAAGGAAAGAGAACGTTACACATGAGTTAAAATAGAATAACATTTTACTAAAATATAAATATATCATAATAAAAAAAATAACTCAATAGTTTATTTTGTCTTTATTCGACATATTAATTAGTAATATTGAGTCTGACTGCAGTATATAGGCAGTTTGACTGTCTCGGTGGTGTAGTGGCTAGCATGTACGGCTGCACATCCTGAGGTCTTGGGTTCGAGTCCCGGGTCGGGCCAAGTTTATTTATTGAGTCTTTCTGTATAGTAAGCCTCAGTAACAGCCCGGAGTTGGGAAGTTGGCGGTGTTTCACCCCCGTGCCTCGGAGAGCATGTGTCGCGTCGGTCCTGCGCCTTAACTCTCACCGGTCGTGTCTCGTGTCGTCCCACCGGAATATGACAGTGACAGGAATAGAGAGTGCACTTGTGTCTGTGCGCATACTTGTGCACTATAATATCTCCTGCGCAGTTGGCTAGTCTTAATGATGAGGACATTATTATATCATTATAGGCAGTTACAGTACAGTCATCCACTGATCGAAATTCAACTATAATCATTATATAAAAAACTAACTATGTATGTTTTTGATAATACTAAATTGCTCTTCATAGTTCGTCAATTGCTACTAAATAAAATAAATCAGTTACCAAGCACGGGAGAAAAAGATTCTCAACTGTTTTATCTTTCTCATTTATATAGACTAACGACTTACTCTCACTCCGCTCAGGTTCGTCCCTAGAACTATAGCCTCTGTATCGATAATAATGACTGTTTCAAAAAAAAAACAAAAAAAAACATTTAATGTACAGATTCGACTCATAAATTTATTAAAGTACCTACTAGCGACTCATCCTCGCTTCGCACGGGTTCGTCCCTAGGTTGATTCCCGATACAAACTTTCATCCCCATTTTCAACCCCTTAAGGCATGATTTCCGGGATTAAAAGTATTTTATGTCCTTTCGAGAGTCTCAAACTATCTTCTTACCAAATATCATCTAAATCGGTTTAGTAGATCCAGAGATTACCCCCTACAACCTCACAAACTCACAAACTTTACCTCTTTGTAATATGTATTAGTAAAGATAGATACTAATTTTCGTATTTACCTTAAAACCCAATATATATAAATACACTAGCGACTCACCCTCGCTCCGTTCGGGTTCATCCCTACTTACGTTTTTACGTTTAGTATAGATTTTTCAAAGATGAGACATTTTCTCGCAGTAAAAAGTATCCTGTATGTTGACCCGGATAACCAGCTATCATCATACCAAATTTCATCAAAATCCCTCCAGTGGTTTTTCCGTGATGCGGTAACACAACTACTCAAAGTAACATTAGCACATAATGTAACGTAAATATTTCAAAATAAGCTCGCAAATTTATCTGCAAAGGTCAAGACGTGTACACTGTAGGCACACTGCGGCGGGCGTGGCCCTTCTCTCTATCTTAATTAAATCCTGGATTAAACACTTGCTGTTGCTTTATGCTCGTATTAATCATATAAGATTATAATCTCATTATATGAATACATTTTACAAACCGATTCTATAAAAATATCGTTTAATATGTTTCAATGTAGTTACAGATATCAAGAGAACTTCTTACAGAATTATAATCTTCAAATCTTAACATTTCATATATACAGATCTATATTATAAATGATAACTTTTTAATAAAAAATATGCATGGACTTTAAGTTACTCCAAACTAATTATCGCACCCTTGGGAGTGTATTTATCCAAAATTAATGTATAAGCTCTTGAATAGCTTTTTTAGTTATAGTGTAACATACACACTTTTTTTAAATTTTATTTCCTTTCAAATAATACCTCTACTTATTGTGCACCTATTTTAAAATCAGTGAAATTATCAAGCTTTAGCAACGAGAAATCGAGCTTTTGTTGTCTATAAAATAACAAAATTATATACAGTTATACTACTCGACGTGCAAGCCACTTAGCGCTACCTATAACTAGAACCAAGTCTGGATAAAAAACCATAACTTTTGAGGGAGCAAATCTCTATAATAGTTTACCGAAAGAAGTAAAAAATTCTTAAGTCTAGGTTACATAAGTATATTCTCTGTAACTAATGTTCTCAGTTCTCCTGATCGACTATCATAATTTCTTATATCTATACATATAATAAAATTCTGAGTCGAATCTGTACCTTAAATATTTTTTGGAAAATCTTATTGAAATAGACATTTTTATCGATACAGAGGCCGAATCTATAGTTTTAGAATTTGTGTCTGTCTGTCTGACTGTATATCTGTTAGAGCATCACGCGAAAACTACTGTATAGATTTTGATGAAATTTGGTATTATGATAGCTGGTTATGAGGGTCAACATATAGGATAGTTTTTACAGTTGGAAAACATCTCATCTCTAAGCTAAACGTTAAAACGTAACTAGGAACGAACCCGAGCGGAGCGAGGGTGAGTCACTAGTCATTATATATGTTGCTCATGTAAAAGACTTGTTCTTAATGAGAAATAAAGTTAAATCAAGATATATAAAAAATGGTTGCTCCAACCAAGAGCAACTATAACAATGTAACATTTTGATTAAATGTAGATAGATATACCTATGTATAAGTATACATTTCAATTTAATTATGCATTTTATCGAATGCTCTAATGCTTTTAAGCGATATAATGGCTCATTATATAACGTAGTGGGTACGACTGTACGTACGTGCGCACAACATAGTATTGTGTAACGTTCCCATACGAGTGCAATTATACAAGCCTGGGAACTTCCTCGCTGTGTAATGTGACGTGTTTTCACTGTTTTGTTTATTAAAATGTCTATTTAAAGTTTTATAGGGAAGAACTTTGCTTAGATCAAAGTTAGTGAATGCAATTTATTCTCCATTATTTCATAGAAAGTATTCAGCATACCGGAATATACCGTATCTTAACCATATATTAACCAAGAACATGGTCTATTTATATACCAAAGTTTCATCTTAAGCGACGATTTACAGCTTTTATTGTTTATATTTTTACATTGAATATAAGTATCTATGTACAATGTACGTACGTATTAAAGCTTCGCTGAATTGAGCTTATATCTATTTAATAGATAGATTTTCTTGTAACTCATGATGCTAATAAACCTAGCAAAGTATTTCTATATTTTTTTTTCTTTTTGAATATAAAAAGATTAAACAATGGAAACGTGGCAGATTGAAGATCTGTATCCAGCAACGTTACATCTTCAGATGCTTGGAATATTTTTGTATGATTTAGACACAACAATACTTCTGATTTCATTTTACTTTTTGTTTGAAATATTCACAAAATACGAGTTTCTTATAAACGAATTAAAATTCCCTACATTCCTTCCCCTGGAACTTAAAACGAAACAGAAATTCTCTTCCAATTTGGCAAATACTTCGGCTTTTCAACTAAATTACTTTGTGAGTCTACTCGTGAAATATTTTTCAAAATCTTTTTGAAATTATTAAATTATGAAATACCTCTAAGTTTTTTAAGGGAAAGAATAAGAAATATGTAAATTATTACGAAAAAGTATTAATTATCTTATTTGCTTTTTTACATCCAATTTTTAAAATAAAGTCAATAAGGTTAGAAACTTTGCAATCTTTCAAAAGTTTATACATGACTGGTCATAAACAAATTTAACTTATTATGCATTTATTATTATGCATATACCGGTGGTAGGACTCTATTAAGCCTGAGGAGTCCGACTGGACGGGTACCACCCCCTTATCTATTTCTGCCGCCAAGCAACAATGATTGCATTGTTGTGTTCCGGTTTGAAGGATAAGGTAGCCAGCGCAATTACAGGCAAGAGGCATAACATCTTAGTCCTCACAGTGATAACGTACCGGCGGTGCTGCAGTTTTGTTACATAAAACTTAAGTGCATGAACCGTAGGTTTTATGGGCGACAGGTATCGCTTACCATCAGGTGGACTGTCTGCTCGTTTATCACTGAATACCATAAAAAAAAAGATATTAATTTATTCTGAATAGTATAGAAGGTACATTACGAATATGGGTACAACTCAAGTCAAATAGAATTTATTGGACGTATATACGATCTATATATCAATTAAAAGAAGGTTTTTGAAAATCAATACAAAATTCGCGAATATATCGCAACATAATTATACATATATAAGACATTTTAAATACCGTAATTACTTTTTGAAATCGGTCAAAAATCACGAACGTTCCATGAGCACGCGGCGGCACGACGTATGTTAGCCATTGACCATTGTTATACATATATTAAATTAATATTAAAAAATAATTTTAAAAACAAATAATTCAAAGTTTATTTTTTTATTTTCTACATATTTATTCGTATTCTTCCCAGCAAACACTGTCATTTGATACCCATATCCTGTGGGTGCATAAAAAACAGTCCGCCATCGTCGGGAGCCGCCATGTTGAATTTAGAATGACGTCATTTACCTAACCGTACATTGTCATCCGAACTAAATGTTTTTTTTTTTATGCGATTCAGTGACAAACGAGCAGACAGACCACCTGATGGAAAGCAGTACCTGTCGCCCATAACACCTACGGTTCATGCACTTAGGTTTTAAGTAACAAAAATGCAGAACCACAGGTGCGTTGTCACTGTGAGGATTAAGATGATATGCCTCTTGCCTGTAATTGCGCTGGCTACCTTATCGTTCAAACCGGAACACAACAATGCAATCATTGTTGCTTGGCGGCAGAAATAGATAAAGGGGTGGTACCCATCCAGTCGGACTCCTCAGGCTTGACAGAGTCCTACCACCGGTTAAAAGTGTATGCAAAAGTTCAGTTCAATCGATTGAGGATGACTGCTTTAAAATTCAGTTACAAGATTTGACCCGAACAAACATTGCAAGTTAAAAACTTCTAAAAACATAGATTTAAACACATTTCCTAACAAATATCTATTCAAAAAAAAAACTAAAATCACGCCGCGTAAATTTTTATAAACAAAACAACATACTTTTTTAATTTTGTCATCCGAAAAGCAATGAACAAAGGAGATTTAAGAAAAGCGCACATTTTCGAACTGTGTGCTTATTTTTGAGGACACTTTTGAGACGCTAATTGTGCATCTTTAGTTTTTGTATATCTATGGTGTTAGCATAATATTATAAAATAACAAATCAAACCGTACGAATGGACAGAAATATTAAAATTTAAATTTAAAATTAAGCAAATTTAAAATACTATTAGCATTTTATAACGTCAATGTTTGATTGACACTTTCCTTGTGACGGATAGCAGCATAAAGCATTAGTTATTGAGGTGTGAAACATGCTCGCGCGTATATGGAAAGTTATTTAGAAACTACAGTATTTATTATCTATCACTCTTTATTGGCGATAATAAAGACACGTGTCTCTACATAACAACGTGCATGGCTATTACGTCGGAGATCACAGCATCCATTCCCGCTTGACGTTTTGTATAATTATTATACAGCATGCAACAAAGTAACAATCTTTGTTCGACATTATACGCGCTTTTACTTTCGATTATTTTTTATAATGTTTTAACCAACGTATGAAATTTTCAGTCAATTATCTAAACTAGGAATAGAATAACAAAATTCATATAACTTAAAACTATAATAGTAATAATAATATCTAGCTAATCAAATTGCGTCCCTGACCACGCGTGTGGGAAATATTATAACGGAAGCATGCTAACGCGGATGCACATTACTCCCTACCGACTCCCCGGCCGGGCCGACAGATCTAAGTTTTCTCCAACACCGGTCAAATTCCTAACTATTACTAAGAGGTCAAATTGCTATTTAGAATCCAATAAGTGTTTCAGATGATTTAACTAGGAATTCGAACCCAGGACGTCAAAATCAGTCATAATATGTAATAACAACTTTAGCTTGTAAGTTGTAAGCAAGTAGAACAATTGTCACTACAAGTCCTTCAATAAAAACTTGAATATGATTTATATTGTTAGTATATATAGACACATTCAAACCAGTTTTCACGGATTCCGGGAATCGAATCCCCGTCCAATAATGAGCGAGTCGCAAAAAACCTCCTCTCGACCAGATTTCATATACAGATAGCATTTTATTGTAATTACTCCGGGCGTTTCACTTTTTGTGCTCGGAAGTTCATGAAACACGATTTATTCGACTTCTTAAGGTATAAGCGGTATTTCAACATAATATCTTCGTATATAGGTACACGGGTACTAGTAAGTTGGTTATTTATATATGATTTTAATCATTGTAACACTCTTAATGTACGTATTTAGATTGTTATCAAAAAGACTCAATGAAGCCAACATTTCTGCATCGTCAATTTAATTATATAAAGTCTAGACTAAGTTCCTAGACAAAAACAAATCTATCCCACGGGAACCGTACATTTTTCCGGGATGGTATATAGCCTATAGCCTTCCTCAGTTAACGGGCTATCTAATGCAAAAAGAATTTTTCAAATCGGATTAGTAGTTCCTGAGATTAGCGCGTTCAACCAAACAAACAAACAAACTCTTCAGCTTTATAATATTAGTATAGATGTCTGACAACTGTCCGTGAGTAAGCTACACAAAAAAGCTCATAATTCATTAAATTACAAATTAAACTTAAGATTGTTTGTACTGTTGAGATTCTTATGTGTTCACAACAATTCTTATGTCTCCTGTTCTCGATGTCGTAAATTTTAATATAGTTATTTTTAGGTTAATTTAATGTTAGTATAATTAAGTTGCTTCATAAACGATCGATCCCGCAGTACATGTCTGACAAACGGGTCGCTTTAGCCGGTGTGACACCGGTCGTCAATTAATCTTTATGTACATCTCTACAACATACATTGTTTAAAAAAATTAAAAAAAAATGTTTGTCCGGTGGTATACCATACAGAGTGATTTATTGAACGAAATCTATCTTTTTAACTTCGGATAATAGAAAATTAGAAATGGCGTAAAAATTTACACTTGCCTTCATTCTTAGGATCTCTCGATGTTGGGTAGTACTTATTCATTTAATAGCGAATTTTATCTTTATACAATGGGCTAAGTTTAACACACGAACCACGAAATATAAGAAAACTAGCAAAACCTAGGAAAGCTGGGATAATGAAACTGTATGTTTTCTGTTCTTTTGTATTTTTTGCCACTGTCGAGTGAATTCGCGGTAATAGCATATATGTACATTGGGTACTCTAACAAAATATCGATCTGAACATGACCCGATAGTGTAATAATGGCTAAGGTAAAATTTAATAAGTGCAAATCGACCGTGGGTGTTAACATAACGGTCCCATGGTCTGTAGGACAGCTGTTTTTGCTCATTACCGCTTCGCGTACGTGACACTGCCTACCTTGTACATAACGTACACAAATAAGTCACTATTAAGAGTATAATATGTAAGTACGTTGCTGCACTTTCATATTTCAAAGGCAGATGTGTAGTACAACATACATATTACATATTGGATGCGGCATCGCTTTTGGCATGGTTATGACCTAGCTCGTAAAATAAAATTATATATAATTTGAGATACGTTGCATGATATGAATGTACTGTTTTATAATTATGTTTTTAAGCCTTGATGTTTTCGTGACTGATTTCGGCTACAATGGTCAAACTCACTGAGTCTAGCCAACTGCATAGATGATATTATAGTGACACAAGTGCACTCTCTATTCTTGTCACTCTCATACTCCGGTGGGACGACACGAGACACGACCGGTGAGAGTTAAGGCGCAGGACCGACGCGACACGTGCTCTCCGAGGCACGGGGGTGAAACACCGCCGATTCCCAACTTTATAATATATAAATTCATTATAATATTTATATAAATTTAAAGAATTTATATATTATAAAGTTGGGAATTTACATATTAACACAAACAATACATACATACACATTTAACTCTTATAATTTACATAATAAACATACGTCCATAACTTTATAAACACATTTAATGCAAATATTGGTTCGTACCTTTTATAGCTTCCATCGTTATTAAATTTGACACGCTCGTCACTCGCGGCACTACTAGATACATAGGCTCATTTTTATCTATCAAGCAGCTACCGAAGTATAATTGAATAACCGTTATTAATAAGAATCTGAGCAATGCGAGAGTGCGTGTACAAAAATGTGAAAGTAGTATCTAAAACTAAATAAATTAAATTTTAACGTTATGACGTTAACGTTAATTTATGGAGTACAATGTTTTTAATTTTTTGGAATTTCAGTCCAATCGCTCCAAAGTATATTTTCAGTGACAAGAAAGAGAGAAAACAAATATAAGATGTCAATCACAAAGTCTCTCACTAGTTTACTCAAAAACTCATTAGCAATTAATGTATTTTCTTATATTTTCTCCATAAAATGTTAATAAAGTTACTTTCTAACGATTTATCTTTATATCTATAAGGTGTTTACTGCATAAATAACCTAATTAGAAGTACAGTGGTATGTAGTTAAGACTTGGCCTCGTACGTCGACAACCATAACTAGTGGATTTTATAGCAAATATTCTTACTTTTTCTCAGTAATCATTATTTTCATAAGACGCTATCGCCATCTCTCTCGGTATTTCAAGGACTTGCTTAACTGTTTAATACCATTTTAAATAAAACTTCGTCTAAAAAACTAAAAAAATCTTTTTGGATTATTTCGCGGATTTATTTTGATTTTTGGTTCACGACGTTTCGAAAGCTTTACAGCAATCATGGTCACGGGAGAGACTAAAGTTAGTTACAGACAGTGCCTACCCACAATTTTACAAAATGATTTCAAAAATTCAAAAATGGCACCAAAATACCTCACAATATTTGCTGATTTTAATTGTAAGCATTTTAAAACATTTTAAATTTTTTAATAAGTATTATAATTATATATAGCAATATTATTTATATAATATTAGCTGTTATTATTATAAATAACACATTTTTTTTTTAAAACTTTATTAATTAATACCTTATATTATTTAGCGTCGTTTTAATAATTTTATTTAAAATGTCAAATATTCGCGTAAATCTAAGAAAGTATTATGTTCAATACCAATATTAAAAAGACTGTTTTTGTATCATCAGGCGCGTTGTTTAGAATGACTTTGCGCCGGTACAGTGATATTAAGTTCGATTTTAGGTAATGTAAAGCATACATAAGAAGTGAAGTAAAAATATATGCCGATCTCTATTGAGTAGAGTCTTCTCTAGAGTTGTTCGTGTAATTTAGAACCTTGGTCTGACTTTAAGAGATAAAAATAAAGAATTGAATATATTATCTGTTATTTCTAAATACGTGTATCTTATTTAAATGTAAACGTATTAAAAAAATATGATTAAAAATATAATAATTTTCTTTTTATATGTTATAAATCGTACTTTAAACATAAAAATATTTTGTAACAAAGTCAAAATAACAAAAGCTGTATTTTCAAACCACAACAGAACGTATTGGTTCCTGACCGCAAGCTGTAGACCTAAAATTAAAATGAATGTTGCTTGCATTATATTGCTTTATTTCTATTTTTATGATCTCTCATCGCTACGTTATCATTAAATTGTTATAAAATAAAATAAATAAAATTCCATTTTTTTAAACATTATAACATTCATTACAAAAGGATGAAACGATGTTTTCGTATTTATGAAATAAAAATTAGTTCGTTAACGACATATCTCCATGACAATATTATATACATATCTACCAATATTTAAGCGGAAATAGATTTTGATTCTAGGTTCTTTATTACTGTTTGTCAATTAGCTTATATTTACTTTTGAAATAACTACTAAATGAAATAAGTACATTTACGATACCTCTGTACGTATTATACCAAGTGCAAACAATCCAGTATTATGGTGAACAGCATACTGCATTACCCATGCAATAAACGAAATGATAAGAATTAAATTTCCAAACGAGATACAAATGAAAAAAATATACTTATAAATGTAACTATGGAACATATTAAAAGTTTCTTATTATATATTTTTACTAGTGACTTACCCTTGCTTCGCTTGGGTTCGTCCGTAGGTACGTGTACATAGCGTTGCTACAATTTATTAGGAAGATCTTTATAATAATAGCAATTCTGTAATACATTGGTTTCATATAACTTTATTACTTCATGCAACGCACGTCGATAAAGCTCCCAGTCGGCATGATTTCCGACATCTTCAACAATCATCATCATATTTCAGCCAATACATAAAATCCAAAGAATTATACACTTAAATCTTCCTCCTGAATCTCTCTATCCATTGGTGAAAACTGTATGAAAATCCGTTCGGTAGTTTTTGAATTTATTGTGTTCAGACATACAGAGAGACGCGGCGGGGTTATTTTATAATATTATATGTAGTGATATAAAACAAAAATATATTTACTTAAAGCCTACATTAAACTATAATGTAGACATGTTCCAGTTGCATGATTACCTTTTGCTGTATTGACTCGCAGCACACATTCCGCAGCTCCTACCAAATAACTTTCGAAGTTTCCCGGATATTATTTGAAAGGGCACCGACGTGATGTAAAGCCATAGCCGATGGAAAATTATTATTATGTAAGAGTGTTACCAGAATATCACAATTAGACACGTTATATCCAAAATATCCAATTAGCCTTACAAATTTGAAGATTTATTATGAACTAGCGATTCAACCTTTCTCCGCTTGGGTTCGTCCCTAATTACGTTTTAACGTATAGTATAGTTTTCTCCCTCAAATCCCGGGTCTTGCACCTCTGATATTTTCATGTGCGAATCATTTCTAACATGATTACCACTCGTCTTACGGTGAAGGAAAACATCGTGAGGAAACCTGCATGTCTGAGAGAACCTAGCAAGTTTTCGAAAGACATGTGAAGTCCGCCCGCACTTGGCCAGCGCGGTGGACTATGGCCTGATCCCCCTCGTATTGAAGGGAGGTCCGTGCCCAGCAGTGGGACGTTAAAAAGGGCTGAATACAATACAATACATAGTTTTCTCAGAGATGAAAATTTTTCCCATAGTAAAAAGTATCCTGTATGTTGACCCGGATAACCAGCTATCATCATACCAAATTTCATCAAAATCTCTCCAGTGGTTTTTCCGTGATGCGGTAACAGACAGACTCACAGACAGACAGACATTCAGACAATAATTCTTAAAACTATAGATTCGGCCTCTGTATATATAATAATATATAGGTAGTTTATGCCATCCACGAAGGCTCCTCTCTTTATTGACAGTTGAAATCGCGCGCCTTCGTAGATTGCACTATCTATATATTTCAATAAGATTCGGCTTAGTTCAATTTTATTATATGTTTAAATTTATACTAAAGTTATTCTGTTAAAAAAATATTGTTTAAGTTATTTATATATAAATTAGCCTAATTATTATCGTTTTTTAACTGAAATCCGTTAAACCATAAAGAAATAAAAACACTTAAAAAAAGTGCATTTTTATTAACTTCTAGTGTGATAACATAATTTTGACGATATTTTATTTTTGGTTTAACTACAAAGGGATTAAAATCAAACATATTTACATTTTGAGCATAATAATAATATTTAAGTACTAATTATCTATTTGCAGCGAAGGGCTATTTACTTTCAGTAACATAAAGCTTGTGGGCGACAATCAAGGCAACATGTCGTAAGCCCGATAACAAACACCTGCATGGCTTATATAAATAATCGCACCCCAAGTCCCGAACTAGTGACCGCTGGCACGATGCAGCTGCCAACCGGACACACTGCCACTGCGAATAACGAGCTCCTCATACGTACGATATACATTAAGGATGTCTTTTCCCTTTTCGAATTATCTCCGAATTGAACGGAGATTAAAACATATTCTAATTTTTGTCCCATACATTGTAATGTAGTAAGCTTCCATTGTAAATGTTAACTTACTCCAAACATGTCAATTAATTAGATTTTCTTACATATTGTAATATTTTTTTCTTTTGCTGAGTAAAATAAGAAGCCTCTTCATTTTAGACCGCAAGCCTAGCGCCAAATTAAGCGAGATTGGTGTGGCGGGTGACGTATCCTAATAAACAGATATCGTCAAAACAAAACGAATAAAAAATAATAAGAGAGAGCTCATGATGCTCTTCCGACTATAAGCTAGCTATGAGTATGCAAAGCGTTACAACGATGTGCTGTTGTGCTACTACGTAAAAGGTGAACAAATGCACAATCAATCAATATATAATATGCAGAATAAGCTCGCTGAAGTGGAAGTGGGCCGGTCATGTCTCCAGACGTACCGATGGTCGATGGAGCCGAAACGTGTTAGAGTGGAGACCGCGTTTAGGCAAGCGTAGTGTAGGACGCCCTGCAGCACGATGGACAGATGACCTGCAGCACGCATCTTATTACGAATAAAACTATTTTATCCAATATTTTCGCGGTCATAATTTGATTCATTTGCCCGACTTTTCCAATGCTTGAATGCTTGAAAACATGGCCGCGGAAGAGGCTAAGGTTTTTAACGTTTCAAAAGTCAATCCAAAACAAATAACAACAAAACAAATAAGCTAAACAAAAAAGTAAAATAACACCGTGGAAGCTTTCGCAAAAAATATTTTTATAGTTCAAATAGTTGCGTAAACTTAATAAAGAGGCCTAATATTAGTAAATAGATGTATAAGAAAGGAAAATAATACTACATAAATCACTGGGCATGTTCAAATATTGTATGCAATATCTATTGGTACTAGTCGATAACTCAGGAACTAAGACCAAATCATAAATACCAATCGAAAGACATTTACCTGAACCTAAAATTATCGCTAACAGAAGTGAGAGCAATGGCGGTAGTATAACATGCGACTCTTAATGCTATTATAATAAGAGCTATATCAAAGTATATAAAGTGCTGACATAATTTTACGCTCTGTTGTCAATTTAAACTCAATTAAGTAAACAAATGATAAATAAACCATTTAAGTTCGAATTAACCGGTGCGTTTTTTAAATGTCGCATAATACAAACTTATATTAAAAATATGAAAAAAATATTTGTAGTAATTGTGTTTGTGTGTCTGTCAGTCCCAACGACTTTACGTCTTAACAAATCAAGGTGAAGCTTAGCATAAACTTTGTATTACCGATTCTTACTTCCATTCATTTTTGTTTGTCTGTCTGTCTTTAATTTTCTATCCTTTACACTTGATACCTATTTTTTTTTAATTTAAATGATTATTTGATATTTCATAAGATGTTATCAGTGCTAGGTAACTACTGAGTGTAGTGGGCTCAAGCCCTCGGTCTCGCATTTATAGGATTTTTACTAGATAGTATATGCTTTCATATGCATTTGACGACACATTTGGCTCAGTTTGTAGTGACCTTAGTTGCTGTGCCAGCGGTCACGGGTTCAAGTCCTGCTGAGGACATTCATTTGTGTAATGAGTATATATATATATATATAAAGTGTATCAACCATCTGGTATCCATAACACAAGCCTCATAGCTTACCATGGAACTAGATGGTGCTGTGTGTTAATTACCCAACATATTTATTTTATTATTCATTTAGTAAAAATCTGTTATTTGGACATAACAAACGGACACTTTAAGTTTTTTGTTTAGATTATGGTCTAATTTTGACCACTGGGCGCACACTAGTTATTAAAAAGGCGAAAAAAATAAGTATAAATATGAATTACCAGCGATATTACTATATACATAATT
The DNA here is from genome assembly GCA_033884665.1 of Argynnis bischoffii washingtonia. Lineage (NCBI taxonomy): Eukaryota > Metazoa > Arthropoda > Insecta > Lepidoptera > Nymphalidae > Argynnis > Argynnis bischoffii. The sequence continues at coordinate 14,841,593 of CM066623.1, forward strand.
AACCTCGTGAATACGGTAAAGGAAAACATCATGTTTAAACCTGCGTGTCATTTGGTTAGTGTGACTACGAGTATAGTCTGATCTCCTTCATGTTACAGAGATTCCTATGAAGTGCAACGTTAAAAGGGCTGAATTACATTTATTTTATATTAAAGTTACGAGTATGTTGGATAAAAAAGGTTTTTTACATAAAAGTAAAACTAGTGCATAATAAATAATACAAATATTTTTTAGTATTTTCTCATAGTCGATGTAGCTTTGTCCGGCTTTTAGCAATACTCTAATGGCAGGCTATTGTAACGAGCATCTAAATCTAGCATCTAAATCTAGAATCTAAATCGTGCTTTTCACTTTAAAAAAAATAACCATCCAAAGTTTTCCTATCATATACATATATGTATGTATGTATGTATTTTAAGGTTCATAAACTCATGAAAGGAGAAACTGAAGTCTCAAAACCTTTTTTCTTACATTTACATATTAATTTGTAAGCTTTTTAAAATTAAAAAAACAAATATGTGTTAGAAAAATATATGTAAAAAAATCAAAACACATGTAATCTATGACCCCGACGTGATTTGAACACGCAACCTTCTGATCTGGAGTCAGACGCGCTACCGTTGCGCCACGGAGTCTTGTGCGTAGAACGTCCGAATTTATATATCTAATGTACATAGATACATTTCACTGTAGCTTTTTGGAAGCTTTCATCTCTTTTTTATTCTAACTATATATTATTAATCGAAAATATTATGATTAAATTACGGACGAATGATACTCTAGCATAAGTTTATCACATCTTCGATTGCAAGAAAAAATAGAATAACCAACAAGGTTTTTGTCCACTTCTATTAGCGGTATAGTTTAAGCAAACACCATATTTTATTCATACCTATTTTTCCCTAACTGAAATCAAACCTGTGATAAAAAAATACTGTAGATTATGGTGATTTTTTATTCTACTTCACTCACCGTTTGTCGTCTATTATCACCCAGGTACTAAGCATCATTTAAAATATGAACTTATATTCAAATGAAACTTTTTTCATTTGTGAATTCTTTAAACATTATTAAGGCTACCCCTCGCACATATTTCACGAATAAAAACGTCCATTCACCATTTTCAGAGTTACCGTTTAGGGGCAGAAATCCGTAATCCTTGTTTAAAAGAAAACTCATTTATCTAAAGCCGGGGGAAGTTCTCGTAAAGAGTTTGATTTCGATAACGTGACGTTGCTAGTTTTTATGTGCGGGAAGCATTGTGTTACAGAAATACCTACTTTTTAAACCTTTTTAGCTGCTCTTACGTACTCTACTAGTTAGTAATACTACATTGGACTACTATGACTAGGTTATGAAAATTAAGCTAAAGGAACTATATACTATATAATTATTTATATGATTATTGTTTCAATTATAAATAGTCCGTTCTAATTTCAGTCTTAATTTTTTTTGAAACACATGCACAAATTGTGATAAATACTTTTTTTTTTATTTATCCAAATTAAATTGCCCTAAATAAGATTCGAACCCCCATCAGCGTAAGGGTACGATGTCCACATGTAGCAACTTCACGAGACTTACAATCATAATATGTAGTATACAAAATACGGTGTTTAAACACATAAAGGTTTTATTTTAAACGGATGATAAACTATACGGCGCATACCAAAAAAATCCAGCAGATTTTACGCAGCAATAACTCTTGGCATATTCTTTATAGTCGTAAAATATCAGATTTCGTCCCCCGCCCGGCGTAAACCTGAGTGACGTCTACCGCCTGGGGCCGCTATCAATCCGCATAGGCCAGGAGACGGACGTTAATGTTATATCTAGGAGAAGAACGTTAGTATTATTCATACAAAAAGTGGCGTTTAAGACGCTCAATTGATTATTTATTATCTCTGTTAATTATTCCTAAAATATTATAAAAAAATATATAATAAAAATGAGTATTTGCTGATATGATAGTCACATCTAAGAGCATTCTACGTATGTATGTCTAAGAAAATTGATAATATACCATCAAGCACATTCAGTTCTTAGTCTATAAGAGTAAAATGTGTTACTATAGACTTTACAATCGGGCCGGTGCGCGGCGTGTCGCCTGCCGCCTGCCGCCCGCCGCCCGCCGCCTGCCTCCGGCGATATACGGAGACTCCACGACTGTACTAGCAACGGTACGCGGGTTTGTTTTAATATGCAATTAATTAAATACTAAGAAACCATAGTTGGCTTTTAACTAAGATATCAAATATTGACTAATTATTGAAATATCTGTCTGTCTATCTACAAGATATAAAGAGAATAAAGGACGGATAAAACATAAAAAAGTTAAGTTTTTTGAAAACATGTAGTTGAGTAATATTAGTGTCATCGTTATCAGATCAGCTCCTTGGTACATTATCATAGAAATTATCTGTAGAGGTTTATAAAATCATATAATGTTCATTAGGAACTCGTAGGAAACTCATGAAATTTTTCTTAGAGGCGCAACTTTAAAGTTTCATAACTTTTTCATTTATTGAGATACTGTAATAATTTTTTCGTGTTTTTTTTTTTTTATATTTTACTTAATTATTTATAATTACAATGTATAAAATATTAGAAACTACTCAATTTTTTCCATTTTCAACCGACTTCCAAAAAAAGGATTTTTTCGTCGTTTATGAACCGATTTTGACAATACTTTTTTGTTGGAAAGGAGATATCCCAAGAGTGGTACCATGATAAGGAAACCAGGATCTGATGATGGGATCCCAAATCGAGGGGAACTTTCGAAAATTGTAACGGCGACTAGTGCGTTTGTTAACATTTTCATTAGGTATTTTAAAGCACTACTATTTAATGAAGGTGTGGAGTCGATCTGATGATGGACCCGAAAGATAGTCGAGGGAACTCCTCAACGATTTACAGCAGTCACCTGGTGTTTGGGCTTGATTAATTTGTGTTGATGATACGTCTACACTAAAAATGGAAAAATAAAAACTTAAAAAAAACCGATTTCCAGGCACTGAAAAGTAAAAAATAACTAAACGGGGGTTTTTATTTAGAATAGATACTTAATCAGATTTTTTCGAAGTCGGTGCCAGCCAATACAAATCAAAGCACGCTGATTTCGAAAAAATCTGATTAAGTATATATTCGAAATGAAAACCCCCGTTTAGTTATTTTTTAACCGACTTTCAAAAGAAGGAGGAGGTTCTCAATTCGACCGTATATACATATATATTTTTTTTTATGTTTGTTCGGGCATTTTTTCGTTGTTTATGAACCGATTTTGATAATTCTTTTTTTGTTGGAAAGGAGATATCCCAAAAATGGTACCATGATAAGGAAACCAGGATCTGATGATGGGATCCCAGAGAAATCGAGGGGAACTTTCGAAAATTGTAGCGGCGACTAGTGCGTTTGATAACATTTTCATTAGGTATTTTAAAGCACTACTATTTAATGAAGGTCTGGAGTCGATCTGATGATGGATCCGAAAGATAGTCGAGGGAACTCCTCAACGATTTACAGCAATTACTTGGTGTTTGGGCTTGATTAATTTGTATTGATGATACGTCTACACTAAAAATGGAAAAATAATAACTTTAAAAAAAAAAAACCGACTTCCAGGCACTGAAAAGTAAAAAATAACTAAACGGGGGTTTTCATTTAGAATAGATACTTAATCAGATTTTTTCGAAGTCGGTGCCAGCCAATACAAATCAAAGCACGCTGATTTCGAAAAAATCTGATTAAGTATATATTCGAAATGAAAACCCCCGTTTAGTTATTTTTTACTTTTCAGTGCCTGGAAGTCGTTTTTTTTAGGTTTTTATAATTTTTTAAGAGTTTTAGAAACATAGTGTGCGATAAACGGAGTATCACTTATCTGTAAGAACACTCGGTATAGATGTATCGACAGTATCAACGAAAGATATTAGGGTCCATTTTTTTTCGTATGAATATCTCTCCCGACAACATTTTTATAAAACCTACCTGTCAGTTATCACTACAAATAAATTAAGTAAAATTTTTAAAAGGTTTGTCGACCAGTTATCTCGACGTAAATTGAATTAGGCCAATTAAGTGATTTCGGCTACTTAAGTCTCGTTTAGTAGCGTGTAAGTTATATCAAATGTCGCTTAGACGTAATGTTTTTTGGACAAGTGTTTCAATTTGTAACGAAAGGTATATTTTAAAATGATAAGAATTACTTATGTCAACTTTATCATCAGGTTATATCTAGTTAGGTTATTACTTTGTACTTGTATGTATTCAGCCCTTTTTAACGTCCCACTGCTGGGCACGGGCCTCCCTTGAATACGAGGGGAGTTAGTACTTTAGTTTTTTCTAATTTGTTAATATTTAAATCATTAAAGCTTCTAAACGCTTAATCTAGAGTGACGCAATCATGAAGCAACTGCCAGCCTTATAGGCTAAAGTAATTTCTAATTTAAATTAGAGTTAAATATCTATACTATTATTATAAAGCTGAAGAATTTGTTTGTTTGGTTGAACGCGTTAATCTCAGGAACTACTAATCTGATTTGAAAAATTCTCTTTGCATTAGATAGCCCGTTAACTGAGGAAGGCTATAGGCTATATATCATCCCGGAGAAATGTACCGTTCCCGTGGGATAGATTTGTTTTTGTCTACGGACGAACCTGAAGCGAAGCGAGGTTGAGTCGTTAGTTTTTACATAAAATTCTAGGTACGTGTTTCCTTCTAACGTATATCAAATCATCTCACAACTCTTACAATACGATCAGCACACGTAACTGTATTAAATATGCCAATACAATACAAAACAATTCACGAATAATATAATCGTTCATGAATCGCTGAGTGAAAAAGGAATAACTATTACAAGCACATGATTAAATCAATTTAATAGAAATACTATGCGAATATGAAAGCTTAAAAATTCGTAGCTTTTTTCGTTTAACATACTAATCTATGGAACTACCAGCCCAAACTTTTTTTTCCATTAAATAGTCTAGTTTTGGAGGAATTTTAGGTAATGTTATGTTCTATAATAGATCTAGGTCATATGTTTTTGAAGTGAAACTTGTTTGCGGGCATGAGAGTAAAATTTTAAGGTCGCGTCACGAAAAACCGTCATAGTTGCCATAGTAACCGCTTGCATTAGGTTGCCATAGAGAAATGCTCACTTCCCGTGGGATAGATTTATTTTTGTTTTTTAAGCGAAGCAGAGGTGAGCCGCTAGTATACGTATAATTTAAAAAACCATTACTAAGTCATTTCAGTCAGTCTTTCATCTAAAAATACTTATTCAAGACGTAAATTTAAATCTGAGCCTCTATAAGCTTCTATTCAAACGTGGAGCGCGGAGGGCAATAAAGCGGAGTCACTCTCCTCATATAAATCTTTTTGCGAAGTTAGACCTCATAATGTGAATATCCACAATTTATTGCGTTAAACCTGCAAGCTCAAGCACTAAGTAATACTGAAATCGATATAAAACTTTACAATAGCCTATTAGAGTTTTAAATACATACTACTTCCTAGTAATATTGTAGATGTGCAAGTTTGTGAAGACGTTTTAGTGTTTATTCCTCAGTTACTAATAGAAAATAATTACCTGCGCAGATTTTAATGTAATTTGAGACACTAATAGATCATGTTAATTAATATATACTCGTATAACAATTCTTAAGATGAGATTTTAAGATATTATTCTGATGAGATATTGTTAGTTGGCATGATGCACCCATGGGCGACAATAACAAATAGCTTTAAATAATACAAAAACTTTAAAATAAATATGATAATACTTATACACATAATAATAAATAAATATAAATAAATATGTTGGGACATTAACACACAGCACCATCTAGTTCCATGGTAAGCTACGAAGCCTGTGTTATGGATACCAGATAGCTGATACACTACATATATATAACTTTAATTCCAAACATATTATGAATATAAACACCCATGACTGGAGTACAAACATTCGTGCTCATCACACAAATGAATGCCCCCAGCGGGACTCGAACCCGCGACCACTGGCGCAGAAAGTAGGGTCACTACAAACTGAGCCAAATGTGACGTCTATCGGCACGTTTCGGTATTGAAATATTACAATAGAAAGTATATTAAAAAATTAAAAAAAAAACGTGTGTACTTATGTACGCACGTAAGAAGTTATACTTCTTTGGCGTAACAAAACAAAAATAGCTAAAAATTTCATCCACACACACACGTCACAAATCTCTGTTTGTACAAGGAATGCAGCTAACTTCATCATGTCGTTTTTGGGCTGTCGGTGTGCGCGCACATCATAAAAATTTTACCCTCATAATTTTTTCCAAACGTACCAAAAGGAGTATAACTTCAAAAATTCTAAAAATTGCAAGCAAAACCAATCAATACAACTAGTGACATCATAAAAATGCGTCATGTGAGTCAGAACATTAGGATTGGAGTATCTCATAATAAAGAATAAAACTGTCAAATACATTTACTTTGAATAATGTCGTCATTCAGGAGGCTGTTCTTTTTTCTCCTAAAATATCTTTTAACATGAAAGATATACGTGCGATATTCGCTTGCAAGGAGATAAAGTTTATGATCGTATGGTAACTGCCTTCGAGGGTGAAATGTGTGAATTTAGAGCAAATGTTGGGGGAGTTCATGATCCTTGCAGTAAGCACAATCTTAAGCTACTTCAAGTATTTTCCTTATGGGTTTTGTGTGTTCAAAAAATGTGCTAAGCTGCATTTATTTCATCTGTACCAGTTGTTTTACCTCATTCCCTGTCATTTATATTATTTGCTCTGGCTGTGACGATCGAGTCTATGCATTAGAGATGAAGTTAACTAATAAATTGGTATACTATTATCAGTCTACACTTGTAAAGAAGTAAAGATTTCGAAATGTACGATATAACACTAGTAGGACTTAATTTGATTTTAAAAATAAGAAAATATTTTTTATAAAAAGTAATATTACAAATACAAATAATATTGTACTTGAGGAAGTAACTCAGTAACTTTTAAAAGTTATATGCTTATACGTTATTTTAACTTTAAATAATGTTAAAAATTAGAAAAGAAAAAGTAACAAATAAGATTCAGTAAAAAGTTTTTTTGCTGAAATACAAGAAGAAACAGTTTTTCACTTGCTGTCCTTAGTTTTACGAACACATCTGTCTCACCGCAGCGGCGCAGCGCGGCGGCGGCCGCTCTGGCTGCGGTCGGCGGATCTCACAGGCCCCGACATTAATATCTATTCAATTATTTCTTTCAAATGTAATCTCAATATACTCATAACTAAACCAATACACAACCTTATGACAATATAAACAAAGAATATTATAGCTTGAATGTATAAACTAACGAATTTCGAAGCATGGCTAACTGTTCTGTGGTTACAGAATTCAATTCGAGCCCGCGGCCGAGTGGTGAGGACTAAGTACACTCGAAAGCAACGAACGTCAAGCGGTACTGGCCATTTAAGTAAACAGCCAAATGAGAGTTATGGGGCCTTACAGCTCATACACGGCAGTATGGAATGAATAACTGACCATCGGCGTTTATGTTGCGGATATTTAAATGAATTCTAAATATTTAGCAGTAATAGTATTTTCATTACGCTTTAGTTCCTTTATTGAGATGAGAAAAAGATGAAGTTTGTTAGTTTTGATAGAAATGTATTTTTAGGTTTCATAGCTCAAAAGGAAATAAATCTTTATATTAGGTATAAGTCTGTGAGCAAACATCAAAACATATTTGCTTTGAATTTATATGACACAGTTTGGTGAACCAATGACTGACGCATATCGAAAGTCCTTAAATTGAAATACTAAATTCGTATTATATAGAGAAACCTTCGTCCGGCGAGTAGGAGACGTACTATTTACTTAGTCGAAAACAAAATTATTATAAGCAATTTTTCTGGTTATTAAAAGTGAACTCCATTTAGTCGTCGGTACGTTATCCATTTTGTTTCATACATATTCGTATTACAAAATATCGAAATCTTTGATTTTCTGCAACGATTCCTAAACTATAACAATGGTTTAAAAAATAAGATTCTACAATAGATGCCATTAATAAAAAACTAATTCAATTATTTTATTAAGTGGTTTTCATATGTATGACTGTATGGGGACAATATATTTCGCCAATGTCACATAAAATATAAGAGGGCACGTTAAAATAGACAGAATGTGCGGTAGAAATGACATATCTAAGTATTATGTAATGTGGTCGGAATATGCCATATCTCTATAAAAAAAATTCTACTTGCAGTATCAATTAAAGAAAGGCAACTTGTCTAAGGAGGCTGGTACTATTCGAAACCGGACTATCCAGCATTGTGTATGAATACTCACCCTCTTATCCAGAAATACCATCCGTTTGCTCGAAACACGTTTGAAATACTACACCTTACGCGAAACAGATCTCGCACGTCATGAAATCTATATCGTTGAAAGGTTAAAAAACCATTTCAATTTTCTTAAACGCGGACTAAAAAACTATAAGTGTAGATTATATATGTACATACATACATATGTACGAGTATATTCTTAGGTACTATAAGATTCATCCACTGTGCATTGAATGTCTTTAATATTTTAAATCAATTTCACAGTGAATAACGCCACATATGCAAAAATACTCAGGAATTGAACCGGGACCATAGACGGAAAAAACAATAACCAGTTACAATTCCTTCCCGCCAAAGGATCAAAATAGTATTACTAGATTACGTTTACTAGCAATAACACTAGCGAGCGACTTGTAGCCCTTAGGAAATGCCTTATTTACCAGGATAAATCGTAGCCTGTGACACTACAAATCCATTTCTAACTCGTTGCAAAAAATACGTCGATATATTACTCCATTTCTACATGAAAGCAAGACAAACAAACAAAAAAGTTTAAATGTATAATAATAGCAAGTATTAATTTTTAATTATCTTATTTCTATTCTCAATACGATAATAAATATGTTCGCTGTTAAAGTCATAGGTCATTAGCGAGATGAAACGCTACGTGTCAGCGCACAGCGATGTATCAATACTTTGAGCGCCGACCTCTGCCCGCGCCCGCGGCGACCATTGTCCCGTACCGTGGCAATAGGATAACCAATTATTGTACTTATCCTTAACATTTTAAATGAACATTTTAAAACATCCATATTTACCAACGACTATTGCTAATCGAGTATAAAGTCATTGACTGTATAGTTTATAATTTAATATTTTGAATGCTGTCATGTATAGGCATTAATTAGGTGGCTTCTAAATCTAAAACACATGGAAATGATAAATTATGACAGTGATATTTATCATTTCAATATATTATAATTTTAGTCTTATTTTAATCATTTTAATTTTATTTTAATAATTTTAATACTTAATATCATAAATGTGAAAGAGTGTTTGTTTGTTACTTTGTCCTTCTTTCACGCCGAAACAGAGTAACGGATTGGTGTGATTTTTGTATGGAGATATTTATTTGTAAGGCTAAGAGTAACATAGACTACTTTTTACTGCGGGCGATTATGTCATTCCTACATGAAACCACGTTAAATAACAACCCAAAAAATTATTTATGATCAGAATTACTTGAAACTTGGTATTAATGCTCTTCAATACAGTTAAATAAATACGTGTTCTAGCACTTATCGAAATTCATCCCATAAGAGGGTTAAATAGGGGACGAAAATTGTGTGAAACCTAAGGTAGGTTAGGTTAGAAGTTAGGTTAGTAATTAGAATTTTTTTGTAGTTTTAGCGCAAGCGAAACCGCGGGTTCTGCTAGTTATTTTTAATTTCACTTCTTCAAGAACAGTAAAATGTCGTCTAAGCTTCTAGGATTAAATTCGGGAAGTGAATTATCTATTTCTTGAAACTTAGTTTATTAAAAATGTTGAGTTTAGGAAATAGATACTTAAATATCGATTAATCTTTTTTGTCTGAGCGAAGGGAAGTTAAGTCGCTAGATAATAGCTTACTCATTAACTACTAATTACTGAACTACTTATTAAAATAATTAAAAATTAAAAACATTTAATTTCTATATTCCGCAGGAAGCTTGACATGGCTTATTATTTATCTTCTCAGCGCGAATCAATAGAATATATTATGTAAATATTGTGAATCATTAGTCAATAATAATATTATTGTTTAATCTATCTATATATTAGTATAATAGGCAAAAGTGCACAAATATTGTGCAATAATTGCACGTAAACGCACAGGCCAAACCCTTAAGGCTAGAAACTTAAAATTTCGCATGTATGTATTTGTCTTATGACGTAGACATTCACTAAGGATTTTCCAAAATTCAACCCTCAAGGGGGTGAAATAGGGGATAAAAGTTTGTATGAAATTTTTTATTCCTTGGACATATTTGCATGTAATTTCATATTTTTCGTAGCTTAAACGCGAGCGAAGCCACGGGTTCTGCTAGTATTGCGACTTGCAATAAATATGTAATATGAGAATAACAAGTACATTCTAATGAATAATGAAAGTAAGTACAGCAGTTTTATACTTTCCGTGAATAGTTTAAGGGCAGACGTGCAGAGATAGATGTAGTTCCGCCAAATAACAGAATACTCATACAATATTCTCTTAGACACTATCGATCATCGTCAAACGTTTCACATACGTCTTTGAATACTGAGTTAGAAACGTTGTTCAAGCAGAACTAAATATTTTAAATAGATGTAGTTCTTCAATCGCCTAATAAATAAATGATTTTCATAAAGTAAGTAAAAATGGTTTAATTACTTGGTTTAATCGTACCTCTCATGTTGCAGAACTTCAGCTCGCACCCACGGCGCCGCTCCCCACTCGTCCTCCTCTGGCTTGGGCTTCAGCAGCCCTGATAGCCACGTGTAGGATTTACTTCGTTTCATACTTTACTCAACATAACAAACACTTCACTTCACTAAAATTATCTTTAACTATGACGTCAAAGTGTATGACGTCACAAAGCAACAAAAAAATTGTCAACATACGTCTCTACTATTTCCCTTTCGAAACGATACACTCACATTTTTTCATGCACATATTGTCAATAAATGGCACTTGATGGACTGGTTTGATGACTGCTCACTGGTACATTCTCGGTGGGATTTGAAACTCATTTCATTTTGTTTTTGTTTTTATTTCTATGCACTTATGACACACTTCAAAACTATTTGAGGAATAGGTGTGGTAAGTATTGATTTAATAACTAAGAAATTATATTAAAATCCTACAAATATTATGTCTGTACGTTGTTGTGAGTAAGATATTATATTTAACTAAACAGAAATCCGCCATCCCGCACTTGGCCAGCGTGGTGGACTATAGCCTGATCCCCCTCATATTGGTGGGAGGCCCGCGCCCAGCAGTGGGACGTTAAAAAGGGCTGAATACAAACAGAAATCAACATATTAAGTTTCTATGTAATATCCACTATATTTCCAGATATGTTTAATTATATCTAACTACGATTATTTCATGTTTTTAGACATTCACAGAAGACACAGTTCATTATAAATATTTTGGTTCTATAATTTTGATTCAAAAGTAATGTATTACGCGTCTCATAAATCAAACTGTGATTTCATCGTGTGTAATTGACGTTAAGATCTCAGAGCGAGATGAAGCGTGAACCCGACACTTGATTTCCATGCGGCCAAAAGTTAAAACTATGAGGCAATTGATACTGTACGGTGTAATGTGATTGAAGATACCATAGATAAATCATTTTTTCGCTGGAACTTTGACTTTTAACGGATTCTCAATGGAAGTTCCAACATTGTTTGTATATAGAGCATGGAAAATCCTATAGAAACTGTTTTTATAAATATTGTACTAAAGTATATTTAGTAAATTCATTACTTTATGCAATCTACAACAATAACTTCTTTAATAATAGTAAAAATCTGTTTGTTTTTTTTTTTAACATTTTTTATAAGTTTTTTTTTCTATAAATATTTTTTTCTTTCTTATTAAGACTTAAATATTAATCGTAATATCTAAAAGTTGAACCCTAAAACGAACGGTCTAATGTAACCTCCTCTGACCCGTCCCTCAACAATAGAGGTGTTGATCACAACGTTACCCGACCACAGCAAATGTACCTGACGAATCTCCAAATATGCGATGAAAAGGTATTTTTTACTTTGTCAGTGTAATAGTTTTGAAGTGTGTTTGAGTATTTGACGTTTGATTACGAAAATAACTATTGAACACGTACATATGTTTCACTGCACGCAATTGTAGATTCTATCCTTTTTTCAATAGGATAGATTATCGTTTTCACTGTTTTTAATGTACCTGTAACAAAAACACTTCGTTAATAAATTATTTAAAAGTGCTTGCAAATGTACAACAAAAAACGATATAATGATAACATATTTTAAACTTGTACTAGATAAAGTTGTTAAAACTGCTATTTTAAAAGTAACGATTTATTACAGTTAAATTTTTGAAGTGACTCATCTTTAGAATCGTTATGATTTGAAACTCAATGAAACGAAAGTGCGACACGACATAGAGACAAACACATAAATATACAGGATTAAGCCGACGAGAGAATGAGATAGAATACATTACACAGGAAGTGAAAAAGGATAAAAATAACACTAAATAATATGTAATGTAATAGTTATATAAGTTAAATAAAATGTAAAATATTAAATAACTTTTAAACTTAAAAACCAATTATCCTACTCCTGATACTCTATGTTCATCTCATTATTACTTTTCCGAAGTTTTATTTCTACTGTGTGTAAATTGCACACACACATACTTTTTATTTTAAAACAAAGAATATTCTTGATTTTTACGAATACTTTATTTATAAAATAAAATAATTATTATTATATTTTTTATTATTCACATTTATATGGGTCAAATGAAGGGGAACCTTCAAAAGCAATTAAAAAATTACAATAAAATTACATTCCATTTATTTAATTAGAAAACGTTTCCCAGATCACATAAAATGATAGCATGTTAAAAATAATTGCCTACATACATAAATAAAAAATATGATTATTATTATTATGGCAGAATAAACATTGGTACATAAAACTGACCGTTTAAACACTTCCAAAATACAACTTGAATTTGATGTTATAACAATAAAATATATAAATAATGAAGTCAGACATTAGGCACACTACACAGATACATACATTATATATATGTTAGTGGTAGTTATTAGCCTTAACTCACAGCTCAATTGGATGTATATACACACGTAATTATGTGTCAGGTAAAGTCACGACTATACTCCACGCGTTTTAGGGTAAATACTGGTTCCAGCCTCCCGCGTCATCATTACTGAGATGTTGAGATAAAATGGTCCGGCGCCGACTTAAGTAGAGTTCTGAGTAAAAAATTATCAAAATTATTCAGACTCTTAACTAAAGCATCGTGTTGTAGAAAATTCTTCGTTTCACTCATCCTTAAGTTTGTATTGTATTAGTTAGAAAAAACTTGCATCGCTCTACTTGGCTCTACATAATTCATAATATTAGTTGTATAGCTATCATGTCGGAACTATTGGATGTCACGTAATTAAAAAACATCTACATCTTTGTTCAATTGCAGGCACTTAAAAAATTATTTATATAATAATTATATTTTATACTGGCAACTCACCCTCACTCCGCTCGGGTTCGTCCCTAGTTACATTTTAACGTTTAGTATAGATTTCTCAGAAATGAGATATTTTCCCGCGATAAAAATATCCTATATGTTGACCCGGATAACTAGCTATCACCATACCAAATTTCATCAAAATCTCTCGAGTGATTTGCTTGTGACAGACAGATAGACACAGATAGTAACAGACAGATAGACACAGACAAAAAATCTAAAAACTATATTTAATACGATTTTCCAAAAAATATTTAATGTACAGATTCGGCTTGGTTACAATTTTATTATATGTATAGATTCGTTGATGTTCTGTTAATAAATACTATGCATATAATAAAATTCTAACTGAGTCGAATCTGTACCTTAAATATTTTTTGGAAAATCTTATTGAAATAGACTTTATTATCGATACAGACACGGAATAGGTAAAAAAGGCATCAATTCTGTGGATACAGGGACCGAATCTATAGTTTTTAGAATTTTTGTCTGTCTGTCTGTCTGTTACCGCATCACAGAAAAATCACTGGAGGGATTTCGATGAAATTTGGTATGATGAGAGCTGGATATCCGGGTCAACATATAGGATACTTTTTTACCACAGGAGATTATCTCATTCCCACGGGAATACACGTTATAACACACCCCAAAAAATATTTATAATCAGAATTTCTTGGAACTTGGTATTAATGCTCTTCAATACAATTAAATAAATACGTGTTTTAGCGTTTTTTGAAATTCATCCCATAAGGAGATAAAATAAGGGATGAAAATTTGTATGAAACCTACCTTTTAAATTTTTTTTGTTGTAGTTTTAGCGCGAGCGAAGCCGCGGGTTTTGCTAGTACACGATAAATTAAATTGAATTGCTCATAACTTCATTCGTTGCTACAATATATTATCTTTTTTTCATATTCAAAATCTATTATTTATAGAAGTAAATATGACTACACATAATTCTAATCCAGTGGGTTTAGAAATCAATGAGAATAACATGATCTCCGCTCCCGCGTTACGCATTTACTTCAACATCCCATTTTAATTTTCCACTTGACTTCCCAATATTTACCGAAGCTGCACGTTGCGTCGGCTAAATTACCTGCAAACCGCAAGTCAGCGAGCACGGACACCGACGCGCACTTTCTAATGTTACATAGTTATGTTTTCAAGTAAATACTTGACTACTCGACTATAAACAACACAAGGATGTGGATAAAAAACTCAACATATAACAAGTATATAAGTATATATGTATGTATCACTAAGTTAGTCCCTAGTTACGTTTTAACGTTTAGCTCAGAGATGAGATATTTTCCAACAGTAAAAAGTATCCTATATGTTGACCCAGATAATCAGCTATCATTATAACAAATTTCATTAAAATCTGTCCAGTGATTTTCCCGTGATGCGGTAACAAACAGACAGACAGACAGGCAAAAATTCTAAAAACTGTAGATTCGGCCTCTGTATTGATAATAATTAAGTTTTATTTATTCTATTTTAATAAGATTTTCCAAAAAATATTTAATGTACAGATTCGGCTTAGTTACAATTTTATTATATGTATAGATGAATTTTATCATACTCAGACGTTATTACCTAAAGTATTACCTATCTCCTTATTCTTCCGTCCCTGATCCCGTTATTTGGGGTCGAGTCACCTAAAATATTACCTAAATTTTTTTATTACTATTATAATAACGAAATTTTGTTTGTGTGCGTACATGCATGTAACACATTAGACGTAGTTGGCCTAAAATAAATACCTAGTTTTGGGTTCTATTGCGTTAATAAAGATCCCCCAATAATAGTCTTTCTTAAATATTTTCCATGTACAGACAGCGATCAGTTACAATTTTATTATATGTATAGATTATATTTAATTTTTCACTAAATCGTTACAGTGCCCTAAGGAAATGGCATACTATTGTATTAATCAATAAAATATAATGGTTATGACATTTTATGTGTATTACTAATAAAGATAGTAGAAGTCTTGTTTAAAGCGTTTTAAGGTTCTTTTTATTACAGTCGTGTTTGTGTCATAGTTTTATGTAGTCAAATTAACTGCAATTGCAATAACTATTTACACTCATTCAAACCAAAGTATATCCAGATATATAGAGACCAGAGGCATTCAGTATGTAAGAATTGATATGTAAGACTAAAACCTGTCCTGGCTTCACACAGACTCTAACCAATCTTTGAGTATGTTTTTCCAATGTAATAAATAAAATTGTATTGTCCTCGGTATCTTCTTTTTATATAACGATTGTAAAATATTTTCACTGGCACCTATCCTGATGTAGAGGCTACAATGCTTGTTTCTGTTTGAAATTCACAGGATCTAGATTTTAAGAATCATGCACATAAATCTATCTAATCAATTTTAAATTGTATTTAGCCCTTTTTAACGTCCCACTGCTGGGCACGGGCCTCCCTTCAGTACGAGGGGGATCAGGCCATAGTCCACCACGCTGACCAAGTGCGAGTTGGCGGACTTCACATGTCTTTTGAAAACTGCTAGGTTTTCTCAGACATGCAGGTTTCCTCACAATGTTTTCCTTCACCGTAAGACAAGTGGTAATCATGTTGGAAATGATTTGCACATGAAAATATCAGAGGTGCGAGACCCGGGATTTGAACCCACTTCACTCGGATTCCCAAGCGAGCGTATTACCACTAGGTTACCACTGCCTTTTAAATAACTTTTGTTTATCGATTAACTAAAGAGCAAAGTGTGAGTCCTAGATCTAGACGCAGAATGAGCAAGAGAAAGAATGATTTACATATTTTACTAAACAGTAATGAAGTAGCCTCTACGTTAATAACACGTCAACCCTTTCTCCGTCGAGCTGCGGCGTGAGGGAATGACACAGCAACACTTTTGCATTTACAACTTTAGTATAAATGCAAGAGTCATGTAGATAGTTAATTACTAAATTCATACATTTCATATTTTACTTGAAGCCTTCTTGAACACTTTACAAAAATAATTTCTAAGTAAGCTTAGCCAATACGGTTTATCTACAATTCAATATTTTTGAAATAAGAAAATCACTTCCAGCTTCCTTGTAGAGATTCTGTATAGGATGATAAAAAAGTGATATGCGATAGCTTCATCGCAAAGCTCAATACAAGAACACGTCTTCACCACCGCGGTGCTAATCAAGCTAACCCACACACGTTGTCTCGACGTGTAAGGTACTATAACTTTTATAGTAACGTTATGTAACTTTACTACAGTGTTTAGCGAGGCAATGCGGTATCAAGTAAGTAATTATTAAACGCGTGAATGACGGCGATGATCAAAGTCATAAACAATTTAGGATTTTTTTTAAATTTCACCGGTGGTAGGACTCTGTCAAGCCTGAGGAGTCCGACTAGATGGGGTACCCCCTTATCTTTTTCTTCCGCCAAGCAACAATGATTGCATTGTTGTGTTCCGGTTTGAAGGATAAGGTAGCCAGCGCAATTACAGGCAAGAGGCATATCATCTTAGTCCTCACAGTGACAACGTACCGGCGGTTCTGCAGTTTTGTTGTGTAAAAATTAAGTGCGTGAACCGTAGGTGTTATGAGTGACAGTTACCGCTTTCCATCAGGTGGGCTATCTGCTCGTTTATCACTGAGTACCATAAAAAAAAAAAAAGATGTTGCACTCGCTATTACTGAATATATTGTGATAAGGCTGAGGTAAAGTAAACTAATTTATTACAATTTGCGAAAATATAGTGTATAGTATAACTCGAGAATAAATAGATGTTTGTGGAATCAATATGCAAGCTTTTGACGGAATTAATAATATATTGTATAAGTTTTTCTAAGTTGTGAATTAAGTTCATATAAATTAAATCTCAACATTATTTTAGTGAAAATTTAAAAAAACGGTGATTCTGACGTGAAAGTTTAATAATTCGAAAATTCTTAAAATATCATGCTCTGTACGTCCATATGTAGTGACTACTTAGAATAAATCAGTTAATTTGAAATATAAACTGAGGTACACCTGTCACTATTAGTACACATCTCACGGGCTCGCGCCTGCGTGGGCGCACGCCGCGGAGCTCGCTGCTCAAGGACGTTTCAAATGTGTACAATGTACATACATTATACTTATAAGAATATCTTCTTATAAGTTACTGTTGAACATTTTATTCTTTTCTGCTCACGTACATAAAGTTTTAAAAATATTATAATACTTTCTTAGATTTACGCGAATATTTGACATTTCAAAATAAAACTACTTTTTCGGATTATTTCGCGGATTCGGAACCAAAAATCATAATAAATCCGCGAAATAATCCGAAAAGATAGTTTTATTTTGAAATTTTAAAAATATTTTTTATTACTATTTCAAGACTCAAATGCTTTAATCAAATCAAATATTATTTACAGCACACCATTATTTTATCACCAGTTTAAAAAGAAATAGTCCAATATCCGGCCTTATTGCTAGAGAGCGATCTATTCTAGGCATATAATACTTATATATATAATACTTTTAAAAGACGTCACTATAGCAGCTAGGCCCTAGTAAATGAAACACTCCATTTAAGTTAGCCCCCAATTATTTCATAATCTTTATTAATAATGGTTACACAAACAAAAAAAAAATATTAATTAAATACTAATTAAATAGAATAAATTTTACGATAGCAATGTTAGACAAACAAACACGATCGAACCAAATGTTTTAAATATTATAATCTTTTACTTGTTCTGAATATCTTGTGTCCAGTAAGCAGTTGCAACGCGCCGCGCATCAAAAGTTATATTAATATTATAAAGTAGAAGCCTAATGACTTTGTTCGTTCATGTGAGATAGTTTAAATATATGTACATTGTATTATACCTATATGCATTTCGTTAGCAATATCTCATGATTTTGCTATGAAAAGCGTTTTAATGTTATTTTTAAGAGGTCGAATAATCTTTAGTACCAATACACAGATTTTTTTTTTTAATTAAATTATTGAAAACGGCTTCGACTAAAATTAAATTATTAATTTTAAAATGTAGAAAGTGAAGAGAGACTACCCTCTACTTATTTTAGCAACTTTATTATGTTATGGCAAAAAAAATATAATTACCAGTGATTACCAGAGAATAGAGATATATTTTTACAAAATTACCATAGACAAAATTAATCCCTCAAACTATGACCTTTAGTAGGTGAAATAATTGAAAGATAGATTATAAATATTGCCCGTAAGGTAAAAATATTTATTTGCAGCCAATTGCGGACATCGCAATTTAGTTTTTATCAAAACACGATACGTACGTTTTCCCCGTGTCACAATAAAACTTGTTCTGTACCATCGTCCACAACGCCTGCTATAAACTAGATACATATGTTCATAAAACCTTTAATTTTCTTGCTAGAGCAAAAAATACATTTCGCTTCACATACTTTTTAAAACTGCACATTGTTAAATTAAATTATCTTGTTAACCTCTCTCTTATTGCTTGTAACTTACATATTTCTTAAAACACGTTATTTCTTACATATTAACTGCGGATAGAAACCTTGTATAAACGTATTCATTATAACGAATTCATACTTATGATAATACTATCGACTGACCCTCGCTTTGCTCGGGTCCGTCCCTAGGTACGTTTTAATTTTTTTGAGGGAAACCCTAATTCTTTTTCTGAAAAAAAGTTGTCTAAGTTACTCCTTATAATATCAGCTGTCTGCCAGTGAAAGTACCGTTAAAATTGGTCCAGTCGTTTCGGAGATTAGCCGGAACAAACAGACAGTCAATTTTTTTTTATTGTGTTTTTTTTATAAGTTCCGTATATAATTCCATACGCATTTAGTATAAAGCTTTTATTTTGACGTTACAAGCAGACAGTTCATTTTTATTTATCTGTATAGATGGTCAGTAAGGATTCGCAATGTAGATAATAATAATTAACCGAAAATTGGTGTTTAGCCTCAGTACTAAGTATTTTTAAAACATCAATTACTTATATTTTCATTAAATATTTTCGAATTTTAGGAGTTTTTACGAGTGAAAAAATACTGTAAATATTTCATTATCAAAATCAACATTAAACATTCAAATAGTATAATACCTTTAAAATTTAAATAGAGGACGACACTCTCAAGACAGGTAAATGTTTGTTATGTCTACAGAGACCGGTGCTCGCTGGTAATACTTATCACAGTATGATTTTTAATTTTAACAAATATCGTGGACTAGCGAACTGTTATCAATTGCTAAGTCATTAACCCTACCTTGTACGTTCTTTAAGCTTTTTCAATGTCACACCGACACCGTCCTTGTAGGTTATAGGTTGGTACCTACAACCTACAAATAGATAGAAAATAGTCTACATAACTCTCTTACGTTAGTAAGATTCTAAATGTTTTAAATTTTTATTATATTTAACTTTGCAAATTATTATTTAAGAAAAACATCTTCAAAATCTTGCAAAACGTTTTCAAATGATAAGCATAAGTGCATTTTAATGACAATGCCTTTATATTTTGCTAATAAATGTCTTACAATTTTTTTTTAAATACTGACATAGTGTTATACATATTGTGTAATAAAAACTTCAATGTTTTTCTTCAATCCATTACAATTTCCATAATAATTCATCGATAACTTTACTACAATAGATAAATAAAGCCATCGCATCGCGTCGCGGCTCAATCAAATACTCATTACGAAGCTATTACCGCGACTAGTGACGTGCACGACTTCATTACAGCGCCCTAGGATCAGCATCCATTAGTTAGCTTAATCTTACAGTACTTTTAAATAAAACTATCTTTTCGGATTTTTTCGCGGATTTATTTTGATTTTTGTTTCCCGACGTTTCGATTGCTTTACAGCAATCATGGTCACGGGAGAGACTAAGGTGTCAGATGTCTCAAAAGCATTATATAGTTGTTACAGACACTTACAGTACTTGATATTACGCGGAAATTACCGAAAGTTAATAGTAAACGTTAATTCACTTTTACTTCCCGTCTAATTCTCCTTTGGCTGTTCATTTGGACTAACATACCTTCGCTTCACTCAGGTGCGTTCCTAAGATGTGTTACTCCAGGTCCGGGTCGTAGTGTATCTGTGTACTAAATTTCATCTAATTTCACTCAGCCGTTTCAACGTTAAGGAGTAACACACATATACGCTTATAGACATACATGCAAAGACATTTATAATATTAGTTAATACAATAAATCTAAAATTGTCGTAACGAATTGTAAGTATTAAGTTTTTATCTAATACCTATAATCATGTAAATGTTTCAATAAATAAAATGTGGCAAAAAGGGAGTTTTTCTATGAATTCTTATATGTTGAGAACATGTAAATTACTTTTAAAATATGATATATAAACATAACTATAATATACTTTTAACAGATTACTTAAAGTTCATTATAGCGTTATGGTCTTTTTTATTAATTAACTAGCGACTCACCCTCCTTCGCTCGGGTTTTGTTATATCTCAAAGTGTTTAGGCAGCGTTTTCGTTGAAAGCTCCCAGACGGCTTATTTTTTTCCGACACCTCCAACAAATGTCGTTATATTTTGGGCAATGTATAGAAAAACTTAACAAATTATATACTAAAACCTTCCTTTTGAATTAATCTATCTATTAAAAAAACAACATCAAAATCCGTTTCGTAGTTTTAAAGATCTAACCATATAGGGACAGGAGGACAGCGGAAAGCGACTTTGTTTTATACTATGTATTGATTAATTTAATTAGCAGTACCTGAGCGACCGAGCTTCGCTCGGAGTTTTATTTTGTAATATCGTATTTTTTAGAAAGAAAAACATAAAAACTTGAATAAATACAAAAAAAAAAAAAAAAAAAAGTAAAAACTTTGTATTCCGATCGGGACTCGATCCCGGGCATATCTGTTGTCTAACTTGCGCCTTGACCGCTTGACCACGATGCTTACATCCGAGTGTAAGAAATTATCGACCACACTCTGCGTAGAATAATGCAAAAGAAAACCGCATGAAAACTCGAAAACACGCGTTTTCCCAGACATGAGACTACCAAATACTATAACTATACCAAATTTCAGCGAAATCGTTAGAGCCGTTTCCGAGATCGCTGGTATTAATAAATAAAGAAATAAAGATATAAATATAGAAGAATTGCTTGTTTAAATATATAAGATATATTTAAGTTAGAATGAATTCTCAGTTCAATCGATAACGACGTGTCTATTATTCTCTCGGTCTACCATCATTACATAGCAACTCTACCGATAAGCGACCTATGCGAGCCGAAGCTTAAGCAAAGCTAGATTAAATTATCCAAACATAGAAAAAGATATAAAAGTTTTGACGTCTTCTAGTACTCCTACGGATAATAATCGGACTGATCGCCCGAAAATCGTAGAAATGGTTAGAAAACCACCAAACTGTGTTTAATTAATTATTATAGAGAAAAGGTTCTTGAGAGTTAAAGATACATTGTATAATTTAAATTTGCTAAAGTTTAATGAAGAGATAATTTAATGTAGAAGCTTATCCTTTAGCGCATCCAGATTCAGCTTTTGTAGCGAAATCTTTTGTAGAAAACTAATATGATGTTTCATGTGAAATAGCTACTGTTTATGGATCACAATTTATAGCGTCGACAATGAGTGAGGTTTGCAGGTCACTTAATATCAAATAATTATTTTCTACGATTTACTACCACGAATCAATAGGAACTCTACAAAATAGTCAAAAACATTTATTTCTTCATTAATTGCTGTTTTGATTAACAATTACCCTACTTGCTGTGCCAGCGTTTGCGGGTTCGAGTCCCGCTGGGGGCATTCATTTGTGTGAGCGCGAACGTTTGTACTCCAGTCATGGGTGTTTATATTTATAATATGTATATATTTAAAGTAATATATGTGTAGTGTATCAACTATCTGGTATCCATAACACAAGCCTCGTAACTTACCGTGGAACTAGATGGTGCTGTGTGTTAATGTCCCAACATATTTATTTATTTATTTAATACTGGTGACAATATTGGTCTCCCCTTCAACTAAATTCCCACCATATGAACTTGTTTTTGGGAATACTTTTAATCTACTAAGTAACCTAACTCCAGACGAAGAACCCCTTTATAAATATGAAAACTACCCATTGTGCTTAAAATATAGATCACAAAAATCTCTCCAACAGGGTAGGAAATATTAAATATTATTATAAAAGGAAAATAGAAAATGAAATTATTAAAAAACGATTTAATATGTTACGATATGAAAGTAACACTCAAAATATTTATAATAATCATTATAAAGTGGTAGAAGACATAGCACCAAATGTGCGTATGTATTCAGCCCTTTTTAACGTCCCACTGCTGGGCAAGGGCCTCCCTTCAATACGAGGGGGATCAAGTCATAGTCCACCACGCTGGCCAAGTGCGGGTTGGTGGACTGCACATACCTTTCGAAAACTTGCTAGGTTTTCTCTGATATGCAAGTTTCCTCACGATGTTTTCCTTCACCGTAAGGCAAGTGGTAATCATGTTAGAAATGATTCGCACATGAAAATATCAAAGGTGCGAGACCCGGGATTTGAACCCACTTCGCTCGGTTTTCCAAGCGAGCGCGCTACCACTAGGCTACCACTGCCTAAACGTGCATATATTAAAAGATAATAAAATTGAAATTTTCCACACAAATAGAAACAAACATTTAAAAAAACAAGTCACATTAATAAAATAAATTAACAATAAAAAATGATTTATAAAACAAGCTTTTTTATTAATGCTCTAAAAGGAAGAAAATGTTTGGATCTATGCGCTACTTACATATTACAGTTTAAAGGTTAACTTGTGTCTGACAAAATATAGTTCCGGGTTTGATTTTGAAGGTTTTCTACTCCTAGTCGATTGCAAGTCGTTACTGATCGATATAACGATGTCGCCAAATTGCACAAGTTACAGTGCGGGTGCACAATTCACGTCAACTGAATCATAATTGAATATGTATACAAAATTTCGTGCCTGTACCATTGATGCTGGGGAGATCTCTCATATCTTGTATGCAACAGCCAGGCCATTATGGACAGTGGATTTGAACTTGACTTTGAACGGGCTATTATATATGTACGTATACAAAATTTCAAACGCATGCTGTTGATCGCTGAGGAGATGTCTCATGTCGAGCCAACCATGTACTCAGCAGCCAAGTCATGGTAGATTTTAGAACGGACTATAATAATTTCATAATTAAATGCATATATACAATTTCATGTCTGTCTGGTTGACCGTTGAGAAGTTACTTGGTCCGGAGCCAATACCATCGGAACTGAACCAACATGTAAAATTTCTACTCTGTAGGATAAGAGAAATTGGTTTTAATTCAGCTTGAAACATTTGCCCCATACAGATATAACAACTAACATTGTAAGTGAAATAAAATCTTTAAAAAATATGACATTAAAATCAGAATAAAACCATCAAAATGTTATTATTTCGCAAAAAATAAAAAATAAATTATTTTCCTAGGTAAAATTGTGAAACCGAAATATATATACGAAGCGATGTAATTAGAATCACTACAGCGCAAGCGCATCATGTTTGTTTAATATTACATGCCCATTTACGTTAAAGGAAAACAATTTGAAATACGAGATATGGTGTAAGGTTTATAATAACAAGAAATTACTAGAAAGCCATTGCAAATATTGTCACAATTGTGATATTCTAAAAAATATATAAAGCATGTTAATAACTAATTATATATATTTGTTTCATTAAGACTATATATAATCTATAATAGTATTATAAAGCTAAAAAGTTTGTTTGTTTGTTTGGTTAAACGCGCTAATTTCAGGAAATATTAATCCGATTTGAAAAATTCTTTTTGCATTAGATAGCCCGTTAACTGAGGAAGGCTATAGGCTATATATCATCCCGGAAAAATGTACGGTTCCCGTGGGATAGATTTGTTTTTGTCTAGAGACGAACCCGAAGCGAAGCGAGGGTGAGTCGCTAGTATTCAATATTTAACTATTGCAGTTCAGTCATAAATAAAACTTAATACATTAACTTTGAGTATTAAAAAAAAAATATAACTTTTTAACGACTTTTTGCGTTTTAATAGTTAAAAAAAATGTTATTTTTTATGTCAGAATAAATCCTCATTTTCATCGATAAAGACGTGCCTTTTACTCACCCGATCTCACAGTGTTAGTTCTTAAATTAAATATAACTTAATTATTTAATAAACAGATACATAAAAAACAACATCATGTATGTTAAATAACATCTACTAATTTGCAATTTTAAAACCCGCTTATTCGCTGCTATATCAAAGAAGAGTTAAGTGGTGGACGTTAGTATAAATCAGTGAACCCCCGCGGCCGGTCCTTTAGTCTAGAATCTAGACCACATGTTAAAAATGGTGAAAAATAGAGATATAACTCATTAAAATACTCGTATGTGTGATAGCTTATTGGATCCGGAATGACGTCTAGAAAAAAGTGTTTAAACCATTTTTCGACATGTAAAAATTTGCAAAAGTTATAAACTAATAAAGATGAAAAAGAAGGTATTTAGTTTTTCGCTAATAATTTAAAAATTATTAATAATTAAAAAAAAATAGTAAATGATCCTTAAAGAGGATGAAATTTCCAATAAAAATATCCGACTTCCGGAACTCTATCTCTATTATTTATAATTTTTATTTAACGCTGAAAATAGGGCTCCAAGCGGCCGATTAGGTGTGTGCACGCCGCTTCTAAAGCGAGTACATCATGTATAATTTTTTTTTTTACAGTATCAAATATCCAGCCAATTTTTACATGGTAAAAAAATGGCTTAAATACATTTTTCTAGACGTCATTCCGAGTACAATGAGCTACTCGTATCGCACATGTTTTTAAGAGCTTTATTTCTATTTTTAACTATTTTCAACTTGTGATCTAGACTATTTATCTCATTTCGTGAACAATCTTGAGTCCTGCCTCTTAACTCTCGAAGTACTTTATATGCTTGTATTTAATATTCAAACTTGGAAATTCGTGTACAGTCATATTGCAGTAACGTTATCGCAAGTGCAACTATTGATAGATAAAAAACTGTAAATGAAACTAACGTCGACCGTTACAGGTATCAATGAAATTGATAACAAATATTAAAAGCTATTGTTAAGTCCCCGGCGCGTACGCGTACTGTTATCACAGAATGAGGCTAAAGGCAACAACTGGATGCCAAAGCTACTATCAAATTAGAGTAAAAATGTTATTAGTCGTGTATGTAGAATGGCGGGAGGACGTCTTGGATGTTTCCTACAATGTCCTAAATCGTAAGTGGACATAAATGAGCGTAGTTCATTTGAATCGCTCGCATCCGCTTCTCAAGTTCATCTATTTTTAACGAATCGGTAAGTCATTTTTTTTTTTATAATATAACAGCACAAAAAAATGATCTTTAGACAGTTTAAATTAATTTATTTAAATCCTAATTTACTAACTCAAAAAGTTCTAAAAAAAATATCGAAATTTTTTGGCATATGAAAAATATTCCATTTTAAGCTAGAATAATAATTTAA
This sequence comes from Argynnis bischoffii washingtonia, assembly GCA_033884665.1. Lineage (NCBI taxonomy): Eukaryota > Metazoa > Arthropoda > Insecta > Lepidoptera > Nymphalidae > Argynnis > Argynnis bischoffii. The sequence goes on from CM066623.1 coordinate 14,867,756, forward strand.
GTTATACGAAAACCATGTTTTACAAAAATCTTTATATATCAATAAAATCATTTCCAGAGTGTGATATTAATCATTTACTTAGTATAATATAAATACACCTAAGTATCGAGTGGCTGAACCGCAACCGCAGTACGAACTATAACAAAACCGATGGCATCAGAGGACAGTAAAGAGCCATTAAAGGAGCCACTCAAAGAGCCAGATGTGGTGGAATTGGACGACGTATTGAACAAGTTGGGGGCCTTCGGGAAGCACCAGCTCCTCACCATGTGCATGCTGGCGCTGGTCTACGCCACTAACTCAATGTACAACGTCAACTATGTGTTCGCAGTTGAGGACGTCAGTTACAGGTACATACATACTTGTGCAAACATTAAATATTAATACACAGATAAGTTATATCAATCACTTTTAGTAAATATTTAAATTTAAGTTTATTTGCTCTATGCGTGAGCATAACGATTTCTTATTTGAGTTAGGTATTTATTAGGATTCAAGGTGATTTAAAATTAGATGTGTATATTTTGCAGTTTTTTTTATAACCACCTGTACGTATATGCAGGTGGTACGCGTAAATGCATTTCCCAATATTAAAAAAAGAGAATAAAACAATGAGTAGTTCTACAATCCTTATGTTTTTAATTAACTTTTCGAAAACTAACTTTTAATTATCAAATAAGTTTTGTATTTCTTAATCACTTATCATAATGTAATGTTATTATTAATTACTCATTAGTCGAATCTTTACATGGACTAAATTATTATCTATCATTTGGTATATTTATTTATTTAAGCACCTTTAAAAATCTTATTGATATAAATTAGTTAATGTTAATTTAACTAATCCATATGAAATTTAGTTAGTTTTTTATATAGTCCATTGAAATGTTACATTTTTTAGGCCTAACCTTGCGTTTTTTAGAGGACGCAATTTTATTTTTTTCATGTGTAGGGGGGGTCAGTGTAAAGCTAAAACCAAGTTTGTGGGGTCGCCACCCTTGTCCCACGGCCGCCATCTTGAAAATAGGGGTTGAAACGGTTTTTATGATATATCTCTTAAACTATTTATTTGATAAAAAAAATTTGTTAACATTTTTTGTTGCAAATTAAATTCTCTACAACTTTGGTCCAGTAACTTTTTATCGTAAAACTATAAATAAAAAAGTTATAAGCGAAAATCTTCAGAAATTCGAGAAAAAAAATTATATTTTTCGATATAACTTTTTTTTATCATTTTACGAAAAAATAATATCAGACCTTTTTTGTAGATCGTTTTTTGAGGAACAACTTTTATTTGCATCATTTTTTCATTAAGTTAATAGCTAAAGTTTTACAGCGCTCCGAAGTGAGTACTATTGTTATACGAACAGCAGAACAATTATATTGTGCGTCAGGTTTTATGTACGGAGATGTCATTGCGAATAACTTGCTGTTTCTTCATGCTTTTTCCGGATGTGACACAACTTCAGCTCAAATATCGGTAAAATGAAATTTGTTAAAACCCTAGAAAAACATTTAGAGTTTGCAAGTGGAACGGCTTTGTTTCTCAACAAGAGAGTTGATCCTGCTTTGCTCACTGTAATTGGTGAACGTTTTTTTATCTCTTTATACGGTGGTAATAAAGATGATAATTCTCTTGACAGCCTAAGATACAAACAATTCGCCAAGGCAGTGACAAAAAATACATTTAACTTATCTTCACTTCCTCCAACACAAGACACAGCTCGCTTTCATACTTTCCGAGTCTACCATCAGGTCCAGTCGTGGCTTGGTAATTATAATGATCCTGAAGACTGGGGCTGGAAAAAATGTGGAAAATTATTGATGCCAGTGCAGAACTCTAAACCTCCAGCACCCCCAGAGCTTCTAAAATTGATCTTTTGCAAATGCAAAGGAAACTGTGGAGCGATGTGTGGATGTCGAAAAGCAGGACTGAAATGTTCTGCAGTGTGCTTCCATTGTTCTGGAGAGACTTGCAGCAACGTAATGGAACTCTCAGAATTAATTAATGAAAATGACTTTGATGATGAACCGCCAACATTAACACCCCTTCCTTCTCCAGTTTTCCCACTGGTATTTGATTCAGAAAGCCAATCAGATGCTGAGCCGCAACCTGGTCCATCGAAACGACTGAGGACGAAGTAGTTCTAATTTAGAAAATTACCGTCGATTATGCCTATTGGGGATACCACGTAAAAAAAAACGCGCCTCTAGACTCTACCTCGTGGGTGGTGGGGAAAAGAGTCAATAATTAATTATTAATAATATTGCTAAATTTGTAATTAAAAAAGTTATAATAACAAAATAAAAAAAAAAGAAAAAAATAACTGATGACATATTATTAGTACACACATATAATATAGGTATAGTTAAGAGTACTAAACAATAGTACTCACTTCGGAGCGCTGTAAAACCTTAGCTATTAACTTAATGAAAAAATGATGCAAATAAAAGTTGTTCCTCAAAAAACGATCTACAAAAAAGGTCTGATATTATTTTTTCGTAAAATGATAAAAAAAAAGTTATATCGAAAAATATAAATTTTTTTCTCGAATTTCTGAAGATTTTCGCTTATAACTTTTTTATTTATAGTTTTACGATAAAAAGTTACTGGACCAAAGTTGTAGAGAATTTAATTTGCAACAAAAAATGTTAACAAATTTTTTTTATCAAATAAATAGTTTAAGAGATATATCATAAAAATCGTTTCAACCCCTATTTTCAAGATGGCGGCCGTGGGACAAGGGTGGCGACCCCACAAACTTGGTTTTAGCTTAACACTGAAAAACATAAAATTGCGTCCTCTAAAAAACGCAACCCCAAATGTAACTTTTCAATGGACTAACGGTTTCTCTGACATGTTTTAAAGACTTTAATCTTTCTTTTTTTATTTATTACAGTGGTCTTTCGTTGCTTTGTCGTTAGATTAGGTTAAGTTAGACTTTTTGATATTAACATAGTATCTGGGGTAAAACCTTAGACTTACAGAGTGGATAGTGGTAAAAGATAAAAATTAACGACGATCTCAAAACATTTTGTCCTTTTATCCAGGTATATTTTAGGATTTACTGGAAAATCTAAGGATTTACCACAGTTCTATCTTTTAGAATGGTACATTTTAAACGAACAAATCAATACCAGCGATCTCTGAAACGGCTCTAGAGATTTCGCTGAAATTTGGTATGTGGGAGTTTTCGCGGATGAAAAATCGATCTAGATTAGTCTTATGTTTGGGAAAATGCGTGTTTTCGAGTTCTCATGCTATTTTCTTTCCCATTATTCCTTGTAAAATATGATCGCTAATTTGGCACGCTCGAGCATAAGCAGCGTGGTCAAGCAGCCGAGACGCAAGATTGATAATCACAGGTGTCGGGATTCGAATCCTGATCGGATACAAAGTTTTTACTTTTGTTTTTCTTTTTGTATTTATTCAAGTTTTTAGTTTTTTTTTGTTTTTAAGCTAAATTAAAAAGAAAATTGTACTTTTGGCCAAAAACTCTGAGCGAAGCTCGGTCGCGCAGGTACTATTTTTTAACTTTAATTAAGTAAAGCTTACAATTGTAAGTAATACTATAATTGGAGGTAGATACTTAATAGATTGATACTTAATCAAAGTAAGCATTTTTATTAAGCCATAAGATTTTTTTACTACAGTGCCTGACTTTCAAGGCCCACACAATTAATAAAAAATCTAAAATAGAACAGAATCGATTTTAAAGGAAGTAAGCTCTAACTTATATTGTATTTCAATTTCCACAGATGCAAAATACCAGAATGCGAGTCAAATGTCACAAATTTCAATGCGGCATGGTTGAACCTGACAGCATCGGAAGAAGACGACAAAATAAAGCAGTGTCACCGACATCCACCCCTTAGCCAACACTGCCAGAATTTCAACACGAGTGTAGTGGAGGAATGTACGGAGTGGGTGTACGATGTTCCGAACAGTTTCGTGGCTGAAGTAAATAAAATCTATTCAACTTAATCTATTTAAATATTAAGTATATTAAAAATACCATATACGATCATGCAAGTTTTAGATATCCTATTAGAAGTGGAACTAGCGCTACCGGCTCCGGAAACAAGTTTATATTTTATCACTTATAATATAGAGGTCATGTATGTACATACATATGTATAATAACAAGTTAATGGCTTGTTGATTCACATATTTCCGCATCGATTTTGATTTTAGATTTTGCTTAGGACTACCCCGATTTACCATGTCATGGTGGTTTACCGTTAGGTGGCATGCCACGCCACCTAATGATAGCGTGTGGTAATCTAACCGGTATGAAGTCAAGAGACAGACTGAGATGTTTCCCACTTCGGTAGGTGGTGTACTATGCGAGTTGCTTCTGGTACTTCTCTGTCAGCAGAGTAGACCGAGGGAGCAACGCCTTGGTTTTGTAATTATTCGTTTCGGTTTGTAAGTATCGGTTGATTATGTGGTGTATGTGGCAGACCTGCTATCCGGGTGTCTTGGTTGAGTGTGTAAACAATCCTGCGATGCCCCATTATGACGGGGTAGTTTCTATTGGGTTTTAGTGGATAGTACTGGCTTTTCTAGCCGGTGTGTCCCACGTAACCACGTGATTGTATACAGATAGTTTGCGTAAATGCATTTCTCAACATTAAAAAAAGGGTAATTGTTAGTTTATTTCTTCAGAGAAGCTATACTAACAGAGGCTAAGGCTAACATTATGATCGTTTGTAATCCGAAATCCCATAGCTTAATTACCCAATTACATTTTTAACGTTGCAACATTCAAAAAAGCATGTTGAATGAATTGTTTCTTACTATAAGCAATTTTTGTACTCGCACTATCACTTACGACACTTGCCTAAATCAACAAATAGTTATCTATCTATTCAAAGAGTCTCAATAGACAAAACGTCGCTTCGGCCAACAATTTACCCACTATATCTACTAGGAATATAGAAAGCAAACCATTACTAGACTTATATCGCAAACATTTCGTGACCTATCTCCGAGAAGCCTATTAGTATCATCTGGGAATAGATAAGAAATAATTACGCGAGGCGACGCCACCGCTCGCGGCATCGCATCGCGGACTATCGGCAATCGCTTCGTGACTACTCTATACGAGATTGCGCGATATTTTTTGTGTTGTATTTCGATAACAAATCTGATGGTCAATTTGTTTCTATAACAAATATCTATAAAAAGCTGAAAGATAAATATCTAATATCTTTGATTCGATGCAGACTAAACTTATCTAGTAGAAAATTCAAATTCGAAATTCGGTTCGGAACCAGTTCGGAAAGAAAAACCCTCAGATCTCAGAAAAACTGGCGAAAAAAATATGTCGATATTGGTATACATAGTGCGTATGTACCTATATTAATACTCAAAAATATACTAATCAATCAAATTTTTTTATAAAAGAAATATATATAAAAATAATATTTTCATTACTTACAAAGTAACTCATTTCAAAAATGAATCATAATTCATAATTATAACGTTTAATCCTAATTAGTTTTGCTAAATTCACCTCTTTATAGCCATTTCTATTTAGTTTTAATAACTTCATAAAACCAGTTACATAACTTGAACTCTTATTTTAGTCCTTGGCTTGTATTTCAATTCTTATCACCATATCATATTTATATTTTATAGAACTGAAAAGCGTCTTACGTTATCTGGAAGTGACATATAACAAACATAAAAACAAGTATTTGCCAAGTTTGTATGCAATGCGTAAAACGGCCACCATCCAGTGGATGAGAAACTTCCTGAGTTTCTGAGATTCGGAATTCCATTGAAAGAATAGATAGCGGATAAAGCTAGAACTATCCAATAAAACAAGTAAAGGAGCTCGAGGCAATTTGTTAGAGGCTGGCATGATACGACGCTGGTCAGGCATTTGCATATTTTTTGCAGCGACCGGTCGCCGGCCGCGGGCGCGAGCGCTGCGACTGTACCGACGCGACGTACAGCGAGCGGCGTGCGCTATGCATCGCCCGATGCCATCGACATGTCTATTGCTCTTTTTGATTTACTTTTCATGTTTTATCACGTAATATGTAAATTTTAGGATATATTTTAAGAGTTTTCATACTTTTACTTTTATAATAAAACTAGCGACTCACCCTCGTTTTGCTCGGGTTCGTCTCTAGGTTGCTTTTCAAAAGAAAATTAATTAATTTGGTGTTAATTTTTTTTTCGTGGGAGGGTCCCATTTTTTTCTAAAAATAAAAATAGCCTAAGTTACTCCTTATAACATCAGCTATCTGCCAGTGAAAGTCCCGTCAAAATCGTTCCAGCCATTTCAGAAATTAGCCGGAACAAACAGACACACAGACAAAAATTGTAAAAAGTGTTGTTTTAGTATACGTGTCGTGTATACATCCATATACATTTAGTAAAAAGCGGTTATTTTAATATTACAAATAGACACTTCAATTTTATTTATCTGTATAGATATTTGTTTGGATACTTTAGTATACAAAATATAAAAAAATAAAATTGTGAAATTAAAAATCGCGTAAATTGTTTAATACATAATTACTATATTGATTTCAGTTCGGGCTGGCGTGCCAGGGGTGGAAGGCGACACTGGTCGGCACGACGCATAGCTTCGGGAGCATGGTGGGGCAGTTGATACAAGGACAGATTTCTGATAGGTTAGTGGCCCGATATTTTTGTTATATTTGTATTGTATTTATTAATTATATATAAGGGTTTTATCCCTTGGGATAATTATATATAGTTATTTATGTACACTTATAAAGACAAACATGCATTACTTACTATTGTCTTCTAAATGCATATTAATGTTTTAATATGTGTGTTATTAGTGTACTTTTCTAAATACATAAACAACAATAAATAATATTCTTATTCTAAATTATTCATACTACTTAAAGAGAGCTATTTTCGTTTTAAAATGTTCATTTTTGCAAAACTTTCAACCGATCACCATGAAAGTTGTTACACATAGGTATTTAAGTACATATTTCCGTTATCCTTATTGTTAAAACCCTCCACTGGATTTAATAGTACTGAGCCAAACTATCGCGTGGTTTTATTTCTTTAAATAATAAAAGTAATAAGGAAACAATGTTTAGACTTGACCTCTCATTACGTATTTATACATAGGTATATCTTTCAGATTTGGCAGAAAGACAGCGGCGGTATTCGCTGGCAGCGCGGGGGCAGTACTCGGCCTCAGCAAGAGCTTCACGAACTCGTATTGGGTTTACATCATCCTCGAAGGGCTGGAAGCAGCTATCGGAGACGCTCTATCACCCATGTTCATGTTAAGTGCGTTTGTAGTTGCATTAAATAAATATACACAAATTATCATATAAATTAGGCGTTTAATGTCAATTTAATGTGACTATTTAAAAGCTTCTCGCAATATATTGTAGAAGTAATATAAAAATAATAAAGGACGATACATGTTTTCTTATTTTTACTTAATTACAATTTTGAGTAGGCAGCTCCAATAATTTTTAACATATTGTAAAAATTTTATGTACCCTATATTATAAATTGACACTTTGCTCTTTGTTTTCTGTTTTCAGGTATCGAAATAGTAGAGAAGAAACGCGCTGTGTTATATCAGATGATATTACTTAACTTTTACACTGTGGGGCAGATCCTGATGCCATTTATAGCAAAGGCAGCGCCCAACTGGCGCATCTTTTTGCGCCTTATATATGCGCCTACGCTTCTTGTACTCTCCTATTCACTCCTCTTAGACGAGAGTATCCGCTGGCTTTTCAGTAAAGGTCATAAAAAACGAGCTATCGCACTTATACAGAAGATTGCTACACGGAATGACATACAAATAGACAAAGAAATGCTCAATAAGCTTAACTACAAAGAACATTCAAAAAAAATCAACGATAGAAAGCTGTTGATGAAGACTTTTAAGTCGCGCATCTTGATGCAGAGGTTCCTGGTTTGCCTCGTGTGGTGGCTCACCATCACGCTGATCAACTATGGAATGATGATCAGTTCAGTGCTGCTCAGCGGAGATAAGTACGTAAACTTCGCGCTACTCGTCCTCATGGACATCCCAGCCAACCTGCTGTACTGGCTAGCACTGGACAAATGTGCACGCAAGATGCCTCTCATTGCGTCCTTCGTGGTCGGCGGACTCTTCTGTATCACTCAACCATTCTTACCTAAAGGTTTGTGATTTTCTCTTTACTAATATATATAGATATAAAAAATACCTTCCAACCTACTTTTAACTTGTATATATATATATATATATATATATATATATATATATATATATATATATATATATATATATATATATATATATGTTTTATTATTCTTTTAGACATTTTTTTCATGTGATTTTATTAAGACTATATTATATCACGTACAGACGCTTAAGATTCACAATAGGTCATATACGTAAATAAAACACTCCTTAATTAACACTTCCATCCCTGTCAGAGTACGCCTGGCTCGGGATTGTGCTGTTGATGGCATTCGAATTGCTCGCAACGTTCTCCTACAACATCGTATACATATTCACGTCGGAGCTGTTCCCGACCTACACGCGGCACTCGCTGCACGCCCTCTGTGCGTCTGCCGGCCGCTTCGGTGCACTGCTCGCACCGCAAATGCCGCTGCTAGTAAGTAGTTATTATATTTCACGATCCTTAGCTTGAACTACAGGCAATTTTATTAAATGAATTAAAGATTGCTGAAATGTTTTTGAAATAACATGACGAATCTGTGCCTGTCAAGAAAAAATTTCTAAATTCAAGCAGTAATCTTCCATATAGAATGAATCTTTAAAGATATATTATTAGCATAAATTAAACAGAGTAAAATATAACATAGGTCTGAATTTATTAGTAAGAATTCTAAATATAATGTACTATTTCGCAGATGGCGTACTGGTCTGGGCTGCCATCGCTGATTTTCGGCGTAACATCACTAGTGTCGGGTGCGCTTGCACTGTTTGTGCCAGAGACCGCTCACGCCGCGCTCCCCGACACCGTGCAGGAGGCCGAGGCTCTAGGACGGCGAGGAGCTCGTCGCCGCGCCTCGCGTTCGATCTGCCCCACTGACATCCCACACCCAGACTCCTCGTACTAGCAGCCTGAGAACAGCACCATAAAGGAAGCCGAAGCTCTAAGATATAGACCTCTCCACTCTCACTTGTCATTTCTGACAAAGCATCCGTAGCGGTAAAAAGAAGAGAGTAACATGTCAAGTTACAATAACAATTATATGAATAAATCGATCATAATACTACGAACAATTGAAAAATCAACGCTGTAATAGATTACATCGAATTTAAAGCATAACAAGCGATTGTAAAAAATACGAAAATAATAACTCATGGTGAGTTCAACGAGAGAACCAAAAGAAAACCATAAAATTATTGTAAATGGTTGTTATTAAATATTAAATTATTATTTCTAGGGCGTTTCCAATTTGCGTTACATTTTTTTTATAATTAATTCTATTAATATAAGCTTTTTTGTTTTAATTTTCATTCGTTCGCAAGCTAAACAAATTGTCAGTTAATTTGAACCGCAACGAGCCACGTTTTAACAGCAATTTGTAGCAATTCGTCCGCTTCCCTCCAACACTACTTACTCATTTATATGATAAATATGCAAAATCTAGAGAAATAACAATGCTCTGCCTGCCTCTACGCATTTTTATTACACTCTTTAAATTCAACGTTAGTAAGTAGTTAAAAGAATGTCAAAATGAACATGGGAAAATAAATTATAATGCGCTAGTAAAAACAAAGAGCTCATTCATATTTCAAGTAAAACTATATTTTCGGATGTTTTCGTTTCGATTTTATTTTTTTATTCAAGACTTAATTTCTAATGCTTTATATATAAAGTTGAAGTTAGTTAAGTTGAAGTTAGTTAAAAGTTAAAGTTGCAAATATAAAGTTAAAATTTCACGATGTAAGAACTTAACCTCGACTATCAGTAACTCGAAATCTTTAAGAAATATATCTTTAACATGCTTATTTATTGGATAATTTCATCAAAATAAAACTTTATATTTCTATTGATGTCTTACTCTTGCTTCGCTTTCATTTTGTCGTGGTGGGGGCAGGGGCTAGTTAGCGTCCGGCAACCCAGCCGACATGAAGCCAAAAGACACACAAGGAGGTGACCCACTGCTCCTGGTAATTCTCTGATAGCAAAGGGGACTGTTGGAACAACCCCATGGTTGTTGTAGTCTGCTTCAGCAGAAGTGCCATCGGGGTGTCGTGGTTGAGTGCGTAAGCGATCCTGCGACGCCCCGTTAAAACGGGGGAGGTTTCGTTGAGTTTTAGTGGGTAGTACTGGCTTTGTCTTGTTTGGCTAGACTGGCTGAGTCCCACATAACCACCTGTATTTGTGCAGATGGTATGCTTAAATACATTTCCTAAAGTTAAAAAAAGGCCTAGCGTAATAAAGTGTTACACCAGGCAGTCTGTAGTCTATCTGTGTAATAAACATCAAAACCATCCAAGTAGTTAATAAACATACACACATACAAACCTTCGCATTTGCAATAGTAGTGTGATTTTATAGTGTTTTATTGAAATTCCGAAAACCAAGTAGATAAGAATGTAAAAGGATGGCAGGTAAGTCACTCCGCGTTATTGCTGGTCGACGAGCAGGATCTGTCGAGACGTTGAACTCGACTGACTTTAAAACCAGTTCACTTTAAATTCAGCTCATGGGGCTTAAAAATCCAATAAAAAGTAAAGCAGTTTAACAATTAATAGGATTACTCGCTAATGGGAATAGTTTAAATACAATCGTTATCGTTATTCACTAGTCGAAGTAATAAAAAGAAGGTAAATTCGACACAGCAGCGAGGCAGGTACCGTTGCGGCGGTCGGGTCTCGCCTCATGCAGCTATTATGTAGGTAGCTTATGTTATCTTTATTGAAACTTTATCGTATTAAAGTATTTAAAAATATTATCAGTAAATCAAAGATTAATTATATTTTTTACGTTCATTCAAATTAGCAACCATATACAGCAACCTTTTCTAAAGTTCGTGTTATCAAAAGAGAATTAAAAAACATAAACTCAATTATCATAATTAGATAAAACTTGTATAGTTTTACAAATATTGTGTAGTTTGTAGGTACGTTTGTCGATTACGAACTTGTAAAGCACGATGCAGCGATTAGCTTCGTAAATCTTTCCTGTTAATTACTAAAGCGAAAGTAAGTAATGTATCCCATTTTATAGTGTAGTTAAAAATCATGTGTCACTAAATATTTATAGACTTTGAAAGCCATCTATCGTATTACTTATAGTTGAAGTTGGTTAGTACGAGGCGGGATTAGTTAAGAAAACCAATTCTGTTTTACTGTTAGAAATGTCATGCACTTCTTTTATTGTCTTTTTTAAATATCATTTTGTTACAAAGTCTCAAATAAATACAAAGATATTTTTGAATACGGTCAAACTTTTATATAAATACGAATGCATCTAGTTTTCTTAGTGAATAGTTCATTTATAACTATTCTTACTACCTCGGTGGTGTAGTGGCTAGCATGTACGTATGTAGTGGGTCGCGCTAAGTTTTAGTTATTGAGTCTTTCTGTATAGTAAGCCTCAGTAACAGCCCGGAGTTGGGAAGTTGGCGGTGTTTCACCCCCGTGCCTCGGAAAGCACGTAAAGCCGTCGGTCCTGCGCCTTAACTCTCACCGGTCGTGTCGAGTAGTCGTCCCACCGGATTATGAGAGTGATAGGAATAGAGAGTGCACTTGTGTCTGCGCGTACACTTGTGCACTATAATATCTCCTGCACAGTTGGCTAGTCTCAATGAGATTGGCCGCCGTGGCCGGAATCGGTCAGGAGGACATTATTATTATTAATAATAACTATTGTTGCAATTGTATTTAGTGTCACAGGTATATTCGTATCGTTATCGACTCCTCCGTCGCTTAAATATTGATATCTACATAAAAACCAACGCTTTCTGTTGACACAACGCTTGGACACGTCCCGCTAATGCAACGGCAAATGTTTCGAACTTGCCACAGAATAAAATATCAAAGCAATAACAAAATTAAAAAAATAATAATAATTAATAAAACTAATTATTTTATTGACTATTTAAATAATTAAAAAAAACTAAGTTAAACAAAAACAAAGTTTATTTAATTGGGTTAGACATGAAAAGATAAAAATTGATTATATTGTCTAGTGAAATGAAAATTCATGGAAAAGTCGCTGGTGATGATTAATAGACATGTACAAAAGTTTCTATATGTACATTTTGCATCCAAACTCTACACACAATAAAGCGACCGAAAAATAGTAAGCATATATTTAAGCTCTAATACAGACACACGTCACTTCTGATTGTCTTTCGTTCAATCTTTCAAATATTTATGGAATAAACAAATTAAAAATTCTCCATTGTCGCGACCGACGCGTGAAACAGATATTGATTCAACTCAAACAGCTTAAGTGCTCAAAAATCCGGCGTCTGAGTAAACTAGCCGCTGTTATTTTTACGTATCGAGTTACTTTAAAAGTCATCTTTTTGGGCCAAATATACACTTTCCTAGTTACAAACCATACAACGAAATATTTTTAAATTTACTCTTTATCTTTTATTATATACTAACCTGTTATTTACAGTTACTTTATGCTCCAGAAATTAAAGTTTTATTAATTATCCTGTAACTAAATGGGGTACAGCGACTTCTAAATCTTTTTAAAAGTATTTATTCCATTGTTTATGGTAAAATTATAACTTGCCTTGGGAATACCTTTGAGGTATAACAAATATACATGCGACCAAATTGAGTTGTTCCTTCATTTTTGAAATCAATCAAAAATCAAATCATGAAACTTCGATAAAAAATGATACTCAACAGGCAACGCTCAGGACACTTTTAGTGTAAATAGCAAAAATAAAGCGGACAGTCGTACTCTATAGATTTGTGATATCAACTACGGCAATTCGATTCGATCCAAATCTATATTTTCATTATGATCTTTTATTATTATCTATACATACAATAAAATTATAACTAAGCTGAATCTGTACATTAAATATTTTTTGGAAAATCCTATTGAAATAAACATTATTATCGATACAGAGTCCGAATCTAAAGTTTTTAGGATTTTTGTCTCTCTGTCTGTTACCGCATCACGTAAAAAACCACTGGAGGAATTTTGATGAAATTTGGTATGATGATAGCTGGTTATCCGGGTGAACATATAGGATACTTTTTAATGCGGGAAAATATCTCATTTCTGAGAAATTTGTATTAAACGTTAAAAGGTAAGTAGGGACGAATCCAAGCGGAGCGAGGATGAGTCGCTAGTGATCTTATAAGTACGTACAACTTGTATGTGCTTAAGAGAGTAAAATCGGTGTGAAAGCGACAGAAGCGTTAAGCGACGTGTCGATACCAGCCTAATGCTCACAAAAACTGTTCACGTAGCTTAGGCGAGATGATATTCTACAATCACCATCGCTAATAGAAAACTACAGAATGTACGTAAACGACATATTTAAGCGTTGTGATATGCCACAGACAAATATATTGTAGCAAACGATAGTTCCAATAGTTAATGCTAACTATAAACATCTCGTATATTAAAACCCTCTAATCGTTATCTGAAACTAATGTCATTCGTATCTGTATTCAATTCAAATTCAATCAAAATAAATGAATAAGCGCAATCAATCCGCGCTTACCACAACCAAGTATGGAGCATCGAACCCTTTCAACTTCACCTAGCGTATTGCGCAACCGTGAAAACGTTTGATACTGTATAGTTTTTGTTGGGACTTCACTAGTGGAATTCATATTTGAATTCCTTCTCTAATAGGAAGCTTCATAGTGTCTTCGTTTCAAAGTAGATTTTATTATTCTGATAGAGCTGAATATTCAGTATTCTTATTGACTAAACTATCACAGCAATAATATCTAAAAATCTAGCCAATTGTGCTTACTATGAATAGTCTGCCTAATTGTGGTTGGGTTGATATTATAACATTAAAAATATAAAAAAATTATCTCTTCACGATACAAGTTATTATTAACGATGACATGATATATGCCTTATTAATTCTGTTCTATATATTCTTCTTAATAATTAATAGAAATAAATTATAAATTAAATTAGTCGTATATTATTTTAATTTGGTTTGTTTCTTTTAATTTATTATTGTTGATGTTCTCAGCTTACGTGTAATAGAATCTATATATATATATATATATATATATATATATATATATATATATATATATATATATATATATATATATATATATATATATATATATATATATTAGGGTGTCCCTTATTTTTCAAAGTTTTAAATTTCTAACGCATAGGTCTTAGTTTTGTTCATTTGCCTCTAAAACACTCGGAAATAAATTTTTACCTTATTTGGAGTGCGATAACCCGTGCCGACTTGCATCGAATCATGTTCATACATGTTGCGCGGCAGTAGCGGTGCGTATTCACGGCATTTATCATTTGTTCTCAATTATTTTCACGATCAACACGATAAATATAAATAAATAAAAGATGGCAGTGGAATAAAGAAGCAATAAAAAATGTATTTTCTTAGTTGGTGACGTAAATTATCAAAATAACAGGCGCAAAGTTACCGTCTAATCGTCAAGTTCTTGCAGTACTTTTTTTTAACATTCGCGAAGTTAAATGGACTGTTAGTGAAAGCGCTAATCTCGTCATTCGGGAGTGCATTATATTTTGGGTAAAAGTTAGAATACCTATCAGAGCTATACCTACCTGTGTAAAAAAACTTGTGGATCTTCACCATGCTTGGAGGGAGTTGCAAAAAAATTTTAAAAAATACATGATGCCGTGAGGAGGAATTTAAGAACAATTTAGATAATTTATTTGATATAGCACACGCTGATGCTTTAGAACTGATGAAAATTGAAGAAAATAAGATATTTTTACAAAAACAAAGAGAACCTGGGCGTCCAAGGTGTTAAGCGGGTGTAGACAAAAAGTTAACCGAAAAAGAAGAAAGGGCAAGACAAAGGAAATTAAATGAAGAGAAAAAAAGATGTGAGCAAATGTGTTTCAGCGATTTGTCGTCATCTGTTACTGCGCAAAATTCTATTCAAACGCAAGGGCATCACGGTCAACTTACGAGCTCTGATGAAAGCCTTGAGGAACCCTTGGCGTCCACCTCTCAAATGGTAAGTTCTGAAACTACTACAAAAAGTAGAAGGAAAAACTTTATCACGCCTTAGTTACAGCTTTAGATAGACGTAATTAAGCATAAGGGGTTCTGTTTATATACTTCAGGCTGTAGTAGAAGCACTAGATCTTAGCTGTGATGATTTTCCGATAAGCAAATCGTTTATTCAACGTATTCGCACAAAGAGTCGAAAATGTAGAGCGGAATCTGTAAAAACAGATTTTCAGAGTTATGTGCCTGAAATAGTGACCGTTCACTGGGATGGGAAATTATACCTGGACTTGACGTGAGAAGTTCTAAAGAAGAACGCGCCTGCCAATTCTAATTTCATTTGGAGAAAAGGAACAACTTCTGGCTGTACCCAAACTGGAGAGCTCTTTCGGCCAGGATCAAGCTAAAGCTGTGTTGAACGCACTTTATGACCTCGATGACAAAGTACAAATATAAAAAAAAGAGATAGTTTTTATGATCCTGGGAAGAAATATATTCCATCTAAAGAAGATATGTCTGATTATTTGTATAGTAAGTAGGAATACAATAAATACTATTTATTGTATATTATGTATTTATTGTACATTTATTAAATAGTACTATTTTTATACTATTTTTAATAAATTGTTAATAATACTGCCTTATTTATTGTTGCAGGAAAATCATTAAGCGATTTTGTGTCTGTCAAGTGCACAAATTTATTTTCTCTATTAAAAATGGATAAAAAATTCTCCAGAGACCCGTTTTTACATGGGATGAAGATGTTGTCTATTAAGGCGAAAAGAAAAGTGCTTTCTTTAACGGCAGTTAATG
The DNA here is from genome assembly GCA_033884665.1 of Argynnis bischoffii washingtonia. Taxonomy (NCBI): domain Eukaryota; kingdom Metazoa; phylum Arthropoda; class Insecta; order Lepidoptera; family Nymphalidae; genus Argynnis; species Argynnis bischoffii. The sequence goes on from CM066623.1 coordinate 14,883,735, forward strand.
ATACAGCTGAAAGAGCTGTAAAACTTATGCATGATTTTCATAGTTAGATCATTGCAAAGGAAGAGCAAAAGCAATTTTTGCTACGCTGTGTTCAGAAGCATAGAAATCTGTATCCAGACTGTAAAAAAGAGACCCTTAAAAAAAATATCCTGCTTGATCTGTAATTTTATCTTCTTTTAGTAAATATTTCATAAAAAATTTAATATTTCAATTGATTTAGCTATATAACGGAAAGGGTTAAAAACAGCAATTTTCAAGATCTTCAGAGTTCTGTCGGCACGGGTTAATGTTGACGCAGGAAGATGAAATTTTGTATTTAAGTAAGTCTGGGTAGTTAAAAAAGAAATAGGAGGTATGCATTTCGATAACTAAAAAAAAATTTTTTTCTCCCATATAAGGGACACCCTAATATATATATATATATATATATATATATATATATATATATATATATATATATATATATATATATATATATATATATATATATATATATATATAAATTTAATAGAATCTACTAGCAACTATTTTAGATTTGTTTACAAACATACTTAGGACATAAGTATTTATTTCTGTATGTATGTATTTAAAATTGCTTTAAATCATTATGGTGTCCAAACGAAATTACACTGGTACAATTCTATATTTTCATATAGCAACAACCAACAACATAAAAAAATTAAACATTTTATAGATTATTCTTTTACGAGTATCAATTTGAAGTCGAAGTTAAAGGCCAGGCAATTTAAGAGCTATAACATCGGTCACACTCCACTTCTAAGGCAGCGATTACGGCAATTAACATACCGTGGAACGATTTGACGAAAACATCAGTGATATTGAAGAACATTCCATCTCTCGTGCTCACTCGATGCCACTATTAAAACTGTCTGACGTAATGATTGGCAAGATTTATTCCACATGAAGATGCAACGTCCGTTATCGTTTGAAAAAATATATTTATTATCTAAACTTAGACGAGTCAACATGTTCTTTCTATCCGGCGCCAGACTTAATCAATACTTAGTTACAAATACAATATCACTTACGAAAATGAGCATAATTTCAAATCAGTCCTTTCTTACTTCCTTTACTGACCTTTTTGGTGATTTATTTAAGAGATAAGTGCAGGACCCTTCGTTACATGCGCGGTGCACCTTCGCATGGCGCAGAACACATTAGTAGATAAGCTTAAGTCTCGTGAGAACTTGTTTTATCAAAACCGAGGGTTTTGGTATTATTTAGAAATTAACTAGCAAAGTGCAGGTAGATTATTATTGTTATTGATGTTTTATAAAAGAACCTATTTATAGAAGTCAATACCCATAATATATTCTTGAATTACTTAAGCCTGAGATACTCGCTTGTATCCAACGTGTAAATATAATCTATACATATAATAAAATTCTAAGTCGAATCTTTACATTAAATTTTTTTTTTGGAAAATCTTATTGAAATAGTCATTATTATCGATACAGAGGCCAAATCTTTTGGAAAAATTTACTCGTAAAAGAAGAAAGAGCGAAGCGAAGCGAAATAAAATGTACCTACATAGAGCTAGATGTTTAGAAATATTTTCATTCGACAATTTGCATTTCAATCACAGAGGCATTAAAAATAGTCAGGAAAATAAAGAAATTTTAATGAACTACGTTTAATTTAGATGCCTATGAATAAATGTAATGTATGTAAAAGTATGAAATGAATATTTTTAAATATATTTATTTGTAAAATGAATCTATCATCGTGATTACACGATTGTTGGTCAGATTGCGTGACAGCGACGGCCCCAGCGCTCTCGCCCGGTCGCGGCCGCACCACGTGTCGCCTAATCGTAATCGTAATCATTGCCGCAGTTAAGGAATACTGAACGAAGGAATTACCTAAGTGGTCGTTTCCGCTAGTCTCTTGCTTAGCTTTTGCTTTCTTTATAAACTTTGTGAGATACATTACTCCGTCATATCAAGCATTTATTTACGAGTAGCGAAATAGGTCCCAAGGTTCGTTTTAAACAGATAAAAATAGTTACTGTGAGCATGTCTTAGGAGATAGACAAATACTATCGTGGACTTTTCTGTAGGACTTTCTAAAGCTTACAGTTTTGTAGCACAATATTTTGATGTATCTCTAAAGGTTTACCCAGCGTTAGCCAAGTAATGGTACGAAAATAGTCTTATAACAAGAACCCGTTTAGGCTCAGCTACTATGCAAAAAATATTTGCAAATTATATACATAAACCTTCTTATTTACGGCTCAACCCGGGACTCGACCTAGGATCTCACGATACGAATACATATAAACTAGCCACTAAACCTAACAGGCAGTGCAGTTCATCATATCTAACAATACAATACTCACGCATCAAGCCATCACGAGAAATAAATCAAGCGGCCTATTAACGGCTGCCGATCCTCGCTCGCTCGCGGCCGCACCACGGTGGGTACCTCACACTCAAGGTAACGAACGTTTAACAAAAAACCCATAGTAAATATACTTATACTATATCCGATAGTATATATTTTTTTGCCCTTTAAAACACTATTTAAACGCCTACGTGGCTCTGTAGTAAAAAATCTGGTATTCACATCATCAACTACAATTTCGATCTCACTCATGGCAAATATCTATTGAGTCTCAAGCCAACGATATAACTAATTAAAAATTATTGATGAACTTCCAAATATTTAAGTCGTCTAAAGGCAAAGACACTTGTAATATTATTTTGGTTTAGTTTTACCTTAGGTTTTGTACCGATATTGTAGTTAAAACATAACGGTAGAACACCTTGTGTTGCAATTCTTTTTGATACAGTTTCTCATGCCCTGGACGGAAGAAATATAATTGTAGGCTTGTAGCTGAGCGCTAACTAATCTGTGTAACAAGTCGTGTTCTCACGTTGAATAAATTAGAGGAGTGAATGAATAAGCATAAAATCTTTTATAAAAACGCCATAGTAATGTTACTACTTACTCTTGAGCTCGCTAAAGACAACTAGCCGGCGGCAAGTCTCTGGGACTAACTATCACCACGTAACCACGCGTGCACCTCAGTGTATGTACATATAATTTAATTACAATTTTTGCGTTAAATATTGTTAGCATTTCATATAAGCTAGGTAGAATCGTTAAGAAACACTTTTTATAAGATTACTAGCTCGCTTCGCTTCGAGTTCGTCCCTAGACAAAATCAAACCTATTCTGCGGGAACCGAACATTTTTCCGGGATGCTATATAGCCTAGCCTTCCTCAATTAATGGGCTATTTAATGCAAAAATAGTTTTTCAAATCGGAACAACAGTTCCTGAGATTAGCGCGTTCAACCAAACAAACAAACTCTTTAGCTTTATAATATTTATTAATACCTTGCTTGTATGCGTATTCCCTTTTTATTTTTCCACTGCTAGACACGGACCTCCCTTCAATAGGAGGGAGATCAGGCCATAGTCCACCACGCTGGCCAAGTGCGGGTGGACTTCACATGTCGTTCGGAAATTTACTAGGTTTTCTAAGACATGCATATTTCCTCTCAATGTTTTCCTTGGCCGTAAGATGTAGTAATCATGTTGAAAACATCAGAGATGCTAGACCCAGGATTTGAACCTGCTTCACTCGATTTCCCCAGCGAGCCTGTTTCCATTGGGCTTGCTAAAAATACTAAAATAACCATTTTTTTTATATTTATTTTATATTTTTCAGCCTCCTAGTATTAGAAATTTGATCTTTGAATATCCTATGATACTAATTTAGCTAAAGTTAGATAGTTTAAATTTTGTTTAAATGACAAAGAACTGCTGTAGCTGTGTGTGCTTAGAGTTTCGTACTAACTACTTATTTAGCTAACGGCCTGCAGTAACCTCGGGCCGATCAGATGGTGATCATCGATCAAGTCTTTATAATATATTGCAACTACGATGATAAAGTTAATTTAAATGAATATTCTAAGAGATACTTTGGAAGAAGTTTATGCGTTCCTACGCATAAACTTCTTATTCTTATTCTTCATAGTCGTAGGTTATATTATATTAGCTCAGTTATCATAAGTAAGAATAGATAAAGTGAAGTTAACGAGGGAAGGAATCTGGAGAATCACCTATTTATTTGTTTCTTTTTTTTTTTAAGTTATACTTCTTTTGGAACATTTGGAAAAAATTATGAGAGTAAAATTTTTACGATGCGCGCGCACACCGACAGCCAGAAAGCGACATGATGAAGTTAGCTGATAACTGTTTGTTGCCATGGTAACCGTTGTTATTGTCTGACAAATGATATATAATATTATATAATTATAATAATAATTTCCTTAAATGATATTCTATAAATATATGATTGTAATATGCCTAATATGCTTTATTTAATTATTTTATTAATTTATCGTTCCTTTTACAAACAGAGAGTAGCGACATACGGGATGAATTATTTGGCTGTGTTTGTTCTGTTACGCCAAAGAAGTACAAGTTCTTACGTACACACACGTTTTTATTTTTAACGACACGTTTGGCTTAGTTTATAGTGACCTTACTTACTGTGCCAGAAGTCGCGGGTTCGAGTCCCGTTGAGGGCATTCATTTGTGTGATGAGCACGAATGTTTGTACTCATGTCAGTCATGGGTGTTTACATTTATAATATGTATGTTTTTAAAGTTATATATATAATAACACAGGCCTCGTAACTTACCATGGAACTAGATGGTGCTGTGTGTTAATGTCCCAACATATTTATTTATTATTTAATTTATATATAAACTATTTAATTAACTCCCGACGCAAAAAGGGTGTGTTATAAGTTTAACATGTATATCTGTCTGTATCGTAGCGTCCAAACGGATAAATTGATTTCACTTTTTTTTAGTTGAAAGCTGATATATAATATTGTATTATGTAAAGTTAAAAATGATTCTATTACCTCCGTGTTTCAGCACAGTTCTGCGGCCGTTTCGAAACACCATAATTAAGCACTAATTTCTTATTTAACTAAACCACTCCAATTACTAAATTACTGTGCCCGTACAATTTACACGCAAAGCTTTAGAGAGTGGTTTATGACTGACCGCAATAAGTAAAATTATTGAATAATCCTTTTGTGGCAACTCGCAGCGGGCTTAATTTCCTTGAAAAAAACAAGGCATATAACAACGTTCTCATAAAGCACAATATTGTAAAATTAAATAAGATAGTAGATTCTTTAAATAAAAATGAATTAATATGGACATTTTTGACCGGTGGTAGGACTGTCAAGCCTGAGGATTCCGACTGCAGGGGTACAACCCCCTTATGTATTTCTGCTGCAAAGCAACAATAATTGCATTGTTGTGTTCCGGTTCGAAGGATAAGGTAGCTAGCGCAATTACAGGCAAGAGGCACCTATGGTTCTGTATTTTTGTTACATAAAACCTAAGTACATGAACCGTAGGGGTTATGAGCGACAGGTACTGCTTTCCATCAGGTGGTCTGTCTGCTCGTTTGTCACTGAACACTATAAAAAAAACATTCAAAGTACTACCTATAAGTAAATATATTCATTTTCTTTCTAATTGAATTATATGTACCTATAATGCACAATCATTCTTGCTTTGACACCCACTATCGGGCAATTAAGACAAAATTTTTAGGCGATTAAGACTAAATGAATATTTTAGAACTTATCAATGGATTTAAATGTACTTTAAAATGCATTAGAATACATTTTAAGCTTGATTGAAACTCGATTGTTAATATCGATATAATTGTATTTCCTAAAATCTTACTAAGCTGGGACAACAACCAAAAGACAACGACCACACAATTATTTATTTTAATTCACATATTTAAGCAAAACGTTTACAATTCTTTACATTAAAAGAATTGTTGCAAGAGAACAGAAGGTTCGAGATAATTCAACAAGTACCACCAAAGTGATAGTATCGACACGGCGCTTCGGAGGCGCGTGACGCTGCAGATTCTAAGCGAGTTGATGCCATTATCACTCTAACATATTCATTGATTTGTTTCGACACCCGGTAGCTGTGAAGCCTGAACGCCTTCCCATAGAACAATGACTGACGCTTTTTATTAATATAAAACTCGAACTCGTATCAAAACTATTCAAAGTAGATTTAAATGTTGGATCTCCAAAAACTTACCTTTTTTCGTATTTGTGAAAGTTTTACTTTTTAAACAACATTAGTTTTTAAAGTAAACCTTTTTAATTGATGTTAGTGAAGTTATTCTTGAAAATGGTCAATACATTTTAGCAGTCAAGCTTAAGCCCAATATTAACATATCTAAGTATTTCTATGAGTAAGTTTCTATAACTACCTCAGTGGTGTAATTGCTAGCAAGTACGGCTGCACATAGAGAGGTCCTGGGTTCGAGTCCCGGGCCGGGCCATGTTTAGTTATTGAGTATTTCTATTTAGTAAGTCTCAGTAACAGCTGGGAGTTGGGAAGTTGGCGGTGTTTCACCCCCGTGCCTCGGAGAGCACGTAAAGCCGTCGGTCCTGCGCCGACAATCTCAACGGTCGTGTCTCGTGTCGTCCCACCGGAGCATGAGAGTAACAGGAATAGAGAGTGCACTTGTGTCTGCGCGTACATTTGTGCACTATAATATCTCCTGCGCAGATGGCTAGTCTCAATGAGACCGGCCGCCGTGGCTGAAGTCAGTCGGGAGGTCTATGAGGATGCGGTTCGCTATATAAATTGATAATATCTTTCATTAATGCCTGTGTGTGAGGCATAAAAACATATATTTCATATTTTTGTCTGAAAAAATTTTATTGATATAAAATTTGCGTCTCCAACATCTTTAGGTAATGTATTGTGTAGCTGTGCTCTTTCAAAGAGAATAGCCCCTATCTAGTATATCGTACGATGTAAGTGAGGTTTTAAACTTAAACTCTAAGCTTTTGTTATTATTTTTGGATAAGTATTCATATTTCATATTTGTACATTTGTTAAGATATTTCATTAAACAAAATTTTAGTCATTTTATAGAAGATTTTTTTAGGTCTACGATAATCTATGTAAAATAAGCTTTTGAAGAGCTCATTTTGATGAAACTGAATATTCCTTATATTGTACTCGTAGTTGTGGTGACAGTCATACAAATATACTCATTATTTTGATGATTTCATTAAAAAATCGTTCATAGCCGCCGCCTGATGCTTCAAGGCAAACTACCTAACGCGCAATTACTAGATTGCCCAAAACAATGTTCACCTCACAAAGCACATCCGCCTTAATTGTTTTTATTATTTTTAATGTTATTATACATGATGTATGTGTATGTCTGTACTTTATGCTATCTATTAATTTTTTAAGTCATAGATCTCTTTTTAGTATTTATATTTCATTACTACATAACTGACATCGATTATATAAGTTTTGAAATATTGCATAAATAAAATAACCAGGTCGTTATAAAAGTCAAACTTCATAAAAATCAAACGCTTGCCAGCACAGTAACATTAAGGCAGAGCTCTTACAAGTTACTTACAAGTACATAGGTAATATACAAAGCATAAAGTTAAAGACACAAAACAAAGGATCGTTATGTATTGCTAACACAATCGTGTTATTTCCGCGTAGGTTTTCAACCAAAATTATTTAGTACCCAAAGTACTCAGTAACGCCACGTTTTTACAGTTTTATTTTAAACTTCTAACTACGAGTATTCAAACCACCAACAACCAGCCAAACAAACATACATAACATTACCTTCTTTCTGAGGCAGTCAGGGGAAAATAATCTAAAATGTGATAAGCATATTTCGGAAAACAGTGAGACGGACGTGTGTCGACGTTCAGCTGGAACCAGAATCTCTTTTTGGTAGTCGTTTAATAAAATGATTGTATGTTGTAAATAATACATTGCGCATGCATGCCGCGTGAGTGCAGCTACGTGTGTTGCCAGTGTAAGTGCCTTTTATTTTGAAGTACGGATCTATTTGCGTCCTCTTTTTACGAATGGGAGAGATCCATTTCATGTCTGATGTGGATTTCTTTGTGGTTCGTAACTAACAAATAATATTATAATAAAGACATTAAGTTGATTTATTACTTTTAAGTGGTTCGAGACTTCACTATAATTTTTTTTGACATGTTCTTACAACGCCCGCTCCACGCCATATACATATTAATACAACAAGTAAATACCAGTTTCGTGTAATTTTCTCTTGATTATTAATTTTTTCGCAAATATTTTTAATGTACGAGTATCTGACATTCAAAGTTATGACTCGACTACAAAATAATAACAGAAAAGATACAGTTCATTTAACATATACATATTTACATACATATATTGTTATTTACATATGTGTGATCTTTGAATGTACTCGTACATACTGAAGTACGAGTAAGTCATCCGATGTTAGTAGCACTAGCGAATAGCGATGTCATTCCTTGGGAATGCACTTCACTATAAGAACCTTATTTCTTATAGTAAATTGTATTGGAGAGAGATAGAAATATCACCTCTTGTCCCTGTGCAGTGTTCAAAACTAGCTTTATACTTTACCTCATCAAAACTGGTCTACAAAATGTTTTGATAGAATCTTAAAGAAAATTATACGTTTTTGTTGATCGCAAAAAATTATCTAATACCGGTGACTTATGTAGATACGTGGATATTCTAATCTAATCTAATCCTTTTTCCTGAATAAAAGTAGCCTAAGTTACTCCTTATAACATCATATTTTCCAGTGAAAGTCCCGCCATAATAGGTCTAGCCGTTTCGGAGATTAGCCGGAATAAACAGACAGTCAAACGAAAAAAAAATAGTAATTAAAATTGACATTACAAACAGACACTTCAAATTTATTTATATGTATAGATGTATAAATTATTCGAATAGATAAATCAGTGACGCTGTATATGATCAGTGTTTCGAGGTATCTGGACTTTTCATCTTGTCAGATTTTGATTTTCTCAAGTAACCTCATAATTTTTCTTACAGACTATGAACTTTTGTTTAAACAACGGTTTGGTTAAGATAAATAAACATTCTATGAGACCTGAGTATTTACCAAAAGTAAGAAGATATATTAACGGCAGGTATGAGTTCGTTCGTTAATCCAAGATCAAATAAGCTAGTAGCCTTGAGTAGTGTTGACCGGCGCAGGCGCAGGCGCAGCGCAGTGACGCGCAGTGACGCGACGGGTTTTTGTCAACTGAGGACTGACGATCAGTGATCTGTGACTGCTTGCTAACCAGGTGCGGATTCGATTATGATTAGATCGTAAAAGCTCGTTTATGTTTACTACGTTATAAGCCTCAATTTTTGTTAATTAGATTTCTTTAGAGAAGATGTAAAAGTAAGTCTATAATAATATACATTTTATATTTCTACGCATGTTATTAACTACAGAGTTAGAAATATAATAAAATATATTTGCTCATAATTTTATGACAAGGGCCAATACTTCAGCCCTTTGAAATGCATGTCTCACTTCCTGCACGCTGATCTGTTTGCCTTATCTTTTATTTATATGCCTTCAGTTTAAACTTATGTAACTACATAATCTATACGTATAATAAAATTGCCGAATATGTACATTAAATATTTTTTGGAAAATCTTATTGATATAGACTTTATTATCGATACAGAGGCCGAATCTATAGTTTTTCGAATTTTTGTCTGTCTGTCTGTCTGTTACCACATCACGGGAAAACCACTGGATAGTTTTTGATGAAATTTGGTACAACTAGTTATCCGGGTCAACATATAGGACACTTTTTACTGCGGGAAAATATCACATCTCCGAGAAATCTATACTAAACATTTTACGTAACTAGGAACAAACCTGAGCGGAGCGAGGATGAGTCGCTAGTAAATGATCAAATCATTAGCATAAACAAATCTGCAGCGAGCTCCAGTGAGCAATCTAAATATCGGTAAAAACTATTGACACATGTCAATGTTGACGGACTGAGGCACGAGAGAGTCGTTCTGTAAGTGTTGTAGTTTTACATGTTTTTGTTACTATAATATATTTGTTAGAATTTCTGTTTAAGTAATTTTCAATGCAATATAATTTTCTTGTAATAGAGCCTGTTAAATATTACTAACTTCGCTTAAAACTGTTAATAAAAATAGAAACTAATATTATAGGGACAATTTATTCAATAACATTTAAGAAATTCTTATAAAAGTTATGAGAACTTTTCTAAAGCTCGCCCTAGTATAACATTTATAGAAGCTTAATAAATAATTACCGAAGTAATTCGCATAACTTGGGGCGTTCAACCTGCGGTGGTTGGTCACCGCGGGGGCAGCCGGCTCGCCGCCGCCCTCTTGGCGCACTTCAGCTCCATCACTGCACAGGCACTACACAACAATCACTGCTATCGATTCACTCACGATTTTGAACTGTAACGGTTTTGATGGTAATTTATCGGCGCGAGCGCAGTGACGTGGTGAACGGGCGCTACGGGCGGAGGTCGCGCGCACACTGCCGCCTGCGCCTGCGCATGCGCTACGAGACCTTACACTGCCAACCTGCTTCGGAGCTTTTTGCAGCAAAGCTGTACTGAGAAAAGATAAAAGTAAAATCGCTCCCACGCCTCGCTACTTGCTACTTCCGATATTGGATTTATGAATTTTGACGTATGTAATATAAACGTTAAACAATGTTATGATTTATATGTGTAATTAAGAAGCTTTCGATTGAATCCTGTTTTATTTTGAACACTCGTTTTTATTTAATTGGTTTGCTTATTGATTTAAAGTACTAATATTTTAATTTAATGTATCTTAAATTATAATGATTAAAATTATATATAATTGAAAATAAAAAGTAAAAATCTACAGAGTCGGCAGAACGAGCCGCGTTACTTTTAAATACAGCTACATTATAGAGCTTTAATCAGATATACCGGTTCAAATTAACAAGAAAATTGCATCATATTATTATGAAGCTTATGAGAACTACATTCAGGTAAATAATAAATAAGCTGCTTAGTTATATATTATATCATCTTTGTACTCGGCATTTATTCTTGGACGTTTTTATATATATATATATATATATATATATATATATATATATATATATATATATATATATATATATATATATATATATATATATGTGTGTGTTTTTTTAATAATTAACTTATCTCTAATACTACTACTATGAAATATTTCTTGTTTAATATATTCGTACTACACGAGTAGATTCCGCAGCCAAAAACTAGTATGTTGTAAGTAAAACATATCAAATCTGAATATGAACGTTGTAATAAATAAACAGGTGTTTCTTTTAATAAAATTATAGAGATAATTTCTATTGATTTACATCGTAGAGCTTTGAAGCATCCATTTATCATAGCTCTATCTAAGTTCGATACAAAGTGTCCATTACATTTACATAAACGGCTCCATCGAGATACGCGACACCCACGGACACTGTGACTGAGCACTGACATTGCCACGGCGCACTAATTGTACCTGCGACTGTGCTTGGAAATGTTTTACTTCTTTGTTAACTTTTGAATAACTAAGTCGCAGTTAATTTTGTATATAAATAAAATTTTAAATGTTCCTTTGTACAAAAATTTAAATATCCAAAAGTTATTCACTCATTACTTAACGTGTTGAGGGCCGCGGGAACACCGGAGGTTCAGTTAACAATTAATTTCTTAGAAATTATCCTGGAGTGGTTAAAGTTTTTACACATATCAAAATATTTACATAGAGACAGCTTTGTATGTTACTATTATTTGCTTTAACTCGACACTACATGGTGTTGTATCACTTCTACTTTTACAGTGAGTTTGAGTATGGGGATTTTTTACGGGCAAAACCATGGGCTTATAGCCTAATATATAAATATTAAGAAAACGTATTACGCACGAAAGCACCATTTAGTGTGCAATGTGCAACATCGAAGGAAAATGGAACGGATTCAGACTTTACCTCTTTTTGTGAAGTCACAAAAAAATTGTGTGCATGCAAATATATGTATTCATGTGGGGGTCAAAAAAAGCTGATTTTAGCGTGATGTATTTTATGAACGGCCCCTTACATCTTTTTCAATTACAATATTAATCAGAGATAGTTACAGTTAAACGAAACCGGTTGAATCTATATTCAAATACTTAATATTTAATGACTATACTTTCATGTACTTTAGATAAATACTAATTACAGGATATTTAATATCATAAAAATGATAATTTCCATAAACTTACAGATATCTAAGATGTGGATTCATTTGCTAGCAGACGACGGACATTCATCAACTCTGTTATTGATAAAGATCTCGTTAATCTCGTAAGATACTATAACAACTTGTTTTTTTCTTTCCCAGTTAGGTCTTAGTTCTTATTTCAGTCCTCATTTGAAACGGACAGACAGACCGTTATGATATTATCTACGAAAGAAACCGGACAGATTACTGAGTGAGTTATTATGAGGGCCTCGACGCCATACATCATATTGACAATAACAATTACATACAACTCGTCGCACGACCAATCTGCCAACTCGTGCAATAGCTTTTTAAGATACAATTAAGTAATATAAAAATGAAAATAAAAATATTTGTTTAAATATACCCAATGTAATTCATTTAAATTAAACTTATGATGAAAATTTTTTCAAAATCTTATTACACAAAACAATCGCACGACTGATTTCCCAACTGGTCGACTTGTACTCAATAAAAGATTTATAAAACACAAGTTCACTCTTCGGTCGACTGGTCTGGTGACTGATAAATCGTTATTTTTATGACGAAAGACAGTTAGTGCTAATTGGTGGCAACAAAATAAAGTTATTTACACTTAACGAGCAGATTAAGTCTAAAGCTGTCCTGTTCAGGTCAGTCCTGCTTTATTTTCAACACCTGTTTGTGGTACTAAGTAAATTTCCACTTATATAAGTCCCGACTAATCTATCGTTAATCTACTACGTCTAGTGGATAGTTTTACCTGTAGTTCTTAAAACCACAACTAAATTGCTGGTGTTTTGCATCCTGATATTATCTGATAGTATTTTTGGCAGCAGCCACTTAGGTTGAAGCATTTAAACCACTATTCCTGGGGGAGCACGTAAAGCCATCGTCCTTACGCCTAATCTTTCTTCGGTCGTATCGGACGGTCGTCCCACCGGATATCAAAAGCGCATGTGTGGTTCTACGTACAGTTGCCTGCATTATAATTTTCTCAAAGAGGTCGGCCGCCATGATTGAAGATCGGATAAGAGAAAATTAATTACTACTCTCAAATTTAATATTTACGTTTGACTTGAATAGCTGGGTTTTTGTTGCCTCTATTAGGGTTGTAAATAGTCGATCAGCTTTTTTAAAAATTAAGAAAATAAATCTAAATTATATATTTTAGTATGATTTAAAAATGACATGCAGTTGTTCCAAATATAATTAAATATAAAATAAATATGTTGGGACATTAACACACAGCACCATCTAGTTCCATGGTAAGCTACGAGGCTTGTGTTATGGATACCAGATAGTTGATACACTACATATATATATCTTTAAATACATACATATTATAAATATAAACACCCATGACTAGAGTACAAACATTCGTGCTCATCACACAAATGAATGCCCCCAGCGGGACTCGAACCCGCGACCACTGGCGCAGAAAGTAGGGTCAATACAAACTGAGCCAAACATGCCTTCATCACGTGCCAAATATATTCTAATGTACAGTACTGATAGTTATTAACCATAATTAACAGTGGTCGCCTGCTATGATTATTTGAAGTTTTATTTTAGTTTACATGTAATTATGTTTAGTGTACATGTTTGAGACAATTAATAATTAATATAAATAATATGTGATATTTTAAACAAGACGTTTTCGGATTTCTTTGTGGCTTTATTTTATAGTGATAGAAATATTCAAATTTAAAATAAAGTTACAAAACTATCAAAACAATATAGGATTTAATTCACCAATGAAATATAATTATACATAGACTTACCTCAAGGAGGTAAATCTATATCTATATATCTATTAACATTTATATTAAATGTTACTTTAATTTTATAGAAAGCTACACTGTACAGAACATTACTTGAGAACGCAGTAATTATACAAAAAAGCTGATTAATTTCTAGCACCCGCGCAAGAGTGTCGACTCTCTCGTTTTATAGCTCTACATTACTGTTGGCACTGTTCTAGCGCACTTTCTCCCGGCGCGGTGTTGCGGTTGAGCTTTCAATAAGCTTATCTCGTGAACTTGTAAGCTGACAGTAACCATTTCAAGTAAAGCTTATGTACCGTTCATTAAGACTCTGACACCCATTTATATTTAATCGCTGTGAAAAAAATTATTCACTTTATTAAAATTTTATATCTTATTTTTTATTTTCGTGTAGGAAAAAGTTATATGCAGTTTTTTGGAGACAAAACGCGAGGTTTTAAAGCATTGCTAAGTACGGTGTCGGAAGTTTGGCTGAGTGCTTTGAGTCAGTGCTTAGACTGAAAAGTCTCTATAGCGTTTCTATGTACGTAAGGACATGAACATTTTGATAAATGTTGTATTTGTTTTCGGTTTATGTCCAATTTAAGGCAGTGGTAGCCCTGTGGTAACGCGCTCGCTTGGGAAACCGAGTGAAGCGGGTTCAAATCCCGGGTCTCGCACCTCTAATATTTTTATGTGCGATTCATTTCCAACATGATTACCAGTTACCTTACGGTGTAGGAAGAACATCGTGAGAAAACCTGCATGTCTGAAAGAACCTAGCAAGTTTTCGAAAAACATGTGAAGTACGCCAACCCGCACTATGACCTGATTCCCTCTCGTATTGAAGGGAGGCCCGTGCCCAGCAGTGGGACGGTAAAAAGGGCTGAATACATAAATATTAATATTTAATACATATTTTTAACTTCATAGGCGACAGTGATTAAACATCGTCCACGAGGCGTGAAATGTATGATTGTGTTAAATGACTCGGACCCGAGTCAGTCATATTTTATCTATACATATAATAAAATTTTAAGTCGAATATCGGTAATCATGTTGGAATAATTCGCACATGAAAATATCAGAGGTGCGAGACCCGGGATTTGAACCCGCTTCACTCGGTTTCCCAAGGGAGCGCGTTACCATTGGGCTACCACTGCCGTATAAATATTTATATAATGAAAAATTATATATTAAAAGTACTATAAGAACTTATTTAAATATAATATTATTACAAAACGAACTTAACATCTATTAAAGATAGAAAAATAATAAAATGTTTTAATTATATGTGTAATTAATGTACCTATATTGAAGTATATTTATATAATAAGGCACATGCAAAACATAACCAACAAAATCGTCGCAGTGAGCTCGCTCGCCGTGGAGCGCAGCGCTCACTGGCCGCGGCCTGGAACGTAACCCGATACTCGGCGGCTGAAAAACGGCTTTTTAACCACATTGCAACTGCCTTTCTCGCCTTTGCTTGCCGACGCCGTATTGAAGCATCTAATGTTTTGATACAAGCATAAAAGCTCGAAAAAGCAACTTGGTTTTTAAATAGAATACTTTTAGTTTTTTATAATTTTGAATGAGCAATTTTATATATATAAATTTGTTTCATGTATCTCGGAAACGGCTCTACCAATTTAGATCAAATTTTGTATTTGGATAAAGTTTTGCTTGTTAAGTTTATCTACATTCAGGTGTATTTTCTTAAACGATTTTTATATATTATATTATTTGAAAAAAACCCATTTACGAAAAAGACGCCGAGTGAAGCTCGATCACCAAGGAAATATATAAACAATTAAGATGTCAGTGATTTTAAAATGGCTGCCTGATATTCAGCTTTTTTTACACTATACCTACCGAACTCCAAACTACTGTTAAAAATATTTTTTCAGTCAGTTCATTATGGAATAAATGATAGAAGAAACGGCTTAGCCCATTTTAACTAAAAACTAACACTAAATTACACTAAAACCATTACGACATTAAAATATACTACATAAATAATAATTTAAATAGTAAGCGTCGCCGGCTGGTAAGCCGATACTGCGGCAGCAGTATGAGTCACTATCTAGAGCAACGGAGGAGGAGCGACGCTTTGTGGCGGGGCAGCGAGGCGCGCCGCTCGGGTTACCGCCGACACACGGCGGAGCTCAAGCCGAAAATTCAACATGACTTTAAACTTAATACTCATTTACTTTGACATAGTACTAGAAAATATCTTCAAATACATTAGAATGCTCTGCCTCGTTGGTCTAGTGGGATATATAGCCATCCACAGATTCGTCTTGGGTTTAAATCCCGGGTCGGGGCAAGTTATTATTGGCAATTACTGTTAAGAAACTCTCTGTGACAGCCCGGACTCATGAAGTTCGCGGTACGGTATACGCACCTACCGAATTCGGTCGAGAGAACATTATTACTAACCGTATGAAAAAAACCTATTTTATTAAATAGATTTTCTTAAACTATACTAAGTTTCTTTAAATACTATAGAGTAATGTTATTTATAAGTTTTTTTGTAAAATCTCGCGCAAGCTTGGCGCAGAGATGTTGCATTATCAGACGGACACGGTTTTTTTTTCTCTTGCAATGGCCAATGTATCAGATTCCGCGATACTGACTACTAGTATTACTTTTATTTCTATTTATATCTCCATAGAAACTCCTCACTGCAGTGCACGCCGCACACGCTATCGTACAAACGCTACTTTAAATGAACCAAGCAATTACATAATTTCCAAATATTAAGCTGTATATTATTAATACAGAACTCACGACTTCGCTCGCGATCAAACTACGAAAAGTACGAAATTTGATGCAAATATGTCCAAAGAGTAAAAAGTTTCATACAATCTTTTATTCCCTATTCCACCCCCTTGGGGGTTGAATTTTGAAAAATCTTGATGCCTACGTCATAAGAGGAATACGAAATTTTTGCGAAATTTTAAGTTTCTAGCCCTAAGGGTTTGGCCTGTGCGTTGACACATCTTCCTTTCATGTAATCACTTTTGCCTTTCATGTAATAAGATTTTGGGTGAAAAAATGTATTTATACTTTCCAAAATTGATGAATATGGGATTTTTATTTTTGGCTACAAAAACTTCAATATTTGTACATTTTTCATAATATACTACGTACTTTCACATTGCATAACGTCTATTTCCTCTCAGTAACCATTCTAAAATGCAAAATTCCTTATTTTATAGTACCTAAATCTTGCAAATCTACTGCCCTATATCACTTATATTTCTCTTATACCTAGCATTCCTAATCGAATACCTACAAATTATTTTGAAATCAGCTGCATATTAGTATAACAATATTGATAAACACAGCACAAGTTACAAACCGCTAGATTATTATCAACGCATCTATTCAATGAGATATGAATCTAACCCCATCTATAATCGAACCCGTACGCTGCGCCTCGTCCCTCCGTGTCGCCGCTTAATTAATCTTACATGAGAAAGCTTGAAATTGATATTTAAGCCTCCACAGGTCCACAGCGTATACTTGTAAAGAATTTGAACATAAACTCGTGTGGGATGCAACTGGTAAAATGTACTATGAATTATAACTATTTTAAATGATTTCAGAAAAGGAAGAAGTAACAAAGTAAGTATAATGTATATATATTATGCTGAGCTGTTGCGCGCGACGATGTTTCTATTTTTTGTCTGTGTCGAATATATTTTAAATAAGAGGAATCGTTATTTTCAATTATGGGTTTGGTTAAAATGTCATTAAAACAAATGCTATTACCAAAAATACCAAATACAGTTTATTATTATTTTTGAACGAAAGTTTGCCGATTATTTACTTAGGTAAAAGGTAGACTTGAAACTAATTGTACATAATATACATATGTATATCATACTTAAAAATTGTCCGAACATTCTGAGCGACCTTTATACTTACAATATTACCTCGATTAAATTATAGCATAATATCACCATCACTATCATCAGATTTCCAATGAATTTAAGATATGAGAGAGTTCAACAGAATGTTTGATATCTATAAGGACCACCGCGCCTTTCGAAAAAGATCATAATGTGTAATGTGTTTGGAAAATAAAATATTAATTTCTAAAAAAAATTATGTACATAATTAAGCATAATTATTTGTGTTTATTTGTTGTTTTTAATTATAAATATTGATTGAATTCCGATGAGCCTGTAATTTATAGTGGCAGTGTTGTGTGCTGTGTGTTGCACCGCCGGAGTGACCCAGCAGGTGCACCATCGCTCATGCGATTACAGCATTAACTGCGGTTTGATAAGAACGGAAATCGTAATGTATAGTTTTATGAGCTTTTACAAACGCATTCACATTTATGATATACATTCATTAA
Organism: Argynnis bischoffii washingtonia; assembly: GCA_033884665.1. Lineage (NCBI taxonomy): Eukaryota > Metazoa > Arthropoda > Insecta > Lepidoptera > Nymphalidae > Argynnis > Argynnis bischoffii. Next base: position 14,902,017 of record CM066623.1, read on the forward strand.
CGTACGGCAATCAAGAAGCTTTGGACAACTCGCTTGATAGCTTTTAAGCTTAATTTATGATGATTTAAAATAAAATTGTGCTGTGGGTTAATGCCCAATATATACAATTGTTGTAGGTCTACTGTCTTTGGGATCTTGGAATGTCAATGTAGATCTATTGGACCGACTGATTACTGTACTTAGTTTTATGGATAACTAAGAATATTTCGACAACTTACAAAACTAGGTGTAGCGACAGAAGAATAAAATAGGTAAATAAATAGCAAAGCAATACACATTCTTTTACCTTTTACTTCATTTCCAATAGAAATAGCTAATGTGCCAGGGTATAAAGCAACTTACTTCTTATGCGGATACGGACCATCTGATGCGTCTTTGCTGCATGGAAGATTGAGCAACCAATAAGCCTGACTGGAACCGGAAATAAAGATTATTATATTGCCGTCTGCCTTGATGCTGTACTATAATGTCTGAGTGGTGTCTTCGTATTGACCAACCATGCGGCATTTCTTGCCTTGCTTCCTTGGTAGGTGGTTGGTAACTCTATAAAATATACTCGACTGCCTCGGTGGTCTAGTGGCTAGCATGTACGGCTGCACATCGTGAGGTCCTGGGTTCGAGTTCCGGGTCGGGCCAAGTTTAGTTATTGAGTTTTTCTGTATAGTAAGCCTCAGTAACAGCCCGGAGTTGGGAAGTTGGCGGTATTTCACCCCCGTGCCTCGAGGAGCACGTGTCGCGTCGGTCCTGCGCCTTAACTCTCACCGGTCGTGTCTCGTGTCGTCCCACCGGAGTATGAGAGTGACAGGAATAGAGAGTGCCCTTGTGTCTATCTGCGCGCATACTTGTGCACTATAATATCTTCTACGCAGTTGTCTAGTCTCAATGAGATTGCTCGCCGTGGCCGGAATCGGTCAGGAGGATATTATTATTATTATTATTATTATATTATAAAATATACATTTTATTTTTAATATGTAAATTTATGTAAATGAAAAAAGAAATTTGTAAATTACAGAAAAATGTTCCCATACCAATATTAATAATATTGGGACACCGTTGGTTTATTGCTGAACCCTTTGACCATTACTCGAACTCATTTACATAATCGTAAATTTTCAGATCGAAAAATACATGAGTGTAGTAAAGTTATACGAGACTTAAATTACTAATTATAAGTACATAAAACTAAAAACTTACATTAACATAATTACTTGCATTTGCTTAAACGCTAATCTACACAAATAAATAAAATTGAAGTGTCTGTTTGTAATGACAAAATAACAGCATTTTACTGAATGCATATTATAAAAGTATATACGATCCTTATAAGAAGAAAATAATTTTTAAATTTTTTGTTTGACCGTCTTCTGTTTGGTCCGGCTAATCTCTAAAACGGCTGGATCCATTTTGACGGGACGTTCACTGCGGATAGCTAATGTTATAAGGAGTAACTTAGGCTACTTTTATTTTAGAAAAAAGTTAGGGTTCCGCGCAAAAGATTAAAACTCATGAAATTGTGAACAAAGTCCACGCACTTAGTGACGCACCCAAGCGAAGCGAGTGTAAGCCGCTAGTGTGTATTAAAATTAGGTTTAGTATCAAATATTGAATTTTTTTATAAACATAGTGTATAGTTTTCCCAAGGAAGCAAAAAGCCGTAATAGATGGTAGTTGCTGCACTCGGCACTATGTCTGGTCGCCATTACATTAATATGGCGGTATAATCGTCTATACTCTGCTATTACGCGAAATTATCGACCGCGACGTTGCCACCGGCTCCTATGTACATAGTTACTCTTAGTGGAATATTTCTAATTATTAATCCTCTATTAGGATCATTAGCTTCACATCCTAATATGATATTACTAAGCTTTTTTTTACTACTTTTTTATCAGTACAATAAAATAAAGAAAGTTGTCAAAAAATATAGATTTATTATTTTATAAACTTATTAATTATAATGCAGACTTGATCCAACTTGCCCATACCAAATCTAGTTAATATTTAAAGCTGAAGAGTTTATTCATTACGAATCTGATTTGAAAGCTTTTACTTAGCTTGGTCCGCCAACCCGCTCTTTACCAGCGTGGTGGACTATGGTCTGATCCCCCTCGTACTGAAGGGAGGCCCGTGCCCAGTAGTGGGGCGTTAAGAAGGGCTGAATACATACTTAGCTTGAATAAGCTAAAAAAGGTTTTTGGGTTTCTAATATCACGCAGTGATCTCTTACCGGTCGTGTCGAATTATCATCCTATTGGGTTTTGAGAGGGAAAGGAACAGAGAGCGCATCTGTCTTTGAGTACATGCGCACTGCACTAAACATTACATATCTCCTGCGCAATTAACTAGTCTTAATGCGATTAGTCGCCGTGGACGAAATCGGCCCACAGTATTATTATAACTGTTTAGCATCTAATGGCTTACTAGAAAAAAATCTAGGTAAATGCTACGTAAAGAGACACCTTTATTACAACACATTATATAATAAAATCCCCACGTCGCGTCTGTATGTCTGTCTGTCGGAACGCGTTAAACTCAAAAATTACCGAACGGATCTTCATACGATTTTATTCAATAGACGAAGTAATTCATGAGGAAAGTTTAGTCTATAATTCATTAAGATTGTGGAAATGAAGAAAATCATGCCAACTAGGAGCCTTACTGGCGAGCGCCGTGTAAACCAATAGAGTTATACGGAAACGATACATTACGGAATTTATAACACCTAGCACACACCCTAGCGAAGCGAGAGTAAATCGCTAGTCTATACAGATAAATAAAATTGAAGTGTCAAGTTATCTTTAATGTCAAAATAACAGTTTTTTACTAAATGCATATGGAATTATATACGATATTTATAAGAAAAACACAATTTAAAAAAAAATGTTTTGTCTGTCTATCTGTTTGTTCCGGCTAATCTCCAAAACGGCTGGGCCAATTATGACGGGACTTTTACTAGCAGGTAGTTGTTACTTTTATTTCAGTAAAAGAATTAGGGTTCCGCTCTAAAAAATTAAAATGTACCTAGGGACGAACCCAAACGAAGCGAGGGTGAGTCGCTAGTATACTATAAAACGATATTATAAAATTATAGAACCTATTCGTCTTGAGCTCAAGTAGGTACTTGCAAGTGTCACTGGACATGATTGATCAGACATCGCTCTTGCTTACAACAGACGATAGTCTCATCGACAGAACATCGCACCCGCCCGCATTCAGATGTATATGAAGAAGACTCTGACTGATGTGGAGGCTGAGCCGAATTAAGTTGTTGAACGAGCGGAAATCATCGCAACGTTGCGTTAAGCCACGGGACTCGGAGATACTTTGTTGATTAAGCTCATAAATAAATTGATAGCAATTATAGTTTATTGCTAGTCTTGAGCATCGACTTTATATTTTTGTAAGATTTAGTTTATATGTGATATTTTCTATAATAATATATTATTAATGAGAAAAATTTTATAATATTTTGGTTATTATGAGATTTTCATACGTGAATCTAATTAATCATCAAACTTGATTCCTATTTACTAATACGATGGGGAAAGCTTCTTGAGGTAATTTGAAAGACATGGTATAACATATGTATTACCTCAATTCTTTATAAAATGAAAGTATATTTAGTTTTTCTATATCTATGTCCTATATATACGAGAGGCCTTATTTATTTTACAAGTTAGCTAATACCCTCGCTTAAGACCTCTACCTACCGGTGAAAGTTTTTCTGGATCGCTTTAACAAAGAATCATACAGTTTAGCGTACTTTGAATCTATTTTTATGCTTTTTTATCAAGCTTTTAACTATACGAGTTTAATATAGTAAATTATGGGATAACTACTTTAAATCACGGATAGACACTTTTTTTTTATAAGTATATTATAGATATAAAAGTACCTATACATTACTGTAATCTGATAGTATTGATAAGCATCTGCTGTCGGTCATTGAACAAACTATTGATAAAATATCTATAATGAGGTATGCTTTGTGTTTAAACAGACTCTACCCAAGTGGCGTCGAATGATGACGATAGTTGAGACTAGAATAGACGTGTGTGATTCATAATAAATGTGAAAAATAAATAATTTAATAATTATATTTGATTTATAATACTTGTTTTATGATTTAATAAGAGAAAAATGTAATGCTATAACCGGGGTCTATAATGAGATCTAGATGAGAGGCTGCGCTCCGAGCTCATAAATATTGCATCACGCATCGACGCTCTCTACAGAAACATCGAAGCCTGCGCATACAGATGCATATCGCACGCCGCAAACTGTATACTTGACCTTATTGCGCTTTTTATATTTATATTTAGAGCACCCACCACTCCACCGAAACCGGCAAGGTAAATATATTATCTTTTTCCATACATTTTATTAAAAGTGTTATATATCTTGCATGGTGGGTGGGTACGTCGACAAAAAGTAGCCTATTCCAGTAGATAGCTTATCTCTATTGCGAATCCGGAATTTCACTCAAATCCGTTGAAACGTTACAGTGTATAGAAATAGAAAACGTACGCTGAGTGCTGACAAGCTTTCGCATTTATAATATTTGTGTGATGGCAAACCATGAACAATCGCGAGGGCGATTTCTAGTTACAAAATGAATTAATTTTATATAAGATACATGTTCAATATTAGTTAATTTAAATTATTCTCGCCTCGGAATAAGCAGATGTATTCTTTTTTAAAAACTAAACATACCTAACTCAATACGCAGATGTGTTAAATATTACCGGTTTGAGAAAAATATGATTAATATTCAAAATAATGATCATTTCGTATAATTTGGTCGACTCCTACTCCGTACAATCTACATAAAAGGTTTCGAAGGTAAACCTCATGATTGGTGAATACATGAGTACCACAAGGTGTGGGCGTGCCCGCCGCCGCCGCCGCCGCCGCCTGCCGCCGCGCACCGTCACCGACGTGGTGTGATATTCGACTCAATGTTACCACCTCGTTATTACTGTTTTAATTAATATTATGAGGGTTATGCATAAATAGCCTTATTAATGTGGTAACATAAAAGTTCGTTTTTAAGACATTAGGCGGTATAGGAGATTAGGTTGGTAATTAAATGTAAATTGGGTATGCGTGTACACGTGAGATAGTTTGAGCTTTTGATAAAGTGCAGGAAGCATTTTACATAAAATGCTATAGATTATGTTTTATTTTCACTATGAATAAGACTAAATATCCAATTTCATGTTTTTTTTCTCCAAATGTTTACTTACAAGGTAATTCAAGAAATTCTCTACTTTTTGCTAAAATTGTTTTAAAAGTCTGAAGTAGCCGATAGCATCGTTGATCTATTTATATAAACTAAAGTAAATATGGGATAAGGTAAAATAATATGTCCTGTCTTTATAAATCTTCGCAGGATTGTCTCAGAGAGACTCAGCGACTGTCAGATCGAGACATGTTTGATATTGTCGCAGGCACGATACTTCGAAGGATATGTCATCTGTCATTATTTTAATACCACAAGAGCTATAGTCTGCGTTTTCTTTCCTTATTTAGCACTTATATGGTTTTATAATCATAAAAATATTGAACTTAAAAAAACGTTGATGACATAGACACATCAGCTGTCACAATAATATGTAAACAATGTGTACGTTGATATAACGTTTGAAGGTTTTAGAATTTCTAGTCGTGCAATTTATTAAAATTATTCTTATTAAATAACTAGCGACTCAATCTCGCTTCACTCGGCTTCACCCCTAGTTACGGTTTAAAGTTTAGTATAGATTTTTCAGAGATGAGATATTTTCCCGCAGTAAAAAGTAAACTATATGTTGACCCGGATAACCAGCTATCATCATACCAAATTTCATCAAAATCTGTTCAGTGGATTTCTTGTAATGCGTTCCCAGACAGACAGACATAAATTCTAAAAACTATAGATTCGGCTTTTGTATCGATAATAATGACTATTTCAGTAAGTTTTTCCAAGAAATATTACATGTACCATTTTGAATCATTAGAATTTTATTATATGTATAGACGTAGAGAGTTAAAAGTGTTTATAAATGTAACAATAAAATATTAACATGCTTATATATTTCCTTTTCATATAAGATAATCAATTTGGTGACAAATGACGGAGTTCACTGATTCGGGGAGCAGTCGGAATACACAGTGTTTTAAATACTAATCTTAATATAAACCTAACATAGATCTAAAATAACACGCCGTCATTATATTTCGCTCTGCAAACTTATAAATAAACAGATATTTATCATAAAAACTTGGCGCTTAATAACGCAGATACATATCTGTTTGCGCAATGAGTTTGTAGTGTCTACGCACATTGTATATCTTCTGTCTTCACATATAACCAAATCCAATATCTTACTGAGCAGAATCTGTACATTAATTATTTTTTGGAAAAACTTATTGAAATAGTCCTTATTATCGATACACAGGCGGAATATATAGTTTTTAAAATTTTTGTCTGCCTGTCTGTCTGGGAACGCATCACGAAAAAACCACTAGACGAATTTTGTATAAATTTCGTATGATCATAGCAGGATACCCGGGTCAACTTATAGGATACTTTTTAGTTTTTGCTACGGGAAATCATTTGATCTCTGTGAAATCATAGATTTATTCAAACTGCATGTACTAATAACACAAAGGATGTAAAGCATGAATAGCAAATGAGCTAAGTGAAGCCGCTTAGAAGATAGCTCTTCGTAATCGTGTGTGTATGATGGCGGGGATAATCGTACTAATTGTGTTCATGTTTATCGCGAGTGTCATCTACGGCGTCGCGCGCTGTGATGGATCGGGGCTTTACCGCTCGCGCCGACGGGGCTCACGTTACACATGAGACACTTGTGAGACGCCCTTGCTAAGCTTAAAGCCTTCCTTCGCTTCGTGTATTTTTGCAATAGACTAATATTCCACGGGAACTACTAGTAGCTAGTACATCTATCATCTAAAGGGATAAAAAGCTATCTTAAACTTTATACTCTGATATCTATGAAAAAATCGTTTATTTGACAAACTAACAAACACTAATGCATTTGTTGTACTAGAGTAGAGAATATGTAGAGGTAAAGATGTAGGGATACTAGCTTCTACGTGCTGCTTTGCTTAACTTACTTATTTAGTCCATAGCTATTTAATATCATAGCTTTACATGAAATATCTTAAAATAATCTCAAGACAGACTGCATTCTCTATTATAAACTTTTATCCATTAAAGCAAAGGAATATTATATTTAAAACTAAACAAAGTAAAATATTTGTTGTTTTGCATAGTTCTTAGGAGCTGGAGCGTGGCCGTGTCCGCGACAGCGCTATGCAAATACTCAATACCGGTGGCACTCGTCCGATCAATTATTATTTGTTTTTATTTCTCTTCGACGGACACGCCGGCGGCCGTCGCTCGCAGATCGGCACTCATGCAAAAACTGGTAACTTCACTAATCAGCAATGATTAATTAGTTTTACAGCGGCGTAAATGTGATAAAATTCTCATTTACAGCATCGGCTGGTTTGTATATAAATAAATATCAATAAATAATTACACATAATATGATTGTGAACTCAATGATACTTATAAGCTTATTTTATTACTTTTATTCCCTAAATATATTTTAAAATTAGCTCAATCCTTCTTTAAATGCTTGACGAATTAACAAACAGCAAACATTAGCATACATTGCTTCTGTAATGTTACTATATAATAAAAAATAGTAGCAATGTGAAATCTGTGTATGAAATATTTTTTAAAAACAATCGGTTCTGTATAGACCCCAAAACAAAAGTTGTTGAAATTTTTGTCTGTTCGTTTGTATACCTGTATACGTTTCACACAAAAGGTACTAAATTTTACCTAAATTTTGTGTAGCGAATATGACTCGGGTCTAGATTTAGGATACCTTTATACACTACAGGAAAATCTCGGGTTCCCTTAGAGAAAACACAATATCTGTTTCTACCGTTAAGAAATAAATCAAAACAATGTACTTAAAAATTATATATATTGAAAAGGCCCACAGAAAAGTCCGCGATAGCTTATGTCTGTCTCCTTTCACAATAACTATTTTTATCTAATTAAAAATGCGTAGTGCTAGTTTATAATAATTATATACTGTTTAACTCACTTTGTTTAGTTCTATAATATCATGGTTGCTTAAAGTTTTACAATTCCAAGCGAAACGACAATTGTGCAACGCAAGTTATGCGTTTTTACAAGCCTGCTATTCACCAAACATAGCTAATCAGGAGCGGTGCGATCCGTCACCGTTCTAGCGGAGGCCTCGGAGCCGGACGTCGCCGCCGTTTAACATAATTCACACGACGTCACAAAAAAGCCAATAAACCTGACATCCAGCGACTGTGATGCTAAGCTCGCTAATACCTCAGTGACAGATAAATATATTTATTTCCACTTGTTGTTTTCAGTTTCATGACAGATATTCCTGGTGTTCAATTAAAAGCAGAGGAATTGTTTGAAAAAAGAAAAAACAACACAATGAGATGACGAAGTTTCTTAAAATGAAATTCATAATATAAAATTATTGACACATACATGATTTGTACAATTTGCATTTGTTTAAACAAAAAGTCAACTTTTGAATAGTCATATTAATTATAATATGTGAAGCGCGTCGCCTCCGATGGCTCGCCGCCCTTCGGCGCGGGTAGACTAACAGTATGGGAGTATTCTACATGGCTAACAGTGTTAATGATATGTATTACGACATGAATCCTTTCCTTACGAAGCGACTGTCGTATCAGTGTGACGAGTGACTCAAGGAACTGCACTTTTTATATAGGTACAGAAACTAGCAGATAAGAATTAACAGACTAAAATTGTGGAATTGTAGTCCTTTCCAGAATGTAACCCACAAACCGCCACCTGTCCTAGCCTAGCCTATGTGTTTCTCGAGGCCACAGTCCCTGTTTATATACTATACTTCATCCAAATAAATCCAGCTGTAGTAGTGTCAAGGAGTAACAAGCATACACAAACATTCGTATTTATAATAGTAGTCTGGTGTTGTTGTTTATGAAATTTAATATATCATAACGACTATAAATTACTTATTTACTCAATTTTCGCATGTAATTCATGTAAGAAATGTCTTAAAACTACATATTTATGAGGGTGAGAATAAAAATGGAATGTGTGTAGTTCTACTTGCCCTTAAGTTATCCGCATAAAAGAGCTTTTTCTGGGAACCGCTCATAGAGTCGACTGCACTCCAAGATCAAGTTTTTAGGAGTAAGGAAATTCATGGTTTGATAATGTCCACGAGTGCCTCTAGCTGTGTTGCATTTGCATATGTACGATACTAACATACTCGTACTTCAAAATGTGTCGTTAAGGTTTTATGTCTCGCCTGTTTAATGATTAGGATTTAATAAATACGAACCGTTAACTTATCTACTTTAGCAATAAAAAACTAATTATAAATGTATAAGAAAAAGCAACTACTTCTATGTGAACACTCTCAACCAATTGCCTGATAACGTTGATTTAATTTATTGAAAGATTGAATAAGTTGGACTCTCTCTATACATTTCTCTCAATAGGTAAAATAAGCGATTAGTAAATAATATTGTTTTAAACCAAGATATTCGTCAATAAGTAAGATTGTGATTATGTGTGTGTACCTCGTTAAATGCTAAAAGCGTTTTTTCAGTTTTTTTTTTTTTTTGTTCAAGAGTTTGAAAGTTTTGGGCTTTATGCATTTGTATTACTATAATAAAGTCTGTTTTTGTATTTTTATCGATATTGATCGACTGCAGTCAATCAGATTGAAACCTCCTGTCAAAATTGATTGATTTTTCATTCAATCTTTCACCCCCTTATATATAATATGTTTTCCGAGATAAAAACTTTGTCATTCCCAGGATCTCAAAATATTTCCATACCAAATTTCATCTAAATCGGTTATAAGGATTAAACGTAAAAAAAGTGACGTACAGACAGACAAAAGGAGTTACCTTAGCATTTAATATTAGTATAGATATATAAAGTTGGCTTTTTTAGTGGTGCTGGTCTATCATCATCGGCTTGGGCTGAACGTTGATAAGTGAGTCAGTGAGTCGCCACATTGCCTTTAATATATATTACGAGACTATTTCAGAAGTAGGTCAGGTAGGCCAAGTAAAATTCGGTGTAACAGCACAAAGTTTTTATTATTTCATACAGAGTTAGAGTAAAGCCTCAAACGACAGCAGACAACGACAGAAAACTCAAATAAGTATTTTAAATCAGAATGACAACATTAAGAATCAGTAGTGCTTTAAAATACCTAATGAAAATGTTAACAAACGCACTAGCCGCCGCTACAATTTTCGAAAGTTCCCTTCGATTTCTCTGGGATCCCATCATCAGATCCTGGTTTCCTTATCATGGTACCACTCTTGGGATATCTCCTTTCCAACAAAAAAAGAATTATCAAAATCGGTTCATAAACGACGAAAAAATGCCCGAACAAACATAAAAAATATATATATATAGATATACGGTCGAATTGAGAACCTCCTCATTTTTTTGGAAGTCGGTTAAAAAATATTTTATGTACAGATTTCGTTAAGCTACTGTTTTATTATAGTATAGATATCACAAAATATGAATATTAATAGTGTCATGTTTCATGATTATGTATTTACATATATGTAATTGTGTACAACTTATAAGGCCCTGGGTGCGTCTGGGTCTGGTGTCGGATGGCGAAGGGACTAATCTAGTTTCCTTATACAAATTGGCACGTACCTACATACATATGAGCGTGTGCTGATAGAGTCCCGCCGCTCAGTGCTGGATAAAATTTTATTTTAAACTTTTTACGAATTTAATAAAAGAAAATCAATTTCGTATATTCTCATAAATAGGATATACCATTAATAAATTTATCTTAAAATACGTTCTCCCATTTAGTAAAGACTAAGTATTACTCCACGTCATTGTTCACTTCATGAGATCATTCTAATGTAAGAAAGGAATAGCTTTCTTCTTTTCTAAAACTAAGTTGCTATGTACATACATATAATGCCATCGAGGGAATAATAATTTATTCTCAAAGAGTGTGCTCATTGTAGACACTATACGTGACCAATTTAATAACATCGAACAATTTTAAATCATAAGAATATAAATATAAGAATATATACCCTGATTTACTTTCTACAATTCTTTTCAAGACTAAAACATTCTCCTTAAACTTTTCGTAAAGTCTTAAAGTTCAGCAAGCAACTATAGAGTTGTAAGTAGCAGATATGAAGCTTTTTTTTTAATTTGAAATAAACTACAGTGTGCAAGAGGGCCGCCCGAGTTATTAGAAATTTGCGAGTGTATCGCGCACGCGGGCACTAACTTTGCGGCTAATTGCAGTCGCTTATGATTTCTGAGGAATGTCCGCGCCGCGGCCGCGTGCTCGGACTCACGCCTTCATACGTACCTATATTTAGTTATGCAATAACATTTACCGCATACAGCTACATGTTCATTGATCCCTGAAAATGAGGGCATTAAAATATTTTTGTTCCCAATATATTGAAATCTCTACATTTGACATACTTTTTAAATGAATTGTAGCACTTATAATGCTAATTTATTTCTTAAAGAATGAAATATCAAATTTAAATTTCGGTATTATACGATTTTTTTAGGTATTTATAGTGTTTTCTATTTAATTTTCCCGATTTATGCATGAATGTATGTTTTTAAATAAGTTTCATTCAAATATTTTTATGCATTTAGTCATAAATACAAAGAAAAACAAAAATAGGGACATTTGCATATATAGGTATATATGAGGAATTTAAAACTGTTAGAATGGAAAAGTCTATAATGCCGCGTCTATCAGGAAACTAAGCGTGTCATAAAAACTCCTCCATTGCACAGTCAATCTTGTCAGAGCGGCATAATTAACATGTTTATGTCTCATCGCGGGAGACATCCCGTACTGCGGCGCGCCCGCGCCGACCTGGTGCCGCCCATACACGTAGAGTATAGACTGAGCAATACTCTCATGAAATTAACCACTCTCTAAAAAGAGAGAAATCGAACTTGCGGCCAATACCTGTAGTTTATTAATAATTTGAATTTATAAATTTAAGTTACAGGTTATAAATATGTATCTTCATTAATTCAGAATACTTCTGGCCGTACGTTCGTTCTGTCTCTGTCGCGCCTTTCCGCCACTTTTAGCTGACGGCTGGTGAAGAAACAGTCAGTCCACTCTCAATGTCTATGGTGCCGCCACAGTAGGTAGGTAAAGTACTGGAGGTTGCTCGGTGGTCGTAGTGATTTAAGATGACCCGTACGTCATCAGTCAGGTTTTTGCAACACGATGCTGGGCCATAAGTAATACGGTTGTATCTATGAGTACTAATGACTCTACGCATGTTTATGTATAAGGGAACTTATAAATCTTCCGCAGTTCCTTAAACATACATCTCGCTTTATAGCTTTAAAGCAGTTACTTTGAAAAATGAATTAACTGCTATAAAATATGTTCGTATTCCTTGATTGAGAACAGCATATGTTTTAGAGTTACTTAAAACTCTGATGCAAATCCTCTGCAGTCACAATGTGATTGCAGATGGATACAGTTTTATTTATACTTGTAACTCGAACAAAATTTACTTGATGGTTTCCTATAAATGTAGAATTGCAGTATTATATAATATGTGTTTTAAAACGAAAACAGTAAAATAACCCTTATTTCATTGAAACCCTTTTTTTAAACGTTACTTTATGTAATCCTGATTGACATTTCCACATGATTCTCTGATGTCCTCATCAGAGAATCATGTGTCTGCGTCGAGGAAACAATTTTCACGATAATTTGTATTATATTGCATAATATTCATTCGTCGCCCAAAACTTCTATTCTAAGAGCGTTTTATATAGTTCTAATATAAATAAAGGGTGACTACGAAGACATTATGATGTGATATTATTGGTTCCGTGAACATGATTTCCAACACTGGTGACTCCTAAGTCCTAAAAACTTTAATCGTCTAGGCTGAAATAATTACTTCTTAATGGGCAGTAAAGATGTCTGAGTTCAGATTGCGCTATGTAGAAATGTTAAGATAACTACGAGATGATATATGAGTCACTACGACTTTTATGTACGTTAGTAATTAATAAATAATCTTCAGATAAAGCTCATTAGCTGTTAGTATTTAAAAAAACTTTTATCCAATAAAATATAATGTGTACTTATAAAACGTGATTATTGCTAAATACCAAGCTATAAATTAATCTTTCTCTCCTCCTATATAAATGAACTGCCCCTATTAAAGAACTTACGCGCAGAATAGTTTTGTTTAAATATGTATGTGCAGGAATGCGGCGGAGGCGACTGTACGCAATAACTAACACACGCGTAAATCGCTCGTTACCACGTCTTGGGCAAAGGTCTTCATAAATACATTGCGCGCGCGCAGCCAGTGCCCAGTGCGCTCGAAGATCCAATTAATTGGTATACACGAGCTGATCTCTCACCAAGACCTGAAGTGCGAGGCACATGTTCGTGTCGTTTTCAAAAAGGGTGTAACTTAAACTGTTATCTGATTCATTTTAGAACTACGTCGAACTTTCTAACGATACTTCAAATAAAGCATTCTAGTGGTAGCATAGAATAACAAGAGTGTAAGTGGGTTTTATCCGGTCCGAGTTACAACTGTACCACATTTGCCGCTCGCTACAATACAGTTAGAAGCTGTATGGTTTATTGAAATATATAGCAGCGCTGACCGTAAAGCGATAAATGATGCCCAGTTATAGCAGTGCGAGTGTTCTGACAGAGTGTAATGGGCAGGAAATAACATGGCTTTCAGATACTGTCACATGTATCAGGGAATAATTATTGAGAATATAACATTGCTATGATAACTTAAGTAGTTCTTAAACTTTTTTTATTATTTACCAAGAATATACATATTTGTATTCAGCCCTTTTTTTTTTTTAACGTCCCACTGCTGGGCGCGGGCCTCCCTTCAAGACGAGGGGAATCAGGCCATAGTCCACCACGCTGGCCAAGTGCGGATTGGCGGACTTCACATGTCTTTCGAAAACTTGCTAGGTTCTCTCAGACATGCAGGTTTCCTCACGATGTTTTCCTTCACCGTAAGGCAAGTGGTAATCAAGTTAGAAAATGATTCGCACATGAAAATATCAGAGGTGCGAGACCCGGGATTTGAACCCGCTTCACTCGGTTTCCCAAGCGAGCGCGTTACCACTGGGCTACCACTGCCTTCACATACATATTTACATGTTTCATAAAATATTTCAGTCCTGTTAGCATACAACTTCTGGGATACCCTCAATATGTAAAGTGAAATAAACCAAAGTCCACGACGCTGGCTACATGCCACTGGCGAACATCACGTACTCGTATAATAACTTAACTCTTTTAAGGAGGTACTTGTGAAGCAAAGTTACTTTAACAATAATAAAAATAATAATGAAAAACTGTTCATGTTATCACATTGGGATTTTGAGTGAGAATAAATAAATAGTACCCAGCAGAGTCTAGCAGTATCTTATATGTTAGGTGCTCAGTTCACCGAGCGTTGCACTGAGCGTTGTAATGTCGCCTTCCCCAGACCCCAATATTCCCATACAAGGAACCAATTACAGAGTGAGTGTGATGTGTTAACATTGCGGAGATCAAAAATAATCGCATCATAGATCTCGATAATGTGATCTGATGAATCTGGTCGATCTCGGCCACTTGCCGCCCATTAGAATGCAGGCAGTGTTTACAGGCGATCGTTACATGCTTGGCCACCAAGCCGCGCGCTAACAAGTGTTCGTGTAACGGCTATTACCTAAGCTGTAAAGCAACAGTTTTTTGTAGCGCATGTATAAGGTAGAAGGTGATAATGTGCATATAAGATCACATAAATTGTTTTAACAGAAATTTAAGCCCCATTAGTAACAACTAAACACAATTAACTACCGTTGGCAAGTAATTATTACTGGTCCCATATTTTTTCTCTGCCACTTTTTACGACGTTCATTTTTGTTTTTTGAAATTACTTAATTATTTTTATATAATAACGGTTTAGCACTTTTTACATCCCACTACTGGTCACAGACCTCTTCTCAGTACAAAGAAAATAATGACACAGTCCACACTTTACACATCTTTCGAAAATTACTTAGAGTCTCTCGAATATGCAAGTTTTCTCAACATATATTATTTTTAAATAGATACAAATACAAATATACTTTACTGTACGCCAAAATATACATGATATATTATATAATACATAAAATAAGGTATAGCACAATAGGCGGCCTTATCGCTAAGTGAGCATCTCTTCTAGGCAACCATTTTCATTAGGTGTTAAAGTATGAAATTGCCGATTTCTACTGAAAAATTGTTTTTTTTTTTTTAATTTAACATATTTATTTAATCAAAATAATTACCAATATTATCTAACAAATCATAATTATGATCAAAAGTATATACACATGCTTGTGGATATGTAAGCGCTCCATTTTCACTCAATAGACACTTTCTTGGTGTACGATCCGGAAACCTTTGAGGCTTAAATAATGATAAAAAGAAAAAGGGATGAAAGTTTAAATCGAATTTTATTGTCTTTAAATTATTGCTATCTTAATTATTTCCTACTATTTTAAATGATATTTCTATGGCTGGATTACTCAAATGCTGATGTACCGCTCTTAAAAGAAACGAACATCAGACATAGCATTCTAAAGCGCGCAAACCAACATCTTTAACAATGCTTTATTGAGATCTGATAAAACTTAATTATTAATTAAATGCTGACCCTTCCGACTACCGCGTGAGTGTTATGTTCAGTGATTTTTTCAGTATACCAATTATATGATAAGTTAACGCTTGGTTTAGCACACAATCGGCTGTATACATAGCTGTACGGGGATAACTTTGAATCAAAGGTCATTAGTTTTTTTGGAAATACAAGTATGTCATAAATGTTTATAGGATGTGTTGAGTGTCGTCGGTGTTGGACACACAGGGCGTCGGCGACATCAAAGCGCGATAATTGCCGCTAATTGGCTGGATCACGAGCTGCCGAGCTTCCAAGCAGCCGAGCACCGCGCCCTCCCCCCCTCCCCCCTGCCCCTCACCACGCTATATATCACTGTAACAAGAAACGGCTTGTTATATCTTGTTCTGTATTTCGCACTACAATTATGCGTTCATAATCCTTAATTGGAAACAGTTATGTTTATTTTCTAAAAGCTTTCGCTGAACGTGCAACGAATGAAATAACATATTTGCTCACAATTATTTTGAATCAAAAAAGTACTAGCAAAAAAATAGTAAATACTAGCAAAAATGTGTGTACGTAGTTTTATAAGTCTCCAACAATTCCTTAGGCTGTTTTTTTTTCTTTTTTTCTATCTTCTATGCTTTTTCACTCTCCCCAAAATCCTCTATTCGTTAATCAAAAATATTCTTAATGATTCTTTTGGGTTTGGCATCATGCATACAACAATACAGGTAATATGAGCTAACGGCGCTTCGAAATCACACTCAGACAATTATATTTATAACTATTATTTTATTTATTAGTACCAACTTAATGAGTTAGGATAATAGTTTTGTGTTATATCCGAAATATCACATTCATCATTCACAAATGATATACTCGTAGATAAAAAAATATTATTAGGTCGAAGTGGACGATAACTTAACCACTTTAGTAATACCACAAATAATATTTTTAAATATTCAAAACATTTTTAACTGTAAAAGAGTTGTTAATCATAAAGTAATATAGACATACATATGTTTCTTATGTCTTGACAGTAGCGTTGTGATGGCTCGGGGTGCGGAGTGGTCGATGGTCGCTACCACTTTATATCCGCCGAAAGGAGCACTCCTCGCGGCTGACACTATCGCCGTTGCTACTAACCACTCTCGCTCTGACCGCAATCCTCGCCCAAAATATACAACTAAACTAGATGTGACATGTTGGATTTCTATTTAAAAATACAAAATAAGTACGTAGTAAAATCCCATGTTATGTCACAGCTTAATCTAGTTGTTTGTAAATGCATAAATAATAATATTTATTTGTTCTCCTTCAACTTTCATCGGGTTTTTTCAACCTAACCTATGCAGGTCGAATATGCTTCAACTTTTATTAAAACTAAAATATCTGTTTTTGTCAAAATTATTAAAATTTTCAAATTTATTAAAACAAATATATGCAACCTGCTCATATGTGTAACCAATAAGCAAGAAAATAAGTTATAACCGTGAGCCACGTTACGAGTTACTTACGAGTACCTAAATTTAAACCTTCCTAAATTGTAAAAGTATTACATCTCTGTGCGTCCCTTCCATTTAAACAGATATCGCTATGAAGGAGCCTGATAGCCTTTTTAGCGGGTTAACGCTTAATCTGCGTATGCTTTTAGCCTCACGTTACGCTAATTAGCCGGCGACGTCGGGCTGGCTCGGCCGACTGGAAATTAAACGATAAATCGTCTGTTTGTCTGTAATTAAGCAAATTTCTCCATATCTCTTGAATCTTCGATTGAAGAAGTAGAGTTAGCAAAAATAATTTAATATTATTGTAACAAGAAATGATAATAATATGTGGTTAAATAAAGATAACAGGCTTTCTGAGTTTACGTAGTAATAAACGAGCGCAAGCGGTTTACAATAAAAGCTACTATACTTTTTAAATTTTCAGATTTTATGACATTTTCAACACTTTTTACAATTATTATTGTCATAGGGTAGTATAGAGTCTACTGGATCTACCCAGTGTGCACTACACACACGTGCTGTGTTGTATATTTTAAGAGAACAGTGATGAGATGAATGTTTGTTTTCTTATACACCTCCAGTAACTTTATCTGAAGTATAATATATTATGATGTTTAGCCTGTTATCAATAGAAGCGCTCGGTTCCTTTTAAATTATTTCTTTATAAGTGATTTATATTCCTTTGATCGACCCTTATATGCACCAGGATTAAAAAGAAGTCTAAGTTGTTTTGAACATTCAATCTCGTCAGAAGAAGCGCCATCAAATTCGTCTCAGCAGCAATAATAAGAATAATAAGCACCATAATAATAATCTTAGCAGTACTCAAGATAACACTTACAGACATTTTTTTAACCGTTATTTGGTTTTTTGGTGTCTAAATAATTGCCATATGACATGCGTAGCCACTGACTACCACATATTTATACTCGTAGTTACTTGATTCTACAAATTATAATAGAAACAATAAGTATATTCTTAAAATGTGTGTGTATTTACTGAAAGAGTATGGAATAAATAGTTTTTTTTTAAACCGACTGTGTTGCAGGCAACGGCAGTCTCGGGCACTGCAACAGTAAGTAATATGTCATCCACACTCCAGTCTCAACATCACGTGACATTTTAATTTATTTAATCCCCCATCAGATCGATGTGACAGATCCATTACTCACCAATATTATCATTAAATAATTAAACAACAAGTAATAAAATGAGATAGAGCTAAGAAAAAAAATCCTAACGGAAGATAAGCGATAAAGCGATCATTAGCAATGTGTACATTGTGCGGTGTTGCTGTAAAAATTTATAATTGATTAATTCTAGTTTCAACTAATATGACTGCAGAAGAAAACATAATGTGCCTATTAACTGAAGTAACTAACTTTGCACTTATGGGAGTTATTAAGCCCCCTCATGAAATATGCAATATTTGTATTAATATTTGAAAGAAATTGGTATTGTACTTATATAAGGTATCTCATAGTTTTACAGAAAAACTCAGATGGAAATGTTTCTTTTTAAACGGTTGAAATAGAAACTATGTAATCTTTTCCACGCAGGTAAGTCACTGTAAACATACATACATATACCTACCGTATATTTTTATAATTCCTACTTAGAAAAAATGACTAGCAGAGTCTAATTTTCACGTCGCGTTTTGCCTTCACATTTATCTATTAAGCTACACATATATAATACCTCTGTATTTTTATAAAGAGAAAGTTTTTTTTTCAAAAGTACCCAGACTATAAAAGCATTTTATTTTTACAATATGATAAAGTTTTATCATGCATGAAATTTCATGATACACTTCAGAATGCAAAATAATTTTGTATATAAGGGGAATTTTAAATAGAACATATTTATAATGACACGTCCTTTCCCATGCATACGCGAGATAACAATAACTGATGAGCAAAAAGCTCGTGTAATATGTGAGCTAATTAAATATTTGTTCCGGCCCCAGCTCGCACCCGCCGCCAATTAACATTCTAGCCTCTCGCGCGTCCGCAGAGCTAAGCTTTGATTACTGTCTGCTTCCATAAAAACAGCTTTTCTAAAGTTTCTAGAGATTTTTTATGCTCTTACTTATAAGCAATTTGAAAAGTTTTACACAACATGATTACCGCTAAACAGAGTACTTTTGAAATCTTTGATGGACCTTAAAAATTTGATCAATTAATTAATTACATCATACATCATTTTATTCAAGATAGGAAGTTTAAGCATATTTTCGGAGCAAAAGCTTTTCAACAAATGTTTACTATTTTTACCCGACTGCGGCGAAGCCCAAAGGGTTATGTGTTTGGCCTGTATGTACGTATTTATGAACGTATGTAGATATGTATGTATGAATGTCCGACCCTACGTTCCCTCGTATTTACTAAACGGCTGAACCGATTTTGTTGATTCATATGTCGTTATATTCGATTTAATTACACGAGTGTCATAGGATATAATTTAGTATATAATTAAAAATCATAATGGCTGATCTTAGGCGCCAACTTATGTCTTGAAAATTTTTTTTCGTTCGAATCAATCGACTGGGTAATTAAAATACAGGTCTTAAATAGACGATTGCAAAAATGTATACAACTTATTGTTTAAAAATAATTAATTATAAGAAATTGATAAATAAAATTAAAAATGACTAACTGACCAAGACTAAAAAGCTGTAAATAAAAAAAATAATTTACGAAAATGCGTGCGAAAATTAAAAAAAAGTTTGTCGTCACGGGACATATTCATAATTAATAAAAACCTATAACGAAATATGAAGTAAAATGAAGAGAAAGTAATTTCGTTAATAAAATCTATTTATTCTTCTTATTATTTTAATAATAATTACAGAATATACATACGCCTGAATACGCCAGAATATATGTACATACTCATTTAGCATCACGCCGCCGTTTGCCATCACATGATGATCGGTTTTACTGCCAAAGCACGCCAATAGATGTTTTTCATCAATTAATTTAATGATTAAAATTATTTTTTAAAAGGCCATTTTATACATAAGTATCTTAAAATGTAATAGTTAACATAAGCAAGAGCGTGAAAAATACATATCTACCGCACAGTTTCCACAATGCACGAGGGATGCGAGGCGGTCCGGCCAGAACTCGTCCGAACTCATTAACCTGTTCCTAACTAATTATTATCAGCAGACTCTCTCGCGCCAATTTATTGCACGCTGCAAGGACGTGCCGCATCGACCGATATCGCTTTACCTATAAGTCGAGACTGTTATATTTAGGTATTTGACCGGTTTCAGAAAGAAGAATGTACCTACCCAATTTGTAATTATAAAAAAGAACACCATCGTATAATAAAATGTACGAGAGCTTCTTTATCCTATGATTTTGAAAATAATAATGATAAATTTATTAGACAAGACAAATAGACAAATTTTTCAATTCAGTTTCAGTCAGTTCAAAAATCCCTTCTTAATATTACTTACTACTTCTTCTCGTGAGTAAATAATAAATATATTCTCATATTTTTCACTTACAGGCAGCTAATCTCTCAAGGTAAATTAAACCGGTCGATGTGCAATAACCAATTATTTTTAAAATAGCCGGTTAAATCAAAAATATTCCGCTCCAATGATTCCCCGACATGAGGAATGCGCCCTGAGTCGATGAGGCTGCGCGTGAGTTGAGGATGCGGCAATATTGCACAGCGAGACTGTCAATTACAGACACCGGACGGACACTCACGCTCGAAAACTAACATTCCACACACTTTGTTGCTCTTTTAATATAAATTATTTCACTGTACTGTTTATTGCTGCTTTAAAGTTAACGACACAATTGAAATATTGAAAAATGTGACAAAGTTAGAATTATCTTCAAGAAAGATCTCTTCGAGTCAATCTATACATGCCCAAAATAATACTTTATATAAATTAAATAATTATAAGCTTATGCCCGTTCTGTGCAGTAGGTACATATCGCCTATGTATAAAGTACACGCTATTGACGGCTTCTAGCATTTTTTCAGAAAATGAAAAACAACTAATACTACTACTCACTAATAGGCCAAGGAAATCATTTGATGTGACAAGATAAAAAGTAGCTCAGGTTACTCTCAGGGTTTATAAATCTTTTGCAAAAACCTACGCTGATATATTTGCTACATTGTTGTGAGAAAGAAGGAAAAACAACAAACACATTTATGACAATACTAATAAGGTACTAAGTATGGACAGTACATATTGCATATTAATTACTTATTATGTTATAGTAGCGACTCACCCTCGCTTCCCTAGGTATATTTTAACGGTAAGTATAGAATAGACTATATATATATATATATATATATATATATATATATATATATATATATATATATATATATATATATATATATATATATATATATTGTACATACATTAATATAGAAAAGTAAACTACTTACCGTATTACAAAAAATGAAAAAATTATATCTCTTACTTGAGAAATGATTCATTTTCCATTCAATCTTCCACCATCCTTTTCACCCCCTTATCCATGAAAGGTTTCCGGGATGAAAACTATCTTATGTCATTCTTAAGGTCGCAAACTATTTCCACACCAGATTACGTCTGAATCGGTTCAGTAGATAAAGCATGAAAATGTGACGGACAGACAGAGTTACTTTCGCATTTAAATTAGTATGCATATATAAGCTTTTTTTGGTATGCTGATCTATTATCATCGGCTTGGGCTGAACGTTGATAAAGTGAGTTAATGAGTTGCGACATTGCCTTTACTATATATACCTATAATAAAAATAGTACTTGCCAGTATACCTTAGGAAATGTCCATATATTATTGCGGACTTTTCTGTAGACGTTTTTAAAACCTACAATTTTATAGTACAGTAGCGACTCACCCTCGCTTCGCTTCGGGTTCGTTCCTGGACAAGAACAAATCTATCCCACGGGAACCGTACATTTTTCCCGAGATGATATATAGCCTATAGCCTTCTTCAGTTAACGGGCTATCTAATGCAAAAAGAATTTTTCAAATCGGATTAGTAGGTCCTGAGATTAGCGCGTTCAACCAAACAATAAGTTATAATAAATATATTAATTTACTGTAATTTTATTTTTTTGTATATGTGTATTTTTTGTATATAAAATATATAGTCATATTATACTTGTAAGGTTTATAATATATGTAACAGTATTTTTTTTTTCTCTTTGATGTATCTTTTGTCACTTAATGAACCTGCTACCTAACACTATCTTTCACATCCATGGGTTGACTGGAAGAAATCTCTTTTAGGGATAAGTCCACCTTTGCCTTTGTCTTCTAATATGCAATTACAATAGTTTGTTTCATAAGTGCAATAAAGAATATATACAGTTTTTAAAAGTTCAAAAAACACAACAATTTTGATAAATTCATCATATAAAACCAGATTAGTCAAAATATGTAAGCTCTTTCAATTAAATCAATTTAATAAATACAAAATTGTCTTTTAATCTTAATTTAAATCTGTTTTAGGTCCTTCAGTAGGGTCCCGTAGTAGAAAAATAAATGTTTGATTGAGAACTATTTTTATCGCGAATGTATGGGGTAAAGCGTGTAATAAAATCAATTAAATTTAAACATAAAATACATATCGAAGCATACAGTGCGAGTGAGGGTGGGCACCGGAGGGGGAGGTGGAGGGGGGTGCGTCGAGTGTGGCGGTAGAGATATAATTGGCAGAGCAGCGGCGCGCACGCAACTCGCAAGCTCCACACGCGATGCTTAGCCTACTCGATGCTGTCTCTACGTACATCGCCAAACTACACAAGCTTAGTTAACTGCTTATTATAAATAAACATTATTTCTGTAAGACATATTATCGTATAATAAAATTCTGTGTCGAATCTGTACATTAAATATTTTTTGGAAAATCTTATTCAAATAGACATTATTATCGATGCAGAAGTCAAATCTTAAATTTTTAGAATTTTTGTCTGTCTGTCTATCTGTTACCGCATCACGGAATAACATATACAACAACACATAGGATACTTTTTATTGCGGGAAAATATCTCATCTCTGGGAAATTTATACTAACCGTTAAAACGTATCTAGGGACGAACCCGACCGGAGCGAGGGTGAATCGCTAGTTTACGTATACATTAGATTAACCGAGTGAATGAAGCATCTCTACTTCAAGTCTGGCGTTTTCCTACATCTGTCAGTTTATTGGTACTACTCTACAGGTCGTATTTTACACTCGACCTGGACAAAACTTGGTATACAGGTTTTACGACTTTATATTTTTTTCGTAGTCCGAGATTTTTGATTGGTGGTGTAAATTCTCCAAAAAAGGAGCTAAAAGGGGCTACTTGATATCTACGCCTTATGAGATCGATTACGATGAGTTTTTTTTTTTATTTGAAAAGTAGTAACTTTATGTAAGAGGATCTTTGGCGTAATGAGCAGAATAGCTCCTCAAAATGCGGTTTGTGCTCACGAGGTCTACTGTCCACAGAACTACTAGTATAATTTTTTATATTTGCCTCTTAAAAACCTTCATCTTGATACCCCACTCAATAGGTTTGGACAAAGAAACTAAAAGTTCCAAAACTCCCAAAGACTCTTTTCAAGTCTCCCAAGTTAGTGCCTGAAATTCGCAATATAGATTTTTTTATAATTAATACCCACATACTATATGACATGAAGTTGTCAAGATGAATCTACAGAAGTATGAAATTATCAAATTCGGTTAAGCCGTTTAGTAATTGCGTGGAAACTTAGGATCCGACATAACACCTACATTCTGCCTATTTTCATACATTCATACAAGTATAGGTCAAACACATAAACCTCTTTTGGGCTTTACCACAGTCGGGTAAAAATTGTTTTATCGTACATCCTCAAAATAGATCAACAATAATTAAGAAACCCAACTCAGTTAAAAAATCCCATCGCGACGATAACGAGTTTTACAATATAATATTTACCCTGTTTTATTTTTATTTTATTTTTATTTATTTACCCTGTAGCCTTTTCTTTACATTTACGTCACTACGAGACATTGCTCCGATATACAAGCTTACGTACACCAATATGATTCAATTGAAATTTTCGATTTAATAGTCTTAGACCTCACCTTAATATTCGAAAACCTGATAAACGTATGAAAAACATTTAAATACGGTTGTAACACCTTTATTTTATTTTTTGTCAGTTAAATAAGAATCGTTTTTTTACGTGATGTTGTTTAAGGTGTGGACTTGAAACCACAAACCGCAGAGGTGTCACCACAGTGGTACCTACTCTGCATACCGGCTTGGTGTTCAGAGTAGGTGCCAGACTAAACTTGCGTAATATTTATTAAAAACGTGACATACGTTTGTCCGATGCCGCCCCAGGGGCTTAGGCGAGGTCACAGACTGCAGTCACAATATATATAGAAAACAAACTAGTGTATGGAAACGCAATTATATAATGTAGTAAAAAAATATTTACACGCAGCAAAAATCTCAAATGGATAGAATACATACATACATGTCATAGCTAGATATAATTTTATACAGAAGTCATTATGTATATTTAAAATGTACTGATTTTATGTAGTTTTTAATAATACTGATCAAGGAAGGGGGTACCTTCAAACTGGGAGACTCGTAAACATCTATCTATTTAGAGCATAATGTATTATTTATATGTGTATTTTGTATCATATAAAAATACTAACATCATTTGAAATGAAATTAAATTAAACTTTATTCATTTAGATAAGTACCTATAAGCATTTTTGAATCATCAATTTAATTTCACGAGCGTCTAAGCTACCACCGGCTCGGCTAAAGCAGTTCTGCTGAGAAGAACCGGCGGGAAATTTATGAGAAATATTTATAGTAATTTATATGAGTCAATATATCTCACACTCATTTCCATACATTTCCATCAATAAGAAACTCTTGAACATTGTACATAACATGCTTTACCCATTAAAATATTTTTAACGACCGTAAGAATACCAAACTCTTTCAAAACATCTCGCAGGAAATCACCAGCTCTTAGGTCATCAATAGTCCATACTGCTTCATTTTGGAGAATAAGCATAAAATGAATTCCGCAACACTGCCCTTAAAGAAGTATGCACAAATAAAGTAAGTAGGCCACGGGTGGCGGGTACAAGCGTAAATATTATTTTCTGTTGTTATTGAACAGAGTAAAAATGCTGTATTCGTAGATAACAATCCTGACATTAAAAAGGGTTTTTTGCATTTGCTTATCGGAAGAGTGAATTCCAACCGAGGAATATATTATGTACATTAATAAATTCCAAAATAAATTGATTGTTATTATTTAAGTTCTATTCTATTTCCGTAAATCGATTTATATATTTACAAAGTGAAAAATAATAAACCTATCAGACGTACTTCCGATCGTACCTATGTAAATACTAGTAATATCAACAAATTCTGGCGCAAACAAACAGTCTCATAAGCTTCGTTTATTTTTCTACCTAATTACACGTTACAGAGCACACAACGACAACTAATCTGGTATTAGCCATTTAATAGTTTACCTAATGTGTGGTTTTTTACAGCTTACTTCCTAAACATAATTAAGAGATCATCGTCTAATAATGCGCTGTCTGCGAAAATTACTGACAAATGTAGAGAGTCTCCCCGCCCACCACGTGTTTTACTGCAGACCTACCATTAAGGGTTGCTTGGTGGAACGAAACCGACTATTACATGAAGTATAAAGCATCGAAACGGGCAGTGCCAAGTCATTTCAGAGGCAAACCGCACCAAGTGTCGGTTTGAAGTAACTAAAGCAGAATAATATTATTTAGAACAGAGGATGGTTCGATGGATGTTGGAGGTGCTGCTGGCGTGCGGTCTCCTGGCCGGTCTTCACGGGAGTGTGGAAGTGATGAAAGACGTCACTCTGGGATTCGGTGAGGCTCTAAAGCATTGCAGAGAAGAAGTAAGTTTCGTATAATATATTAAAGTGTAAAAAAAAAATGCATTGCAATGTATAATTATGATATTGGATTTATTCCTGTGTTTAATACATCTAAATAATGTATGACATTTTAAATAAAACGTTTTTTCCGCGGATTAATTAGGTTTTTGGTTACTGACGTTTCGAATGCTTTACAGCACTCGCTCCCGTAGCCAAAATTAAGCATTGGAAATGTCGGGAATCAAAAATCAAAATAAATCCGCGAAAAGATCCAAACAGATAGTTTTATTCTAAACATTTGTAAATGTACTTAATACATAGGTACGGATATACTAAATAGAAATTTATTTGAAGCTACGTTAAGTAACTTATTGAAAAATTAATAATAATAAGACGCAGTAGCCATTAGACTGTATCTGTAGATATATACGAGTATGTACTCGTACATACATCACGACGCTCTGGCACGTGAGCACTCTCGTGTATGAAGTTGCAATATACATGAAATATTTTTCAACTAACTTTACTATCACTATTATTGACCAATATTCTTTTTTTTATTTTATTATACTATTTTTATTTTTATCTTTAAAATAACAACTATATTCATTTTATTATTATTTATATCAAGCTCGACATGAGTAAATAAATCTATATCTATTTCTAAATACCTACTTATATTACAAAATTCTTGTTATCACATCTTACATATATCTATACAGATAAATAAAATTGAAATGTCTGTTGTAATGTCAAAATAACAGCTTTTTTAAATGCATATGAAATTATATATGGTGCTTATGAGAAAAACACAACTTTTTAATTTTTTATCTGTCTGTTTGTTCCGACTAATCTCCGAAACGGCTGAACTGATTTTGACGGGACTTTCACTGGTAGATATTTGATAGTATGAGGTGTAACTTAGGCTTTTATTTTATTTTAGAAATAGAATTAGGGTTCCGCTCAAAAAAATTGTACCCGAGTGAAGCGCGGGTAAGTCGCTAGTTTGAAATAAAATATAAAATCTCACATATTAGGTATTTTCACAATGAAATATACTTACTGAAATTATATATTTTTATTTACGTAGAGTCAACTAACAGAAGACAAGATGGAGCAGTTCTTCCACTTCTGGCGCGACGACTTCAAGTTCGAGGACCGGGAGCTCGGCTGCGCCCTCAAGTGCATGAGCTCGCACTTCAACCTCCTCACCGACTCGCACCGCATGCACCACGAAAACACCGACAAGTTTATTAAATCATTCCCGAACGGTAGCTCAAATCATTTATCAATAATAGTAGTTATTATGTTATTTTAATTAGATTTTTTTTATTTATATGAAAACCATACCTATCAAAATCAGTTGCATGGTTGAGAAAAAGTAAGCAAAGAAACAGACAAAGGCAGATACTTTATTTTATACTCTGTGCAAATTTAGGTACTCGTATGTAGGTATATGTATGTGGCTGAGCGATTTGCGCGCGAACAAAATTTTGTATTTTCCCAGCAAATGAGAGATTTTACAGCAATAAATTGTTCAATATGTACATTCTTAACCCTGCTACTAATAGCTAGTTTTTGTATTATTCATATAACAATTATAAGAAGGATAATTCAGTCGAATCATTTATTTTTTTCCCGTGGAAATGAAAGATTTTCCTGTAGCAAAAGCTATGCTTAATATTGACCCGAGTAATAAGGTATTACTATATATAATTTAGTTAAAATTCGTTCAGTATATTTTGAGTGAAATATACAGACAAAATAAAACAGATATACAGACAAACTGACAAAAATTTCAATAACTATTAATTTCACTTTGTTACTATTTTATTACATACATATATAGAACATTATCTATATTCTATACTTTAAATCTCTTTGAGACTGTTAGAAAAATATGAAAATCAAACTAATCAGAAGTTATTGAGTTTAAAACTAATAAAATGTTCATAAAATGTAATTTAAGAGCTATTATAAAAGTATTCTGTATTATTATACTATTTATAATAGACTCAACACCAGCTACGTGTCATCTATACATATAATAAAATTCTAACCAAGTCGAATCTGTAGCTTAAATATTTTTTGGAAAATCATATTGAAATGGACATTATTATCGATACAGAGGCCAATTTTATAGTTTTTAGAATTTTTGTCTGTCTGTCTGTTACCGCATCACAGAAAAACCACTGGAGGGATTTTGATGAAATTTGCTGGTGATAGCTAGTTATCCGGGTCAGCATATAGGATACTTTTTACCGCGGGAAAATATCTTATTTCTGAGAAAAAATACAAAAACTGCAATATAAGAGTATACTAATATGTAAAACCTAAGAATTTGGTTTTTGGTCGTCTG
Source organism: Argynnis bischoffii washingtonia (assembly GCA_033884665.1). Taxonomy (NCBI): domain Eukaryota; kingdom Metazoa; phylum Arthropoda; class Insecta; order Lepidoptera; family Nymphalidae; genus Argynnis; species Argynnis bischoffii. Next base: position 14,930,564 of record CM066623.1, read on the forward strand.
AACGCGGGCGGTGCCGCGGGCAATGCTAGTTTGTAATATATTATCTTCTTATTAAAACAAATGCCTGCTTGCAATTAGGTGAGATTCTGTCAAAGAAAATGGTGAACATCATCCACTCGTGTGAGCAACAGCACGACGCCATGGACGACCACTGCTGGCGCATCCTGCGCATCGCCGAGTGCTTCAAGCTAACGTGCCAGAGGGAGGGCATCGCGCCCACCATGGAATTGCTCATGGTCGAGTTCATCATGGAGGCTGAGGCCAGGTGAATGGAGCGACGTACGGGACACTTATACCTTATAGACACGTTAACTTAAGATAATTAATTGTTTATTAATAGTTTAGTAATTAAGTGACACGACAAACGACAAAATAAAACTTGCCTAAGATAATATGAAAATCATCTATTTAACGCAGTCACATTCAATAGTTGCAGTGAATTTTATAATTGTTAATACATAAACGATCCCATATTGTTATTTTCCTAATACTTAAAAGTAACTAAACCACATTTTCCACTGGGCAAAGCCCAATGGGCAGTTCGTAGAAAATAATATTTTACATAGAAGATCTATTTTATTAAACATGTGGTTACTCAATTTCAAAATAATAATATTGCCCTTGTGCAAACCAGAATATGACTGACACAAGATGGTTTTTCCATGTACAGAAGGAAGCACAAAAACGCTTAGAAATTGCGTAGATAAATTTCTTAACAAAAAAACCTTCAAAGGCATTTAAGATAAGAAGTAAATTGTAATAAGATAATTATATTTTATAAATGATGTTAATTTAAAAAGATTTATTTTATGATTAAATAATATTATCATAAGTAATATTAGAATAATAAGTAATAAATTAGTATGAAATATGCACGAATGCGTAAGTAAGAGACCTTTCGACGACTCCTGCTAGTTATATGGTGACGATTATACGAAGTTAATTAAAACCTGTAATAAATGAATTCAAAATGACATGATTTTGTTTTTTATTGTCAAATGTCCAATGTATAGGTGTATGATATGTGCCGTTGCCCGCCCGTTCTAAGGTGACCGGCTACGTAATATGTTTTTTTTTTATATTTTCCTTAACACATGTTTTAGAAGTTATAAATGATCAGATAAGAAATTTAAGGGTTATATTTTATACTACTGAAACCTGAAGAATCAGTGAGAGTCTTATCCATGTAGACTAAATTCATGATGATTGTTTTATTGCAATTAAACGTTAATTATACAACAAATACAGTGTATATGAATGACAATAGTGGAAAGTGTAAAATAACAAAGAATCAAAGCAGACCAAGTGTACGCTAGAACCTGGAAGATTAACCTACTGTACATTACTGTTTCCATTTTATTGCTAAATATGTAACAGTAAGTATATTACGTGATACGGGAACCTCAGTGTGTAAATTCAATGCTGATTTGAAGCTTTTTTTAACGATTAAGTATGACATAAACATATATTTCGGAACTTAATTCACATTTTTACTCATGTAGATAACAGGGGATGTAGCTCAGTGGTAGAGCGTTCGCTTTGCATGTGAAAGGCCCCGGGTTCGATCCCCGGCATCTCCAGTTTTTTTAATATTTTTTATTTCTTTAATCAATAACAATAATTATTTATAAGTGTGAGAAAATTTTAAATTAATATATTTTTGTTAAATTATAGTTATGAAGTAGGAAATAAGTGGGGACCAAGTTTTAAAAACTAAGTAGTACTCGAGAACTATGAAGTGTGCAGAACTCGAGCGATTAAAAAGAAGTCGGATTATTTGTAAATGTAGTACAGATGACATACTATGGTCATTTACAATGTAATAACTAACAGTAAGGCTTTATCTCAGTCACCATAATATGTAGAGTTACAAAGAGTTATAAACATATTCAACATAGACACCTATAATAAACTCAAAGTTACCTTAAAATATATTGTACTTAACAATTTAGTCTAATTATTAAGTAATATTTAATGATAATAATTAAAAATTAAAAAAAGACATTTGACCCCGACGTGATTTGAACACGCAACCTTCTGATCTGGAGTCAGACGCGCTACCGTTGCGCCACGGAGTCGATATACGATGTAGTGAATTTTTTAAACTATTTAAGAGTAATCAATTTCATTCAATATTTTGTGCTTTAATTTTATATCTTTAATTAATTTTTTAAAATACATTTTTAAGTATTTAAAGGCGTGTTATACTAGTCAGGGAATTTTCCAATATTAACTAAATCATAATACATATGTATAATATTGACTCTACAAAATATTATGTTTAGTAATTTTTACAATTAGTGATAGCATTCATATAACTTGAAAAAGTAATAAGTTTAAGTAAAATTATTGCAATTGTAACATTAACTGAGAAAAGTCAAAAACATATAACACAAATTCAGAAAGATTCGATACTTTAAACATGTCTCGACACCTAGCGGCGTCGTCGGGAACTACTCGCGTGCAGGTAGAGACGGAGTTACAGCCACAAGATGTCGCTACAATATAAAATATTATATGTACCTACACCTATGTATTGTAGCGAAAATTATTATTAAAGGAAAAATAAAATAAGAGGAGCTCTACATAAAATGGAAATCTTTTTATTTTAATTTTAATCACCTTCTTTAAGACTCTATAGTAAACAAACCTCAGCGTTCAAAATAAGCATTTAGTTTTCACATAAAATTTGAAAATCCTAAATCTATTTTATCCTACGATAATTAATTTCAAAAGTTTATAATTAAACATACGATATTTCTAACAGTCTCGTGCCGTGTATTTTCTTATTTAATTAAAATACTTTTTTGATGAAACTTTTAAAAGCATGTAGAGTTTGTTCCTTTGCTTGCAAGGATTATTGTCTGGGGGCTATTTAATAGATTCTAAAAGTATCACATAAATATTCTACATTTCTATTATGAATAGGTAAAGTCTATAAGTAAGAATGTAAGCTGTAAAATACGTCTCTACTAATAAAAAAAATAAAAATGGATGGCTTGTGAAAAAATCAAATTAGAGCATAGTTATCGCGGGATTGGCCCACGTTATCAAGTGATACTTTGACATTTTAACAAATTGATTAGTTAAGGTTAAAAAAATATTATAAAAATAAACTTAAGCTATTTTCATGTGAACTTACATGATCCATGTCATATTTACTAATTGCTGCATGGCCTTTATGACGAATTAGACGCATTCAGTTTTTCGATCTGTATAAAAAAAAACAATTTTGTTGTGTAGAATTGTCATTAAGAGTTGATGTTTTGGGATTCTTCGTGTTTTCGGAATATATAACACATTCTTTATTTTAACCTAAGTATATTCTTAAGAACTAATATTATCTGTATATGATATTAATCCCTATAAAGATATTGTAGACATTTAATAAGAAATGTTTACAAACTTCCATCGTAAAACTCGCGGAATTCCCTCGAGACAATATACTTATTACATACTAAATATTGATTTCTTAGTAAATATTTAATAATAATATTAATTTAACTATTTACTAATAAAACAATAAAATCTAGTAAGTACAATCATTTAAAAAATTAAATAATCAACTCTTATACATTTTTAATCAAGATATTATTGATATAAGTATTATATAATAATGAAGATTACGATAAAGAATATTTACATAAATAGTAAATCTGCTACCAACGTTCTTGAATAATTATAAATGAACTAGCGACTCACTCTCGCTTTGCTCGGGTTCGTCCCTAAGTACATTTTAACGGTTAGTACGGATATCCCATGCGAACATTTACATTACATTACATTTACATATACAGTAGGTACATTTTTTAGGATAAAAAGTCATCTATATGCTATTCTAGACTACAATCTATCTATATAATATTATCTCTGTAAAAAAATTTATTCAGATCCGTTCAGCCGCTCTGGCTAATATTATATATTATACTATTAGGTAAAATCACCTGCGAGAAAAACAAAAACAAACCTATCCCGCGGAAACCGTACGTTTTTCCGGGATAAAAAGTAAAAAAGATTATTCCAGACTATAATCTATCTCTGTGCCAAATTTTATCCAGATCCGTTCAGCCGTTCTGGCGTGAAAGAATAACAAACATCCATACATTCATACTCACAAACTTTCACATTTATAATATTAGTATAGATTATATAATATAATAGTAGTAAGATAAGATTTTCTCTAATTAAGAGGACTAGTTGTAGTTTTATTCTATAACAGCTATTTTGAAGCTAGCAAGAGTTCCAGCAACGATGAATACTAGCCTCCAAATCGTTTCTAATAATGTTGCTGTTAATCTGATGCATAATAATTTATCGTATTCGATAAATAAGTAGAGGCGTCGGAAAGCACCCGCAGCACCGTCAGATGTTTTAGTGTTGGGGTTTCCCATTGCATTCTCAGTTCTTCGTACAGGCAGTCGCGGTACACTCGACATAATTTTATATGGGCATTTCTGTGACGAATGAAATGTCTAATAAAGTAGAGTCTAATATAGACCGGAGTACTTTGCCGTGTTATTAAAGTCTCTGAACAGCCGATATCCTTGTCTGTAGACTGTACTATGGCTCCCGTTTTCATTGTAATATATATAAATGATTACCTTCACATATTTTAGAAGACATTGAGTTCATGTCTTCTTAATTATCCATCCGTCCGTCCGTCCGAGCTCCGCTAAGCGCGAACATAAAACTAAAAAAAAAAAAAAAAAAAAACTTTGCATATACTGTCCAAACATTTTAAACTAAGAAGAAAATATTTTTGTACAATTTTAATGTTATTGCTATATGTATATTTTATAAATTGACTTATAATGCCAATAAAATGTATGTGAAAACCTATAATAAATTAAAAATCCGTCGCAATTAGTTAATATAAAATTAATATATGTTAGATATAACATATTTGAGGGTGACTGTACAAGCAATGCTTATATATACTTAATGTTAAACAGGGAAAACCAGTGATATACTAAGCTTCTAAAGATGCGTATCGCAATCGCGTTGCTGCTGGTGTGCGCTGGCGCGTGCTCTCTGCCGGTCGAGCGGAGCCAGGGGACTGTGGACTACAATTACCCGAAAATACTTTTCAAAATTACTGACATTTTTCATGAAGATTTGACTTCAGGAGAAGCAAACGAATCGAAAATAGAGAATGAGAAGAAAGTATTACCACAAAATTTTATGAGAAGAATTGTCATCACATCATCTCCTGAGGCAAAAAACGATGATCAAATATTTGATGATGTCGTGGAGTACGAGTTTGCTCTATTACCGAGGAAATAACAATTTAGTGAAAATTTTATTATGTGTTTTTGTGCAGTAATGCGTATAATAAATTTTACAGAATCTGACTATAACTTGCCTTCTGTGTTTGCTTGCTGGCATTTTGTGCGCAGCACAAAGTATTCCAAATGTTCCTACTGTATTACGTGTAAGTTGTAACTTATATTTAGTCTGCTACGAAAAATAATTATATTATTATTGTTACTAGTAGTAGCAAAATTAAGTAACTTCATTATAAATTTATTATTTTTATTATTATATAATATATACTAAGAAGCTGGTGCTAAAAATATGTAAAAAGAGACCATTGTGAGATAAAAATAAAGTTGCATGTCCTGAATTATCCTGTGCTAATAATGCTGTGAACCTAGAAGGCTAAAGTATTGGCAGCATATTGCTACAATTTTGGTTCAGTGGACAGTGAGCTAACAAAGTTTTACTACCAAGTTAATCACAGCTCACGGTAGCCCTGTCCCGTTAGCTGAACTTTCTATTTTTATTTACATATATATCCTGTATAAATACTAATTATGTTTGAGGCAGGGTATTTTTGTCTAAGTATAAGTGCATAGAATATTCCACGAAAGATAAAAACCGTTGTTTTTTTCTGTTCCGTGGTATATTTATGATAAGCAAATTATTTACTTGTAAATGTTGCTAAACATTTTTTACTCGGCATACCATTATATAACAATACCATTCAACATTAAAGCTTGTTTTGATTTACTGTGGTGTGCTATGGAAATATGAATACTATCTTTTACAATAATTGTTAATTGATATCTCAAACTAAAGAATTATATACAAAAAACCCGTCAAAAAAAGTCAAAGTCAATGATAGTAGCGTGATTTGCTATTTATTCTACTAATCTCGATTTAGATTGTATTCTTTCTATAAAGAATTCCTTTCTATAAAGAATGAGGGAAATTTTATAAAGGTATAAGCCGTTAATTTACAAATTTTGAGAACATGATATGAATAATATTGTTTTTTATTTTATTAGCAATAGTTCTCTTCCTAAGCGTATCTTATCTTATTTTATATATTTAAACGAGCAATTCTTGTATACATTTATATTGTATTTATTTATTTATTTATTTATACCAGCGATCTCGGAAACGGCTCTAACGATTTTGCTGAAATTTTGTATATGGGGGCTTTCGCGGGCGAAAAATTGATCTAGATTAGTCACATGTCTGGGAAAACGCGTGTTTTCGAGTTTTCATGCGTTTTTCTTATGCATTATTCTACGCAATATTTAATAGCGACATCTATACAATTGTCTCAGTAACACTTAGTCGCTTAATGTAAAATTATTTTTAAGCCAAATTAAAAAGAAAATTATTCTTATGGCGACATCTATACAACTGTCTCAGTAACACTTAGTCACTTAATGTAAAATTATTTTTAAGCCAAATTAAAAAGAAAATTGTTCTTATCGCGACATCTATACAACTTTCTCAGTAACACTTAGTCACTTAATGTAAAATATACAATCTTTCAAGAAATCCGAGCGAAGCTCGGTCGCCCAGGTACTATATTATAATAAGAGTAATAAATAAAAAAATAGCTTTTTTATTTATTACTTATCATTAATAAGATTGTAAAACTATAAAGATTTGTATACTATTTTAAAACATTTTATATTACTTAAAAAAATATTGTTTGACTTCATGTTCTTTAACACTCTATATTATTCCTTACTCTAAGGATAATTAATATGTATAGGTCAAATGTTATATTATTTTTTTATGTAAATAGAAATAAATCATATAATATTAGTGCGGTAAATGGAGTTTCAATCTTATTTTTTATTAAGTTGGCGGTATATTTAAAACAATTGGACTATAATGTAGGTACAGATCAAAACACTATAAGCTGAATAAAATTAAAATAACGTGACCTGTGCATTAAATCAGATTTACCTCTTCGCGAGTCTTCCAAATCTGTGCTCTTGCGACCAAATACGTAAGTATTTTTTATTTAGTCGAAAGCTTACCCCATAGATAATATACCCACATTAAAATCCTTTGAACTTATTAACATGACTGGAAAAAAGTGATAACATAACTGTAGCTAACTATGCGATAATATTTTCATTAATACAATGTGTGTTATGTCACGTTTTTAAATTTGTCTTTCGAAAAATAATCGCCTTCGGAAGTCAGGCAGAATAAAAGTTACATAGCAAGGCTTGATAACCAATTCAATTTTGAAACCGGTTTTGGTCATTGACTCTAAACCGAAAGGCTTTTTGGTTAAAGGTTTCAGTTACGTTCTTTAATCGGTTACATCCCGGAGAACGGTTTTGACGAATTTAAGTTCCATGAACAAAATTAACGGGTTAAAATGTAGTTTTTGTGCGTTAACTTTGCTAATGGTAAATTGCTTAAGAGAAGGATACATGACGTACGTTTCTTACTTATGAATGAATTAACCGGTTTATTTTGATATCAAAACCGAAATCCAACTTTTCTCTAACAATAACCGTTAACCCGTTAACCGGTTGAAGAACGAGCGAGTTTGGAGACATAGAATAGTTGTTACCATGGATGACAAATAAAAATGGTTGTTACAATAGTTGTTATAATAATTATTTTATTTTCTAAGAAAAAATGCAATTTGATAATATTAGGTACCATAAAAAATTATATTATCATTAGAAAAGTATCTTAAACTTATTGTAATTTCCTATTAAATATATATATATATATATATATATATATATATATATATATATATATATATATATATATATATATATATATATGTATATATATATAATCATCATATACATATAATCATCATCCAAAAAAACAATATGTAATGAGGTATAAATAAAAGTAGGTTATTTATTTAAACATATTTAAATAAATGAAATTAGCACTATGTATGTATTCAGCCCTTTTTAATGTCCCACTGCTGGGCACGGGCCTCCCTTCAATACGAGGGGAATCAGGCCATAGTCCACCACGCTGGTCAAGTGCGGGTTGGCGGACTTCACATGTCTTTCGAAAACTTGCTAGGTTTTCTCAGACATACAAGTTTCCTCGCGATGTTTTCCTTCACCGTATTAGCACAAAATAAAAAAAATAAAATAAAATAATTCAAAAAGTGAATAACGATAACGTTTCAATCTCAATAAGAACAGTCATGTGAATAATTAAAAAAATGCATAACGATAACGTCTCCATTTAATTATCGAAAATACGTCAACTTATTTGAAGAACACTTTGACATTTCGGATGTCCTTTCAGTAAACCACGCAATTCGAGACTATTTGAAAAAAGCTGTAAATATTTATTGATAGTATTTCTGCTCTAAACAATGTTATTACAAACAATTATAGTAAACCATGTTATCAATAAATCCCTCACTACAAATACGTCACTACTATAATTTTTAAACTCAGCAACACTGCAAAGTGCAAAACTGTCAATAGTCAAATGACAAGTCACACTGCACCTGCCAAGTGACTGTGTCTTGTCAGTTGTCATCCTAATGTCATCAGTCATTGTCATCCTGACATTCACGAATGTGATCGCGAATAGTAGCAAGGTTGCACAAAACGGGAGGTGAATGGACGTGGATTTGATTCGGTGCTGAAATAATAAAAGACACAATGTTATTGTAGTGGTAGTGAGTGGCGCACCTGTGCGAACATGGCTTATGACATCGGCTGGATCATCCCGCGGCTACGAAACCCGGGGCGCCTGTGGATGTGCGCCAGCTCCATCACGGTGGCTGTGGTCGGTTTGTTCAGCAAGTTTATTGTAGGTAGGTTTCATTAACCCACCTCTAGTATATTTGTACATATTCTTTAAGTAACAAGTAGTACGTAGTTTGTTATATCGCTGGGTAACAAGTACAGCTCGGAACGAGTTCCTATCGGCAAAAACTGAACTAGCTGCTTACATTGCATGTCGTTCCAAAAGAAAAATAGACTAAAACTCGTTCAGTGCTTTCTGCAATAATGTGATTATTAATTTTTTCATAGCTCATTGCACAAGTTAATAAATTAGTAGACTAGCTTCTAAATTATAATAAAATAATTTAATATGCCTATATACAACTATATAGATCTATAAGTAATAGAGGAAATTCTATGTATATATGTCTAGTAACTTGTGATATTTTTATCTATTTTCTGATAAAGGCAAAAAGGGGTTTCTGGTGAACTAAACTCTGTTAGACTGAATAATCATTAAATGACTTACAAATAATTCATGCTATACTTGATGTTACTTAGTTATATTTACATTCATCAGGATATTTTAAGTACTGCTATATCATATTTTTTTAATAGTGACAATTCAAAGGTGCTTGTATTTGAATAAAGTATATTTTATTTGATTTGAAACACTAAATGAAAATTATTGGTATTATAAGTTTGATGTCTTTGCTCATTAGTTTTTTTTTAATTGAAACAAATCTAATTTGTAGTTACATTTCGATAAAACCTATTCCAGATACCAGATATAACAAGTGTAAAAGTTGAGTTTTATGCTGTTCTTAACTTATGTGAGAAATTTAGGTATATAAAGGTATATTTTTTATGTTACTTATTTCATCACCTTAAATTTTGGTACCGTATATATATCCTGAATTGGAACTGATGATGTATCATCCCCAAAAATTTAAGTTAAATATCAAGTTATACTTCATTCCATAGGTTTTAAGGAGTCGCTGAAGCCTAGTTTATTTTATAAATACTTATTTATACAGTGTACTTACACTGTCCCTAAGTTTGGCCTGTTTGCTTGGATAACAAAGTGTGTAAAGATATAATAGCAGTGTATGCTGTACATAGAATAAACTACAAACAATAACTAAAATTTACATTTTGATATTTGTTGTATAAGTGACTATTACCTATCTACTAGATAGTGTCATTTAAAATTTGATTATGCTTATCATAAGACTAACTCGACTCACAAAGTTTTAGATAGGAATATGGTATTTCATACATAGTTTCCTCTTTATTAATCTAATAAGTTAATGTCACCGTGTAAATAGTAAACAAACAAAAGCATGGGCTAATCTGAGGGGTCTTGGCATGTAGCGTCATTGTATGGACGCGCATACACATTACAAGTGAATTAATGCTTTATTTCTAACATTGGAAAGATTGCATTAGCAGATCGAGTGTCTCCAAGCCTATCAAACGTAATAAGTACTAATATTATGAAGAGAAAAAAATAGTTTTTTGTATGTCTGTTTATAATGGATAAATTAAAATTCCGCTAGACTGATTTAGATGAAATTTGGTATGAAGATAGTTTGAGGCCCTGGGAAGGATAGTTTTTATCCCGGAAATTATTCCTTAAGGGGGGCAAAAGTCTAAAGAATCAATCATTTCTCAGGTAAGGGATATAAAACTCACCTTACCTAAGTATACATGTATATATACATTTTTTATTCAGCCCCTTTTTAACCTGAAAGTCTGAGAGAACTTAGCAAGTTTTCGAAAGACGCGTGCAAGTGTGGTGGACTATACCCTGATCCCCCTTATATTGGTAGTGGGACGTTAAAAAGGGCTGAATATACATACATATATACTAATATATAGTCTATCTATTTTATACTAACTGTTAAAACGTACATATATACCTATTTTGTAATAAGGGGGTGCGTTGTTGTTTTGCAAAATCGCGCTGTCGTTACCTCAAATGCTAGTAAAAAACAATAAAAATAACATTATACGTCGGTATAGCTGACGAATGTGAATCATACCTTGTTTTGTACTATTACGGTTTTTTTATTTGCGTACGTGTGCGTGTACAATGTGCATCATTTGCATATCTATGCATGTAAAATCTATACCTACATATTATAATAAACCAGTAACTTTGCGAAATCTGTACATGAAATATTTTTTAAAAACAATAGCTGTAACGTATTGTGTAGAGAATATAGATCTCAAAACAATAGTTTTTAAAAATTAATAAAAACAGTTATTAAAAATTTTGTCTATTTATCTGTAGGTATATCTGTATAGCAAAAGGTACTGAATTGAGTTAAGATTACGGTTTACTTTTAACCGATAACTAAATTTTGTGTAGTAACAACTTATTACTGGGGTCAACATTTAGGATTTTACTGATTCTGTCGAATCATCCATAGAATTTTACATGGCTAACGCTGGCTAAACTTTAAGAGATACCTACATCAAAACAATGTAGTAGAAAATTCTTAAAAACGCTTACAGAAAAGTCTACAATATCAAGCATATGTCAATCTACTAAGGTACACTCGCAATAACTATTTATATTTAAAACATGCATACCTACGAAGTAGGGATGCACCCGAACGAAGCGATGGTAAATCGCTAGTATTAAATAAATTTTAACTAATGCTATTTGAACCATGAAATTTAAAAAAATGACACACTTTCAGTTCATTATCCTACATAAAATAATTCTATTACATTTTATTTTCTTTTCTTAATATTACATATAATAAAATTCTTTAAATACACAGGGTATTTAAAGAATTTTATTTTACAAGTACCTATCTTATGTTAGACATAACTTGCTTGTGCTTATTATATTGAATGTTAATTACACTAGTCAACAAGGTTTTTGCCCAACAATAATGAGTAGTATTATTCGATAATACTTGATAAGTACTCATGAACCATATACATTTTATAGTTGTCTTAGTTCGACTTTACTAAGAAATGCAGGTTGAAACCGTCACAGTGATCTTGTGCAGTTCTTTAGTGATGAGAGCGATCTGATTTATTGTAACAACATCGATGGACTATTTAATGCTTTCGGTATTGACCATGACCCTCGAGCTTGGAGATTATTCATAGATTCGCCTAAGATTAGTTTAAAAGCAGTATTACTACACAACGGTAATAAATACCTTTCCATTCCCTTGGGTCATGCGGTGTCCTTGAAAGAAAACTATGAAAATTTAAAACTTTTACTGGAAAAAATAAAATATGAGGAATATTCTTGGAAGATCTGCGCTGATTTTAAAGTTATTGCTATACTTTTGGGTATGCAACAAGGTTACACTAAATACTGCTGCTTTTTGTGCCTTTGGGACAGTCGTAATAAAGAAAATCATTACATCAGAAAAGTTTGGCCACCTAGGAAAAGTTTCACTCCAGGATCAGAGAACATTCTTCATCCTCCATTAGTGCAACAGCAAAATATTATTGTCCCACCTTTACATTTAAAATTAGAAATTATGAAAAACTTTGTAAAATCTCTTAAACGCGAAAGTGAAGCTTTTCAATACCTTAAAAAGAAGTTCCCAAAAATTTCAGATGCAAAGTTAAAAGAAGGTATTTTTATAGGACCTCAAATACGACAGTTGATCAAGGACAATATTTTTAATAGTAAATTAAATAAACAAGAGAGCAAGGCTTGGATGTCCATGGTACAAGTATTTACAAATTTTCTAGGAAATGTTAGAGCTGTAAACTATAAAACACTTGTAAAAGAAATGATTCAAAACTTGCACGCTATTGGTTGTAAAATGTCCCTCAAAATACACATTTTGGATTCCCATTTAGATTCTTTACCTCAAAATATGGGAGACGTTAGCGACGAGCATGGTGAGCGCTTCCATCAAGACATAGCGAGCATGGAACGGCGCTATCAAGGAAAATGGAGTCCTGCTATGCTAGCAGATTATTGTTGGTCGTTAAGAAGAGAAGCTGTAGATCGCAATTATAGAAGACAAAGTGCCTCAAATGTACATTTTTAAAATTATTATACTAAATAAAATTTTAACTGAGCTATATATCTTTTTATTGATATCCACAGAAAACCCGAGCTAACAAAGCCATGAAATTAGTACCACTATGAATGTTTTACAATGCTCTATCAAAATCAGTTCAACTTATTTTATGGGCTTACAAAAGTTGATAATTTGTTGACTAGTGTTATTAATTACGTCTTATTGAAATTGTTTATCATATATATAAAATGTATGTATGTACGAGCTAGATTAGAACAGAGCTAGCTGTTACATGTTGTTACAATTTAATTCGTTTGTAGATACTGTTTTGCTGATCATCGAAATCTTATCATTGAAATATCACAATATAGGATTTACACTTGCACTTCATTATAATAAATTTAGAAGATTTTAGATGTCGTAAGCGTAGTAAAATAAATAAATCTATATAAATAAGTGCTGTTCTTTGTTAAGCGTATCACTTAAGAAAGGCTGGACTTTTTTACCCGACTGCGCGACGCGAAGGAGGGTAATGTGTTTATCAGCCTATGTATGTAATTTGGGTTTGTACCTTTATGGCACTATTTAGAACAAACGCGTGGGCCTATTTTGATAAATAACACGTCTTTGATTCGTCATGACGGCGCGAATGTCATAGAAAGCATTAAAATTTGGAAAAATCAAAATGGCCGATGTTGGACGCCATAATGTGAACAGCGGTCGATCTCACTGAGACTAGCGAATTGCGCAAGATATAGGTATTATAGTGCACAAGTGTATGCGAAGAGATAAATGCACTATCTATTCCTGTCACTCTCAAACTCTGGTGGGAAGACAATTTGACGAGACCAGCGAGAGATCAAACGCAAGACCGACGTCTCTACGCCTTACGGGCTCTTCAAGTCACGCGGGTGAAATATCGCCTGCTATTTGATTCCGAACTCTACTAAGCTTTTTTAACAAGATGACTCGATGCCTAAACTTGACTGGACCTGGGACTTGACCCCAGGACCTCCTTATCTGAAGCCGTACATGCTAGCGAGTAGCGACTAGACCACCGATCATCGACCACCTAGTAGTCTTAATGTAATCTCGTTGATTGTTCTACAGAGTTCCTGAACAAGACGACGGTGTACAACCGCGAGGCGCTGCTGCGCGCGGTCCAGCGCCCGCCCGACGTGCCGCTGCTCACCGTCTCCAACCACCACTCGTGCTTCGACGATCCTGGCCTATGGGGTAACCTACATATGCCTATTTTTAAACACGCTTATATTAGATTCACTTTAAACTTATGTTATCGTGGAAGTCGATTATAAACTACTTCTATTTGTCGTATCTGTTTAAAGTTTTGTAAGTATACATAATATAATAAACTTATAAAGTCCAGAAGACAGTAAAATCTTTGACGTCACGAAAATCTACATTTTTAATCACGGAATTCTCTAGCTGAGTTGTGTGTACGGTAGGAGCGTGAGAAACTAGCTTACATAACTTTACCTCCTGGCCTCCTAGTTAGATTAATATTGGAGAATGCTAAGACCGACGTCTACTAATCCTGAACACGTCTAGCTTTTACATGTATAATATTAGCAATGGCATACTGCGGCTGTTCCTAGTCAGACACAATTTATTTAAGCATAAAGTTATCGACATTCATTTAAGCTTCCATCTACTAAATGAATCCGAATACCGATTGATTGAGCCGAAAGTAATCATTCAAAGTGATCCGTTCTAACGAGAAGTGAACACTGCAGTCGCCGTCAGTTCAGACGCGAGTTATAATACTGCATCATGTCGAATATGAAATTTCGACATAAAATTTTCAGTTTCAGTAAAAAAAATTGCAAATTAGTTGAAATATCTGAGTATTTTGCTCTAATTTCTTAACGCCAAAAAATTAGAGAAATCATGGCTTTCAAAGAGATGATTTCAATGCGTTTTTCAATTTGAAAATTTAGTATTGAATTTTGCTATAATTCTATAGCTGTTTTAAACTTATAAGATTTACGGTCTCATTGGTCGGAATTCAAAATTGTTAATTTAATCTACGTAGTTCGTCTGTCTCAAACCAATTCGTTACTTCGCTGAACAATGAACTGTACATTGGATGCGCTTTATTACTTCCGTTTTAAAAAACAGGAAATGTTATAATAATAATCCATTAAAATTACATTTCATACATATAAAATATACCAAAGTACTTGCAACACAATATGGATAGCTGATTACTAACCAGTAACCAATAACGTAAAATATCACAAGCGCCTAATATGCTTATAATACCTACAAGAAGTGATTGCACTTGAAATAGAGAATTTAATGTAGCCTACATTTTACTGCCCTTGCTCAGTTTCCGCGATAGTTTGTGATATTTTTAAAATAAATAAATTACATGTTTAAATTTCTTATGTATGTTTATAAACGTAAACGCTTTTGTATTATAAAAATGTGTAACCATTTCTACGGTCAAGTTTTAATCATGATGTTAATTGATGTTAAACATATGTATTTTGTATTTGTTTAACAGAATTACCTTAGAAGAGGCACTGTTTTGTTAATGTCATAAAACTAAGTAGCACAAAATTACGTAAAATCATGTACTCTACAATTTATTTCAAACTAGCGAAAAAAACAAATCTATCCCACGGGAACTGTACATTTTTCCGGGATAAGAAGCAGCCTATGTGTTATTCTGATATACTCGTATGAGCTATAAACCGGGCTTTTACACGCAGGCATTTTATGCTGCGGGTAGAAAATCATAGCTATGATTTTCTACTCAGGTAGATACTTTTGCTTCTAGGTACAGTATGCCACGAGACCGGCTTAACAAAAATTGATAAAATTATTTTATGCCCGCAGCAAATGCCTGCGACTAAACCCGTTTTTATGACTTACCTTAGTTTCTGTACTCAAACTTTAGTTGGCCTCAAAGAGTCTTTTGATCGCAATAAGAAATAGGACCGTTTGGCAACAAAGAATATTTCGAGTTGATTAAACGTTTTTCCGTTCAAAATGTATGGGAAAATATTTTGGCGATTTCTGTCATTTGTAGTAAGTACTCATACCTTAAATGGTCCTATAGAGTCTTTTGATCTCTACATGAACTACATAGGATCGATGGACATTAAAAAAAACAGTATTTTAACATTTTTTTCGCTGTCTGTACATTTTTTCCAAAATCTGTGAGTGCAGTTCATGATATCTCAATAAGTTATGATGGTCTCCTAGGAACGTTTTCCTCTAACTATAGCAGTTAGGGTACCTTCCCTTACTGTCCTGTCTCAAAAATCCACCCTGTATATTCGAACTAGCTTAAACCAAAAATATCTAACTAGAATGCTCATTTTATTTCTTATGTTCTACGTAATATTAAGTTTGCCTTAAGAATAATCCTAATAAGTAATATTTATTATATTTACTTTATACAGTAAGAAGTCTTAAATAATTTAAGTAATTAATATTTATATATTTTTTGTTACAAAATGTGTTAGATATAATATAATATTAAACGAATAATAAAACTGTATGGTTTGAATGTAAAATAGTTATTTTATAAGTTCAAAAAAGTGCATGACTTCCCGTCACGTGATACCTAGTATCGGTAACTAATCTTTCAACACCGCCGACAATGTTTAATAGATAATTATCGTCTGTTTACGATATCGTAAAGTAACGTGTTAAGTTTTGATAGTTAATAAATGAACTTAACAAACCATCAAAAAATAACGAGAAACGTATAAGAAACACTGTTTTAACTTTATGTTTAAAAAATCTGCAACTTGTATTACAACCCAAATTGTATATTTTTCGTTTAAATTTTTAGGCATTTCTTCATAGTCAATAAATCTGATACAGCTGCTATATCATATACCTATCATAAAACAGGCTCTCCAAATAAATTACACGGCCTATGCCTGATCGGTAGGCTGAGTTGACTATTACTATGTGTTACATAATGAGCTAATACTTATTTGAAAATTAGAAACTCAGGCAAATGACTTTTGATTTTTAAATAATATTAAACTGAAATCATTTTAATATTATTCGAAAGTCATTAGTAAGGAAGAAATGAAACAAAAGAAATAAAGAATATAATATCAAATGTTTATAACGATTGCGATATATCGATAGCGGTGGACGGGCGTTTATCGGACAATCCGCACGAGTATCGCAGCCATAATATATTCTTATCTATGAATGGAAGCTCGATATAGAATATCAGTGGTTCACGCGATTGTGCCTGCACTCGCAATCGTCGGCACGCGTGGCGCGTCACACGGTCGCCCGCGCTACCGCGGCCGCGCAACGTCACACGACACGCCTCTGCTACTCAGCGACGCGCAACTCTGTGCAACACATAGCGAGTATTATATAGTACCTGGGCGACCGAGCTTCGCTCGGAGTTCTTGAAAGATTGTATATTTTACATTAAGTGACTAACTGTTACTGAGACAGTTGTATAGATGTCGCGATAAGAATAATTTTCTTTTTAATTTGGCTTAAAAATAATAATTTTACATTAAGTGACTAAGTGTTACTGACAGAGTTGTATAGATGTTGCGATTAAATTTTGCGTAGAATAATGCATAAGAAAAACGCATGAAAACTCGAAAACACGCGTTTTCCCAGACATGTGACTAATCTAGATCATAAATAAATAAATAAAGATATAAATATACAAGAATTGCTCATTTAAATATATAAGAATATATATATAGTAACTCGAAAGTCATTCCCTCACTATATCCCACTCCAAACTCCAAATCGTAATACTTTTGATTTTTTAATCAATATTTTTTTTAAATATTGTTCCTGAATAATTCTATTCTATTGAAAAAACTTTAAAAGAAAACCGACTTCCAGACACTGAAAAGTAAAAAATAACTAAACGTTGTGCTTTGATTTGTATTGGCTGGCACCGACTTCGAAAAAATCTGATTAAGTATCTATTCTAAATGAAAACCCCCGTTTAGTTATTTTTTACTTTTCAGTGCCTGGAAGTCGTTTTTTTTTTATTTTTTTTTTAAAGTTTTTATTTTTCCATTTTTAGTGTAGACGTATCATCAATACAAATTATTCAAGCTCAAACACCAGGTAATTGCTGTAAATCGTTGAGGAGTTCCCTCGACTATCTTTCGGGTCCATCATCAGATCGACTCCAGACCTTCATTAAATAGTAGTGCTTTAAAATACCTAATGAAAATGTTACAAAACGCACTAGTCGCCGCTACAATTTTCGAAAGTTCCCCTCGATTTATCTGGGATCCCATCATCAGATCCTGGTTTCCTTATCATGGGACCACTTTTGGGATATCTCCTTTCCAACAAAAAAAAAAGAATTATCAAAATCGGTTCATAAACGACGAAAAAATCCGCAAACAAACATTAAAAAAATATATACGGTCGAATTGAGAACCTCCTCCTTTTTTTGGAAGTCGGTTAAAAATACGAAGAATTTTCAAAAATTATAGCTCAAGTATCAGCACCTTTAAAAAACGTTCGAGTTTCTAAGATAGTGAAAAACAAGCTTATTTTTTTTTCAGAAATTATTAATAAACGACTAAAAGACACTTACACTCATTTGAAAAAACAGTGAGAAGAAGAAAAAGTAAAATAATTTTTTTTTTGTTAATCTTCAAATTTCAATATAGGTAATAGGTACTTCATAGTTTTTAAATTAATTATTTAAAAAAAAGTTATAAAAACGTTTTGAAAATATAGAACAATATATTCTATATAAAATGAAGGATTTTTTTATTGTTTAAGGTTCATGAATTGCCTGCAAAGATTCCCTTGCGTTAGTCATCATTCCCTCTCTTTTTAATCTTTAAATCATTCTTGTAATAAGTTTATTCTGGGGACCACTATATTAGTAAAATCTAGTAATATATTATGTATTACAAAATTGGCAGAAAAAAATCAAATTAATTGAAAAAAAAAATATAATACTTTCTTAGATTTACGTGAATGTTTAGCGAATGTAAAATTGTGGGTAGGCACTGTCTGTAACAAGTATAAACGTCTTTGAGATGTCTAAAACCTTGGTCTCTCCCATGACCATGATTGTTGTAAACTAATAATTTATTTCTATCTAATTTCGGAATTTCATGAGAAGTACCCACATACAGATTAAATAATAATGGCCTTATTATGTTTGTAAGATCGACGACCGTCATTATAAACAAGAATATATTTTAAATAAAATTAAATAAACTTGACGTAAGCAATAAAAATACATAGGTATGCTTTATGTACCAACTACCAAGTAGGTTACACTACTTAGTGGATTAATTATCTAACACGCATGTAACATTTACATCTATACAGATAAATAAAATTGGAGTGTATGTTTGTAATATTAAAATAACCACTTTTTACTAAATGCATATGGATGTATACACGGTACGTATACCAAAACAACATTTTTTACAATTTTTGTCTGTCTGTCTGTCTGTTTGTCCCGGCTAATTTTCGAAACGGCTGGACCGATTTTGACGGGACTTTCACTGTCAGATAGCTAATGTTATAGGGAGTAACTTAGACTTTTATTTGAGAAAAAGAATCAGGGTTCCGCGAAAAAAAATTAAAACCCCCGAAATTGTGAACAAAATCCGCGTACAGAGTATGCAGGATGCACCCAAGCAAAACGAGGTTAAATCATTATATAATTTAAATGAATATTTTAGGAGTAGCAAGCTACTATTTTTGTATACCTAAACATAGCCAACCGTGAAAAAGTACCGAGGGACGAACGCGAGCGAAGCGAGCGTGAGTCGCTAGTATATTATAATTGTTTAATACTGACATAACGGCATAAACAAGTTGTATTATTACATAATGACCTATTTCTGAACTTGGCTTGACTATTCGAATATACAACACGTGTAACACGGTCCCAATCATCACATTGCGCTCTTTCCTTTGACGGCAGTCACAGTGATTAGAAAATGTCAAGATACCACCCATGTGGTTTCCAAATTAACTTATTTGCCTCATTCTGAAATAGAATCTGCAAGCTCTGGTGTAGGCGACAGTACCCGTGCACCGCTCTTTTATATTGGTATCAATTCTATCAAATATAAACCAGTATATTATGAGTTCATATAATAAATTGAGTGTAATTCGTTATCTAATGAATTTATTTCTGTCTGACGCGATCACCTGGTTGTAAGTGTAGACATACAACGATCGGATATATTTACGAAAATAAACACGCGGCGGATTACGAGACACCCGTCTCGCCTCGATCACCATATATCGTGTTTTACAATACTAATAAGTTAATTAGAATTAGTAAAATTGTTATTTTTGACTAAATATGTTACGTTATACATAGATGGCAATCTAAGTGTTTTTTATAATTTTTGTCTCATTGAGAACGACTGTACTGATTGCGATGAAATTTTAATTTTTAACAGCTGTCTAAATTCATAAAGAATGAAAATATGTGTGTGCGTGTGCGTTTGTGTGTGTGTGTACTTATACGCACGTAAGAATTTATACTTCTTTGGCGTAACAGAGCAAAAATAGCTAAAGATTTTATCCCGTATGTCACAAACTCAATATTTGTAAAAGGAATGCAGCTAACTTCATCATGTCGCTTTTAGCTAACTTCAACATGTCGCTTTTTGGCTGCCAGTGTGCGTGAGCATTGTAAAAATTTTACTCTCATAATTTTTTTCCAAACGAGCCACAAGAAGTGTAATTTCAAAAATGCATTTTAATCGGTAAAATCTAATTTGGAAGTGAAAGTGAGGTGTGGAATAAATAAAGAAAAATATGTATCACACGGATAATAACTAGTTTTCAATAACATGAGATTACAAAAAAATCAATTTTACCTTATACAGCCTTATCATCTTATTCGGATGGTCTTGTCACCAACGTATTGTGCTACAGTGAATGACTCGTGGGTCTACCTTTGATGTGCTTTCAATCTCGTTGACGAAATGTTTAAGATCTAATTATTGATAATAGTTTTTCTATTTTCTCTTGTTGAGTGTTTATAAATACATATATACTATTTTTATAAACACTCGACAGTTGAAGAAACACTTTTTTGGGTGTAATATTCTGAAAAGTTCTTTATTGATTTTATTTCATAACGTGTATCATTAGGTGTATAACTAACACGCAAAAGAAAACAGGCAGGAATCGCTCAGTTAATATTACCTAACAGTGCCTGTACGTTACTGAATACAATAATATTTAGATATATAGTATGTGTGTGTTTGCAGGTGCGCTGGACACAGGCACGTTGGTGCGCTACACACGCATGCGCTGGTCGCTGGCGGCGCACGACATCTGCTTCACCAACGCGCTGCACTCCGCCTTCTTCGCGCTCGGCAAGTGTGTGCCCGTCGTGCGCGGCGCCGGCGTCTATCAGGTACCACCCCGCGCCCTCGCCTGCCGTCTGCCATACACGAGATACACGCTGTTCCCACTGAACTGTTACTGACGAGGACTGACCCCCAGCGTCATTACTCATTAGGTAGATGTGGAGGTGCGGAGGCAATTTTTATAACGTTTAATTTGTTAGAAATATTCGTTATATCGATTTACGCCTAACGTCATTATTCATTGTAAAGATAAGCATGAACATGTTTATATCATGATTAAATTAATATTTAATATGTACTAATACATATTCTGGTAAAAACTTTCTCTATTACTATTTTTAATTGCAAAATTAGTTTTAATTACAAAATATACCTATGTGAAAATAAGATTTGCTTCATTATATACAAGTATATTATAAGAACAGGTTTGTCCTTAGATAAGATAAAATTATGACGCATTTCCTTAATATGTAATTCTTTATTATTATTTACATACTGCGGTGTCCGAGCATGTAATGAATAACATCTTAGTGACGTAGAACTGCTTAGTTGTAACACAGCACACTAGTAGTGCAGGTCTAGAAACAAAGCTGTAGTTGAAATCTAAACACCATCACCAGCTGACAGCTCTGCCGACAAAAGGCCACTCTACGTAGATTTCCACGCTAATCAGTCTTGCGTCATCCGCGCTCGAGGGCTCCTACACATCGTAACAAAAGATTTTAATTTTTTGTTTATCTTTTTGATTGCGTATTACAAGAAAATGGTTTATCAAAAAGTAGGTAGGTATCGTAAGAGTCTTAAAAGCTTATTTGAATTATTATTATTGCTTATTTATGAAATCAAAAAATTCTAAAATATGCAGAATTAGAGAGACAAGCTGTTTTGTAATAATTCAATAATCAATCTATTACGCTGACATGGTTGTTGTTGTTCACCGGTGGTAGCACTCTGTCAAGCCTGAGGAGTCCGACTGGATGGGTACCACCCCCTTATCTATTTCTGCCGCCAAGCAACAATGATTGCATTGTTGTGTTCCGGTTTGAAGGATAAGGTAGCCAGCGCAATTACAGGCAAGAGGCATATCATCTTAGTCCTCACAGTGACAACGCACCTGTGGTTCTGCATTTTTGTTAACTAAAACCTAAGTGCATGAACTGTAGGTGTTATGGGCGACAGGTACTGCTTTCCATCAGGTGGTCTGTCTGCTCGTTTGTCACTGAATCTCATAAAAAAAAAAAAAAAAAAAGATTTCATCTTATTCAGTACGCATCGACTGGTTTCAATTAACTGACGATAATGTAAATGACGCCACTTACACGGTCAAATGTAAATATATGCAAATATGTAAGTATACGTGTAACAGACCTCGCCAGGTTGTAACGATATTAATTAGTATCTTTTTACTCCGCTAAGCCCTTCCTATACGCTAAGTACGGGGTACATCCCTCTAAGGCCCGCACCCCGCTATAATACTCTGCCCGCTATAAAGCATATGATTTAATCGTACCCGAGTATGATCAACTCGTGCAAATAAATTTTGTAAAATAAATGTATTTATACGTCTGCTTTACATTAATTCGATACTGTAGAAGATTACGCGATATGTGTTTAATTTTTATGACCGACTTTGATAAAACTTTTGTATTCAACAAATCTTGAGGTAGACTTACTATGATGTCGGAAGCCTCAGATACGACACAAGTAAATATACACCGAACATGTTCACATTTCAACAACTCGGATTGGTAAATATACGATATGTTTGGTGATTGATCTCGCTTTGTCTGTGCTCAGTGACGAATAGACAACAATACATTATTGTCATTGTTAGCGAGACTGCGTCTTGAACGGTATTTATTTATTATGACACTAGTTTATAGAGCAGTTATTGTTCTCGCTGATATACAAAAAGCTTAAAATAATGTATTGGCTGCAACAAACAATAATATTTGTGATATATTCGTCCTTTACATAACATCGACCGAGCGCCTCGCGCGCGTGCGGACTTCAAATTAGTCAACAACCTCAAGTCTCAAGCTGTACCTATCTTAGGATCCGTTCAATATGATAAAATCTAGCCTAGTTTAAATGAGACTGTTTTCAACCGACTTCCAAAAAAAGGAGGAGGTTCTCAATTCGACCGTATATATATATATTTTTTTTAATCTTTGTTCGAGGATTTTTTCGTCGTTTATGAACCGATTTTGATAATTCTTTTTTTGTTGGAAAGGAGATATCCCAAGAGTAGTACCATGGTAAGGAAACCAGGATCTGATGATGGGATCTTAGAGAAATCGAGGGGAACTTTTGAAAATTGTAGCGGCGACTAGTGCGATTGTTAACATTTTCATTAGGTATTTTAAAACACTACTATTTAATGAAGGTCTGGAGTCGATCTGATGATGGTCCCGAAAGACAGTCAAGGGAACTCCTCAACGATTTACAACAATTACCTGGTGTTTGGGCTTGATTAATTTGTATTGATGATACGTCTACATTAAAAATGGAAAAATAAAAACTTAAAAAAAAATACAAATAAAAGCGTGCCAGCCAATACAAATCAAAGCACACCGACTTCGAAAATATCTGATTAAGTATCTATTCTAAATGAAAAGCCCCGTTTAGTTATTTTTTTTTTCAGTGCCTGGAAGTTGGTTTTTATTTATTTTTGTAAAGTTTTTATAACATATATATTTTGTAAATTATTAAAGCAAAAAATACTGCAAATAATAGTTATTTATTTTATAAAACATACTAGCAACTCACCCTCGCTTCGCTCGGTTTCATCTCTAGTTACGTTTCAACGTTTAGCTCAGGGATGAGATATTTTTCCGCAGTAAAAAGTATCCTATATGTTGACCCGGGTTACCAGCTATCATCATACCAAATTTCATCAAAATCTGTCCATTGGTTTTCCCGTGATGCGGTTACAGACAGACATACAGACAAAAATACTAAAAACTATACATTTGGCCTCTGTATCGATAATAATGTCTATTTCAATAAGATTTTCCAAAAAATATTTAATGTACAGATTCGACTTAGTTAAAATTTCATTATACATATGTATAGATTTTATAACCCTGTGCCTTGAAAATATGTTTCCGAAAACTAGTTTTCGAGAATATCTTCAGCGAGAATATTCTCAACAGAAATATCAAAAATATTTATTAAAAATGTAAGTAGCATCAAACTTTCTATAAGAAATTACGTCGTGCTCAAAAATACCTGTAAATCTCAAAACATTTTGTTTTCAATATTTGAGGAAATATCGAGTTAGTTCAGTTAACACCTACATATTATTATTTTCCGTACACGAATTATAATTATGCATCATTGTGTGGTATTCCCAATATCTATTCTACGATTCGTCTAGACTTAGACGGCACAGGGTCACTAATATCAGCATATTCTTTCAAAACTGGACTTAATCTATTTATTTTAAATTTTCTTTTAGCGATAATAAATGTAGAATGTCACTTTGTCTAGACTCTAGGCCCCAAGATAATTTAGGTCAGCAAAAATTGATCGTATGATTGACTGGTTGCAGCCAGCGATGGACTTCTGCGTGGAGCGTCTGAACCGCGGCGAGTGGGTGCACATCTTCCCCGAGGGACGCGTCAACGTGGAGAAGGAGCGCATTCGCTTCAAGTGGGGCGTGGGGCGGCTGGTGGCGGACAGCGCGGCGCAGGGCTGCGCGCCGCTGGTGCTGCCGGTGTGGCACGAGGGCATGGACCGCGTGTTGCCCAACACGGAGCCCTACCGCCTGCGCTTCCGCAACCGCGTCTACATGACCGTCGGCGAGCCCATCCGCCTGCACGCGCTGCTCGACAAGTATGGTCCTCTCCTCCTCCTTCCCTTATTGTGTGTATATACCTATGTTCGTAAAGCTTTCACGCCGAAACAGCTGAACGGATTTGCATGAACTTCAGTACACAAATATACCACTACTAAGCATCTAAGGACGAACCCGCGAGAGGAAGGCCGCTAATGATAAATAATAACGCGTTGCTGTATTTTCTATTTCAGATTAAGGAGCGCGAACGCGTCGGAGGAGGAGACTCGGCGCGCCATCACGGAGCGCGTGCAGGACGAGCTGCTGAAGCTGCGCGACCACGCGCACGCGCTCATCCGCCGCGCCTGCGCCGCGCACGCCGAGCTGGCGCCGCCCGCGCCGCCGCCCGCGCTGCCGCCGCTCGCGCGCAACGGCAAGGAGCGCAACCACAACGAGCCCGCCGAGAGGCTCAAGGAGAAGGACGTATAGGCGCGCGTGCCCGTCTCGTCAGTCGACACGATCTAAAGTTTACCCGTGAAGCTTTTGGAACGAACTTTTTGACGCAATATACAGTTTTTTAAGAATAGGCTGTGCAGTGTTCGAACTTACCGACCAAATATCATGAAACATTACCATTTAGCGCGCGCGAGGACTTCTCCGTCGCTTCAACGTATTGGTTAGTGCAATGTAGGACAGACGCGTGTCGCGGCGTCGGGCGCGAGCGCGCGACACGCCGCGGCGAGGGACTTGAGGAATCCACGAGAGAGTAGTTAATTAAGCCATGAAGTAGCACGAAGCGGCCGGGGAAGACATTAGCTCGATAAATCGAGACTACTACTTCGAAATAAGCCGATGTCGCTCACACAGTAAGAGGTCACCGGCTCTTCCCAGCCTTTTGTAATTTCATATCAATGTTTGTGGTAGAGACCCCTCTGGGATTTTTAGTATGTTTCTACATAGAAAAATAAAATTTTATACGAGCCTTTACATTGTTATCGTTTACAATTAACATTTTAACTTGTAGTAGTTTTCAATTTTGACCTAAACGTAAATGTACCGAGTGCGCACAAGGCATACTACTGCTTTTAACTAAGAGTGTGTGTGCTTCCGAACGACAGCGACCCGTCCGTATACAGAGGTGCGCGCGTACTGGCGCGCGTGGCGGGGCGGGTCGCGGGCTCGCGGGGTCGCAAAGTTGCCTCTTCTTCACAAGAAGTAACCTTTGATTTGTGTAATGAGAGAGAATGAAGAAGCCGGAGCGGAGTCGAGGACTAACAGCCTGACCTAAGATTTGCAAGTTTGCTTAACATGCACTAGGCATAGTCTTGCAATGTAAGATGTAAGCTTTATATAAAGATATTTTTGTCGATGTGTTATTTATTCACTTAGAACGTATTTATATTACTATTATGGTCTTCGTAACTTCTTAGTGTAACGAATTGCCGAGGAATTATAGAGAGTAAAGGCAGCCACAGCATTTAATAATGTTCTCGTCGTATTAAATGTGAAGGAGGGTTTTATCGTGTTGGTGATCGGGCGTCGTGCAGGCTATGTGTTATACTTTGAATAAATGTTGCAAATTTGTAATGAAAGGTAGCTCGTCGCTGTGCGAATACTTTGTACTAATGTTTAAAATTTATCCTGTCGTGTATCTAAGTATATGAAACACGTTCAAAATTCGCAATTATTTGTCTTCCAGCCGGACACGGGCTACCTTTTACAGTTGATAAATCGCGCGTCTGAGTGACAAGTGTATGTGAACATTAAGATGTCGACGCGGTGCGTGTGTGTGTGTCTGTGTGTGTACACTGGTGTCATTGTGATGTCGTGTGCGTGCCGGCTGTGTCGGTGTTCCCCACTATTTATACTCGGTCCACGATCAGGATGGAAATCTAGGAATCATTATTTACACAGTTTTATTCACACTTATTTAAAATATATAATGAAGGGATTTAAACACATAGACGTATTGTATTCATTTGGTTATTATAATGTCGTGATGACTTACTCAATTTTGCATATGGTAGTGATCCCTGTATTCACTTAAGCAATAGTCAGTCAGAGCTTTCATTTCTTCCGGAAACTATTTATATGAAGTTTCTAGTATTTTTTACATTTTCTACAAAATTATTTAATAAACCGATGAAACTAACCGTGCTCTTGCCCGAGCAGGTCTCATTTTTTACCAGACTTTTGCTTTTTAAAATATTTTTTGGCAGCTTTAATGAGCTCATGATTCTTAAGATTTAGAGCAGCATTTTACAAACTGAATAGTTTATCGCTAACTAAACATATCTCAATTAAATTTATATTATATTATTTTATATTATTCAAGAAAGTTAATTTTATATCTTTTTTACAAGCACAGCGATCTTAATACATTGAATAATTGTTCAAAAATCTAAGTGCTAGGCAGAGACTTATCATATACATTTTCGTAGCAGAATAAAAAAAATGGGTGTTGGCTAAGAACACAATATTATTCGTACTTTCCAAAAAATTAATAATATTTTTTTGTATATTTTAAAAATGCTTCAATTACATATGTTTATTTGTGATTGAAATACAATTTAAAGCAGCTGATCAACTGCACTGTTGACGCCATCTCGTGACCAAAGACTGTCGGAACACTTCACACTGATGATTCAGTCATAAATTCTACATATACGAGTATGTAACTACGGTTGCGAGGACTGTGGGTTTCCGTATTATAATTTAAATAGATTATAGTTGATGGTTATGATGTCTTACTGGGAATAAACTCGCGGGCAGCGCAGCCGCGCGCGGCGTCGTGGCCGTTACCAATGTGAGCTCGTCGATGTCTGCGCGCTCCGTGTGGGAGGTGACAGCTTTGTTCTGTAAACTCATTCGCACAGCTACCTTTAGAAGATTTGCCTAAAAATTATATTTCTACACCTGCGCTCGTTCGATATTCATATGGGTTGTTGTTTTTTTTTTTTTTTTCAAATTTAATTTTAAGGTAAACTTAAAAATGTTTTGGCACAATGTGCTCGGTGCGCCGCGCGCGTCCTCGCGGCCACCAGGTTCCAGGGATATTTAGTTACTACATATTTATTTTTGAGCAAAAAATTGTGAGTTCTTAAGGGTCCGAACTGTAACGTAAGCCAAATACTTTGTGAATCAACTCCTGTAGAGAGTACCTTGCATGTTGCAAACATGTGCTTTTTGAGACTCCATGTATTTTTTTGGAAATAAATGAATGGACTAAATCTTTTTTTTTTTACTTATTTAAAAATAATTTCCTTACTTGCTTTACTATGTTTTAGTTAGTTGATGTTTACCTTATGATGATGTCTGAAGATGAAGGATGAAATTCTTTATTCCTATAATTCAAAATATCAAATAAATACTAGCGACATGATCCCAGACGTCGCGTCGCTGCGCACTAGTCGTCATTTAAATTCATTTTTCATTATCTACTATCTATAATCAAATTGCATACTAAGTACTTTCTAACTGCAAATGTTATAAGTATTGATTACTTGTGACGATAAATACACAATCGGCAAAACATTAACTTAATCAAAACAAAATATTGTACATAAAAGACACTTTCTGTAAATCTAATATACTTGCAGACTTTTTTCATATAAATATTATTTTTAAAAACTAAAAAGCAACCGTTTAGCCAGAGCACGGTGAAGCGCTGCGCTTTACCGATTTGTTAGACAGGATCTGTCACAATACGATTAAAACAATATGAATATAATTTATAGCCTATACACTACACTACTCTGGGATAATACAGCTTTTTTAGAGAATTAATAAAATCGGCTTAGTAATTTTAGAGTTTATGGATTACGAGCATATACTTTCCTTTTTATGATATAATATATTAGCATAGATTGATGTTGTAACTTCGCAAAATATGTACACCACCGACCAGGGTAGGTTCTGGAGTTAAAACACGTTGACGTTTAAAATATAAGGAAAGTAACATACATACATATAATATGTATCAGCATTCATTATCATCTCGACCGAAAGACGTCCACTGCTGGACCTAGGCCTCCCGCAATGGCTTCTTTCTTACGAGGCCTATCATGTTAGCATACATAGTATACATATTGTATATGTACATATTTTAATTATTATAGAACACACATTAATTACCTACTTAAATATAAATATTGGGATCGCAGTTTTTATTAGTTAAAAATATTCAGTTATTAAGGAGTCTGTCCACTACACCGCTTATACCATGACCGTGCTAGGACCGTGTCAGGCAAAAAAATATCCTTGCATTGAAAAGTATGAGACTCTGCCCACTGGACCGTTCCGTCCGACCGACGCCGCCGCGACTCGCGTGCCGTGCACGGAGCGGCAACAACTGTCGGCGAGAATATGCCGGTGCCGGTACGCTCCGTGCCTGGCCCGCGACGTCGCGCTGGCGGCGCTAATGGTGAGCATACGGGTTACAACCGCGTATGATGACCGTTCTAAGGCCGTTATGTTTTGCCGCTTGTGTTGCTACTTTGTTACCATCAGTTCAACAAGACGCACTTACGCATTCGATGTTCAAATGGATGGCTATCATTGTTAATTCTTTCCATTTTCTAATAGCTATTGTATAGATATAAGAAATAATGTTTTTAACAAAAATATTCACTTGCTCTTCCTGACGCATTTGCCTCACTCGAAAACAGGTGAATTACTACGATTGAGAAAACCGGATCCACACTAAAACCATTATGTACGGGTAACACACTTTTTGTGTTTATACGTTCTAGTGAGCATAGTAGTCCGTGTCATGCTTGTGCACTGTGTACAATGTGCCTGATACATTCATAGCGAGGTCATGGTATGAGACGGTGTAGTGGACAGACCCTTTAAAGAGCAAGATGAAATAATAAGATATTTGAAAGTAAATTCAGAATTTTATTCATTTTCAAAAATATCCTTCAATATTTACAATAGAATTCGTCATGGCATCGCGCGCGCGGTCAGTTGAGCGCCAGCACGGAGGAGGCGCCGAAGGGCGAGCGGTACGCGACGCGCAGGTCGCGGAACAGCGCGGCCGGCGGCGCCACGTTGGCGAGGTACAGCCGCCCCAGCGCCGCCGGCAGCGCGGCCGGCAGCCCGGCCAGCAGCGCCGCGCGCGCGCCCAGCCCCGCCCAGCCCGCGCCCGGCGGCTCCAGCGCCAGCGCCGCCGCCCGCGCGCGCGCCGCCCACGCCAGCGCCTCGCCGTAGCGCTCCTGCGCGTCGTCCAGCAGCGGGTCGTACAGCGCCAGCACCACCACGTCGGGCGCCGGCAGCGCCGCCGGCTCGCGCGCCGCCGCCACGCCGTCCAGCTCGTACGCCTCCACCTCGCGCCGCAGCTCCTCGCACTCGGCCTCCGCGCCCGCCGCGCCCGCCAGCAGCACGTGCGCGCGCACGCCGTGCGCCGCCAGCATGCGCGCGGCCGCCACGCCGCACGCGCCCGCGCCGTGCGCGCCCGCCAGCACCACGGCCACGGGCGCCTGGTGCGCGTTGCGCGCCTCCAGCCGACGCACGCCGCCGCTGAGGCGCAGCGCCACGTCGGCGGCGGCGCGCGCCAGCAGCGTGCGCGCGGCGCCCAGCAGGCGCAGGCGGCGCAGGCCGAGCCAGAAGGCGCGGCGCAGGCGCGGATCGGCCGAGGGCACGCGGCGGCCGTCGTCGGCGCTGTACACCACGGGGCCGGCCAGCTCGGGCGGCAGGCGGATGGCGGGCAGCGCGGGCGCGGCGCCCAGCACGTTCTCGTCGTGGCGGAAGCGCGCGGCGTCGTCGGCGGCGCGCACGACGTCGGGGCGCGCCGCGGCGCGCATCTCCTGCCACAGCGCCTGCTTGTCGAAGAGCGCGAGGTTGCCCTCGAAGTCGAAGTCGTCGTCGAGCGCGGGGTCGGCGGCGTCGCCGAAGCAGGCCTCGTTGCGGCGGCGCGCGCGCTCGTGCGGCGCCGCGCCGCGCGCCTTCGGCGTCGAGCCCGCGTTGCCGTAGCTGCCTGGGGATGGACACGCTTGTGACGATACTTGACACTAAACATTGTTCTCCTTCACGTTGATCAAAAATTAATTTAAAAAGTTCTATAAGATAATATTGAATTACCCGAGTGATGGATATTTTTATTACTCCTCACCCCCTGTATATCGATCGGCTTACTTCGGACGGGAGCCTGTGTAGAGCCTCTCGAAGTTGTCACTTTGTTCGTAGAATTGTTGTGTTGATTGCCTACAATAGTTGAAATACCTATTAATAATGTTTAAGATCATTTAAATGTAAGATTTAATTTAATATCAATCTCAATACCATGTACCAATTTCATTTTTTATAATAACCACACTATTTATGGCGGCACTCCATACAGGTAACTGAATCATAGAAACAATTTAGATTTATTAATAAACATATACAATATCTTTTGATTGATCTTAAAAATTGAGATGTTTCTACATGACATCTTATCAAAGTCAGTAGCTGCTAACATAAACACATCTAAAACTTCCAAAATACTTTTAATTTTAGGTTTTGCAGTAATTTCAATTATTAGGTTTGATAGTTTAGCAGCTTTTTTGTTTTAACATTCATTGACTCCTTTTGATATACCAATAACTTCTACATATATACATAAGGATGTGTGTAAAATAGAGCATTGAGCTGACTTGACACACATAAAAGTATTAACAAATGGGATAAATTTTTTCTTTCTTTCTGGTGGCCTAATATTTAAGAACTATCATATATTTTTTAAACTCTAAACTCTTTAGATAGATTTGAGTGATATAAGCTTTTCACTTTCTGCTAAGACTGTTAGTAAATAAGAAAGTGGTAATATGAATATAAAATACCAGAATGCGAAGGATTAGCTTGTAAATTTTCACATACTGTGGCTCTTTGAACTTTTTTATTTTTTGTGACTGCCACTGTACTGTGAGTCTGCTCGGCTGGCTCTGGACGTGCTTCTTCTATTATTTTCAAATCTTTTATATCAGCAGCACTATAAAACATATTTACATGTAAATAGTGAATAATAAATTAAATTACAAGTAACAAATAGCAATTAAAAAAACTTACTTTAAAGTAACCTGAGATTTCGGATATGGGAATCCATTTCGAAATGCTTTTGTAAGTGTAATTGTATTGCCATCAGCCTCCAATATTGTACCCTGGTAGCAGCCCAGAGGCTCACCACAGTTAACGGACACGGCATAGCCAACCCATTTAGACATTGTTACAAACTTACATAAATAAATTCTTTTAAAAATATTATATATTTAAAAACTACTTTAACATAAATTACGGTATATTTATTGCTTAACAATACAATTATAAAGTACAAAAAATATCCATATCTTGCATGATTCAAGTTTTGACATTTAGAACTTGAATGTTGACATTGAAAATGGAAAAGTATAGATACAGACTATATTTATACCATCATCATATGGATGAGATTGTCTATTATCATGCCACTTTCCCTCCATTTTATTATATTTATTAATCAAAATTAATTTAAAGCAGCACTTTTATAAATATTATGGAAATTTCATGATTTTTATGTGACCTCAATATATTTATGTTGTAACATATTAGGTAATAGCAATTTTAACGTATTGGACATGGATGAAGATTTTCAATAGTGAATAGGTTTGACTGTTGACACTGACAATTTCACGCATTGCAGACTGCGGCTGTAAAAGTGCTGACTGCTGTCAGTTTGTGAATTTGGATTTCAGAGCTCTTCATCTGTAGTTCTCTGATAGTGTACGGCAAAAGGAATTACAAAATAATATACTGTGTTGTTACTTGTATTTCGTTAATGGATTCCAAGACCTATGTGTTTTACTTTTATAAAATATTTACAATTTCAGTATTTACAATTGTTATATAAATAATTAAAATGGAAATTACAAACAGGAAAAAAAATGCTCATAGTATGGTATGTTTTTGTCTCTAATTAATTTTGATAATTTAAGTGTTTTTAGTCACAAATATAAATGATTAAATATTTGATTTGGATCCGAAGGCTAAAAGCGATGCGAGCATATAAACCATTACTTACATCGTGTTTTGTTTTATTTTCTTTTAATAATTTATAATATACCATACCATATCAGATATTATACACAATTTATTGACTTTAATATGGAATAAAAAAAATACTAATTTTCAAAAATTATAATATAAGATAAAACATTAATTTTATGTAACTAATTCCTGCTGCATGTAATTTTAAATATCAGATGATTTGTTTATACTCAAATACTAATTACCTACTAGGTTAGAAGCACTAACTTTAGGTCCAGGCACAGGTTATAAACAGCACATGCCTATTAGTGTACTGAAATAATATCGTGATCATATCGAATACGATCGATCTAATACTCGAACTCTCACGATTTGTTCAAATACAGTACAATTCAAATCTATACAGATAAATAAAATTAAAGTGTCTGTTTGTAATATTAAAATAACCGCTTTTTACTATATGTATATGGATGTCTGCCTGTCTGTTTGTTCTGGCTAATCTCCGAAACGGCTGAACCGATTTTGACGGGACTTTCACTGACAGATAGCTGATGTTATAAGGGGTAACTTTATTTTAGAAAAAGAATCCGGGTTCCGCGAAAAGAAATTAAAACCTATGAAATTGTGAACAAAATCCGCGTACGGCATACGCACCCGAGCAAAACGAGGGTAAATCGCTGTGTAATTTAAATAAATATCTTAGGAGTAGCAAGCTACTATTTATGTATACCTAAACATAGCTAACCGTGTAAACGTACCTAGGGACGAACGCGAGGGAAGCGAGCGTGAGTCGCTAGTTTAGACCTATAAAAGGTAGTCTTCAACAAACTATTTTAAACAAATATTTTACGATAAAGTTAAATTAATTCGAAATTTCCTTCCATTGTACCTCATCCTATACAGTGGCTTGATTGTCTGTCTCAGCAAAGAGGTCGCGGACACGATACCTGCGCAGGGCAAATATCTAATTGGGTGTCATACGTATGATGCGCATGTTGCATGCCGACATTATTGCCGAATTTATGAGTTTGATAAAAATCCCAATTAGAAGTTCTAAATATATAAACATATGTATGGTTTGCATAGCAGCATTTTATCTAGCGAAATATCAAGTCATAGATAAAAACCAAGGTTTAAAATTTGAATAAATTTGCGTTTACCCTTTTGCACTCAAGAGCTACGTAGACTCGTAAGATAATCTCGTCGAACAACAAACAAGCAGTACCTATATTACATCAAGTAGCGCTATCATAATATGTAGTTATATTTCACAATACTACAATACGATATAAATTATTACGCTATAGACGTCCAAACAAATACCAAGAAGGTGAATGAATTAATTTAGCTATATTTGTATGTGTAACACATAAAATGTTTTTGAACATGGTAATAATGGTCTGGCAGAGACATGGTGAAGTTGTTAAAGAGAACGTATTCGAAGATGGGGTGGTACCCCTGCGCTGGCTGGCGGCGGCGCTGGCGGCGTGCGGCGCGGCGCTGGGCGTGGCGCTGCTGGTGGACGCGCGCCTGCCCGCGCCGCTGGGCCGCGACGCGCCGCCCGACCGCTTCATCGCGGAGATAGCGCACGAGCACCTTGTCAATCTCACCTCCATTGGGCCCAGGGTGAGGAAATCTTTTTGCTAAACGCTACCCATATCTCTGATTTTCCAACACTCGACAAGCGTTGACACTTAAGTAATTTTTCTTCCATAACTAGCTTAAGGATAGTTCAAATCCGTCTATCTGTACGCACCTTAGCTCAGAGACTCTTAGTACCCACTAGAAAACTGTAATTTGGCATGGGTTTACAATAAAAATATTATAATACTTTCTTAGATTTACGCGAATATTTGACATTTAAATAAAACTATCTTTTCGGATTTTTTCGCGGATTTATTTTGATTTTTGTTTCCCGACGTTTCGATTGCTTTACAGCAATCATGGTCACGGGAGAGACTAAGGTGTTAGATGTCTCAATGGCATTATACAGTTGTTACAGACAGCCTACCTACTATTTTACAAAAATGATTTTAAAAATTCAAAAATGGCATCAAAGTACCTTACAATATTGGTTGATTTTAATTCTAAACATTTTAAAGTTTAAGTTTTTAATAAGTATTATAATTAAATATAGCAATATTATTTACTTAATTTTTGCTAGTATAATAAATATTACAATTTTCTTTATTAATTACTAATCTTATTTAGTGTTGCTATTATTATATTATCTGTAACCATAAAGATTATTAAACATTTTTTAAAATATCAATTATTTATTTAAGCAATATAATTGTTTTATATGTAGTTTAAAAAAGAAGTTTAATATTAATTTAGATTGTTATTATTTAAAGTTAAAATATTAAGCAACACTATTGTTAACTTTATAGATAAAAAATGTTAATTAGAATTTCTACTATTATTGCGATCCACACAGTATGAACTAACTACATCTACTGGTCTGTTATATTTGTTTTTGTTGTTTGTTTTTATTATGTTTATTACAGGACAGTTTTTATTATGTTTATTATGTTTATTACAGGTTATTAGAGGTCCTGTAATAAACATAATAAAAACAAACAACAAAAACAAATATAACAGACCAGTAGATGTAGTTAGTTCATACTGTGTGGATCGCAATAATAGTAGTAATTCTAATTAACATTTTTTATCTATAAAGTTAACAATAGTGTTGCTTAATATTTTAACTTTAAATAATAACAATCTAAATTAATATTAAACTTCTTTTTTAAACTACATATAAAACAATTATATTGCTTAAATAAATAATTGATATTTTAAAAAATGTTTAATAATCTTTATGGTTACAGATAATATAATAATAGCAACACTAAATAAGATTAGTAATTAATAAAGAAAATTGTAATATTTATTATACTAGCAAAAATTAAGTAAATAATATTGCTATATTTAATTATAATACTTATTAAAAACTTAAACTTTAAAATGTTTAGAATTAAAATCAACCAATATTGTAAGGTACTTTGATGCCATTTTTGAATTTTTAAAATCATTTTTGTAAAATAGTAGGTAGGCTGTCTGTAACAACTGTATAATGCCATTGAGACATCTAACACCTTAGTCTCTCCCGTGACCATGATTGCTGTAAAGCAATCGAAACGTCGGGAAACAAAAATCAAAATAAATCCGCGAAAAAATCCGAAAAGATAGTTTTATTTAAAATAAAAATATTGCTCACGTCGACAAAATAGTAAAATAAAATTATGAAAAAAAAATTTTTTACGGTACCTCTATACGTAAAGTGGAGATGTCTTTTTCTCATCTATTTTCTCGTCTATGGAGTGTCGTTGAATAAGTCTTTTAAAAATATTGCGGGTTTGTGAAAATATTTTTTTAGTTTTGTTTTTCTAGTAGCTACAAGACCTCGCGCCTTAAGCTCAGCTTTGCATTTGTGTGAGTGCACACACACAGTGTACGGAGAGGTACCGCTTGCAGCTTGATGTATAATATTATTTTGTTGTTGTATTTGAATTATTATATTATTACTATTATATTATTATTATTATCATTAGTGAAATAGCTTTTACTGTAACTAAATTGACTAAAAGAAAACCATTAAGCAGCCAAACGAAAGAAAATTTGTGTAAATTGAACGAATATTTTAAATACGTAAACGAAAAAGATATGTCAAAGATATTAAATTGTCAGCACTTCCTTTTGATAAAATATTGATTTTATTTTTATGTGATTTTTTTACTAACCTTACTTTTGGCTATCACTCACATAAATGCAAAGCTGAGCCTTACGCCTCGAGAACTGTATTATAGTAGTACATATACATATATAACGACGACAGAATGAGACAGAATGACGTCACGTTTCGCTCAGTTTGTAGTGACCCTACTTGCTGGGTTAGCGGTCGCGGGTTGGAGTCCTGCTGGGGTCATTTATTTGTGTGATGACGAATGTTTATACCTATTCTAGTCACAGGTGTTTAATGTTTAAATTTATAATATTTTTGTATTTAAAGCTATGTATGTGTAGTGTATTAACTGTCTGGTATCCATAACACAAGCCTCGTTCCTTACCATGGAACTAGATGGTGCTGTATGTTAATGTCCCAAAAAAAACAAAGTTAAAAGTAAAACTATCAAAGCTAAGTAGCATTTACAAGTTTACGATTAATAAAATGTACTTGTTTCTATGGCCCGCGTTATATGTTCATAGAATAAAACAACAAAAAGCCCTCTTCTTAGTCCGCGTAGTTATTATTGTGACGGGAAACTTCGGAACCCTACATTGCGCGTGGCCGGACACTCACTTGGCTGGTTTTTGAATTCGTTATAGTTTATAGACCTAAATCATGGTTAATATTATGTTTGTGAGACTAGTTGTTTTATTTATTTATGTATCAAATTATACAAAAGAGAAAATTATAAGGTAGGAATATTATGTACATGAGACACCTATCTTTTAAAAGAGATCTCTCCAAGGCGCCATCGACTATAAAAAAATACATTTACGTATATCTAAAAAATGTGGTGTAGGTAGGTATAAGTTTTAGACGTTATGTTTGTTTTGTGAAGCTTGTCCTTTCTGTACGAACGTAACGTGGGCTGGGGGCAGGTGGCCGGCAGCTACGAGAACGAGGTGCTGGCGGTGCGCGTGCTGGTGGAGGCGGTGCGGCGCATCGCGGCGCAGGCGTCGCCGCACAACGTCGTGGAGTTCGACGTCTTCTCCGCCAGCGGCGCCTTCTCCCTCACCTTCTTAGACGGTGTGTATGAACTCGTATCAGTCTGCATTATTTTCTTTTATAAAAAATAAAACTAAAACCTAGGAAAGTATCTATACACATATTTCTTTGATATATTTAAATATAATGTTTGCACTTCTAGTAATTTTGTTAATCTCGTTTGCTAGAACACAAAATATGCAGATAAATTAAAACATAATTTATAGAGAATTCGAAATACATAACGTGTTCTATGTTTGTATGATACATACATTTAAATTAGCTTCAAAAAAATTAAACCTTGAAACTTAAGGTAAAAATAACACATCATTTTCCTTGTTAACCGACTTCCAAAAAAGGAGGAGGTTCTCAATTCGACCGCATATTTTTTTTTATGTTTGTTCGTGGATTTTTTCGTCGTTTATGCTTTTGATAATTCTCTTTTTGTTGGGAAGGAGATATCTCAAGAGTGGTAGGTACCATGATAAGGAAACCAGGATCTGATGAAGGGATCCCAGAGAAATCGAAGGGAACTTTCGAAAATTGTAGCGGCGACTAGTGCGTTTGTTAACATTTTCATTAGGTATTTTAAAGCATTACTATTTAATTGATTAATTTGTATTGATGATACGTCTACACTGAAAATGGAAAAATAAAAACTTAAAAAAAAAACCGACTTCCAGGCACTGAAAAGTAAAAAATAACAAAACGGGGGTTTTCATTTAGAATAGATACTTAATCAGATATTTTCGAAGTCGGTGCCAGCCAATACAAATCAAAGTACACCGACAGAATCAGTTATTGTATTTTTCTCTAAGAACGAAAGATTTTTCTGTAATAAAAGGTATATTAAATGTTGACCCGAGACCCGAGTTATTACTCGAAGAACTTATTAGTTCTCACCACAAAAAAAATTGTAAAATCGCTTCAATACTTTTTGCGTGACTAACAGACAAAAATTTCAATAACTGTTGTTTTGGGTTTTTATTTGGTACACAATACGTAACTTAAAGTAACAGCCCTTGTTTTTAAAAAATATTTTATGTACAGATATCGCTTTGTTATTATTTTATGGTAAGTATGTACTTCAGTTTTTAAATACCTAAATGAAACGTAAAAAAGAAGACGTTAAAAAAAGTTGTTTTTTTGCAATATTCTTTAGAATTTATCCTCCCGACCTAATTCGAACACACTTAGTCATAACTCATAAGCCATGACGAAGCGAAACTGTAAATTCTAATAATGAAACTTAGTTATAGCTAAGTATTCAATGTGAACATGATTGCTTCCATTTTGTAAATTTTATGAGCTAAGCCTTCTGTGAGGCACGAGATGATAATAATGTGTAATGTCTGACGGCGGGCGGCGGCGGGCGGCGGCGGGCGGCGGCAGGCATGAGCAACATGTACCGCGACGTGCAGAGCGTGGTGGTGCGCGCGCGCGGCGCCGGCGGCCGCGCCACGCCCGCGCGCTCCGCGCTGCTGCTCAACTGCCACTTCGACACCGTGCCCGACAGCCCCGGTGAGTCCCGCACACATATATGGGGCATTCCACGCCAAATCGGACGATTTCAAACATTTTTATTTTTGATTTTCATAATTTTTTTGATATTTTTAATACCCTTCAAAAGAGGCTTCCTGGTAAATTTTGAGATTTTTTTGATCACTTGATTCAATAAATATTAAATTTTCACATAAACCGCTCTTTTTTGATTTGTGCTCGTAACTTTCTTAATAATAGTCGAAATTCAAATTTTTTTTAATTTTCGTTTTTGGATGACCTTTACTAAAAATATATAAAAAAAATATTTAAAATCTTTTTAATCGAGATTTTTGAATTTTAAGTTTTCCATCGTGTTTTTAAAACTATGCGTATCCTTCGATTTTTTTTTTAATTTTCTGTTTTAAACTTAGGCCTTCATAATTACTTTTTTGTTCGATAAAAAAAAACGCTATAAATTATCAGTATGTTGACACTTTATACTTTTTTTTACTTATTATAAATTGATTTCGATATTTTTTTGTTCTGAATTGGGATTGAAAAGTAGTAAGTAAAAATTAATTTTATTTATGAGCAATTATAGCAAATATTTTTCTGTTATTTTAAAATATGTTTTGTAATTATATTATAAATGCTTTTTCTGTCGCAAGGTATTTTTTTATCATTTAAATATCCGTTTCTTTACAAATTTCTATCAGCAAAAAAAAAAAAAAACAAAAAAAAGCGTTTTTTTTTAACAATTCGATATGGATGGAACCAGTGATAAAATAAAACCCAAAATTTACCAGGAAGCCTCTTTTGAAGGGCACTAAAAATACAAAAAAAATTTTTTTAAACCGTCCTATTTGGCGTGGAATGCTCCGTCCATGTACATAGGCCGGCTGGACTAACTGCTATGAAAGTATATCGTGATAGTTCCGCGGGGCGGCGCACACTGCGCGCAGCGCGGCGCGGCGCGGCGCACGACACGGCGGTGCTTTGTTCCTTATCAGCTACAGATAGCGCAGTCACAACGCCGCGCCTGTGCCCTGTGCCCTGTGCTCTGTGCACACTATCCTGTTGTATAATACTATTATTTTTATTGATCTTGCTTTTCATGGAGTCAATAATGCAATGAATGAAATAAAAAACAATATCACAAGAGAGGTTAAATAGAAATCAATAAACTAGGGATTTGGTGTAGGCACTATAACGTTTTGCTGATGTCCATGTTAAGTCATTTCTATTAACTCATGTTAAATTTTTGCGTATTATAATTTATATTTACATTAAGAGTTCTATCCTTTATCTATACAAATAAATAAAATTGAATTCTTAGATTTACGTGAATATTTGACATTTATTTCGATTTTTGTTTCCTGACGTATCAAATGCTTTACAGCAATCATGGAAAATTGTAATATCCGTTAAATTATAATGTAACTAGTGAAATTATAATTAACCGGAGTTTTGTTATTCGCCTCACTTTCTTACAATATCATGGGACAATTTTAGGTAAATTATAATTTCCCTACAGACATTCAGTGTGAATTACTTACGGATTGGTCAGAACTAGACATCTTTTTTGACGCGCAGCATTTAGTTACTTAATATATTTCGCGTAGTTGAGTAAAAAATATTCAAAGCTCCTCGATGAAATGCATTTATGAGTGTGATTTCATTGATACCGGTGACGCCATGACGCCATGACGCCACACTCGCTCGCATTCATTGTGTCCAATGAATACACACTGCACACGCCTCGACGCGCGGCGCCGCGGCGCAAGACATCCCCCACATAATATGCGATAATAACTATATTCTTAAGCTTATGTGTACATACATATATAGAGTAATTGTACATGTTGGGATAAAGCCGGGGACTGGGCTGTCGACACTTGACAATAACATCATATACACCTGTTCACTAGTTCTGACGTGGTAGATCAGCTCTAAATTTAGACGCACCTCCTATTCATTTGTAAGTGACTGTCATCAGCATCGCGTTTGCTCTCCGCCAGTTACAGATACAGTCCCACTAATTTAACAGCACTATTGGATACGTCGCTCGAAAAACGATTTCGTAAATACAATAAAAATGAAATAAAACTTACCATAATAACAGTGACATCTTTAAAAAATGCATGCGATCCTTAAAGTAAGCTCAGATACTGTACAGTGTTTGTAGAAAAACAGTAATACATAAATCAATAAGTAAACAATTACATGGAGTCTCACATTATGTTAACAAAGTTCCATTTTATTGGTAAATACGTTACACAAATATATTGTTGTGGAACCTGATGAGCAAGCCCGACTCGCACTTGGCCGGTTTTGAATATGAGTTGTCCGTTGCGTAATCAGATACGGAAGGGGTTGGCCCTACATTTCATCTGCCTTCCCGCTTACAATAAAATATATAAAGGTATAATGCATTTAGGCGCAGACGGTTTGATTCTATTGATTGTATCTAGTACGTACGTGTACTGCCAAGTGCCAGATCTATGGAACGACTTGTCTAACGAGCTGTCAGATATACTTACTTACCATTAAATCTCAAATTAAACACACTGTCACATACCTACTGAATAACCCTTTGTTTACGTCATTATAATATAATAAGCTAGAGCAGTGTGGTGAACTAGCTTTCGGCATTCTTTTGGTATTTTTTACTATGTAGGCTTGTAATTAAATAAGCTTACTGACAGCACATCGCTGCTGGCTCCGTTGCCACATTGCGTACGATAATGATGTAGTTTTTTTCTAGACCACTTAGGTACCTATAACTTTTTTTTTATTTTCACTTAAGTACTATCAGCTCATATGTAGCATGAATTGCAAGCAAATAAAACA
The DNA here is from genome assembly GCA_033884665.1 of Argynnis bischoffii washingtonia. Classification (NCBI taxonomy): domain Eukaryota; kingdom Metazoa; phylum Arthropoda; class Insecta; order Lepidoptera; family Nymphalidae; genus Argynnis; species Argynnis bischoffii. The sequence goes on from CM066623.1 coordinate 14,972,710, forward strand.
ACCGACCTCATCTGACGCAATTCAAGTGCTGTGTTTTTGTCGGGTGATTTGGGAGCTAATTAATTTGATGTAGTAGTTAGTACCTCTCTCTACCTACATACGAGTCCGCGCCGTAACTAAGTAGGTAATTACCGCCACGAAGCTCGTACTCAAGGTTAGCGAGTTTTAGTCGACGACTATAAAAACGTAATTTTTCTTCATAAAATGTAAACATTTTTAATTTAAAGTTACAAATTTAACTCTGGAAGTACAAAATGTCTTCTGAACATTTGATTGTTGCGCTTATCAGCGAATAGTATGCAAATGTTGCAAATTGATGACTGATTATTGCTCGAGTCCAAATAAGACCTTGCAACTCGCACACACATCTCGCGCAGGATGGTGAATAGAAAATTACTTACAATAATTAGAGAATATGAGAATTCTAAATACTGCAGTGACGTATCGATTTGCTATAATCAATATGACTTCCTTTTTATCCGACTGCGGCGAAGCCCAAAAGAGGATTATGTATTTAATCTTTATGTATGTATGTATGTCTGTCTGAATCTACTCCCAGACCTTGGGACATACTCGTACTTACATACACTTAGCAAGACACGCAGCCTTTGCTGCAACGTATGTAGGACGTAGGTATGTCTCCGGCTGCATTATTGCACACTACTATATCCCTTCGTTAACTTGCTGTATTTTTTTAGTTCGTTTTTTACTCAGTCAGGTTTTTTAATTCAATTATATAATTATTTTTTTATTAACTTAACTAACGAATGAAGTGGCTAATTTCACTAGTTTCACAAATATTTAATAAACTTAATTGTAACATGGTTCACGGTTACTTTTTATAAAATAAAAAAGTCGGTCGTTATCGTGGGACACTCGGTTAGAATGAAGATCCTTTTACTGTCAGCCCTTGGTTCATAAATTACGTAAAAAAATTGTCACCAGTACTAGGTTATAAACATCAAGCAACGTACATTGTACATGCAGAACCTCATCGAAGTAAGACCTACAGTCTACACAGAGTGCATTCCCTAACACTTGCTCGCCGGGTACCTACTTATATTGTCGTTACATTATGGCCTGCCCTTAGCTCATGGTATCTGCTATTAATGGGGACTACAAACCTTAAAGAGTGTCCGTTATACATATATGTATGTAAGACCCCGTCAAAACCATGCATATCGTCAGTCCATTAAATCTATATTTTATATTTATATTTATTTGTTCAGGTAAAAACAGTCGTATTCAAAAGATCTTAAACAGAAAGAATACAATTAGACCTATATTACCCTAAGCTATTACAAATGAAGTGATTTGTCATCAAAAGTGACGGATGCTAAATAAGTAATAAGTGAAACTAAATTGCATAAAAATATTAAACGAAACTAAATTGAAGCTACAAAAAAAAAAAGAAACAAAAATACTTATTGCTACTACTACAAATTTTATATAAGATTTAAAAAAATAAGTAAGTTTATACACTGATATACTATATCTATACTAAATCTTTAATCAATTAATATATAGATAAATATTAAAAGAGGACAGATTAGTTTGTACGTTTGTAGTAGATTCTGAGACAAATCGTCATTGAATAATGAAGAATGATAATAAGGTGATTTCTTACTTGCTCGTAAAGATATCTAGCTACACAATAATATGATTGATGGGTAATATAAGCTGCAATAATGTCATGCAAGTTGTCTAGCGATTAAAGAATTGCTTTTTCTTGGTTTGGTGCAAGTCGTTGACCCGCACTCCGAATGCAGGTCACGAAAATCGAAATTGTTCGTGAGCCAGCGATTATATCGCTGTTATTGCTACGTAAATAGATCGCACCTATCCATTATCTGAACTTCGATAAAACGATGAAACATTCCTTTAAGCATCGGTCGAGTACCTAACCTACCTACTTCGGCGAGGGACACCTACTACTCGTATAAGTCTATAGCAGGGGTAGCCAACCAGTCGATCGCGATCGACCGGTCGATCGCGGCTATAATTTCAGTAGATCGTGGCGAAGAAAAAATCATATAAGTTTAATATACCTAACTAGCGACTCACGCTTCGCTTCGGGTTCATCCCTAGACAAAAACAAATCTGTCCCACGGGAACCGTACATTTTCCAGGAAGATAGGGTAAAACCCGAATAGTCGCCTCAGTTGGATAGTTGCCCCGGTTTTCAATACGTTATATTAGAGATGTCCCTGACGTTAGCGTTTTTCTGTAATTTGAAGCGCCTCTTCCACAGACCTTAGGTCCATGCCAGTAGTAGGACTAGGTACACGTGTTTTGTCTGTGTGAGCGAAAATCTTCCCCGACAGAACGTTGACGAGCGTTGAAATAATATTCGTGAGTATTTTCTATTGAATATTTTCTGTTACGGATGTCGGTTCAGTCAACTTTTTGCTTCTACGCATGCAGTGAAGTTTAAATTACACTAGCTATTACCTTATACTGTTAAATAGCTTTTATTTATTTTTTCAAAAGATAAGGGCAAGTATTCGTACCGAGAAGGATATTCGCCCCATATAATTTTGCGGATAGTCGCCCTAAGGGCAACTAGAGTTGCAAGTAGCAATATTTCCGAGCAAAATCCCTCGGAAATATGAGCAAGAGTTTAGCATGTCTAATAGGGCTACACAATCTGCAAAAGTTTTAAATTCCAACAAAAAAAAATGTCCAAAAAAGAATAAAGAAGAAGAAACAAACATTACTAAAGAACTAAAATGAAGACATAGAAATAAAAAGATTTTAAGACGGTAGAAAATAAATCAGCTGATAACGAGATGAAAACTTTCTTTTGAAGAAAAGAGGTCGAAACGAATGTAAAAGATCAAAAAATACGTCGATTTCTCTAGCAGTGATACAGAATGTGAAGAGCTAAAGGATGACAAATAGCAATTTATAGTTCCGAGAATGAAAGTGAAAAAAGCATTATAAATACAAAAATAGCCAAAGAAAAAGCTACTAAAGGAGTACAAAAAAAGGAGTAAGAAATTAAAGACGATAAGAGACACTGAAAAGACACTAAGAAAGTTTCAGACATTCGTACAAAAATAGAAAATGCGAATAAGAAAAGTTCAGTTGATGATAATATGTATAATGAGTCTTATATCCCCGCATGAGGCAAGTATCACCCAAAGCATTTTTAACATGAGGCAACTATCCGCCACAGAGGGCAACTATCCCTTTTTGTAGAGGTCAAATAAAACAGGATTTACTGAAAAACTATATTGATTGTGTTTAGAAAAATAGGTCACAATGAAAGATTAAAGACCAATGTTTTATTATACATGAAGCATGTTGTAAGTAGATACTTAATTTTTATGTAATTTAAGATTTTCAAAAAGTAGCGCAACTATCCGGCTTTTACCCTATATAGCCTATAGCCTTCCTCAGTTAACGGGCTATCTAACGCAAATAATTTTTCAAATCGGATAAGTAGTTGCTGAGATTAGCGCGTTCAACCAACCAATAGAGATTGAAATATACATATTCTAAAACAGTAACTTAGCAAAAAAACAATGACTCTAATGTATAGTGTACAGAATATAGAACCCAAAACAAAAATTTTGTCAGTATGTCTGTTTGTGTGTGCGGTTACACGCGAAAAGTATTAAACCGATTTTAACCAAATTTTGTGTAGTGATAACTTTACTCGAGTCAACATTAAGGATGACTTTTACTACAGGAAAATCTTAGTTCCCACGAGAAAACAATTCCATTTCTTCAGGGTGTCAGGGTTCTATCGAGTCATCCTAAGATATTTACATAGCTAACGCTGGCTAAACCTTAAGAAATACATCAAAACAATGTATCTACTAGAAAATTGTAGGTCTTAAAAAGACCTACAGAAAAATCTGCAATAGCATAAGTTTTTCTTGTAAGGTACACTCGTACCTAATAGCTATTTATAATTTAGAGATGGGCCGAATGTGGCTTGAACCGAATACGAACTTCGGCTGATCATTCGGTGAGAATAAAAAATTCGGCAGGAATTCAGCCGAACTTCGGTTCAATTTCACCGCGCTTTCTCGTGAGAAACATGACCCTTTATTTTTAAAAATACTTAATGTTTCTGAGTGTTTTTAGTGAACCAAAAACGTGATTTTTTTTAATTCAATTTACGAATTGTAATTAAGGTGTTTGTAAGAAGAATACTAAGTTTATTTCATTTTGTCTATTTAATTAGGCAACGATTTTTGGGACTGTTAAATTAAGAAGAACTAATTTAATTTTTTAAGGTGTTAAGGTTTACACCTTCCTTACTAAAATAAATGACCATGTAGACCGTTCGGAATTCGTTTATTATTAAAAATAGAAAAAAAAATTAAAACCTGAAATTTAACGACTTTAAAAAGTTTGCAAGTACCTATACAAGGAACAAAAAACCGTAAAATACCCCCGACATCCAGCTATCCCCGAGAAATAAGGGGATGAAAGGCGTTAAAAGTAGTTTTATTTTTAATTTCAACCTTACTGTGCTTTTAGGACGACTGTACAACGATAAAGGTGATTTTCAGCCTCTCGAGACCATAAAACATAAATTTCTCGGAAACGGCTAAATATTTCAACTAATTTTTTTTTTTTTGGTCGTTATAAGTATTTTGAAGGTTACCTTCCCCTACTTTCACTTAAATCAAAAAGATATTGCAGAAATTAAAAATAAAAAACCAAGAAAAAATTGAAAAACGGGTAATTTTGCAAATATCTCGAAAACATTGAGGTTATTATAAAAAGTGTCATAATTATGGTATACTAGCGCCTCACCCTCACCTCGCTCGGGTTTGCCTCTAGGAAAATAAAAGCAAACTTATCCCACGGGAACCGTAAATTATTTCGGGATAAAAAATAGCCTATGTGTTATTCCAGACTAATCTATCTCTGTGCCGAATTTCATGCAGATCCGTTTAGCCGTTCTGGCGTGAAAAAGTAACAAACGTCCATACATTCATACTCACAAAGTTTGACATTTATAATATTAGTACAGATAACGTGCTAATATATAGTTTAATAATGTCATTTAATACCGACCAATCTCCTTCGTGTCTTCTCCTTTCTACGTGACATTGGCAAAATAATCTGTGCTCAACTGGCACGCTTTGAAGCCATTAACAAGAGAACTGAACTGATAACGTGCTAACGTTTTAAAGATATAGGTACTACTTTAGGTTTTAATTTTTTTTGTTTCCAAACCGACAGGTCATGATAGACGTGCTTTCTATTAATTTCAGTCAAAATAGTGCAAGTAGGTTTTTTTTCTATTGCCAAATGTTCGGCATTCAAACCGAATTTCGACCGAATGCCGAAGTTCGGCTCAAGCTGCCAAAATTCAAAACGAATTTCGGCCCATCCCTAATTTATATCTATTTAAAACTTAGAGAGACGCGCCCAAGCTAAGCGAGGGTAAGCCGCTAGTTATCCATGATAGAAAGAAAAGTAGTTTTATACTTTTAGCGCATATTTAAATTAAAGAAAAACTCATAAACGAATAAATATTTTGTATTACCTAATCCTTCTGTTCTCAAACTTCAAACTTCTTAAAAAATATATTCGGCTTTGGCGGGGTCATGACCCCCATGACCACCCCCCTGGATCCGCGCTTGCCTTGCATTCGTGTTTTATATGTTCACCCATATTTTTATTCATCCTTTTTTAACCGGCCATGCTGACCATCAGGCCATAGTCCACTATGCTGGCACAAGTGCGGGTTAGCGAACTACGCATGTCTTTGAAAACTTGCTAGTTTCTCTCAGATATTCAAGTTTCCTCACGACGTTTTCCTTCGCCATAAGATAAGTGATAATCATGTTGAAATTGATTCGCAAATGAAAAAATCAAAGGTACAAGACCCGGGTTTTGAACCCGCTTCACTCGATTTCTCAAGCGAGTGTGATACGACTGGGCTACCCGCCATTAATGGTTTAGTTCAACATATTTATGTAAATCAGCATTTTCTTACTTAAAAAAAAAAAAACAAAAAGTTCTCGCTTGACAGACGCTTATACATTAGATTCTTTAAGGTTGGCTATTTCCAACTACAAACCTAGCTTTGCTAATCTAGCGGAAGATGTTGTACTATGAATATATAATTTTCAATTTTATGTTTACCCTCTTAATAAAATAAAAAAAATATTACAAAATTGTACACTGAACAATACTATTTTATTTCAAATTTTGCAATGCAATTCTCATATTTTTGACACTTCAGTATTATTCAAATTAAAATTATAAGTTATTAGCTATATAATTATAAGATGAGATACATATATAGCATCTCATATGTTGATTCAAATCTTAAATAATAATAAACTAAATTTTAATTCCTAGATTTGAATTCAAATATCTTTTAGAAATTCTGTCTCCAAGATGATTAGATCAAAATTAAAAAATATTTAATAACATTAACTGTAGGTATGTCTGTGTAGGCGCGAGCGACGACGCCGCGGGCTGCGCCGTGGCGCTGGAGACGCTGCGCGCGCTGGCCGCCGCGCCGCGCCCGCTGCGCCACGACGTGCTCGTGCTTCTCAACGGCGCCGAGGAGAACATCCTCCAGGCCTCGCACGCCTTCGTCACGCAGCACCCCTGGGCGCGGACGGCGCGCGCCTTCATCAACATCGAGGCGTGCGGCGCCGGCGGCCGCGAGGTGCTGTTCCAGGCGGGCCCGCACGACCCCTGGATCGTGGAGGTGTACGCGGGCGCCGTGCCGCACCCCTTCGCCTCCTCGCTGGCGCAGGAGCTTTTCGAGAGCGGCCTCATCCCCGCCGACACCGACTTCCGCATCTTCCGCGACTACGGCAACCTGTCGGGCGTCGACCTCGCCTGGAGCAGCAACGGCTACGTGTACCACACGCGCCTGGACACGGCCGCGCGCGTGCCGCCCGCCGTGCTGCAGCGCACCGGCGACAACGTGCTGGCGCTCGCGCGCGGCCTGCTGGCCAGCGAGCGCCTGCGCGCCGCCACCGAGCGCGCGCGCCAGCCCGTGTTCTTCGACGTGCTGGGCGCGTGCGTGGTGGCGGCGCGCGCGCCCGCCGCCGCGCTGGCCGCGCTGCTGGCGGCGCTGGCGGTGGCGGCCGCGCTGGCGTGCTCGGCGCGCGACGCGGCGCGCGAGCTGCACGTGGGTGCGCGCGCGTGGGCCGGCGCCGCGGCGCGCGCGGCGGCGGGCGTGGCGCTGGCGGCGGCCGCGGGCGCGGCGGCGGCGGCGGCCGTGGCGCTGGCGCTGCACGCGGCAGGCGCGCGCCTCTCCTTCTACGCGCGGCCCTGGCTGCTGCTCCCGCTCTATGCGCTGCCCGGTAGGTCTATGGGGTTGATGATTACTCATAAATATAGGATACGTTCTAATAATATAAAAAGTAAATTGCACGTTGGTATTTCTTTTTGCAGCGTTGGTGGGCGCGTGGACGGCGGCGCGCTACCTGTGGCGGCGCTGGGCGGCACAGGGCGGCGTAGTGGCGCTGGCGCGCGGCTGGTGGGCGTGGCGCGCCTGGCGCGACGGGCAGCTGCTGTGCGCGCTGCTGCTGCTGGTGGCCGGCACGGCGCTGCGGCTGCGCTCCGCCTTCCTGCCGGCGTTGTGGACGCTGCCGGCACTGGGCGTGTGGGTGCGGCGGCGCAGCGACGGGAAGTCGGCGGCGGTCGGCGCGGCGCTGGCGGCGCTGCCGGCGCTGCAGAGCGCGTACCTGGCGCTGGGCTCCATCAACATGTTCGTGCCCATGATGGGGCGCGCGGGCACGGCGCCGCTGCCGCCGGACGTGCTGATGGCGCTGGTGGTGTCGCAGCTGACGCTGCTGACGTGCAGCTGGGCGCTGCCGCTGGCGGTGGCGGCGCGGCGGCCGGCGCCGCTGCTGCGCGCGGGCGCGGCGCTGGCGGCGCTGGCGGCGGCGCTGGTGCTGGCCACGCCGCTGGGCGCGCCCTACAGCGCGGAGCGGCCGCAGCGCTTCATGGTGTTCCACACGCGGCGCTCGGTGCACGCGGCGCCGGCGCCGGGCGCGGCCGCGCTCGACACCGACGCCTCCAACGCCACGCACGAGGACTTCTACTGGATCCCGGAGCTCGACGTCAACACGCCGCACTCGATGGACCCCTATGGTACGAAAACATTATACAATATACATGTATACCTGTGTCGGGCAGTCTTATCAATATTTATCACATTTGGTGTAACTATCTACAATAAACGATGTCTTAAAACATTAAGCAATATAGTGTTGTACTTTTCATTTTGGTAAATATATTTTCACGTTATGTAATAATATGGTATCGTGGTTTTAAAATTGTAATTAGAAATAATTCATGTGACATATAATATCTAAGTGAAAATAATGTTACAACTTATGTATTTTCCTTTATGGGCCGATGGAAGATTAAGTAAGAGTTAGGATTATTGTAAAACCTTTTTATTTTCTTTCTCGTCGGTACCGAGAGAGTTTACGAGTAATTCGTTCCGATACAGTGCCGGAGATGCGCGCGGCGCAGGCGACGCTGGCGGCGGAGTGCGAGCGCTGGCCCTACTGCGGCGCGCCCTACTTCCTGCCCGTGCTGTCGCTGGTGGCGCGCGGCCACCGCCTGCCCGCGCCCGCGCCGCCGCTGGCCGCGCTGCGCCTGGCCGCGCGCCTGCTGCCCGCCGGCGAGGGCGAGGGCCGCCTGCTCGAGCTGGAGCTGCGCGAGGCGCCGGCGCACGCCGTGCTGGTGCTGTCGCCGGCGCCGGGCGCGCGCGTGGCGCACTGCGCCGGGCTGGGCGCGCCGCAGGAGGGGCCGCGCTGGGGCGCGCGCCGCACGTACTTCGTGGCGCTGCACCAGGCGCGGCGGCCGCGCGCGTGGCGCCTGGCGTGCCGGCTGGCCGCGCCGCCGGGCGCCGCGCCCGCGCGCTGGCTGCGCGTGGCGGCGGCGGGGCACGCCATGGCGGGCGCGGCGCGGCGCGCGCCGGCGCACGCGCGCCTGCTGGCCGCGCTGCCGCCGCACGCCGCGCCCACGGGCTGGGGCGTGCACCTGCACGTGTTCGAGCTGTAGCCGCCGCACGCCGCCGCACGCCGGCGCACGCCGCCGCACCACACGCTAGTACAAATTGCTGTAAATAAACGTCTCGCAGGTGACAGTCGACGCGTCCCGGGCCCCGGCCCCGGCCCCGGCTTAACGTGTTCTGTATACGTATGGTGTGATTGAGACTTATCTGTACCTTAGTAAATCCGTTTATAATATCATATATGTCACCGTTCAGAGCGAGTCATGATTGCTTCTCTATCTTAAGAGACGCTCCCGGGACGTGTTCGTGTCGCACGTCGATGGTAGTTAGTAAAAATTAGCATATCGTATTTTTCATTCCTTTAAAAATGATTTCTATTCATGTCGTCCTATTCATGTAATAAACCATGATAAAGAGACAACCAAAAATAAAGACTGGACGCCGGCCGCCGCCGCCGCCGCCGCCGCCGCCGCCGCCGCCGCACACGTCACATAGGTACTTTTCATGTGACGATGAAATTTAGTAATATTACATTACGAAAACTCAAAAAGACATTTATTTTAATATGTACATTTTCATTAGTTAAGAGATTACGATTAGCACAATTATATAATCACACGTAAGCAATAAAGTGCCTAAGACTAAAGAAGATAATTTAAATGTTTTCCAACATAGGGATTATATTGTTATAAAAATTGCGATGATTAATTATTAGATACATATTGAATATTATAAATATAATATTTAAAATGGACGGCCTTATTTATTGTTATATCAGTGTATGATTTTATTTCCTTAAAATAAATGATTTACTCCAATATATACAAGTGATCGGTATTGGTATTTGGCGCTAACTGGTGTGATTGCAGCAGCGATCTCTACACTGCGTCGAGCTCCGGCTGCGGGCTAACATATATTGTTACGTACCGATCAATTTTTATTTGCATTGTTTTAAATGAAACTAAAAAAATCTATATGACATGACTTTATTTATTAGGAATATAAAAAATTACGATTGAATTCTGTGATCTACCATATTTAAATAATTTGTTATGTGACATGCATTTAAACATTATGTTGTTACCAAAATAAAACATTTTTAAGTACAATGTGTTTCTTCAATCTATATAATGCCGTAACGTATTAATATTATACACTAGCGACTTACCTTTGTTTTGCTCCTAGATTCGTCCCTAGGTCATTCTTTACATTGACTGGATTGACTTAACTTTTTTTTATTTATGAACCGATTGAAATCAAACAATTACTAAATGTTAAGTGAAACCGTACCCAAATTGGTTAAGCAGTTTCTGGGATTAGTGCGAACAATCGCACAGACAAACAAAAATTCTAAAAATCATTGTTTTATTCCGGGTTCTATTCCGTTAATAAAGACCTTCAATAATAGTTTTTCTCAAATATCTTTCATGAACAGACTGACCAGTTACGATTTTATTATATTATGTATAGATTTGATATTGGTGCGACTGCTTAATGTTTTGTAAGATTGTGTTTAGGGGGTTGTTCCGGGCGTTACTTGGGCGTTTGCTTGGCGAGCTTATAAGGATCTATGTACACAACAACTTTTAAACGTGCCATTGACTTGCGTTTTTATGCGTTTGTATCGATACGGATGTACCTATTATGTAATCTGCATTTTTTAATTTAGTTTAAGTAGTGAGCGTCGTTCGCCCTCTAAAAAATGTAGTATGCATAGGTCTTAAATGCGCTTGAATGAAGTTTGCCTATTGAAATTGAAAAATACATATATATCGAATGCAAAATTTTATAGCGGTATATTTTTATTTTGATATAATATCTAAATTAGTAATATATAAATTAGTTTTTGATACTTTAATACTACTGTATAATGTATTAGCGACTTCCCTCGCTTCGCTGGGATTCATCCCGTGTCGGTGCCTACTGCCTATTAATTTTTATCCAAACTCGTCCAGTTGTTACATACACACATATAAAACTTTCGCAACTATAATAGTAGTCTGATTATATTATTTAATATTAAGAACCCCACAAACTATTAGAGACCTTACGTGTCCGTATGTCATCTTACATCTGTGGCAAAGTTATTCACCTGTGGTGGTTGTCTACTTATAATAGTCTGTGTACTCGTTGGACTTTGACAATTGACAACTAACATTCAAGAGCAAGACTTAAATTTCAATTCTGATATGTGACTGACTCTAAGAATAAACAATTTCGCCGCCAAAATTCCCATGAGTGAATAGAATAGTATTAAAGAATTACCATCTAAAATAACACTCAGATGTATTACTTGACAGTCATCCTTTATCGATAACATGTAAGTTTTGTTTATATTCAATAATCAATTGTATTAAATGTTTGTCATAAGTAAGGTTATGTTTATTGTTTTATTTTTTTAGGTCTTCTAGTCCAAATTCAAAACTACTTCAAAGAACTATTGATTTAAATTATATTAACAAGAAACGCTCCAATTCATTTAAATGGATAATTGTCAATGCTGTTTTCCTGCTAGTTTTTGTTTATGATTTGTAAGTATTAATATTATATAAAACCATTTAAACATTCCCAACTTTGAATTCTTAATAAAATTAATCATACTAGATAACTTGTTATTATTGTACATATATTTTGAAGGTCTTGTAAATGTCCTGGATACACTACAATATTGCATTATGTTGAACTGATTTGTGCGGGAGTTATGGCAGCTAACTTGGTGCAGTATGCAATATGCCTGCTACCCAGTAGGGCTCCAAAGCTGCCACTGTCACCTGACCAACAAAAATTACTAGGCTTGTCAAATGCAGATATAGGTAAGAATTAATTTTTATTTTTAATAAATCAAATAAGTGGAAGAGGAAAATATTAGATGACTATTGTGGATTTGGAACACTTATAAAAATACCATGTGACTTTCAACCAAAGAGTAAAATGAACAAAGATTTTTGAAACTAATTAAAATAATATCAAGACTTAATCTTCATAAAAAAATTGATGTTTAGTGTAAGTAATAAGAGTATGTTTATATTTTACTAGCTTTTGGCCATGGATATGGCTGCATGATCTATAGAAAATCATATTTTTATTAAATTTAAACAATTGTATTATTGAAAAATAAGACATCTTTCAAGGCATGCCATGTTTTAATAGTAATGTAAAATAGATATATGGATTACCATACCTTCTCCAAAATAATCAGCATATCATTAGTATTGCTGCTTATTTCGGAGAAGCTGTACTGGTAATCATACAAAAATCTACACATTTGCCATACATTGCTTTAAGGCCAGGTAGACCCGGTAAAGTATGTATTTAACACTACCACCCCTCTCGCATAGCGAGCTGTTCATTCACGTCGCCAGTGTGAACTAATAACAATAGCCCAAGTGTCACAGAGTAGGTAAGCCGGTCTATACGCAGTAGGCCAACTTATATTAATCCGTTGAGAGGCACAAACACGCCAGCGTGTCAGTTAGCAAATTAATTTCTTAGAATTTAACAGGAGGTGTTAAAATAAAAACAAATGTTTTTATTCATAAAAATTTAAAATACGGGAATTGATCCAGTATCACTTTGTTTTATTGTAATACATATAATATAGTAACCGCGGAAACCCTAAAAAAAACCTTGTGTTGTATTCAGCCCTTTTTAATGTCCCACTGCTGGGCACAGGCCTCCCTTCAATACGAGTGGAATCAGGCCATAGTCCACCACGCTGGCCAAGTGCGGATTGGCAGACTTCACATGTCTTTCGAAAACTTGCTAGGTTCTCTGAGACATGCAGGTTTCCTCACGATGTTTTCCTTCACCGTAAGGCAAGAGGTAATCAAGTTAGAAAATGATTTGCACATAAAAATAATATCAGAGGTGCGAGACCCGGGATTTGAACCCGCTTCACTCGGTTTCCCAAGCGAGCGCATTACCACTGGGCTACCACTGCCCAAAAAAAAACATACTTCACTGTATTATGTACTTTGGCTCCTTGTGGTTCAAAAAGGATGTCGAAGTCACTGTTCACCAGTTCTAGTAGCAAATATTTCATATAAAAATATTATTTTTAAAGGTAAAAACAGGTTCTTCGTCAACTTATTCTTATTTTGTTTTAGTTTTATTTAATAAAATAAAAAATAAACATTGCTGTGCGCTAGCAAAAGAGGCATAGTCCTACCTTATCAAGGCCCAGCGGCCGCGGCGTATTTGTATGTTTATTAATAATAGCTTTTGCCCGCGACTTCGTCCGCGTGGAATAGTGACTTTGCTTGCAGAGCTACCGGCGCGGCGGCCAGCGCCCTCCCCCCTTACGACCGCCCTGCCCTCGCCTTGTATCGGGCTGAGAGCGCGCTCACCCATAGACCGCGTAAAGTTAAATATGTATATTTTAAAACTATGATATCTCCTAAGATATTCATTGAAATCAAATGATGTCAAGGGCAATTTTGTTCAAAATTAAATACTTGTGATAAATAACGTATTTATTTGGATAAGGATTAATATCATGTTTATAAAAACACCTTCGGAAGTAATGCATTATTTTAGAACAAATTTGATTTCCATAAAAAGGGTTATTTTGAGTCAACCTTAAAAGATAGACATATGCTGTGGCGGACTTTTTTTTAGAACTTTTAAAGGAGAACAATTCCGTCATACACGATTTTTGCGTAACTTCAACCGCTTACGCAGCGCACGCAACGGAAGCTCTCAAAAGGAATGATTTTTTCCCGTTTTTGCAACATTTTTCATTTATGCTCCGCTCCTATTGGTCGTAGCGTGATGTTCTATAGCCTAAAGCCTTCCTCGATAAATGGACTATCCAACACAAAAAGAATTTTTCAATTCCAACCAGTAGTTCCTGAGATTAGCGCGTTCAACCAAACAAACAAACAAACTCTTCAGCTTTATAATATTAGTATAGATTCAATGAAAGTGTAAAATTCGGACTACCTGGCTTTAATTTATTTGCTACTGTTAAGGTGATTCTTGCAATTAACTGTGTCCTAAGCAGCTTTACTTTTCCGACTTACAAGATTAAATTCAATATAATCATGACAGTTAAGCTAACTAACACACACCCAAGACATGTAATTTATAGCCTTTAGCAATTAACTAATAATAATAATAAAAAAATAGGTAATAACTCCTGTATGTTTGTGGTGTGAAAATTATTCCATAATTCATATTTTACTAAAGTTTATTCAAGTAATAATATATTAACTTTTAGAGTGTGATGCTTTTATGTGATCAGTGTTTTTGCAACAATTTCCAGACTCTTCATTCATCCTGACAAAAAGCAACAGTTCCCCCGTGCAAGCGAGCGACAGCGAGGGGGAGAGCTGGCGCGTGTCGGACGCGGAGTTGTCGCTGTCGCCGCGCGCGTGGCGCTCCGCCCCGCCCTCGCCGCCCTCCCCGCCCTCGCCCGCCTCGCCGCCCTCGCCGCCCTCGCCGCCCTCGCCTCGCGCCTCACCACTGGACACCACTCATGATCAGTTCATTGCTGATCAGAGTTCTTTAACTGACTATCTTAAGTGAGACTCTGTTCTATACTGCTGTAGTACCTAAAAGATATTACCAAAATTCCTGCAGGTATTAGGGGTTCGATTCCCAGACATGGTGTGCATATTCAACAAAACAAATGCATGCACTAATGCATTTAAACATTGAAACCTCCCCCTCGCCCGCAGACGCTGCGAGGAGCGCGCGCGCGCCGCCGAGCCCGCGCCCGCGCTCGCGCCCGCGCTGGCGCCCGCGCGCGCGCCGCCGCCCTACCAGCTCGCCGTCACAGACAACGGTCAGTAGCAGTCTGTTTTTGAAACTAATGTAACCTTTTTTGTGTTGTAATGGGTTTGTTCAGACCTGCCCTAGCATGGGCCTCCGCTCAATACAAATGGGGCCAGGCCGTAATCCACTACAATGATCAAGTGCAGTTAGTAGACTTTTGCAACATAGTCAATACCACAATGTTTTACTTCACAATAAAGTAAGTGGTGATCATGTTGATAGGGATTTGCAGGTGACTTGTTCAAAATTTCAACCCCACACCACCAATATGTTTTTTTAAGAATGCGCTTTACTCTGCACTGCCTTCTTAAGAGGTTGCATTTCAATAATTACTTATGATTGATATTTTTTCAACTGATATTGATGGTTTCCTTGTTGAGTTCAAGGTTTAGGTTTACAATTGGTGCAGACACAGTGTATCACACGGTCATATTATCTCTGCATCTCGCTGGAATGCGATGCCCTCTTAGCAATTAGCATCCTCATTGCTGATATGCTTCTCTTGGTTTTTGGATTTTTTTTTCTTTTTTATGGTACTCAGTGATAAACGAGCAGACAGCCCACCTGATGGAAAGCGGTACCTGTCGCCCATAACACCTACGGTTCATGCGCTTTTACGTAACTAAACTGCAGAACCGCCGGTACGTTATCACTGTGAGGACTAAGATGCTACCTTATCCTTCAAACCGGAACACAACAATGCAATCATTGTTGCTTGGCGGTAGAAATAGATAAGGGGGTGGTACCCATCCAGTCGGACTCCTCAGGCTTGACAGAGTCCTACCACCAATTTTCTTATTTATTGTTAAGTTTATGAGTATTTGTTACTTATTAGTTTTTGGACATTTATGTTTTTTTTTTTTTTTTTAATCTTTATTTTTATAGAGGGTTTTTTCACAAAGCGAATATGTCACCCTCATTATTGCTTACAAGTTACAAGTATATATAATATAAATAACAAAATCACAAAATCACTTATTTCTAAGCTTAATTATTAATTTAATTAATTTATAAATCATCTTAGCTTTCTTAGAGAAGGGATAGGCTAAAATACTATTACAATATCCTACATTGTTTCCACGTTGAGGTAATATCAATGATCTTTGAACTTTAACCCGTTCACATTCTTCTAATACATGATAGACATCTTCTATTGTGCCACACACAGCACAATTGGGAGAATTTACTTTGCCCATCATGTAACCAAAACTATTTAAAGGGATGTGACCAGACCGAATGCGAAATGCGATGATTAACTCTTGTCTACTTATCTTTTCTAATTCAAACCATAGTGAACCCATAAGTTTAGGCTGAATAGTTTTATACCAGATTCCTTTAGTAAGGGAACGCTCATTAAAATATTCTGACCACAAGTTTAGGCAGTTTCTTCTTAAATCCCCTATATAATCGGTAAACCAAGGGACATATTGGTAATAACTTCCCTCAGAAATTGCTTCCTTGGCCAGGCGGTCAACTTTTTCATTGCCAGCTAGCCCAACATGTGATGGAATCCATTGTAAGATTACAGTTTTATTTGAAGTGTTGAGTTCATTTAAATTATTTAAAATCGTAAAGGCAATAGGATGTCCTCTAAAATTCGATGTACATTTTAAAAGGTAGAAGAGAGCACTTTTAGAGTCAGTGTAGACCACAAAATTTTGATAATCAATAGTTTGGATGTACGAAATGGCCTCGGCAATTGCTATAAGTTCAACAAACATTATAGATATTTGAACACTGATACTAAATTTACGCCATGTCCCTCTTTTTAAATCTAAAAAGGCCGCTCCACAACCTGCTTCTTCTTTAGACCCATCGGTATAAATTTCATAATAATTTTGATATGCTACACTTAACGTCTTAATACAAATCATTTTTAATATATGGCGTTCATAACAATGTTTAGGCTTATTAATAATATCTAAATTAGGTTTCACTACTTTAGCTATATTTAAATTGGAGACCCATATATCTAAAGAGAATATTTCATTTAGGCTACTTTTATAAATTTCGTTACACTTTAAAAAATTGTATACAGATACTAAAAGTGGTTGTTTCTTACGTCTCCAAAATAAAAAATTTGTAAAGTTGGATAAGGTCTCAAGGATGCTTAGCGTTGGATTATTGCTAAATGACATAACTTTTAATAAAAATTTACCTGCTAAAAAGCGTCTGCGGATAGACAAGGGGCACAAATTTAATTCTGACTCCATTATATGGATAGGTGTACTTTTAACGAAGCTGCCTATTAATCGTAAAAATACATTTTGAATTTTATCTAACTTTGCTAAATTACTTGTACAACTATTGTCAAAGAGGAAGCTTGCGTAATCCAGTCTGCTTCGTATGAGCGAAAGATATAAATGTCTTAAATGTGTAGGGTGTACACCCCAGCCTGGACCAGTCAATAGTTTAAAAATTTTAACAAATTTTAATATTTTTTCTCTAACTACCAATATATGCTTACCCCACAAAAGCTTTCGATCGAGCCATAGTCCTAGATATCGAACAGTGTCTACCACATCTATCCGGCACCCATTCAAGAAAATATCTATTGTTTCTCTGGAATTTCCCCTCTTAAATACACAAACCTTGCTTTTCTCTGCAGAAATATCTAAACCTAGCGTTGACAACATTTTATTAATACAATCTAAGGCATATTGTATTTTTATTTGACCTTCCTGAGCTGATGAACACTGAACATATACAACAAAATCGTCAGCATATTGTGAAATGTAAAATTTCTTTTCAATATGTTTACAAATATCAATTGTTGCTACAGTAAATAAAAGCGGGGATAAGGGATCACCTTGAGCTAGCCCACATCCTGTTGATCTACTCATCAACCGTTCTTGTATTTTTATATTTAAAATACGTTTATTCAGAAAGTTAAACAAATATCTGCAAATTTTTGATCCAACTTTGAAGCGGTCTAAAATACAAATTAATGAACTGTTGTCAATATTGTTATATGCGTTTTTAATATCTAAGAAAAGAGCTATTGTGGATAATCCATTTGAGAAACCTATTTGAATTCTTGATGTGAGGTTGCTCAAGCTGTCCAAACATGATCGATTTTTCCTGAATCCAAAAACATTTTCTGAAAAATAATTATTTTTTTCCATGTACCACTCAAGTCTTTTGTATAAAATATAATGAAATATTTTACAAAGACAAGAGATTAAAGCAATTGGCCGAAAGGACCTTTCGTCACCCTGATTTTGTATTGCCTTTGGAATTGGTATTATACGTATATCCCGCCATTGCTTCGGTACAAAGCTATGAGTTAAAAAATTATTGTACAGAGACAAAAGAATTAATTTTCCTGACATATGTAAATTTTTGACCATTGAATATGAAATATCGTCACATCCGGGGGATGTGTCCTTAGATTTAATACATTTCTCTAACTCCTGAATTGAAATTGGGCATTCAATTGTAATATTTGTACTCTGAATATCGGGACAAGGTGGTGAAACATAATCCGGGGCTAATGAATTAAGTAGTTTATCAGCTTCTATATCATTAATATGTTGCTTAGACTTTCTAAAACCTTTCATCCAGGACATTTTATGCCACATTTCATTGGAAGTTGTTGATTCATCCACCGAAGACCATGAATTCTGGAAATCTTTGTTCCTAGCATAACGAATATCTCGCTGTGCCACGCTTATGTGTTTTTTAAGTTTTATGTAGTTATTTGGGCTGGGATTGCGTCTAAATATTGCAAGGGCAAGTCTACGCTGAGCTACTTCATGAGATAATTCCTTTGTCCAAAAAGATCTAGGGGTAAACTTAGACTCCGGGTTCTGATTATACTTAATTAGTGGTATATTTTTATCAGCAGCCTCGTTTATCTTAGAAATAAACAAATCATAACCTTTTTGAAGATCTCCAGGTAAAATGAGATCTGTGAACAATTTCTCTGTATCACTTTTATATGCGGTCCACTCGGCTTTGCGAAAGTTTCGCTTTACTATAGGAGTAATTAAAGAATAAGAAATACAAGAAACCTTCACCATTAAGTGGTCACTACCTAATGTTTCATTTAGCACCCCCCAGTTGAATTGTAAAGCAATATCTGAAGAAACTAAGGAAACATCAGGCGAAGATTGTTGAAGCATCCCATTGACTAAACGCATCCTAGTAGCATCGCCATTATTTAAAGTTATAAAGTTACTATCGACTAAAGCATCAAACATAAGCGATCCCCTATAATCTAACTTATTCGACCAATTACTATGATGCGCATTAAAGTCTCCTAATATCAGGGTTTTTATAGTATACATAGATAGAAGCCTATCCCAATCACTTTTGCTTATAACCAAAGAAGGGGGACAGTATACTGATAAAATATAATCTATAGGGCTGAAGTTACTTAACTTTACACATAAAATTTCCATACCGTTATTGTCTATCCGCAAACGTTGTAGTGAAGAATGTACAGATTTGTGTACACAAATAGCAACACCACCAAATCCATCTTGCCTATCTAGCCGGTAAATATTATACCCACGTATATTTAACTCAATGTCAGGTTTAAGCCAAGTTTCACTTAAAACGGCAACATGAATCTTTTCCTGATTTAACACTTCAACAAATGAACTCAGCTTAGGTCTAATACTTTGTGCATTCCATTGAATAATGTTCCTATTGCTAATATTTCTAGACATCATTTTATCTTACATACTAATTCTACTAAAATCTTCAATAAAGGCCATTTTGTTATCTGCTCAAAAAGAAATATAACGAGCCACTCAATAATTAATTTAGATGAATTAAATACTTTATGAGAAAAGCTAAGTTTACTTAGAAATAACACTTCTTTTACTCGCAGTAACAATTCCTTAAAAGTTAATTTAGCCTCATATTTCAAATCCTCACTTACATTCTCTTCCTTCTGACTTTCAACCTCTGCATATTCAAACTCGTAATCTGATTGACTTATGGTGTTTCGGTTTACTTTCTGTTCCCTTTGTGCCCGCTTCATACGTGGTCCTCGATGCTCATTAAAACTAGATGAACTTTTATTTTGTTGACTCTTTTTTTGTATGTCATGAATTTCCGCCGATGTTCTAACTATTTCTGCAAAAGTAGGTGAATCCTGTTTAAAGTCCAAAGGTTTCTCATATGATGTTGTTGGTTGAAGAATCGTTTCTCGTTCAATAGGTTGTTGTGGTGTAAAAGTCGATGCGTAGACATTTAAAGCCTTTCTGTACGTACAGCCAAAATCGGCCATAATTTCTCGAATCTTTTTTTCTTTTAAAAAAGTTGGACAAATTTTAGAAAGGGCCATATGATCTCCCGAGCAGTTGACACATTTAAATATTTGGGCTTCACAATTTTCATGGTTATTTCCACACTTAGGACAGACAACCTTCTTAGCTGAGCACATTTTACGAATATGACCAAATTTCCAACAGAAAGAGCACTGAGAAACTTGGAAGACAAACGGTTCAACCGAAATCCTTAAGCCAAACCCAAGGACAAAAGCCGGAATAGACGACCCCTTAAAACATAAGCGAATTGTTTCGCTAGGTCGCCAGCCTCCATTATCTCTGTCAAACCTATTAAGCCGTTTAAGTGATAGAATTTCAATAGAAAAAGGACAAGATATATTATTCAATATTTCTTCTTCACTCAAATCAAGGTCAACATCTTTAATAACACCATAACAATATGACATTTCCATAGCTTTATATATTCTCCAACCTTTTCTAATTAATTCTTCGCATTCCAAAATGTTTTTCATAGACTCCTCGTTCTCCAACTGCAATCGCACTTTATAAGGTGTTAGGTATTTAACGTGATTGATGCTAGTGATATTGGACTGTTGAAAAGTTCTTGCTAGGGCAAATTGTTTGGGCAACTTTTCTTTAGAGGAGATATATATTTCAAAATCATGATTGCTTACATTTACATTAATCTCACTTCGAAGACATGTCCTTTTTCCTTTTCCTCGAACCTTGGTCCATCCTTCTTCGGCATCCCCTGTCTCGCTACCATCACTGCTTTCTAACTGTCTCTTTTTTTCTCTATTTTCTTCATTTTCTTTGAAAAATACTCTTTCCTCTCTTTCTGTACTATTCATGACGTCATCATAATTGTTCAATTCTTCGACATTATCACTCAGTAATGAAATACTGCACGGTTCTATATTGTCATCACTCATAGCAATATTTTATAATACGCTGCATTGGTAAGACGCAAACGAGTAACCGGTCAAACCAGTTCCGTCGGTAAGAAACTAACGTTAACTATATGTACGAGTGTCTCAGTCGAGTGACGACTGCTAACTGGACATTTATGTTAAGTTTGGACTATTTTTTTATTGTCTTTCGAAGTTCAGCTAGCTCCAAAGACATGAGAGAAGATATGATGCCAGGCACAGAGTTATTTGTAGTGACAATGACTCTTAGCTCATTTAGTAAGAACATTTTGTATTGATTTAAATATTTATTAAAAAATAAAAATTTATAGGTTTATAATAAATATGTTTTACAATCAACGTATTTTTATTTATTTTTTCATCGATAATTTTTTAATTCAATCATTATACAAAAAGTCCTTAGTTATAGTTTTTAATTTCTAGTGATGCTTGTTTTTTCACACTATATCGCCGGCTCTTCTCAGCAGAACTGCCTTCCGAGCCGGTGGTAGCTTCCTCACGGACTGACTACACTGACATTTAATTTAAATTTAAAATGTAAAATTGACGATTCAAAAGTGCTTGTAAAAGTCTATTTGAATAAAGTATATTTTGATTTGATTTGACTATACGAGGGCGCGGTTATGACGTCATCGACGCCAGGTGCACAGGTAATGTGACCGGGTTGTATGTATTCATGTATTTTTCATATATATAAGACTAAAAAATAAAAATGAATAAGATTAAGGTACTCAAGTACAATATTCTTGCGTATCTGTCTTATTTTTTTCGTAAAAATATTTTAATTTGGAAGGCGTTATTCGAAAAATCTTTTGTTTGTAGCCGGTGGTAACAAGCTGGAGGAGAGCTCGGAGCCGGGCGCCGGCCGCGTGTGGCGCCGCCTCGACCTCGACCCGCAGCGCCTCACGCAGTGGAACCTCAACCTGCGACTCGTGAGTCACCTTCGTAATGTTCGTATTTCGATTAGTTCGTTCGAATGACACGAAGCGACACTCCGTCCGCAGTGGATCCACGTGACCATCCTGGAGCGGCTGGTGCGCGAGATCCGCGCCGTGGACGAGGCGCTGGCGCGCGCGGCGCTGTGCGAGGCGGGCGCGCTGCGCGAGGGCCGCGTGCCGCCCGCGCGCCTGCGCGCGCTGGCCGCCGCGCAGCCCGCGCTGGCCGCGCTGCTGCCCTTCCTCGAGCCCTTCCCCGACCAGCGCTACGTGGTGCGGCGCGTGGCGCAGCTGGCGCGCGGCGGCTGCCTCAGCGCGTACCGCTGGGCGGGCGGCGGCGCCGACTGGCGGCCCGGCGCGCCCACCGACGCCGAGCTGCTGCTGCACCTGGTGGCCGCCTACCTGGACGCGCAGCTGCCGGGCGGCTTCAGCGCCGAGCGCGTGGGCGAGGCGGGCGCGGACGCGCTGCGCGTGGTGCGCGTGCGCGGCGCGGCGGGCGCGGGCGAGGCGGGGCCGCACTACGCGCTGGTGCGCGGCGAGGAGACGCTGGACGTGGGGCGCGGCCGCAACAACCTGCTGCACACGCTGCTGCTGCTGCTGGCGGCGGCGGCGCGGCGCGACCCGCCCGCGCTGGCGCGCACGCACCTCGGCCCCGCCGGCCTCAACATGCTGTGGATCATCGGCCGATAGCCGCTGCCCACCACCCACCATCCACCTACCTACTGCCTTTGTATTCGAATAAACATCATTTTCCCTCAATACTCGTTTCATTACATTTTGCAACTGCAATAAATTATGTACAGACTATGTTATGCATAAAAAATGAAAGTAATATTACATATAAGTTAATTTGTCATTATTATACCCTGATTACCCACTAAACAGAATTTATAAGTAGGGCACGTAGGTACTAGAGATCTAGCTGACTAGATAATTAATTTCTTCTGGTATATGATTTTTAAGCATAATGTTAATGAAATAAACTTTATTCAATTAGACTTATTGCAAGTGCCGGCTCGGAAAGCTTCTGCTGAGAAGAACCAGCAAGAAACTCAACAGTTGCTCTTTTAAATATCGAAATTATATTTATTTTATTAACATAACAATGTAGATAGCCAGCCAGTTAGACCCAAAAACCCAGAATCAAACAAAAATATTTTCTTATCTGTACAATGCCATATATCATTACAGATTTTATTTAAGTTATTGAAGAAAATCTGTGTTACAAACTATTTTATGGATTTTGATCAAATTTTGACATTAATGTACGGCAACATCATGGTGTCTCGTCATGAACAAAGAAAAATTAGTTCAAATAAATGTCAATAGATTACATGTATTGATTTGTTATTAAAGTTGTGAAAAGATAAAAATCGTATTGTGAAAAGATAAAAAAATAGATCCCAAAAAGATGTAATATTTAAAAAAATAAATCCTAGATATTGTTTCTCCTATTCTGACACATATCCTTAATCATTCTATTTCCGTCGGAAAAGTTCCCTGATGTATGGAAAATGCCCAAATTATCCCACTCCCTAAAAAAGTCAATCCTTCATGTACTGCTTACTTTCGTCCTATTTCTATATTGCCATTCCTATCCAAAGTCCTA
Organism: Argynnis bischoffii washingtonia; assembly: GCA_033884665.1. Lineage (NCBI taxonomy): Eukaryota > Metazoa > Arthropoda > Insecta > Lepidoptera > Nymphalidae > Argynnis > Argynnis bischoffii. Next base: position 14,996,160 of record CM066623.1, read on the forward strand.
GAAAAGCTAATCTACAATTTGAGCACTACCATCAACACGATAAACAATGATCTACAAGCAATTTATAACTGGAGCAAATTGTACGGCCTTAACGTTAATCCTGGTAAGTCACAGGTGATAATTATTGGTAGCCCAAGCCTGATTGCAAGGGTTAAAGGCTTGAACTTACCTACGATAAAGTATGATGGGGCTGTAATACCTTATTGTTCTACAGTTAAAGATCTCGGTGTTCACTTAGACCAAACTTTATTTTGGTCAGGACAAATAAAAGAAGTGAGTAGGAAATTATTCTTTAAATTGGGTTCTTTGCTGCGCCTTCATAATATACTGCCCATTCCTACCAAAATTATGTTAGCAAATTCTCTTCTCCTTCCGATTCTCGATTATGCAGACGCAAGCTATCCGAATCAGACCGAGGCCCATCTAAATAAACTTGAGCGACTCCAAAATCTTGCAATTCGATTCATATTTAATTTGCAAGAATATGACCACATATCTGAACATCGAACAAAACTCAAGTGGCTCCCAATCCGCTGTCGCCGGAATTTACACATTCTCTCTCTCTCTTTTGTACTGTTTATTGATTAATCCAACATACCCGCCTTATTTAAAGGAGAAGTTTGAATTTCTAGGAACTTACACAAATAGGTTAAGATCTTCAGAGAATTTGATGCTAAGAATACCTGTACATTCAAGTAAATTCTTCGAGTACTCTTACTCTGTACAAGCAACCAAACTTTGGAATAGTTTGCCTGTTCATATAAAACGTTCCAAATCTTTAAAAATATTTAAAAAATCTGTTAAAAATCATTATCAAGATCATCTCTCCAATTGAGAAGTCGACATTGTGCAAGCTTTAAATTAATTATTTAAATATGTATTAGTATAATTTATAGATATATAGATATATGTGTAGTATTTCTAAGTATTAGGTTGTATTGTTGTATGTATTGTATATAATTTTTACACAACCCATCCTGTATAGTCTTCCATATTTCCTTACCCAAAGGTTGTCTATAAAAAAATCGCTAATTAGCGATAAGAACGCCTTTTGTACACGGGTCATTATAAGTTAAGAGGTACTTTCCATGGCCAGGACAGAAAAATACTTTTTTTTTATACTAACTTCCTAATTAACCTATTTATTACTTAAAACTAAATGTTTTCTTCATGCTCACTTAAATTTATTACAGAAATGTACGTAGTTTAGTCACAATAAGTTCTAATATAAGAAAAAAGTCTCTCCCCTGGTCTGTCCCCAAGCCGACTTTCTTTGTAAACTAGTTATTATGAATGTATTAAAATTCAATAATTACTTTATCATCGTTAATTTTATACAGAACAATAACTTAGTCACAGTGTCTTATAAGTAAAATTACTTATATTCCAATTTTTCATAAATAATTTCAACGCCGAAATTTGTCCTCCGTGTTTCGTGTCTCGTCCCCTGGCTTTTTGTTTTCTTTTAAAAATCAGTTTTGTTTTGCTAGTTTGTGGAAGTTGTGACCTTGAGTGCATGTGATGAAACGTGAAACTAGCAGCAAGCGGCGCATAAGCCGACTGCGCAACCATTTTAACGTCCATTTCAGTCACGCCGCTCGCTGGGTGTAGAAGTGTTGAGTGAATGCAGTCTTTCCTCTGGTAAGTTTTATTTAGCAATTATTTGTTAAAATACTAATATAGACTTAAATATTCACTATGAATAGTGCATACATTGTTACGTTTGATTGTTAATTGCGTACGAGAAAAACTTTTACGGCTATTTTAGATATCAATCGAAAATGTATTTCCTCTGGCGTATTTCCCCTGGCTCTTTTGATGGCAGGGGATATACTTAATGTCCAGGGGAGATACATTTGTATGCGTTTTCATAAATACTTCTACATTTTTCTCTGAACCTTTACTTGGCATTATGTACATCTTAGCTTTATAATTTAATATGACGTTTTTACAGAAAAAATGGCACCTACAAAAAAAATGACGCGCGAAGAACGGCTCGAAAAAAAAAGGATAGCAGAACACATCGTAAATTTAGTCTACGTATTGATGATGTATACGGAGCTAGCGATTCAGAAGATGAACTACTAATCAATTTCACATCTCAAGAACACAGGAAGAAGCCTCAAGAAACACTACAGCATTCTGTACCTACTAGTATTAAATCCAAACGGCACAAAGATGATTCAAAGCCCTCAACATCTGCAAAGAAAACATTGTGCAACGGGGACTTTGTGCTGGTTAAACTTCAAGATACAAAAAAAGAATATCGTTATGTTGCAATGTGCACAGGTGTTGAAGAAGATGATGAACTTCAAGTTGTATTTTGTAAAATCTGTGATAAAACTGGAAAAAAGTTCAGACTTACTGATGACAATATTTCTTTCATCACCTGGGATCAGGTTTTAAAAAAACTACCCTCCCCTATCTTAAAAAAGAGAGGGCCTCGTATTTATAATGCATTTAATGAATCTATTGATGTCTTTGAACCCGGGTTTTAGAAAAAGAATTTCTTTTTAGTTACCTTTTAATTAAAATGTTTTTAGATTTTAAGTACAAGAAAAATTTAATACTGTTACTCAGAGAAGTTTTTGTTTCTTTTTATTTCATTATTGACTATTGATAGTAAAGTTATAGATATTTTTGTTTTGATGGAAAGGAAAAGTAAGAACCTTTTTATTTATGTTTTGTATCTAGCGCTTAAGAAAAATTTAATTTTATAAACAAAGACTGCTAAGAAATAACAAGTCTGATTATAAATAATTCATATTTAAAATAAAAATAAATAAATAAAGTTGATTCTTAAAAATAACCCTGTTTTTAATATGTCTATCTCTCTTCCCTGTCCATAAAGTATCCTCCCCTGTGCATTTTGTCTCTACCCTGTACTGAGTATTTACCCTGGTCACTTATAAAACGAGATAAAACCAAAAAATTGACTGGCCACTTTGTAAACGTTTTCAACTTAAAAGTTTCCATAAAAAAGATGTATGACTTGAGTAAAAATATAAAAAAAATGCCATGCCGTCACTTCATACAACATATTACCTCTTAACTTATAATGACCCTGTACACTTTTGTTTTTCTTTTGTTTTTTTTTTGTTAACTCTATTTACTTTATGATTGTGGTGTACAATAAAGTATAAATAAATAAAAAAATAAAATTAGCATAATTTTACTGATTATAATTGAAATATCAGCAATCAGATGATGGGTTTGTAGTGCATATTCACAGATGGCGCTTTTATATTTTATGAATTATCACGGGTGAAAATTGTTAATATAAAAGTTTTTTTTATTCAAATACAGGATGAATTTTACAAAATAGCAAAACTTCAAAAGCACTTGTAATAAGTCTAATTGAATAAAATTTATTTCAATATTTACCATACATGTTAGTTTGCACGCACATATTTATAAAAATAGAACAGTTTTAACTATTTACAAATCAACATCTATTATGTTTTCAAGCAAACTAAAATAGCCCGAATAAGCGCTGTCCAATTTCTTTGTATGGGATGAGGCATCTGTAGTAAAGTAAAGTATTATGTGTATGATAGTCATGAGAAATAAAAAAGATAATATTTTTTTAGATTTACTTTTTATATTGTAAAATGTAAATAAGTGGAAAGAACAGTACATGAAATAGAAAAAATTAATTTATCATTTTTTTCTATATAGGAAATATTATAATATATTTTTTTTATAATATTGAATGAAATTATTGTTACTAGTTATGGTCAATTATTTAAATTATTTTATTATTAATATTACTATATTGAATCACTAAAAAGTTAAATAGTAATTTACACCTTTTCACTTAGTCCTTAAAGATAGCTCACCATTTGCAGTACCATTAGGTGAAACGGTTTCATTCATTAAATCTTTAGCATCACTGAGCTGCTGCTGCACAGCAGCATGCAGAGCGTCTATGAACTGTGCCAGCGTGGGCTCGTGGCGCGTGTGCAGGGCGCGCGCGAGGAAGGGCAGGCGGCGCAGCGCGCGGCCCGACAGCGCCGCCGCCGCCGCCGCCCGCGCCGCCGCCCACAGTCGCAGCGACGCGCGCGAGCCCTCCGTGTCCGCGAAGCGCGCCGCCTCCAGTACGCGCAGAGCGAACAGCTGCTCGCGCGGCGCTACCACACCGCGCGCCATCAGCTCTACACAACACCCGCGCAGGATCTCGTACGCGGCGCGCTCCGATGGCGGCCCCACGAGCCGCTTGATGTCTGCCCGATCCACGAACGCGATGTCGATGGCGCCCGTCACGTTGGAAGTAGTCAGGACGAGGGCGTTCGGGTGGCGCTTCAACCGATCTAATTGCGTCAATATAGCATTCACCGCTCTTATCGAATCTGAAGGCTCGAGCCCAGCGAGCGCCGCGTGCCGCGCATGCGCCAGCGACTCCACTTCATCAACGAGCACGCACGCGAGGAGCCGTCGATCTTCAACGATTTCACGTATTCGATCGAAAAGCTTCGCTACGAGCTTCCCGCTTTCCGAGAACCACTTTGAAAATAAACCATGGGCGTTTATTTCGAGGAGACGCGCGCGGGGGAATCTATCTCCTAATCGCACGGCTAACTTTTGTGCTAGAGCTCGACACAAACTAGTTTTTCCAGTACCTGGTGGCCCATGTAACAACACCACTCGATTCCAGCCTATAACATTAGGATCCACACCTCGATCGGCGAATTCAAATGCAGTCTCGACAAAACGAAGTGTATCTTCTTTCAGTTTTGAATCATATACCAGATTTTCCCATAAACCATGAAATTCTTCAGTTGGAAGAGCCCATACGTCTGCAGCTGCTATTTCTTCACCAGATGCTGCATCTGTCATAGTATCCGTTTCCGCACCGAAACGGTCCAAGGTATAGACGTGATAAATCAGCTCACATTCTGTTACATTAATGTCGGAATCATGTTCGATATCACAGAAAGTAATACATTGTACGTGCTCTTTTAAGTCTAAATTCTCTTCCAACTCATTATTATTGATTGTTGTGCCAGGAGTTAATGAAACAAAATTAGCGAGGTAAGAGTGGACAATATCTTTGATAAATTCTTTACTTGCACGACTTTGTCTCTTTTGCACAACTTCTATGTGAAGAGGAGTACTCATTTTATTTATAGCGCTGTTGCTTTAATTCACTCAATAATAATATTAAATAACACCACAAGTTCTACACAATATAACAATATACCTATTTTAGCAATTTGCCGTTTGAAAATGTAAGACGGTTGTTCACGCGTCAAATATTTAAAGCATAGACAAGGAACAACAAGATTTAAAGGGCCACAGCCTACAGATTCTAGGAAGGCTTATAAAAGTACAGACTAAGTAGAAGAAGGTATCTATTTTGATGCATTTATGCATTATTAGTCTCAACATTTCTCCAAATTTAATAAAAAGCTACATTTATTTTAATGTTGATATAAAAATATGTCACTAATAATTTTTAAATAAAAGTTTCTTTCAACCTGCTTAGACACACAGTGTGCACTGGCAAGTGGCAATACATTATTTGATTTTGACAGCTATTCCGAGTTTCTACGCTGTCTAATGTTATCGATTCTCAAATAGTTTCGAAAAAATTGTCTCCTGTTTAGATATTTTTACATACAATGTTATTGATATAAGATTTAATGAAATAGCGATTTCAGCAGGTGCTAGGAATTGTTTATTGTGATAGTTGAAGATGATTGTATAATTTCATAATAGAATAATGTGGTGACTGAAGTTGAAAAAGTCGGGGAACGATGGCGGCAGACACTGCAGTGTCTGCGAGTCCTGAAGAGACTCTGGAGTCACTGTTACGTGAAGCAGAGGCTCTCAAGCAGAAGTTAGAGGAGGAGCGCCAAAAACTCAATGATGTTACTTGTAAGTACCTAATTTTTTTATGTATCTTGTAAATTACTTTATTTTATTGTTTTCTTTTTAGTAGTTTACTGCTATATATTTTGTGATTGAAGTGTGAAACTTGGCCCTTTCATGTTATTATGTATTTTTTTCATATTACTTTTGAATAGTTATAAACAATGTCATTTCCATATTATCTCATTCTATTGTTATAGTTGTACTTTTGTTCCAATAACTTTCTAAATTAGGTTTTACTGACTAGATTAATTATATATAATGTAACTATCATAAGGAACATGTATTTCTAGTGTCATGTGTTGCTGAGAGATTGGAGGCCATTAGTTTTCCTACTCTAAAACTGCGTCGAGTGCTCAAGGGTCATCAAGCCAAGGTTCTTTGCTCAGATTGGTCTCCAGATAAACGTCATATTGTTTCTTCTTCTCAGGTTAGTCTTAACAATGTTTCATACATTTTTAGACTTTTGCACATCTAATATAAAAACTGAAAACTTTAGAGTAGAGTACTGGTATATTTGTCTCTCTGCCACAGTTTTATGTAAGTACTGGGTAGGAATAGGTAACCCAATAAGGGATGCTTAGTATAGACAGGTAAATTTCGGTAGTTATTATTGTCAGACAAAATGGTAAACTTAAAAAACTTAAGTTTTATTTTGTGTATCATGATTTTGTACCAAGTAAAACATTTCATATCTCACAAATAGCTATTAATGAATTGTGATAAAAATATGAGAAAATATAGTAATATTTCAAGCACTCATAATTTACCAGAAAAAATATACTCAAAATTAAGTGCAATTAACTTCTTCATGCAAGCCAGACTAATACTGTATAAATTTTTAAATGTATGTTTTCTTCCAGGATGGGAAGCTGATTATTTGGGATGCATTTACCGCCACTAAAGAACTTACAATTTCCATGCCCAGCACCTGGGTCATGGCGTGTGCATATGCTCCCTCTGGGAACATGGTTGCTGCTGGGTGAGTGATACACTGTAATATTTGATTTGATATACATATATTAGACTATATAAAAAGATATGCAATTTTGTATAGTAAATGAGCTATTTAATCTGATCATTATAATTTTCAAAAGAAATTATTTGTGTATAATAAATATCATGTTTACAAATTTTATGTTACCTTCTAGGGGGTTGGACAACAAGGTGACAGTGTTCCCGCTGGCGTCGGGCGGCGCGGAGGAGGAGCCGGCCGCGCGCAAGCGCACCGTGGCCACGCACACCTCGTACATGTCGGCGTGCCTGTTCCCCAACACCGACCGCCAGCTGCTCACGGGCAGCGGCGACGGCACCTGCGCGCTGTGGGACGTGGAGTCCGGCCAGCTGCTGCAGAGCTTCCAGGCGCACGCCGCCGACGTGATGGCGCTCGACCTGGCGCCCAGTGACATGGGCGACACGTTCGTGTCGGGCGGCTGCGACCGCGCCGTGCTCGTTTGGGACATGCGCTCCGGCCACGCCGTGCAGGCCTTCGACACGCACCTGTCCGACGTGAACAGCGTGCGCTTCCACCCGTCGGGCGACTCGCTGGCGTCGGGCTCGGACGACTCGTGCTGCCGCCTGTTTGACCTGCGCGCTGACCGCGAGGTGGCGCGCTACGGCAAGGACAGCCTGTTGTTCGGCGTCAACTCGGTGGAGTGGTCGCTGAGCGGACGCCTGCTGTTCGCGGGCTACAGCGACTACACGGCGTGCGCGTGGGACGCGCTGCGCGCGGCGCGCGTGTGCGTGCTGTGCGGGCACGAGCACCGCGTGGCGCGCGTGCAGCTCGCGCCCGACGGCACGGCGCTGTCCACCGCCTCGTGGGACACCACGCTGCGCGTGTGGGCCTGACCGCCCCGCGCGCCCCGCGCACCCCGCGCCCCCGCAAACCTATCGTTTATATTAGAGAGTGTTGAGTAGGCATGTATCACCCGTTGAGTAGAGACATATTCGTTCATGAGTTTTGACGGCGACAAGTACTGATCCTTTGTTACTGCCACTGAATTGTGACTTGTAATAATAATTATGTGACTCCAAAAGTTATTTAAAAATTGATAATAAAGATGTTAGTGAGAATTTATCTTAACACGGCGTTGCGCTCCAGCACCGCCGTCTTCTACAAATAAACTCGATGTTTATTACTTGTTTCATTTGCACCGACACAACCTGACGATGTAGGACTCGCCCAGACTTGTAAAGAGTTTTGTAAACATTTTCATTTGGAGTTAAAATATTTATTTTACTGATCTTCACCACCAGTTTGCAAACAAAAATCATCAGTCTTCATTATCATCATGAGAAAAATTGCCGAAAGAAAATCGGCGCGATCAGAGTTACTATTATCTTTTGTGTAAACAAAATAATAAATTACAAAAATAAAAATAATTTATTGAATATTTAATTTAATTATTTATATTTAGGACAAAAAAAAACATTTGTTTTTAATTGAAACATTTCAACTTTTTTTTATTCTTTTTTTAAAAGTGTATGCAATGTCCAAGTTAGCCAAATTACAGACATTACAAATTGTCTTTGTTCTTGGTATTAATGTTATGCTCGTTACACTCGGTCAATTACTATTATTACTATTCTGTTCTTGAATAGTTTTTACGAACATACATTAACATTTCATTATCGTATTGAAAACGTCTTCTCCATTCCATGTAATATTTATGAAACAAATTGTGCTCAGTTTAACTACACAATAACAAAATAATTGGACTGAAATTTGGGCATATCGTAATGTGACCACTTCTATTATATATACCTATTATAAAGATTTATTGTAATATTATAATTACAATAGGTATATATATTGTCTAATTCCGGAAGATGCAACTTATTACTATGGAGGTGTTTTACCATTTTTTGCTTTTCAAATGCGTCTAAAACAGCAGTTCCCAAATGATGATCCGCGGAATCCTAGGGCTCCGTGAAAGGGTCTCAGGGGTCCCGAGTTCCGTCTGAGAGTAAAATAAATTGTTGTCAGACATAAAGCCTAATTTTAGTGTTCTTATAAATATGTGAAAAAATTTCATTCATCAAATTAAATGGCTAGGTTATATTTAAACAATATTACAAGTTGGGAGTTTATAATGAAAAATTTGTAATAAGTTGAATGCATAGAATAATTTATTGCATAAAATTACATCCATCAAATTAAAATCTTAGTTTTATTTAAGATGCCATTGGTCGTAAATATGGAGAGGAAAATTTAAATAGTGTGGACTTTTTGGCCATCTTGGATTCTGAGAAACGGCGTGCTCGCGTGATCTCGCGCTTTAGTCGCCAAAGTTTAAATATGCCGTAAAAACAATGCCAATATAATAATTCTTTTTAAAGCTAACTTTTGCTGTGTTTCACGATACGTCGAGTGTAGCTACGCCATAAATATTATTATAAGTAATAATATTTTTCATTTAAAATTTGTTATTTCAAGTCAAACAAGAAAGTATTCTAACTATAACACAATCAGTTTAGTTATTATCAAAATTGGGCTCCATCAAAAAAATTATGATCAATTAGGGTTCCGTGGCTAAAAAAATTGGGCACCCCTGGGCATTAGGTTAATGTATGTAATGGTACGCTATTGAACATTGGTATTTTATGACATCACTTTGCATTTCCCACTTTAAAAACCGTCGTCTACTGTGTGGAGTTTTATACTGTGGTAATAGTATATACACCAGCCAAGTGCGTGTCGCACAACACGCAATGTAGGGGTCCGTAGTTGCACTTGCATTGCATCACAATAATGCGGACTAAGAAGAGGTTTTTATTGTTAGATACTATGAACGCTAAGGCGGGTCATAGTAACAAGTAGATATATTTTAGAAGTTGGTCGACGACGGACGACTATTACTCGTAAACTTGTAAAGTCTACTTAACTGTGATAGTTTTTATTTTAACTTCATTATGTACATTACTACTGTGAATTTTTTCACATATCCAAAAAACAAATTAGCACTTTAAAGCTTAATATTTCACAAACGAATCCCTTAATCGAAAAATTATTTTCACAAACCTGCAATATTTTTGGAAGACCTATCCAATGACACTATAGGGTAGACGAGAAAAAAAACATTCCCAATTTACATGTAGGGGAAGTACCCTAAAACTTTTTTTTTCAATATTTTATTTTACTACCTTCCCTATTTAAAAACTCCAATAGAGTTTTTCAATAGGGTTGTTGGCGTGACTAACATATCCTTGTCAAATTACAACTTTCTAGTACTAGAGTCTGAGCTAAGCTGCAGACGGATGGACGAAAATGGTGAAACGGATAAGGGTTCCTTGTTGACTACGGAACCCTAAAAAACTAATATTTATTTTGCGGCCGAGCGCATTAAATGGAGAATAAGAAATTTTTTCTTGTGACATACGAGAGGGACATGACGAAATTAAAAAGGTTCCAACATATTATCTACGGAATCCTAAAAATGCGTCCAAGAAAAAAATTGCTTTAAATGAGAATATAAAATATCCTTTACTAAATAATTAATAGTATTTATTAATTTTCGGCTAACTTTCTGACGAACTTTCTTCTATAATTTATGAATAATTATTAACAAAATAAAAATTAAGCAGCCAAATTCCATTCAGGAGAAGTTCATTTTCCACCTACGGAGTACGGATTCAAATCATACTGTCAACTTTGTCATCCATGCTGCCAACCATGGATGGCTGCCAACATCTACGTATTATCTTTATAATATATTCTGTTATATAGTCTGTGATGTCAACCTTATATTTGACAGTGACTGTGGCAAGATCCAGAGACCAGATTACTTACTGCGCCATTTTGCGCACCATTGTCTCAATGTCTGGTGGTCTCTATTATAAAATTCAGTAGTCAGTTTAGTTGCCCCGCCTTAGGATCGTGTTCGCTTCAAAGTCGGACTCTCGTCTTTACTTCTTCAATATCTGCTCGTCGCCACGATGACGAGACGGACTGCTTTGTGTTTGCCACTGGCGCTTCTATTTTTAGCAATCGTAATTCCATCAAAGGCACAAAGTAAGTAATTTTGATTTCATCGTATCTTTTGTTTAAAACCTGGTTGAAAAGAATGTTTACTGTTTATTTATGATCGTGAAAGTGCTCCTGCATGCGTCAGTATTTTGTAGGTCAATGCAAAATGTCCTAGTTGAGGGTGTTGAGCTGCTGGGTGATGTCATGGTAGTGTCGCTTCTCTCATAACAATAAATCGCACCCGAGGCCATGCAGTAGAGTATCATCTTTACCTCATTAGAATATAAAAATAGTTTTGACTATTACAATATCACTAATTGAATTATGAAATATTTGAAGCTAGAAATCGTTTTGACATTTATTATTCTAAATTTTTGATTGAGTTGAGATTGACCTATAAATTATGGATGGAATAATTTATGTCAACTGTTACAAATATGTACAACTAAATTATTTAAAGTAGAAGAGACAAAGTAAACTGTAAAAATAATGTTTTTTAATATTGTCAAATGTTATTCAACCTTGTTTTGATATAAAACCTAAAAAGTTGTATTTTGTAAAACCATGACAATTGTTTATTATTTTAAGTTAATTTTATTTCCTTTCTTTTAAATAATTCTACTAATTGTATTTTAATTAACATTATATTTTTCAAAACCATTCCAATTTATTCTCCACCCTTAAGGTACCGGATATTATGTAACTAGGGTAGTGGTTGTTATTACACTATCAGATAATGAATTACTGCAAGAGATGGACAGCTTATTTTATTATGTTTATAAAGGGATATGATTATAGACCTTAAATTATATTACATTAAAAGCTACCATAATTTTACATTAGGAGGTTTTTTTTCAGTGATTATCTAAAAATAATTTATTATAAAAGTTAAGCATGTGCCAGTTATCAGGCTGGTGTTGAGATAGTCTTATCTTGTGTATCAGTCTTTACAAATACACAGCTAGCTTTATTTGTTAGCGTTGCTATTACATTATGACTGCATGGAGTATTTACATTGGAGGGTTTTTACTTTGTTGTTTTTGTAAAATCATTCTTCTTGTTGTTTTTATAATTACTATGAGTAGAACAAATTTTGCTCTGAATTTAATTTCAAATTATATATTTGGTCCATCTTAAGATTATTGTATATCTTTAATTGGTTCCATATATTAAGTGTATGTTTTACATTTTTCCAATCAATGATTTATTCTAATATGTAAATATGGTTACTTATTTAAAGTAAAATATTTTTTTAATGATAATAAGTCTAATTAAATATTTAAGAAATCTATATTGATCACTATTGTGTTGTATTTAATTAATGTTAATGGAAATAGGACAAGGCATTATTAAATGACTATAAACAGTTTGATGAATTAATTGCTCATTGTCAGTAGTGACTAGTGGGCCAATGAGAGAAAATTCTTACTGTACTTCTTTTGAAGATTTAAGTATTTTATTTATTATAGAGAAATGAACAATAATACAGAACATACAATTTACAATGTATTATATAGTATAAGTAAAAATATTACAATCGAGACTTTTTTCTAAGAAACCATAGAATCTATCATTCCTAAAAATATATGAGTATACCATGAAAAGGTCGTATTTGCGGAGTGTTAGTATCGAGGAGCCTGATGCGCAGAGACGGAGAGTGAGGAGAGTCGCGTGACGGTGGCGGCGGGCGCGCCGCTGACGGTGGAGTGTCGGCTGCGGCCCGAGCAGCCCGCGGAGTGGCTGCGCGACGGCCAGGCGCCGCCGCCCGACCTGCTGGCGGGCGAAGAGCCCGGGCCCGACGCGCGCATGGCCGCCCGCCTGCGCGCGCCCGCCGCCCGCGCTCACCACGCCGGCCTCTACACCTGCAGCCGCGAGCGCGACCACCGCGTGCGCGTCGTCGTGCTGCCGCCCGCCCAAGCGCCGGCCTCCGCGCCCGCCCCCGCCGGTACCCGCCCGCAGCATGCCCGCCGCCGCCCGCAGCTAGCCTCGTATACTCACACTCGCGCCCGGTAGTCCGGCCTCTCATGTAGCGATGTCAGTCGGTGGTCTCTCTGTAGAAGTACTGCCCGGTAGAGCCTGTGTTCTCTTTATTTTCTGTTACTTTATCGTCGTATTTAGATGTAGCGCTTTGTTTTTAGGTGGTCTATGTTGACGTTTGTAGTTTTGCCTAGAAAATTCATTATATTAATTTCGAAGTATGCACTCGTTCTGTAGCGACGCGCATCCGCGGCGCTGTGAGTTTCAGCGTGGTTATGCGATTAACCATCGCAATCGTCACACTGAAATTCACAGAATTATACATTTTCTAACTCTATTGTAATCTTCTAATTTGGCTTACAGTAATATTATTAATGTTAAATTGTTCATAATAAAAAAACAGTAAAGGGTCTTGACTAGTAAGTAAGTGATTGATCGTGTACAGCGTACCCGCTAACTCTAGGATTGGTGACGAGCGAAGAAAACGAGGTCGATCGATAAGCTCAGTAAGACCGAAATGGTTGACATTAGCCGTCCTTTCAAAAGCACCGTCCATGCGATCACAAGGAGTGTTTGCTGTTATATCTTTATTCTGCTATTTACTATTTCGACTGTTACTAGTCGACCAGTTGGCAGCTAGCTGTCGCGTCGTCCTCGTTTGAGTAAGAGGCCCATTTACTATAACGCACAATAATTATATTATTATCTACAATATGTATAATCGATAAAATTGAAAAGATTGGTTACTTTTATTTGCGTTTTATCTTTGTCGGTAGGTATATGTAATATTATAGAATAGGGTTTTCTTTTAGCCAAAGTCCCATGACCTATGTGTACACCTCATGTTACCAAGTATATTATATTTTTAATAAAACATAATTGTTTAAGTAAATAATAATTAAAATAATGTGCCAAAATTATGTTATATTTGTGATTGCCCTTGATGAAATACTACTTTAACGAGATGAACTGGTTGTCACAATTCCTGCTAAAGTTAAGTTCTAAGTTAGTTACGTTTACGTCAGCCACTTATAATGATTAAGTATAATGAGATAGTAATATTAACGCCCTTCATCGCATTCGATTAGCTAGTTAGTCCCAGCTAGGTGTTTGGTCCCGTGTCACATACTGCTACTACCACCACTTTTCTCGTGTTATCTATCGCCAATGCCAATACGCTTTTCTTGTGTATGACAAAAATAAACACCTCTCCGATTTTATTTAGATTATTTATTAAAAACCTTCATCATTTAATTATTAACATGCACGTTAACTTTATTAACCAGTTGTGCTCGTTTTTCTATGGTTTTTTATTATTCAAATAAGGGATTACGTTCGCTTTGACGGCCTCTCGTCGAAATAGTTATATCAAGTGGGAACTCTACATATTCATCATCTAATTAGTGAACCCTAAATTATCTATTAGCGTTAGAGAGTTCACTTCCAACATCCGACGCACGTAAAGCGATAGTTGGCCGTTTTCATCATATGTGATCACAAGTTAAATGTTTATTATAGCAATTAGTTAAAAAAGCTGTACTGCATACATAAATATTACTATAATGTACATAACATAGTAGCGAGTGGTAGCTAGTGGAGGCACGATGTGGCGCGGTGAGTGACGGACGGTCGCGTGTTGCAGGCGAGGCGCCCGCGACGGCGCCCGAGGCGGCGGCGGCGCCCGCGCTCGACGCCACAGACATTCTGTACGACGTGCGCGGCAACCTGTCGCTGCTCTGCCGGCTGCCCAACAACGAGAACCTCGACTACGTCTGGTACGTTTATGCCGCCTCATCAGGCTCATATATTGTCACATATTTGCAAACACTATTCGCACACCGACTTAGAAATGGACATAATGTCCATTTCCATCAATTTCTAAGTCGGTATAAGTGTTTTATCTTCCAAAAATAACGCACTTTGGTTATCTTTTATAAACTTATTTTAAATCTAAGTCGATCACTTGAGAGTTGAGAGCTCGCGGAAACTTAACAACTGTTTATTTCTTATGAAATAAACAATTGTATTATCACTTACTTGTTTTGGATACGAACGTCATTTTTATCTTGATAGGTTTCGGGAACGAATACGACTTAATAATAAAATTGTTTAAGAAAGGATCTAGTTTCTGCGGTCTGTTTGTCCACTTATAAAATATACAAATAATTTTTTTATAGCAAAAATGTCTAAACATTTATGATATTTGGATTACTTGCACGTCAGGGACGCACGGATAGAGGTTAGTTTTTGCTACGGTAAGAAGATATTCTAGGTGATAGCATTGCATTGGTAGGTTAATTTGTACATTTTGTGAGAACTACTTGGACTAAAAGAAAAAGGTTAACGGAGTGTGTATAAAGCTATTCCGTAGTACGGATCAATGTTTAGGACATAGTGGTATTGACAAAAACTTCCCACTCATTTGTCACAAACACGGTAATGATTACATCGTCAACGAACCAAAACTGGGAGCGCCGCGCGAGCCGACATCTCGGCACGATTGATCGGACTAGTCGGATATACACGGATTCCAAACGATTTATTACACAAAGATCCTTTCATATTCTGGTGTACGACAAATAATAAACTTGCACTAGCGAAATGCAACACATATCTCCCTGTTGAAAAACTCCAATAGGCCATTCTAATTGGTATGGCTATATCTATGCTATTCTATGTGGCTTTTGTCGCTTTTTATGGGATCCTATTGGAGTTTTTAAACAGGGCTGGTTGGGTTCAGCTCGCCATACCAATTAGAATGGCCTACCGTGTCACACCGTCATTATGTTAATTTTATTATTGATCCTAGTTGTTACTTATGAATACGGCGCAGAGGCAGTTGTTTATATAATGTATAGAGTAATCCCTTGCGTCGACAACCGTGCCGCGACTAAAACCTTCCAAGGTATCATTAATTCTCGTATTTGTTTTTCCTCAGTTAAGTTATAAGACTGATTTATCATCTTTGATAAAAGAGCGCACGACGGAGTTGTGTGCTTCGTTTCTAATTATTATATTTAACATTAATATTAAGATAACTGGCGACGCGTTTATTACTGTTTCCGCATGTATAATTGTCTGACGTCAGCGCGGCAAAGCGCGGAGCTCACTTATCAACAGATAAATTTTGTATCTTTTTACTGTTCCTCTTTACTTTATCATTTAATATTTTTCCGAATTTTATGTAGATATAGTATATACTAGATACCATCTTATGATGCTATCTAGTGCCATTTATCAAATAGAATGCGCTTGAATAATATCGACTGCGCGAGACAGGAGCGGCCCCGAGATAACTATGCATTTATTGATTAGAAAATTTAAATCTCCAGCTTCAGAGTATTTTTAACACACTTTTATTAGTTACATCTGTATGTTGAACGCGATTTTCAGGATCAACGAATTTTATCTTTAAATCATGAAATCTACTACACCGATCATACGTAAAATTAAAAACTTATGCCAAATTTACCGACTCTCCGTCTCTTTACTTTTATACTATAATTATTATAAAAAAATCTTACTCGTGTGTCCGTCCGTTTGCCTGTTACACCCTATTTTCACCCAATGAACTGCACAGAATAAGTTTTCATTTAATACATTTACATATTATTGAACTAGGCCTGAACTCCATCAGTGGTCCATGTTTAGGTTAGATGCTAATTGTTTTAGACTCAAGTATGCTGAAGACGAATGTTCAATATTTGTCACCAAATTTTGAATGTACAAGAAGTCAGCTCAACACCTTTGATATTCAGATATATGATATGTTCACAAAGAAAGGAACTTGGAGCTGGTACGATTTGAGCTTGGGATCTTCCTGTCAGGAACAAAGTTACACTACTGATAGTAGACTTAACAGTTGAAATTGTCTCTTGCTTCTTGTTAGAAAACAGGGATTTTTCTTGTGACTTTTTTTTTTTTTTAGCCTCAATCTATGTGTCAGACGTACTTTTAGTTCAGGGCAACTTTACTGTGTCTTCTAGAAGGAGTTTTACTTTCAGTTTTAGTTCTTCCAAGTTATATCCTTTTCAGTATTTTGAGACGAATCAAGTAGAATCTATTCGAAACTTCGATGACATTGTTTTATAAATGAAAAGAGGATCCCAAATGTTATTCTTTTAAAAAGTTTTAAATTATTAAAAATGTATTTTAACGGAACATTGCAAGTATCTGAATACGTACTCACTTCATTACAGGAAGAAAAATGGCAGTGATATCGAGAATGTGTCGGACCTAAAAGGACGTTACGTGATGGAGAAGGGCGGTGCCTTGTTCTTCGTGAAGCATTCGGTGGAGGACGACTTTGGCAACTATTCGTGTGCGCTGTCGGGCGCCGAGGGCGAGCAGCGCTGGGCGGTACGCGGCCGCCCCTACCTCAAGCTGCCCGCCAACTCCAACGTGGTGGAGGGGCAGAAGCTAAAGCTGGTGTGTAAGGTGGTGGGCAAGCCCTACCCCGAGGTGTCGTGGGGCTACACCAACAGCAGCGAGCCCGACGCCAACTTTACGGACGTGGCGGAGGCGCTGGGCGGGCGCGCGGTGCTGGCGGCCAGCGAGCAGGGCGTGCCGGGCGGCGCGCTGGTGCTGGAGGCGGCGGCGCGCGCGGACGCCGGCCGCTTCCGCTGCGCCGCGCCCGGCGTGCCCGGCGCCGCGCCCGCCGTCACCGTGCTGCGCGTCAAGGACATGTACGCCGCGCTGTGGCCCTTCCTCGGCATCTGCGCCGAGGTGTTCGTGTTGTGCGCCATCATCCTGGTGTACGAGAAGCGCCGCACCAAGCCCGAGCTCGACGACTCGGACACCGACAACCACGACCAGAAGAAGTCGTAGGCGTGCGGGCGTTCGTGTTTGTGACGAGTTTACCAAAAGTTGTTTGTTATTTAGTTAAGAGAATCGCTCGAAATTATAGAACACTCGTCCGGACGGAGGCGGCGCCCTCCTCCGCTCCCTTTTTTTATTGACTCGTCGATAACTTTGTATCTATATTGTTTAATGAGAATTTATTTGTATTATATATTGGTATTGTTTCAATTCGCTATACCATTAAATGCTTATATTATATTTTGCTGTTACCGCTTAACTTTTGTCTTATTAGAGTACTTAAGTGTTATTATCGAATTATTATAATTTATCGTCTGTTTGTGCGGTACTACTAATACAACTAGCAAGGCCATATACAAATTGATTACTAATAATTGCGAACCTGTAAATAGAGTGTATCGAGATGTAGCCGGCACTGCGGCGGCGGCGTGCTGCGTGTGACGTGATTGTCACGTGGATTGTGACTACATAATAAATTATTCCGTTTAATCTTGTTTTTTATTTTTCTCTTTTAAGTATCTTATCCTTGTCAAAACAACCGAAGTGGTCGAGTCGTTAAATATATGTAAAAATACCATCTATACTTTCATATTACAATAAACTGCATTAAAATTTCACGCTCCAAGCGATGCGACACGCTGAACAGATTTAGCAGATGCTTGGATATTTTTTTCGGAGTGTCATAATGCTATTGGCCCTATGGCCTTGACAGCGTCACCGGGGGTTTGAGGTGGATAGAAGGTCCTACCTAGAAAATAGTTCCGTAAAAGCTTTTGATTGTGTAGATCATCAAACACTTTTGCTTAAACTAAATCATTATGGGATTCAGGGTGCTGCGCTTGATCTTGTTGCTTCATACCTCAATCAAAGAATCCAAAGGTTGATGTAAATAATGTAAAATCTTCTGGATCTCTACTAAAAATGGGTGTTCCACAAGGATCTATTCTTGGCCCTTTTTTATTCTTAATATATGTTTAATACATATATGATAATAAAAACTATATGTTATTTTAGTATCGAGTTTCGCTGGCTGGCGATAGCTTTTCTTAATTTTTTGTAATGACACTTGATTTAGAGAAAGAAATAAAAAAATGAGTTTGACATCATAAAAATACATTGTGGATTTTATTTTAGCAAAAAGTAAATAAGATAATAGTACGTGCAATATACATCTGGTGCCGAAACCCGGGATATAGTGCAATATACATCTGGTGCCGAAACCCGGGAAATAGTGCGAAAAACTATAGTTAAAATTAAGTGAAGTAACATTTTAGACTTTGATTTAAAAATATTTGGTTGATAATTGACGTTTATTGTTGCATCTAAGATATAATTTATTGTTTGGGTTTGACGTTACGAACAATAGTAGTTAATGAAAATGGAAGGATTATTGAACAAACAAGAAGCTATAGCTGAGCTAATTATTAAAAACTTTACTAATTACAAAAAATCACCCAAAGAAAGAGTGACAAAGGCATACATAGAAGTTAGAACAGAGAATTTAGAAAAATCATGGAACGAGTTTACGGACAATAATTTTCAATTGGTGGCTTTAGTAAAGTGGTCTGATCGAATGACGCTAAAATATTTTAGTGAAGAGATGTATGATAGTACAGAAGAAATATATATCACATACAAAACTAAGCTAAAAGAAGATTTAGAAGGCCTAACCAAGCAAGCCCCCGTATACAACTTCCCCTCAGCTTCACCGGTGTCATCTGCAACTGAAATCAAGCTCCCTAGAATTCAACTGCCTACATTCTCAGGTGTCTATGAGGAATGGCAAACATTCTACGATATGTTTGTATCTCTTATCCATGATAATCAGACATTAAGTGCAGTTCAGAAGCTTCATTACCTAAAGAGCAGCTTGTCGGGTGAACCTGATGTTCTATTACGAGATTTATCTACTATTGGAAATAACTATGATGAGGCCTGGAACAAATTGATAAAAAGATATAATAATAAACGTTATAATGCAAATGAGATACTGAAACGCTTGTTTTCTCAAAAAAGTATTAACACAGAGTCTGCTTCAGCGATTAAACATACACTCGACACAACAACTTCCTGTATTAAATCGCTTAAGAATTTAGGTATTAACACAGACTCTTGGGATGTACTTATCAATTATTTAGTGGTATCCAAACTTGACTACGAATCCCGAAGACAGTGGGAGATTGAAGTTTGTCATTTTGATTTTGAAGATTTGCCTACATGGGAACAGTTAGTTAAGTTTTTAGAGATGAGATTCCGGACATTAGAAATGATGGATGGAGTAAAAACCACTACAAAATCTGTTCAAAATAATACAACTAAACAAGTATCTAAGCAAAAGTCATTTCACTCAACCATTTTAGAGGAGAAAAAGAAAAATAATAAATTAGTATGCGCGTACTGTTCGAGTCAACATTTACTCTACCAATGCAAACAGTTTGGTAGCAAGTCCCCCGAAGAGAGAAGGGAGTTTGTGCAATCCAAGGGACATTGCTTTAATTGTTTGTCTCCCAACCACAATGTAAGAGGCTGCCACCAGGCTACATGTTGCCGCCGTTGTGGCAGAAGACACCACACATTACTCCACTTTGAGAGAGGTCCACGTCCAGAAGCAACCGCTTCGTCTATGAGTAATGCGAAATCGCTGAGTCAAGAGTCGAGTACGGAGAAAAATATAATAGCTCATTTTGCCCAAGAAGAGAATCAATCAGAGGTGTTACTGGCCACTGCGTTGGTCAGAGCCAAATCAGCAGATGGCTATTCTCAAATCGTGCGTGTATTAATAGATCAGGGCTCTGAAGCGTCATTTATTAGTGAGAGCACCGTACAATCTTTAGGTCTAAAGAAAATACCTGTTAATGGATTAGTTTCTGGAGTAGGTGACGGTCAGTCTAGGATCAAGAGTATGGTAGTTTTTGATTTAGAATCACTTCATGATTCAGAGTTTTCCATTAGAGTTAATGCCTTTGTTTTAAGTTCACTAACATCTTTTCTTCCTTCTAGTAAGACATCTGTCATGAACTGGCCCGAGGTTGAAAATTTACCGCTCGCGGATCCAAAATATGGACAACCCAGCAAAATAGATATAATTGTAGGTGTAGAAGTTCATAGTGAGATTATGCTCAACGGATTACTAAGACACCCATCAAAAATTGGTCCCATTGCGCAAAACACCAAACTAGGATGGATCTTGTCCGGACGTATGACACCACAGGGGCTAGCCAATACTAGGATGATAAATCTGCACCTTCAAGTAAAGGAGGACCTACTTCTAAAACAATTCTGGGAAATAGAGAGAGAACCAGACATGTTAAGGAAACCACTAACGAAGGAAGAGATTAAATGTGAGGAAATTTATGAAGAGACTACAGTGAGAAATTATGAAGGTCGTTACGTGGTAAGGCTACCATTTAAGAAATCAGATCCTGAAGTTAGATATGGGAAATCAAAAGAAATAGCGTACCGAAGATATCAGCTGCTAGAAAGAAGATTATTGAGAAACCCGTCACTACAAAAGGAATACAGAAACGTACTAGAAGACTACATTGAGCAAAATCACATGGAGAAGATAGAAAATAGAGAAGACATTAAAAATCCGCTTGCAGTTTATCTTCCTCATCACGCCGTAGTTAGAGAAGATAAAGAAACCACAAAGGTGAGAGTGGTTTTTGACGCATCGTGTAAGGGAGTTAATAATGTTTCGTTAAACGACTCATTTTTAATAGGCCCAAAATTACAACAGGACTTACGACACATTCTAATGAGGTGGAGACTACATCCGTACTGTATTGTAGCGGATCTTAAACAAATGTATCGTCAAGTCTTAGTAAATGAGCAGGATACAGACTTTCAGAGAATCTTATGGCGTCAGAAACCTGAAGGTCCTATTGAACATTTCCGATTATTACGTCTTACTTTTGGAACTTCGTGTGCACCATATCTGGCAGTGAAATCCTTACAACAAGTAGCAAAAGATGAACAAGAAAAGTACCCAGAAGCTGCAAGAATTACGCGGGAAGACTATTATATGGACGATTTGTTAACCGGATGCAAGACAGAGACAGATGCTATTGAAATATACGAGCAAATGACGAAGTTAATGGAAGCTGGTGGATTTAACCTCCAGAAATGGTGCAGTAACAGTCCTAAACTACTAGATCACATTGAAAGAGATAAGCAGAGAACCAATCATTCATTTACTTTTAAGGCCAGCAATATGATCAAGGTACTAGGAATAACGTGGAATAAAATATCTGATAACTTCGAGTACTCCTACAACTTACCAGAGCAAGAGAAGCCAATTACAAAAAGAAAGGTGTTGTCAGATATAGCCAGGCTCTACGACCCTTTAGGTTGGATCGCGCCTACTATAATAATCGCCAAAATATTCATCCAAAGATTGTGGCAGTCTGGCCTTTCCTGGGATGATAATCTTACTCCAGAGTTGCTGGATGAATGGCATGAATTTAGATCTTCATTAAATGAAGTTAATAAGATTAATATCCCAAGGTGGTTGCAGACAACAAATAATGACTTGAGAGAGCTGCACGTCTTCGCCGATGCGTCTCAGAGAGCTTACGCGGCAGCCGTGTATTTGAAATGCAAAGGAGCTGAAGATA
This sequence comes from Argynnis bischoffii washingtonia, assembly GCA_033884665.1. Classification (NCBI taxonomy): domain Eukaryota; kingdom Metazoa; phylum Arthropoda; class Insecta; order Lepidoptera; family Nymphalidae; genus Argynnis; species Argynnis bischoffii. The sequence continues at coordinate 15,018,408 of CM066623.1, forward strand.
CTTATGTAAAACTGTTGACTGCCAAAACTAAGGTGGCGCCCATTGAAAAGGAAATCTCAATCCCTCGAATGGAGCTTTGTGCGGCAGTATTGGCAACGAAATTGATTCATGAGGTTTCACAAATTATGAAGATTCCAAAGACGAACTTATACGCATGGTCCGATTCAACTGTGGTTCTTGCTTGGTTAAGAGGAGAACCATGTCGATGGGCAACATTCGTGAGCAACAGGGTGTCCGAGATACTGACTGTATTAGATCGTGATCAATGGAACCATGTAAAAACGGATCAGAATCCAGCAGATTGTGCCTCGAGAGGTATGTCTATCGCTGAGCTTAGGGTTCATAATTTGTGGTGGGATGGTCCAGCTTTTCTACGTCATCAAAATGAGTACAAGGTTGATCAAAGTTATGAGACAAACGAAGAAGTGAGACCCAAGAAAACTTTAGCTGCTGTAGTTCAAATTAAAGAAGAATTTATATGGGAAAGATTTTCTAGTCTATCTAAGTTATTAAGAGTTTTGTCATATTGTAGAAAATTTTTAAAACTTAAATTACCAAAAGGAGAAAGAGTTATCAATAAAATAATATCAACAGAGGAGAGTAAAACAGTTTTACAAATTTGTATTAAAAAAACACAAGAGTTATACTTTCAAGAGGAATTAAAACAACTAAAGTCTTATGGACAGGTACTCAAAAGAAGTGTTCTACATACTCTTAGTCCATTTCTGGATGGAAATGGTACTTTAAGAGTAGGTGGCCGAATAAATCAAGGCCAAGAAGATTTTGCGAAGAAGCATCCAGTGATTTTACCTAGTGATAGTCATATCACTAAGCTAATAATCCTTGACGCCCATATCAAAACTTTTCATGGCGGACCTCAACTTATGTTGAACTTGTTGAGAGCGAGGTTTTGGATTATTCGTGCCAGAGAACGTGTTAAGAAGTGTTACAGAGAGTGCACTATCTGCATAAGGTATGCTCGTCAAAATAACCAACAGCTTATGGGCCAGCTTCCTGAATGTAGACTGGTTCCCGACAAACCCTTCCGTAAAACAGGTGTAGATTTTACCGGTCACGTCAATCTGCGATATTCCCCTGGCCGAGGTGCAAAGTCATACAAAGGGTATATCTGTGTGTATATTTGCATGATAACGCGAGCCATACACCTAGAAGCTGTGTCCGATTTAACCGCGACTGGATTTATTGCTGCATTCCGGCGATTCGTAGCCCGAAGAGGATATTGTGAGCACCTATATTCTGACAATGGTACAAACTTCGTAGGTGCTGAGAAGGAATTGAGAGAGATGTTAACCCGTGCTAAGTCGCAGCTATCCCACGAAATTGTCCAATTGCTAGCAAATGAAGGTACATCGTGGCACTTCATACCACCCCATGCTCCGAACTTTGGAGGTTTATGGGAATCAGCTGTTCGTTCCACTAAAGCGCATTTAAAACGAGTGGTTGGAGATGCCACACTTACATTCGAAGAGCTTTCAACAGTACTGGCTCAGATAGAAGCGTGTCTAAATTCTCGTCCTATATCAATTTTAAGTGACAATCCAGACGATCCACTGCCGCTCACGCCAGGTCATTTTTTAGTAGGTGAGCCGTTAGTTACTGTTCCAGACAAGAACTATTCTGAGATGTCAATTTCGAGCCTTCATCGATGGAAACTTACTCAGAAAATGCTTAATGATTTTTGGCGTAGATGGTCAGATGAATATATAGTGAACTTAAATCAAAGGTTTAAATGGACAACCAAAAGATTAGAGCCTGAAATTAATGATGTAGTTATTGTTAGGGATCACAACATTCCACCTGCAAAGTGGTTATTAGCTAGGGTTATAGAAAAGCATCCAGGAAAAGATGGCCTTACTCGGGTGGTTACTATTAAAACAAAAAATGGTATTGTTAAGAGGCCTTGTAATAAATTATGTGTACTACCTAAACCTGAAAATTAGTTTATCTGCTAATGTGTAATAAAACTTAAATGTGTTCTAATCAAACAGATTTATAACTTAGTTTTCTTGTTGATTGTGATGTTCTCTTGTTTAAAAATATGTTATATCTTTTCTAAGGAGTGTACAAATTGTACAGCTTTCGCCAGTTTGAATGTGTTAATTATTATTATTAATGTTTGTTACTAATTATATTTGAATGTTATTTGAACTGCATCTATGCACTATCTTAGTCTTTAAAATGAGTATTCACGGTGGGCGGAGATGTTGTTTTGATAAAGTCTATATTTTGTTTGTGTCAAGAAGCTTAATATGTTGTTTTTAACCCTTATCATTGTAGAAAAAAGAACGAAGTTCTTTGGTGGGCGGGATGTTTAATACATATATGATAATAAAAACTATATGTTATTTTAGTATCGAGTTTCGCTGGCTGGCGATAGCTTTTCTTAATTTTTTGTAATGACACTTGATTTAGAGAAAGAAATAAAAAATGAGTTTGACATCATAAAAATACATTGTGGATTTTATTTTAGCAAAAAGTAAATAAGATAATAGTACGTGCAATATACAATATATATTAATTATTTACCTTTCTACATAAATAAATTATGCGATATTGTACTCTTTGCTGATGATACCTCCTTAATTTTTAAAGTTGAGCGTAGCAAACCTAATTATGACGAAGTAAACAGTGCATTGTCGCATATACTTCGCTGGTTTGAATTAAATAACCTAGTTTTAAATGCAAAAAAACAAAATGTGTCGAATTATTGCCTGATTATGAATAATCAAACACTGGAAATAACTGAATCAGCAGTATTTTTAGGTATAACACTAGACTATAAACTCCAGTGGAATCCCCATCTCTAAACACTTGCAGGTATACTCGGCTCCGCCGCCTATGCAGTTAGGAAAATTAAAAACTTAACGGATATTAACACTGCCCGTCTTGTATATTTTAGTTATTTTCGTAGTATTTTATCGTAAGGAATACTTCTTTGGGGCAGTGCCGCGCAAATTAATTCGATATTTATTCTTCAAAAAAGAGCAGTACGGGCTATTTATGATCTAAGAGCTCGTGATTCCATACCATCGTCTTGTTAAAAAAAGTGCATGTTAAGATAGCATGTATACTGATAGTCGGCTACAGGTCTCCAGGTCTAGCAGGTTTTTAGTTTTTATTTTGTTGCTGACTCTCTGGGATGTCCTGATGTCATTTGCAACTAGCAACAAAATCCATGCCATCGTTTTGTTAAAAAAAGTGTATGTTAAGATAGCATGGATACGGCTACAGGTCTCCAGGTGTAGCAGATTTTTAGTTTCTATTTTGTTGCTGGCTCTTTGGGGTGTCCTGATATTATTTGCGAACAGCAACAAAATCCATGCCATCACCTTGTTACCAAAAACTTCATGTTAAGATAGCACGGACACGGCTACAGGTCTCCAGGTCTAGCCAATTCTAGGGATTTTTCAAATTTTCTTACGCTATTTTTCAGAAACAAATTCTGATGTATAATTGAATTTAATCCGTGCCGATCCCTCGATTTTACTGCTAGCTTAACGTTAAGGTAGCAATAACTCTTTTTTTTTTTTTGAAACCGGACAAAGCAACAAAATCGGAGTTTTAGCAACAAATTAGCTACAAAATACGATGTATGTTTCGATTGATTCTGTTAACCTTTCACTGCTATCTTGACAGACCTCGGAGTGTCACTTAATCGAAAATAAATAATATACTTGAATTAAAAAAATAAAAAAACAGTCTACTTACGTTTATAAACTGCATGAGTACACGTAGTCTCTCCAGGATAATTTCAGAAGAAATTCGTGCGAATTTCCGAGAATTCAATTGTTATCGTACACGCCGGCGTGTATGCTGTCCTCGAGGGGTTAACACTAAGAAGACTCAAAACTATAGTAATAATATTAAAACAAAAAACTAGAAGCGAACATATACGAAAATTAACACTACTGTAGTGGCAGTGCTGACGCGTACATTTTGACTATATAGCTATTGTATCGCGCGACGAACCCCAGTTGTCCCGTAACCGCCTACCGATTCGTTTGTTACTTACGTATATTGTTATTAAAGTATATATTGTGCTAGGGATATAGTATAACTTAGAGTGAATATAAATATATATGAACTTTGGACGTTTGATTATCCCTCAGCATACTTAACCATAGTGAACATCAAGTTAATTAAATTATTTATTAACGACTCTAAACTAATATGAGAAAAATAACTATGAAAATGAGCAAAAAATATGAAAACCTAAATGCCTTTAATGAGTACAGTTCGTATTCACATAAACTATCGAACTTCGCGGTATTTTGTAACTATCCGCCAAAAATACTGAAAAGTGTTCACAGATAATAAAGTCAAATAATGCTTTAAAAATATTTTATGTAAATCAAATACAAAACTCGTAAATGCATACATGAATTGAAAAACAATAACATATTTCTATTTTAAAATCTTAGTAATCTGATGACAATTTTCACTTTTATTATGCATAACGCTTAACTAATTATTAAGTGATAATCTGTTGTCCTGAAGCGGTATATTAAACAGACATTGACAATTTTGTCAAAATTTAAGATTATTTTGTTTAGATTAGTGTTTTTAGTGAAATTAACAAAATATTAATAAAATAAAGCCTTAATTGTTATGTAAATATGGATTTTACATAAAAAGGAATGTTTACTATTCGTTAAAGGTATGTTTATCTTTTGTAATGACTTATTTAGGTATAGAAATGTATGGAAATGTTCTAACTTTTAAGTCTCCATAACTTTTGACTCTCCTTTCCTCAAAATATTTTTATATATTTGAACTTCCTATCACCTCCCCTATCCAGAAATACCACTCACTTCTCCAGGGGCCCTTCTTCTTTCTTCTTCTTCTTTCTTCTTCGTCCCATATACTACATTTGTGCCCTAATTTTCTGTCATAATTCTAATAGTTTTTTAAATTGTATTTTTTAACCTCAAAATATACTCAAGAACTTTTACAAGCAACTTATTTAATGATTAATTATACTTAAAGCTTTATATTAATGCATAGCAAAAAGTCAAATGTGATATATAAACATAAATATATGTACAATCACATGAAAATAAAGTGAAAATATAATATTGTGTACTTTTTATTTATACAGTTGAAATTGATTATGTACAAGAGCTTTTATCAGAAATAAAAAGCAGTGACAATTAGAGATGATTAAAAGAAGATTTCATCTCCTGCAGGTGAATGACCGCATTATTTCTAACAAATATGATAAGCAAGAAAGGGATCTGAAGAAACAGAAAGAACATTTTTTAACAGCAAGATAATAATCTTTAATAGTTAGTAAAAACTTTAAGGAAATGAAATTGAAGTAGAAAGTTATAATATTTTCTATTGGAAAGATTGGACTAGTATTGAAATATTTAAAATATATTTGCAGTAACCATAGATTTAGTTTACAAAAAGGTATTTTAGTGTCAAAGAGAATTCCTCAAGTCACAAACTAATTTTGACTCATATTAAATAACTATTTATTTAATTAATCTCTGTATAAATTATACTTTGTTGTTACTGTTAAGTTATTGAACTAGAGCTATAATTTGAACAGAATTCTTTGAGCTATATTCACTTTTGTTAGTAGTTAATAGGTGGCACTGATCTGAAAACTATCTATTATTTATCTGTGAAATATAAAATAAATTTCAATTCTTTCATTTATGGTAATATAATCTCATATATCTTAAAATATTAAAAACGCCATCTATGAATGCAGTACACACTTACTATCTGATGTCTGATTTTCTATTAATCAGTAAAGTTATAAAATATGAAAACTAAAATATTGTTAAAACAATGTATTAATTACCATTATAATTTCAAGACCAGGAAAATAAGAACACAGTAAAATAATGTAATAAGCTTTGTTTTATCACTCTTTTACTTTATAAGTTTCATAATGTTACTTCAATTTTCGTATTTCCATCTAATATAACAAAATTCAATGTAATTTTAACGATCACTTTATTTTACTACTATTTAACTAATCACAGGAAAGCGTTTTATTTTTCACTTTTTACACAAAGTTCAACACTATTGTGATCAATAAGTTTGCCAACATATATTTAATATAATTTTAACAACTAATACTTATCTTGTCTGTCGTAATGAATGTCTCCTACAAAACTGCCCCCTCCAACGGTTATCTTATGCCTTTTATATCAATCAGCTGAAAGTTACATTTTAATTTTATCCATAAATCCATATATTTAATTTTATCCATGTATCTATAATTTATAATTTAATTGTATTAAATAATACAACAGTATTTCAGGATGTTTAAATGTAAAAATCTAATTTGATAATTATTAATGTCTTACTATTTGATTTATTTTGTAAGAATTGATTTTTAACCATATAATAATTAAAAATTAGTAACTCGAAAATAAGTTTAATTTTAAGATAAACTGTTAAATTATTATATTTTAACATCAATATATTTTAAAAGCAAAATCAATAGACATTCCATATTAATTTAAAAGTAGTCAAATTATCTCCCATTAATTATATAAATTTATCAATGACTTTTAATTAAAATATTATTATTCAATATTCATGATTCCTAATTATTTGTAATATTTTATTATGTACAATCTAATGACTCCATGTAAGCCAGTTTATCAATATACACTTTTAAGAACTGTTTCTCTTATTACATATTATTAATTTTACACATCAATTATGGATAATATATAATGCCATGTAACATATAATTGAACAATTTTCTTTGTAATTGCTGTCTTAATGTCAAAAACAATCATTAGAGAAATAATATAGTTGCCATTAGACATAATATTAATGCATTTAATATTTGCTTTTCAGGACCATCATGTTTAGCCGACGTGTCTCGACACAACATCATGTTACAGAAGTGTCTTGGATACAGGAGACTTGCCTCAGTTTTTTTTTAAATTATTGTTTAAGGTATAACCTATGTTCTATTACAAATTAATTAAGTTAGGGAGTATTGATAATAGCAATTGTACAGTTTTATATGAATCTTCACAATGTTGATTTAGTGTGCCCTCTAGCGGCGAGTAGCAGAAGTAAATAAACAATAATACTAGATAGCACAAATCAATAGGATTTTTTAACCGAATTCCAAAAAAAGGACGAGGTTCTCAATTCGACCGTATATATTATACTTTTTTTTTTTTTATGGTTGTTCGCAGATTTTTTTCGTCGTTTATGAACCGATTTTGATAATTCTTTTTTTTTTGTTGAAAAGAAGATATCCCAAGAATGGTCCCATGATAAGGAAACCAGGATCCGATGATGGGATCCCAGAGAAATCGAGGGGAACTTTCGAAAATTGTAGTGGCGACTAGTGCGTTTGATAACATTTTCATTAGGTATTTTAAAGCACTACTATTTAATGAAGGTCTGGAGTCGATCTGATGATGGACCCGAAAGATAATCGAGGAAACTCCTCAACGATTTACAGCAATTACCTGGTGTTTGAGCTTGATTAATTTATATTGATGACACGTCTACACTAAAAATGGAAAAATAAAAACTTAAAAAAAAAACCGACTTCCAGGAACTGAAAAGTAAAAAATAACTTAACAAGGGTTTTCATTTAGAATAGATCCTTAATCAGATTTTTTTCGAAGTGGGTGTGCTTTGATTTGTATTGGCTGCCACCGACTTCGAAAAAATCTGATTAAGTATCTATTCTGAATGAAAACCCCCGTTTAGTTACGTATAAAACAAATTTCAATTCCTTTATTTGTAGTAATATTATCTCATATATCTCAAAATTATAAAAACCCCATCTATGAATACACAGTATTTATTAGTAAAATACAGAAATGAATACTAGAATATACCTTTTTTAAGAATTACTTTTCATTTTATATAATATTTTAATAATTTTACAAATCAATTATGGATAATATATAACACCATCTATTAACATATAATTGAACTAATTTTCCTTTGTAACTACTGTTTTAATTCTGAAAACAATCATTAAGGAAATAATATAACTGCCATTAGACTTAATATTAATGCATTTAAAATTGTTACTTTTCAGGACCATCATGTTCAGCCGACGTGTCTCCGACAGAACATCGTACGACAGAAGTGCCTTGAATACAGGAGACTTGCCTCAGTTTTTTTTTTTTTTTTTAATTATTTTATGTACAACCTGTGCCCTATTACAAATTAATTAAGTAGCATTGATTGATTATGATAAATATCAATTGTACCGTTATATAAGAAATTTTCACAATGTTGGGTTAGAGTGCCCTCTAGCGGCGAGTAGCCGAAGTAAATAAGCAATTATACTAGATGGCACAAATCGATAGAAAATAGTATTGTTTTATTTTAAAATATAGTGCACTTTTGTAACATTAAATATTTAAGTATAAATAATAATAATAAATAATGTTGCTTAGTGTTACATTTTTAAGCTTGAATAATGATTATAAATAGTATATTATTCTAAGCTGAATAGAAATTTCATCGTTAGTAAGTTGTCTACAAGTTTTGGCGCAAGTTGAATTCAAATCCTCAACCGACGATATTGTTATTGATCAAAAATGCCACTGTGATCACGAAATACAAGTTTAAATCTGTATTTACTTATTAAAAAAAAAAAAAAAAGAAATGAAATTGAACTTTATTCAAATAGAATTTATTAGAAGCACGTTTAAATACTTTACATATACTATTTATAATATGAGTATGTACTTGCATTATTTATCGAGTATTTGTAGTCTATTATTAATTAAATCTGTATAATATATGTGAAATATAAATTTACTATTATGTTACAAAGTATGTTAAAGAATTATTTTGTTTGGTTTGCTAGCGATTTCACATTTGCTGAAATTAATTATATTCAACTACTTAAATACACGCCTTAGTATGGTAAAAATTTAACAACTGACATAAAGTTACTCTTAAGAGGATTGTGAAGTGTCGACACGCGGCGCGAGTAGGTTTAAAAAAAATGCTATCTGTTTCATACCGCTCGCTTTGCCAACCCTTATGGTGCGATAGAGAGAGTTGCAAATCTTAAAAGGCAATTACCTGCATTTCCTGTTTAAAATATTGTTTCGGACGATAACGTTTTCACTCCCCTAAACATTTACATAATGAGACAATTTTGGTCTCATTAGATTCAGTATACCTTAATCTAGGTCTGTACATTTATCTTTTTTTTTAGTAATTCAATTTAGTTTTAATTTAAAAAAAAAAAAGAAAAACGCCCGAGGAAGTTATAAAGTCAAAAATACAGATACAGAACTTCTGTCATACTCAATATTTATTTAAAATAAAAATGTACAGACCTAGATTTTCATTATATCTACATTTCCAAAAATTACGAAAATTAGACTATGTTAGTGCGGACAAAAACGTCTCTTTTTGTTTGAAAATTTACAGCTAATCCTCTTAAACTATAATTGAAAAAAGTAGTAGAAAGCTCAAAATAATTTATTTGTTTTATACAATAAAAGGACTATCAAGCAAATTATAAAATATTGAATTGCTACTTATAAAAAGAATATTTAAATAATAATTTAAAATATATGATTTTGTATGATTTACATATTATAATAGTTTTAATGAAAGTTAAGTTAATTCTTATAATTTAGTAGTTAATGTACAGCTTGTAAAATTACATACATTGCAGAACTTGGTAATTAGTTCTTACACCTGTTAGGTTTATGTCTGCTTCGGGAGAAAACTAATTTGTAATGGAAATAATAACTATATAGGTTTTGTATTTATTACTTTCAATTTTTTTCTATATTATTATATAAGTACCTATAGTTTACGTGTGTCTGTAGATACTGAGGTAAATTAAAAAAGTTATGATTTATAGGAATAAACTGTGTGGTTATATTAGTAAAAAAAACATACAGATTTATATTTAAGTAAATAACTTGTATATTACAAATAATTAGTTAAACGAAACAGAAGACTATATTTATTAAATTATATTATTATACTGTATTTTGCAAACTATTCATAAGATGTAATGCAACTGAAAATTTTCAGTACTTTTACATAAGCTGTTTCTACCGGACTATATTTTTAGAACTATTAACAGCAATATTTTGTTAGTGTTAGTTGTTGTTAATCTATATTATAAATTATCCTTTTCTCTAAATATTCATAGCAGTATTTAAAATATACTGGCTGTGGCTCGCTGTCACCGGCGGCTTGTGCTTTAAATTAAAAAAAAAAAGTAAAAATCTAATATGTTAGGAAAAGAATACTCTATTTAGTTATAAGCAATTATTTTATATTTTATACCAAATAAATTGTTTTTACCGATGGTCTTTCATTACACTTACAACAACTGTCAGCTGTCAAATGTCAAATACTGGCAGTCTTTTGTCTATGTATAAAAAAAAAAAGAAATTGTCTCTATTGAGATAGTTTCTAGAGAATGTTAAAAATGTTGTCCTCTACCTAACGACACGCACTCGAACCTACGATGTCCGTCTTGTAGTATCTAACCTAAGCATATACATAATGCAGGCATAGCCCTTATAAGACAAATAACAGGTACATCGTAAATTCTTCTCAGGATTTGTCAGACGTATGAATTATAATATTATGATCCTTATAATGATATAGTTTAGTTTTCAACATCCGTCACTCATGCCTTTAAAACGTAAACAGCTAATGTTTATGAAGATTTATTATATCTTTACATATTTGAACCATTTATTGCGATCAGTCCACGTATATCACACTTTAACAGGCAGACCTACATTTTGTTACGAAAACATTTCTAAACACCTTTTATTAAATAGAATCGTATTAATAGTGTTGTAGGCATCAACTATTTAATTCATTATTTATATTCATTTAATTGCTATATTTTATTAATACTAAATTATATTTCAAATATTTTAAAATAAATTAGCGTTTTGTTTCCGAACGGGTTTTGTATTATCTTTCCAATTCACTTCTGTCACTCGTGTGTTTTATAGTTTTGTATATTAAGTGTTATTTATTACAGTTATAAATTATTTGCATAACTACATACCCAATATTTAATTAATGTTAAACTTATATTCAATATTGATTAATATAACAAAATGTATTATTTCTTTATTATTGTCAGTGCGGATACTTGTATTTAAAGCGGTGTAATGGTGAAATCGGGGTTGAATTGTATTCAGGCGGTGATAATAACGTTTTGCCATAACGATCAACAAGTGCTGTTTCGTCATATAAGTATTGTCTCTATAGTATTATTGTCGCACTTGCGAATAATTTCACTACTATTCCAATAGTGATTATTACTTCGGTTGTAAAACAAAGTTATTCAGACCTTAATAACGTAAACAGAACTACAATTTACTGATGAAAATGCATAATATTATTTTAAATGTGTACTATATTATAGATTAAACATGTATTGAGAGAATATAAAAAAAATATACGACGTATTTATTGAAGCAACTAAAATTAAATTTATTTTATTTCCTCTATAGATAACTTTGAAATAATAAACTTAACATAATACTCAATGCCATCAACACGACAGCGTGTTCAGGCGGTCTGTGCCGCAAAGACACAAGGTCGATATAAAAAAGTGTCACGCTAGATGTGTTTGAAATTTTTCAGTACATTTTTTTCCAAAAACGAGGCCAGATATTCTATTCAAATTTTTAGAACATAATCTTTAAGGGATAAAATACAGTTTTTTTTTTTTTTTTTTAATTACACATTCGACAAAAGTAATATCTGTTAAACTGTATCCCGTAAGTCAAACCTTCGGAAACCTATCTTCTATCAATATAACTTTTGCAAACCTTTAACCTAACTTTAACACCTTACTTCTCTCGACCTGTTTAACGGACACTAACTTTCGTAACCGAACCTTCAGCAACATAACTTTCTGCAATCGCCCTTTTAGAAACCTAACTTCAAGAAACTTAATTTTCAGTCAGCTACCTTTATAAACCAAGTTTCCGGTGACATAACTTGCGGAAAACTAACATTTCCCAACTTTACTTTTCTAAACTTAACATGCGGAAACCTAACTTCTCGCAACCTAACTTCTCACAACCTAACTTCTCGCAACCTAACTTACAGAAACCTAACTTCTCGCAACCTAACTTCTCGCAACCTAACCTTACAGAAACCTAACTTCTCGCAACCTAACTTACGGAAACCTAACTTCTCGCAACCTAACTTACGGAAACCTAACTTCTCGCAACCTAACTTACGGAAACCTAACTTCTCGCAACCTAATTTACAGACACCTAACTTCTCGCAACCTAACTTACGGAAACCTAACTTCTCGCAACCTAACTTACGGAAACCTAACTTCTCGCAACCTAACTTACGGAAACCTAACTTCTCGCAACCTAATTTACAGACACCTAACTTCTCGCAACCTAACTTACGGAAACCTAACTTCTCGCAACCTAACTTACGGAAACCTAACTTCTTGCAACCTAACTTACAGAAACCTAACTTCTCGCAACCTAACTTACGGAAACCTAACTTCTCGCAGACTAACTTTCGGAAACCTAACTTTCAGGAAACTAACTTTCGGAAACCTAAATTTCTGAAACCTAAATTTCTGAAACCTAATTTTCCACAACCTAACTTAAGGAAACCTAAATTTTCGCAACCTAACTTTCGGAAACCTAACTTACGAGAACCTAAGTTTCCGCAACCTAACCTACGGAAACCTAATTTTTGAAAACCTAACTTTTCGCAACGTAACTTTTTGAAACCTTACAAACACATAAACTTACTTACCGGTGGTAGGACTCTGTCAAGCTTGAGGAGTCCGACTGGATGGGTACCACCCCCTTATCTAATTCTGCCGCCAAGCAACAATGATTGCATTGTTGTGTTCTGGTTTGAAGGATAAGGTAGCCAGCGCAATTACAGGCAAGAGGCATAACAACTTAGTCCTCACAGTGACAACGCACCTGCGGCTCTGTATTTTTGTTACCTATAACCTAAGTGCATGAACTGTAGGTGTTATGGGCGACAGGTACTGCTTTCCATCAGGTGGTCTGTCTGCTCATTTGCCACTTGAATCTTATACAAATGGAAATCTACCTTTCCCAACTTAACTTTCGGAAACCTAACTTTTCGCAACCTAAGTAACGGAAACCTAAAATTTCGCAACCTAACTGTCAGAAACCTAAATTACGGAAACCTAACTTTCCGCAACCTAACTTTCTGAAACCTAACTTTCGGCAACTTAACTTTCGGTGACCTAACATTTGGCAACCTAACTTTCGGAAACCTAACTTTCCGAGACCTAACCTACGGAAACCTAACTTTTCGCAACCTAACATACGGAAACCTACCTTTCCGCAACCTAACTTACGGAAACCTAACTTATCGCAACCTAACTCTTCGCAAACTAACTTTCGGAAACCTAACTTTCAAGAACCTAAATTTCAGAAAGCTAAATTTCTGAAACCTAATTTTCCACAACCTAACTTACGTAAACCTAAATTTTCGCATCCTAACTTACGAGACCCTTACTTTCCGCAACCTAACCTACGGAAACCTAACTTTTCGCAACCTAACATATGGAAACCTACCTTTCCGCAACCTAATTTTGGGAAACCTAACTTTCTGCAACCTAACTTTAAACCTAACTTTTGGAAACCTAACTTAATGATACCTCACTTTCGGAAACTTAACTTTCGGCGACCTATTGCAGAAACCGAACATGGGAAACCTAACTTTGGGTTAGGTTTGGGTTAGGTTTGGGTTAGGTTTGGGTTAGGTTTGGGTTAGGTTTGGGTTAGGTTTGGGTTAGGTTTGGGTTAGGTTTGGGTTAGGTTTGGGTTAGGTTTGGGTTAGGTTTGGGTTAGGTTTGGGTTAGGTTTGGGTTAGGTTTGGGTTAGGTTTGGGTTAGGTTTGGGTTAGGTTTGGGTTAGGTTTGGGTTAGGTTTGGGTTAGGTTTGGGTTAGGTTTGGGTTAGGTTTGGGTTAGGTTTGGGTTAGGTTTGGGTTAGGTTTGGGTTAGGTTTGGGTTAGGTTTGGGTTAGGTTTGGGTTAGGTTTGGGTTAGGTTTGGGTTAGGTTTGGGTTAGGTTTGGGTTAGGTTTGGGTTAGGTTAGGTTAG